>CM026083.1:9657668-10257668 GCA_014839685.1 Anableps anableps
TCTGAGATGACTGGCGAGAAATATTGCACTTTTATGTAATATTATAATTTTTTGAAATGTACCAGTATATGCAAATGAAGTAATCGAGAGAATGGGGAACAGCTGAAGGGAATTAGCAGAGAGAAGAAGAAGACCCTGACAAGGGGGCAGACATGGCATGGGAAAAAACTACTAACAAAAATTAACAATGAAGCTCTAAAAGGACATACACTCGAAGAAAACAAACTTAAAACCTACAAAAAACAGAGACACAACAGGGAAGCACCTAAATAATAGTTGTAAACACTAATAAACCAAGGAGGCTAACAGGAAAAAACTAATACCAAAATCGAAGTAAATACACAATGAGATACACCAATAACATAAGAACCAAATCTAAGGGGTGAACTAAAACTAAGTTAAATAATAAGAGATTATCAAAACTGGAAAGACAAATGAAACTAAAAAGTCCAAACACCTACAGATCATGACTTTAGCATCTCCATTTTTAAAAAATAAAATTCTAAATCACAACAATAAGTTTTTAAAAATTCTACAAAAGGCTAAGAGCTGTGGTAGGTTATTATTTCTTAACTTTTAGAACTACTACTTGATTAAAAGAATGCTGTAAAGGTTTAAAAGAAATCCATTGGACCACCTATGATTGGATATTGATGAAAAACCTAGCAGCAAAGTCTTCATCCATGCTCTTACATTCATCAGTGCTTCAACTACATTTCAAGGTTACTTCAGCAAATATCAGTATCAGCACCTCTACAACAATGGAAATACCTTAGGGCAAGAGGGCCTTCGCTTTTTCTAGGCAGACTGACAGCTATCACAAATAATCCTGGCACCCAGAAATATGAAATGGTTTTAAAACTTTAAAACATGGTAGAGTTGACAACTTTTCAATGAGAATGGTGACATATCATATATACTACAGGTAAAAAAATAAACAGAATGACAGAAATCTGGAAAATGACTTATCACTGTACTGTACCCCCCCCCCCCAAATAAACCAATCAACTGCTGACTTTACACCAGCCTTGTCTAACCAGCCCAAATAGAACCAGCTCTCTGGGTTTCAGAGAGTGGGGTGGGACTGGGCCCTAAGACCCAGGTTTGAACCCAGACTGGGCCAGGCCAAACCCTGCAGTGCAAAAATGCCTTTAAATCTGGCTGTTGGTGGTGCATGTTGTCGAATGAGCATTAAGTTGGGGTCTGGGCTCTGGGTATGACAGCCCAGTTGTGTTTGTTTGGGGCCAATAAAACCATGAAACAGGTTTGTGGTGGGAGCAGGGCCCTTTAAAGTCCAAAGGCCTTAATTATCATGTTCCATCTTATATTAGAGGCCTTATTGTTCCATGTTCCCAATAGAGCACGTTACTTCCAGAATGCAGGTTTACTGATGGTTCCTAGAGTCTCTAAAAAAGGAATGGGAGGAGGAACTTTCAGTGATCTGGTTCCTCTCATGTAGAACCACCTCCCATGTTTTTATGCACAAGACAGGCCTCCTCTATAATTCAAAACTTTAATTTGTAGTTGTCATTTAAAGTTTTGCTTTGAAGGTTGAAGAACTACATCATCGGCATAAAAAACTGAAGTAAATATCTAAAATACAGTTTGTCAATGACCTTAAAAGTGAAACATTTTGTTTAATTTAACTGATGCAATCATGTGGGAAACATGTTTTTATTTTTAATTATTTTAGGTAATATATTGCATGCCCACCTATTTGCAGTTCAGATTTTTCTGTGGACTGTAACAAAAGAATTTGCAGAAAATGTGCCTCTTTGCTATGTTTTTTGCAGAACTTATCAAAAATATTTAAAGAAAATGCAGTTTGGGAAGTTAAAATATGCCAGGGCAATGCAACTTTGACATTGGCTAGCATTTGCAAAGCACCAGGAGTGCCACTCATTTTCCTTGACGCTGATTGGCTGTAACCCCAAGAGATGATAAAGACTGCAGATGTTAGCTTCATGACAAGATGGTTTCCACTGAGTGTATTAATACATATTAGGGTATATGTGGTGTTTGAGCTATCAAAATAGGCAGTTATAGGCATTTTTAGAGGGGGTCTCAAGTATTTCAGCTATTGATGGGTCGTTGTGGTCCTTAACCCCCACAGATACTGGGGGTCCACTGGAACTCACCAATCCTCTTTCTCCCCAGCTTCTGTCTTAAAAAAGGAAGAGCAGTACCAGCTTGTGACCTGTGGGCAAGTAAATGGAGTACTGGACATAGACAGACTTTCCAAAGGTTAGATCAATAAAGTAGCACTTGTTCTTCAAACTTTGTATTTGTGGTTCAATGATTTTTTTTTGTTGCATTTTTTGTGTAGGAGTCAATTTTCCTACTTACTTGGATTTCCTAACTTTCATGAAAGATGTATTTCAGAACCTTATCTTTCCTTTTTTAGGGGAAAAATGCATTCAGGTAAATGACCAATGGTTGACTCCAGGGGGATTTGAAAAGTATGCTGGGAGGGAGAGCAGCAGGAAATGGAAGTCGAGCATCCGATGTAGGGGCACTACCTTGGGAGAACTTATTAAGGTTTGGTGAAAAGTGCTTTTGGAATTGTGCAAAGCTTCTTGCTGCTGGATTTATCAGCAGTTCACTTACCCAGACATGTTTGGACAATTTCTTTAAAGGAGAGATGCCTGAAAGTAGGAGACTTCACTAGAAGAAGTGAAACGGTAACAAACAAACAAAAAGAATAAATGAATGTGGATATTTTCGTTTCATTTACTCATTCCTTTCTCATTTATATCAACCTATTTTTTTAATTTTTTTATTTTTTTGTTAGGTCAACAGATCATCATCTCACTGCAGTCAGTTAAATACAGGTTTGTTGCTTTAGCATCAAAAGTTTTTTTTTGTTTTTTTTTGTTTTTTGTTTTTTTTTTTTGTTTTTTTTTGCTGAGTTTGTTAGCGTTATATTTGCTTCACGCATTTTAAATTCCCAAGTTTTATGAAGGGATCAGGACTCAACTTCTAAATTTCTCCAGTTTGCAAACAATCTCCTTTTTAGGTCTTATTGTCAGGAGAAAACATTCTTCTGGAATGCTGCTTTAGTGAAAATGCACTTCTCAATGGTTCATGCAGGCCAGGTTAGTGTTATTTATACCAACTGTAAATTGTCATGCAGACTTTTGATCACCATACTACTATTTGATGGTTGTTTGTCTTGTGTGTCTGTGTGTTGCCTTTTGATGGACCTGGTGGTCCATCAAAAGGCACCCCTTTCTCAAATTAATCTTGGTGCTTGGCATGTGGTGGACACACCTTCAGTCTCGCGTTTAACCCCTAAAATGATCAAAGAAGCTACAGTGATCAAAACTGAGCTTTCCTACACTTGATCATCGACAACAGGTATACTACGTTCCTGAAAGACACTTAGTATAAATAGCTAAAACAAAGCTATTGCCTGTGTTATTTGCCAAATACAGGCAAACAATATCAGAATATTAGTTATTTAAAATTGTATGATTTTAAACTTAAAATGGAAAATTTTGTTTTGCTGAGCTTTGATGACATATGAAAGATTAGAGACATGAAAACTATATATTCAGAAGAAGACACATGAAGTCAGTTGGCAAAAAGCTTGCTTGAAAACAATAACACAAAAGGTCAATACAAGAATGAAGTTACTATGTATGAAAGACTGATAAGAACCGGGCTTAGATCTGTCAGGCTGAACATCTGGTCCCCTGACTTTCCAAGTTTTTCTGCTAAATATTTGATAAAAAGAGGCATCTTGTTTTATGGGATTGCCCCAAAGTGCAAACATATTGTCCTGTATTGAAAATTATGTGAGTACAGGTGACCAGTCAACCAAAGCTACGTGTTCTAGGCTTGTATGCAGAGTTGTGGTCAACTTCAAACCATCTTAACTGACTTTGGAGTCCTAATGAATTTTTTAGATGTCATGGAACACAGTGATCATTAACAGAATCAGCTTTATTGGCAAAGATTGTGTTTACAAACAAAGATTTTGACTTCAGTTTCATGCACTCACAGCGTAGACATTAAAAAGACTTTCTCGAAAACAGTTGAGAACTGTGTGATGCTTGGGAGTGGTTCTCTGGGGAAAATAACTGGAGAATAGCAACAAAGCACAGAAAAATACAGAAAACACAAAGTACGAGCAAGCGTAGTACCGAGGTGGCCATCCCCGGTGCCATCTTGGATCTATCATAATTATTATTTCATTTTTTTTTTTTTTTTTTTTTTGTTTGTTTGTTTGTTTTTGTTTTTTAAAAAGAAAATCCTACTTTCAATAAAACTATTGTTTTTAAAAAGGCTGTCATTTTGTACATGTGTAAAACATCCAATAGTCCCTTTAAAGCCCCAAACCTCACCCCCTGAATTATCTGATGTCTTGGGACTCACTGATCTATCATATTCACTTTGTATCGCTCCAACAGAGGAAGAAGAAGAAATGGAAGAACAAGGCGAGCAGCTTGAACCCAGCCCTGATCATTTTAAGAATATATTCGAAGTGAGATGTGGAGATTTATCTGGATCTTTACACAAAAAACGATTTGTATCAGGTAACTGTGTTAAAAAGTAGCTACATTATGTTTCTGACCCACCTGCAATTTGACTGTCAGGAATTGCTGCTCCCCTCTTTGGTCTGTTTATATATGAAATGTCTTACTTGTTGTCTTCTTGCCCCGACTAGGGTCACATGGGAAAAGTATTCATACTGAGACATGCTGGATGACCCCAAAAAAGTTTGTGCGTAAAGCATTAGGTCGGAGGGATGCCTCCTGGAGGAAGGACATTGAGTATGAGGGAAAACCACTCTGTGTTCTCATAGAGGCAAGCATGTGTACTCATTTTTACAAAATACTTATCAACTGTAAATACATTTTCATTAAAAAAAAAAAATAAATTTGTACTTTTCGCATCCCTGCTTTTCAAGCAAGTGAACCTAATAAAGAGGATATGTTTTTTTTTTGGTTTTTTTTTTGTTTTTTTCCCAAGGATATAAATAATTTTTGACATGCTATTTTTTTAAATAAAATCAAATAAATATTCATGAATTAGATCAGGGCCTGATGAAGCAAGAGCTTCTTGAGATCATTTAGCCTACTTCATGTTGTTGGACAGGTTCTATCCAAGAGATCTATTTTATTGATTTGACATTTTATGTAATAATCATACCTATGTTTTGTTTGTTTTTTTGGTTGTTTTGGATGCCTTTTTCCCTCTATTGAATTATTTATCATTTTTGAATACTATATCTTCTATCTACTTGGTTTATCATTGTCTGGTGTTAACATCTACTTATTTTATTTAAAATGTAACAACAGCAATAGAAATCTGTAAAGGCAGTGCAAAGTGACTGATCAGCCTAACATTCATGTCTTTGGACTGAGGGAGGAAGCTGGAGAGAAGTCATACATGCACAGAGAAAACATGCAAACTCTCTGGAAGGGATGTGTTCCTGCAGGATAATAATGCAAACAACTGTGTCTCTGTGCAAAATTCAAGGCCTTTTGGAAAAATTATATTTGCATTGTGTGCGCTTTTAGGTGCTTCTAAGGAAGGATATGTAAACCGTGTCGGAAGAAGTAGTCACCTTTTGACTTTTGTCATTTACTCATTTATTGTCATGGCATTGTTGTTTATATATTCTCCAACAAGACATAGTTACAACTTCTCTTTCAGGCAAATGTCTTGGAGATCCTTTAACAGATGTGCAGATGTAGATTGTGCAGTCAAAAACCCGAAGACCTGGTAAGGCACCTGACTTGTCAGTTTCTCACAGACATTTCTTCATTCCACATTAGTCTCTGCGCTGTGTAATAAATGTCATGGTTTTATCACAGTGAGAATTATAGTCCAAACCTGGTTTTAAGGGATTAATTGATGTAACACCAATAAAGACTTTTCCACTAAGTATTGAGGAGGATAGAAATATTTTTTTTGACATTTTAAAAAAAAAAAAAAAAAAAAAAAGTTATTTGTATTAAATTTATACAAATTTGACATTGTTTTGTCTTCTTCTGGGAGATGTCTCTCATTTCCAACCAGAAACCAACTTTTGGGTCCAATGAAAATCATTTTAAATCTAAATCCACTAGCGTTATGAATTATTTGGGGGCTTAAGTATATCTATCTTATTCTGTCAGATTAATACATGTTTTTGTGTGTGCAGGAAAAACGGACGCTGGATATGGAAGTTCTGTGTTTATAAAGCCAAAGAAGAGTGCCTCTATACTGACGGGTAGAGAACTGGAACCATCAAACCATGGCAAACTTCTCTGCAGACTAGTTGGGATCAGTCTCTTATGTGTATGGTGATGGGAGTCTTTATTGTAACATTTAGTACCAATCTGTTTAAATAAACGCTGTATTACATGGCCCCATTGCCCATGTTTCATCTTTGGACTAAATACCTTATCAAAGGCCCTCAATTGTCATTGCAGGATATATTTCTATGGAGAATACACAATATACATAGAAGCAAGATCAGTCCTTATTTCCCAATCTAGAGATTTGTCCACCACTTTGTGGCATCATTTTGGCCCCTTGTACATGTCACACTTACAACACCACAGTCAGAGCCACATGTTTACCATCTATCAAGAGTGTGATGATCACTGCAGAGTTTTAAGCAAAACGCATGTAAGCAATACAGGGGAAACCACTACAGAGGATGTATTAAAAATAGAGCCGGGTCTCTAATCCATTAATTTCGATTAATTAATTACATAAATATTTTATTTTAACACTATTAAACACTTTTTTTTTTTTTTTACACACATTTCTGGTGTGCCCATAAGTGTCATCCGCAGACAACAGCGATGGACAACAAAGCCGTGCGTCAAAAAAATGATCTGATGAGATGCTGGAAAAGACTATTGTGTGCATGTTGTGCAAAAAGCAGTTGCCCTGTCACCAAAGCTATTCAAGCCTAAAATACCATCTCAATACAAAGCATGTTGCAGTAGATATAGCAGATATAGGGGTTAGTGAATGTATAAAGTTATTAACTCATCTCTAGAATATTCACATTTTTTTATGTTATATAGGTTTAAATTTATGGCAGAGAGCTCAGCTATGTTTAAAGTTCCTTAAAAAAGAAGAGTACAGCAACTAATCCAAAATATGCACAGCTCAGACTTGTTAGATTTTTTAAAATTTGTTTCAACAATAAGTAAATATTACTGTAAAAATGTTTCAAATTGTTTTTTACTTAACAGAACACCATTAAATACCTAATTATTTGACAAAGAACTTAACAAGGCCTTCAAATCCAGGACTAGATCTCTGACGGGACAGTGCTGAGATTCAGTATATAATCACCTGATAATAAATTGAGCCATCTGTGTTTTTTATGGCCAAAAGAAGATATGTAGGAAAAATTATTTTGGTGATATTTTGTTTTTATGTCTTAAACATGTATTTAATTCACCCCTGGGGGACTAATAAAGGCATTCTGAAACATAAACTCAAAGTGAAAATGAGACAAACAAACTCACCTGCGATCCACCAGTTTGTCCAGGGTACAGCATCTGAGAAGCTACAGGCCTCATTTTTAGAGCATATCATGGCCAAACTCCATTGTTCTCAGATCTAAGTGTTCTCAGACCCCACCGGTCTCAAACCCAATTGTTCTAAGACCCCATCATTCTCAGACGGCATTGTTCCTCGTCCCCATCACGCTCACTTCTTTGCCAGGTCATAATTTCCTCAAATTCTTTGTTTCTCATGTCCAAAACTCAATACTAGCTCTAACGCTAGTCACAGACAACACTGATAAATCTTTTGATGATATGTCATATTTTGATGATATGGTCCAGGAAATCTCATTATCAGCCAATTTTCTTATGGTTTCAGATTCAAAGATTAACCTTTGAACTGGCCAAATAGATAAAGAAAATGTATAAAGAGAAACAACAACAACTCCTGCTTCTATTCTGTTGTCTTCCTCATCACACTGCACATATCACCTGAGGCCTCTAGACAGAACTGTTTATGGGGCCCTAAAGAAACACCTCTGCAGTGAGGTGGATAAATGGCACTGCATGCATCCTGGGGAAACAGTGACTATTTGTTATTTGTATAGCACATTTAAAAACAACAGCTGACCAAAGTGCCTCACAATTTACACCACTTACAAAAATAAAACTCAGAGATTTTAAACATAAAAACAGAACACAAGTTGATTAAAAGTATAAAAAAAAAAAAACAAAAAAAAAACAATAACTCAAACTGTACTGAAAGCCAGTGAAAACAGATGGGTTTTCAAAAGGGATTTAAAAACAGGAAGCGAAGAATCTTGTCTAATGTTGGAGGGAAGGCTGTTCCAAAGTTTAAGAGCCACAGCCGAAAAAGCCCGATCTCCTCTGATCTTCATTCTGGTTTTCAGGACAACCAAAAGCAGCTGATCAGATGATCGCAGTGCCTGCAGAAGAAACATAAGGTGGCTGAAGTAGGTCAGAGAGATATGTGGGTGCAAGCCCATTTAGGCATTCAGATTTCAACAAGAGAATTTTAAAATCTATTCTATGACACTATTCAATGAACGGAGGATAAAACTTGTGAAATGTGTTCAAACCTAGTTTCTGTTAACAGGCGAGCCGCAGTATTCTGAACAAACTGTAGACGTGAAAGGGAGACCTGTCATATTGCATGCGTATAAAGGTGCTGGCAGTTGGGGCTGTCCAAAAATGAAAGCTACACACCTATATTTTCCAAAGGCTACAGGGTGAAACAAAGGACTGTAGTACACGACAACAGACATAATCACAGACACGATTGCGTACAGCAAAGCTCTAACTTTATTAAAACGTTACAGAATATTTGGACCACCTTCCGTAAAACGTTATATAAAAAAAGTGATTTTTAACCTAAACTAACCGGCGATGTACTCACTGAGTTTCTTTAACAAGAAGCTACTGAGCTTTTTCCACAAAAATAAAACTGAAATCTCCGTTATGGAAAACCCGCTCACATTTCTCAAGACGCTGAAGGACAACGAGCTGATCCCAGAGGATAAATACAAGGTAAACAGTTTTTTTAAAATATATTATTATTATTATTATTATTATTATTATTATTATTTTCAGATAGAGGATTTTTGCTTTTATTACTGCATTCTCAAACATAAGACGTAATTTGAACCTGACAGCGATGGTATTTGCAGAGAAAGGCTTTTCAATGGAATCGGAATGGATTCTGGAAACACTTTATAAATGAACAGATGAATTATGGGCACATATTCCAGTCAAATATAATATCTACTTGTAAATCAGATCACGTAGTTGTGATTTCAGCTTTGTAATCTTGTAAAGTTAAATAGCTGAGAATTCCTGCTTTGCGCATTTGTAGATCAGAATGTGTATGTGTAAATAAATAAATAAATAAATGGTATAGCTATAAATGTTGTACTTGTAATTCAGAATATGTTTTGCTTGTTAACCAAAATCTCTGACAATTTAATCTTTGTCAGGTATAGATAAGGATTTATGTGTACCTGTAAAAAAATATTTGAAGTTGTTAAAAACGAGTTACATTTTTTTATTATTATTATTTTTTTTTAATTGGATCTGTATACAGATAAAAAACAAACAAAAAAAAACTGTCTAAAATTTGGCACTCAAGTTCCCTACCTTCTGTGCGAGTTTCAACTTACAAGAATGAATTTCCCAGGAAGTTTCTTCATCTCACCTGATTGGTTAATGTCATGTCAATAAAAAAAAAAAAAAAAAGAACAATCCAATCAGCGAACATAAGGATTCGGCTGTAGGGTGGCACGCGAGCTGCAGGTCCTGAGAGGGTAGGAACTTTCCACAGGTACAGAGTACAGTAACCGAACATGATTTTAAAAGACAAATATCTGAGCATTGATTTTGTTTTTGCATCACTACCATAAAATATCGCTTACCTGAGCCGCAGAAGTGCTGGCGCTATCCTCCATCTTCAAAATTTACTACCCATTCAGGGCCTCCAACTCCGTAAACAGTAAATTTGTGATTGAAATGTAACAATCTGGAATTTGAGCACATATAGCCTACTTATTAATCAGATTATTTAAATAGGTCGGGCACATCTGCTGCCAATGTAGACCTACCAACTCCATCAACCCGAATTCTCCACGTGTTCCCCAGCTGTGCTTCTACACAGCCTTAAGCTCCATGGTACGTTCAAGTTACTAGCTCCAAAATAATATTAATATTTTTCTTTTAAATCAGATTTTACAGGGGTTTTCATCCAGCATTTCCTAAACCACATCCTGGCAAATTTTTAATAACATGAGTTCTGTACAATGTTGTTTTAAATTATAAAGTTTAAGCAATATTCACTTTATACTATATTATACATATATATTATATACTATATATATATAATATACTATATTATACATATTATATACATATACTATATTATACTATATTATACTATTTATACAATATTCACTTCTATACTTGCGACTCTGTTGTTTTAATGCAACAAAATCAATCTGTTGTCATAAAATGTCAGCCTCAGTGGGTACTAAATACAAAGCCGTAATGAATTTGAGCTTGAGTTTTGGACAGATTTTTAAATAAAAAAAACAAAACAAACAAAAACAATACAACAGTAAAAACTTTGCTATTTAAGAAGTGTTTAATTATACAAGTCAGGACTGTGTTTCACTTTAGTGGAGGGCTAAAGTCTACCTGGATTGTTAAATACAAGGATTACATTATGTTCAACTGGTAATGGTATGGCACCCCAAAGAATACAAATAACCATGTATCCCATCCTGAGTAACATAATATTTTGGATTCTCAACACCTTTTATTGATTGATAGTGATATACTTATTTTTTGCTGCATTACAGTTTTTTATACACATTTATTTGGCACAAATTTAACAGAGACACAAACATTAGATTTGTTATTTGCAAATGTCATATGCAGAAATGACAACTCCTCTGCAAGACCTTGGCTTTGCAAAGCAAATAGTAATTTTATTTTCAGGGTCAAAACTGTGAGAGAATGGTCACAGGAAGCTGAAGAAGCCCTTCAGTGTTGTTTTGTGGCTATAGATTTTGATGCACTTAGCCAGACACAATGAAAGTACGTTGAAACTAACTAAACTTCTCATTCTCACCAGAACAGTGAGATGCTTCCCAAAAGACAAACACAGGATCACCGGCCAAACAGACCTACCTTTCCTCCCTTGACCCACAGCTTTCCTGTCAAACATCAAATGTTTCCAGTTGTGTCCTGAATCCTGCTGCTTCTCTGACATGATCTTCAACCAAATCTGTCTCCAGAATGCAAACAAAGAGGCTGTTGGAGAGACTGTGGCAGGTCCAGTTGGTGCCAAGTTACAGTATTGTGAAATGCATTCTGCCTTGTTTTAGCACCTAACAAAAGCTCATCCATCCATCTTCAGTCACTGTAGAGATATTGCTCTGACATCTCACATCATGAAGCCCTGAAAAGACTACACCTGCTTCAACAAACCCATTGTCATCTGGACAAAGCAGGCAGCACTGTGAAGATATAAATTTTTTAATTTCTTCAACACATTTTACACAATTGAGCCTGATTTGCTTTGTCAGAAGCTTCAGAAGACACAGGTGGAGGCCTTAACAATTGCCTGGATCAATGACTAAGTGAAAAACAGACCACAGTTTGTGAGGGTTGTGTGTCTGACCAGATGGTCAGAAGCATAGCAGGTGCACCACAGGGTATTCTCACATTTCTTTTTCACTTTGTACACTTCAGACTTACAGTACAAAACAGACTCCTGTCATCTGCACAAATACTCAGATGACTCTGCAGCAGTTGGGTGTATCAGAGATGGTCAAAAAGCAGAATACAGAGAGTTAGTGGACCAGTTTGTGGCATGGAGTGGAAACAATTATGAACTTGAATGTGAAAAAAGCAGAGATTATTGTCGATATCAAGAGAAACAGGATTAGATCAAACACTGTTTCCATCTTGGAAGAAGAAGCGGAGGAGGTGGAGGTTTATAAATATCTTGGTCCTCACCTAGATGGCAAACTGGACTGGAGACCCTGTCAGCAAGAAGGGACAGAACACATTTTATTTCTTGAGAAAGCCTGAGTACTTTAGTGTTTGCACTTAGACTCTACATATGTTCTCTAAGTTTGTTATGGAGAATACAGTCACTTATTCATGCTTATATTTTCAATCGGTTAAATCTAGTTTACAAATCTACCTTTTTTATATGCATTTCTATAAACCTAGACATTTAACTATAACAAACAGCAACAACATGCAGTATTTCACAAACACGAGTACAACCCTCACATTTTTGTAGACATTTCTTTATATCTTATATCTTTTGGGACAACACTAAAAATATGACACTTCGATACAACATAATGTAGTATCAGTGCATAACAGTGTAAATTTGCTGTCCCCTCAAAGTAACTAAACACACAACCATCAATATCTAAACCACTGGCAACAAAAGTAAGTACACCCCAAAATAAAACTGTCCAAATTGTGTCCAATTAGCCAATTTCCTCCTTGGTGTCATGGTTTAGCATACAGTGGTTTAACAGGACAGGTTCCACTCAGATCAGGACTCACCATGGTTGACCAAAGAAGCTGAGTACATGTGGTCAGCATCATATTGAGAGGTTGTCTTTTGAGGTTAGACATGTGCGCTGTCAGCACTAGTACAGAGGTTGAAGGGGTTGAGGGCCAGCCTGTGAGTGCTTAGACCATACACTCCATCAAATTCGTCTGCATGGATGTCGTCACAGAAAGACACCATCTGTCAATGGTGTGGCGGCAATCAGGTGAGGCATACAAACGTGTGTCTTGCCTACAGTCAAGCATGGTGATGGGAGTGAAATAATTTAGGGCTGCATGAGTGCTGCTGTCTGTAGGGATCTACAGTTCATAGAGGGAACCATGAATGCCAACATGTGCTGTGACATACTGAAGCAGAGCACGAGTCAGTCGTTTCGGAAGCTGGTCCGCAGTTCAGTATTTGATCATGATAACCTCAACCGCACCTCTACTGTCTACCGCACGTCTACTGTCTTGCTAAAAAAAAACTGAGGGTGAAGGTGCTGATCTGGCTTAGAATGTCTCCAGACCTAAACTCTACTGAGCATCTGTGGAGGATCCTCAAACAGAAGGTGGAGGAGCACAACGTCTCTACCATCTACCAGATCTGTGATGTTGTCCAGGAGAAGTTGAATAGAAGTCTAGTGGCAGCCTGTGAAGCTTTAGTAAACTCCAAACCAAGAGAATTAAGGCAGTGCTGGAAATAATGGTGGCCAAACAATATATTGACACTTTGGTCACAATCTGATGTACTCACTTGTTGCCAGCGGTTTAAACAATAATGATTTTTTTGTCAAGTTATTTTGAGGGGGACAGCAAATTTACACTTTCATACAAGCTGTACACCAACTACTTTACATCATATCAAAGTGTCATGTCTTCAATGTTGCCCCAAGAAAAGAAATAATGAAATATTTCCAAAAATCTGACGCGTGTGCTCACTTTTGTTTGATTCTGTAACTATTTTTGTCTAGGTTTGAGCCTGATCTAGAAATGGCATAGTTTAGCTTGTGTAATGTTGTATAGTATAGTTTGATTAAGACAAATGATGTAGACAGTTTTTATCCATTATGTTTGTCAGTGTTTATTTTTCTCTCTTACGTTTGCAGGAGGTGGAACAAATGACGCCCAGAGAAAGCAGAGAGGATGCTGTTTATAAGATGCTTGAATTTATTGAGAAGGAGAAGCCACATCAGATCTGCATCTTCTGGACATGTGTCTCCAAAGACTTTATCTTGAGACGGTACCCAACCCTAAAAAAACTGCACAGCAAACTCAGAGAAGGTAAGACTTTGTGAGTTTTTAATTTATATGACTATATGATTTTGTGTTTACACAGCATGAACAAATTAAAAATTAGAATTAAATAATAAATAAATAAGGTGCAAGGTTATTTTTCCTGTGTGTGTCTGTGTTGTCCTTTGATAGACTGGTGATCTGTCAAGGATGTACCCACCTCTCAGTCAATAAAGTAGACACCAGCCCATTTCCAATGAGCTTGAATTTCTGCTCTGTCCAAAACCCATTTAAGAATTTGTAAGAAGTTGTGGGGCTCTTTGTACTTTGGCTTTCTGGACCCTCATTACTACAGTTAAAATATTCATTGTGTATGAAAATTTAGATTTAAAACAATTTTCATTCAATCAATGAGTTTGTTTCTGATGTCAAATAGCACACAATTCTTAAAAGAGAATAAAACAATGTCAAAAGAGTATCTCACACTGAACCTCTCTAAACCCGAACTGCTTTTCTTCCCAGTTAAACCAACCAGACAAGCACAATATCTGCATCCAAACTGAATCCCTTCCTCTTGTTCCATCAAAGGTGGCTAAACACTTGGATGTCACAATCGATGACCAGCTGAGCTTTAAAGATCATGCTGACTCCGTCACTCGATCCTGCTTCTTCGCATTGTTAAAGATAAAAGAATTAGGTTGTACCTTACTCAACAGGCTTCTTAGCCCCTGATGCAGTTGATGGTCATCTCCTGCTTTAATTACCACACTGCCCTCCTAACTGGGTTTCCCAGGTTGTGAAATCTTTGCAAATAGTCCAGAACATGGAGCTGTGTCTGGTCTTCAATCAGCCTAAAAGACCACACTTCATTACTCTGTTCATTGAGCTCCATTGGCGACCCTTAGACACATGTACCAAACTAAAGACATCAATGTTAGCCTAAAAAGTAATTAATGGACTGAATCCTGTCTACTGGAATGCTCTGGCATTTTGTTACATATTTTTATCTAATTAGCAGTATTTTGTAGAAATTAGTTTTCACTTTAAACATCAAATTTTGTTGACCATTATTAATTTGTAAAAGCAATAAAAGGGTAAAACATCCAAGGGGGTAAATAGTTTTTATAGACACTGTATGTCATGACTAGTTCGCTTAGATTGTCAAGGGACTGTCAACTAGCAGTGCCTCTGCTCTGCCCAAGACAACCCAGGCTCTTTTCCTGTTTTTCCACAATGTTGGAATGACCTGGCAACTGCTACCAGAACAGAGGCATCCATTAAAAAAACTCATGAAGAGCTAGCTATTCAGAGGTCTTCTTCTAATCAGATAGCTACATATTTGCATAGAAGAAGACCTTACTATAATTGCTTACCAGCTTTATGCAAGTTTCCACTGGCATTTTGATGGTTTGTCTTTGGTGATGAGCTCTAATTCTTTGATGTTGGATGGCCTCCTTACTCTTACCATAATTTGTAGGTCCACAAAGTCTATCAGATTAAAGTCTGGACACCAGCTGCATCAGTCTAAAACATTAATAACCTTCCAGTCAGAAGAAATATATTAGTAAAAGTCTGCAATAAACTTAAATTTGCCAGGGTGTGAATATTTTTTAACTTAATGGTTTGTAAACAAAAAACAGCATGTTGCTCAATTTAAAAACTAAGAGTAATGGATGACAGTGTTAATGTAGTATGTTTCTGATACTGTAGGCAGAAATTATTTTTTACTTGTGTTTTTGACTTATTACTTAAATGTGTAATTTTGTAATAAGTCATAAGTAATTTTTGTTTTCAGTGTGTGGATAATTGTTAAAAATTGGGGGTTTTATTGAGAGTCCAGTGGGATCTTTGAGGTTTTTTATTTCAAATATTTTAACTGATATTGAGCTTAAAAAAAGCACCTGTGCTATAAAAAGCCCCAACCACATGCACCTTTGAATTGTCACACTTTATCAATCTACTCAAAAGTTTCATACTGTTTAAAAGGGCAGTATTATGTAAAATCAACTTTTTTGAGCTTTATATCATGTTATAATATTATTCCCTCATCAAAAACATACCCGGAATGTTGACTGGATTCTATCATGCATGTTTAAGAAATCCTTTACTTTCCCATGGCAGCCGTTCAGCTGTGTAAAATCCCTGGGTTAACCCAGCTCCACCTTTGAGATGCAGCTCCTCCTAAGAGCTGCAGTTTCTAAGCTTTTGAGAATCACTCCTCCGCGACTGCCCCACTCAGTTCCTTCAGGCTAGCTCACAGCAATTAGCAAACACCTGGTGGAACTGCTCATCTGCTGAGTTCATTATGCAAGCTACTTCTCAGTGAAACAGTGGTAAAAACGTTATTAAAGGGTTAACAGAAGAGCAATGTTGTGATGACTTCCTGAAGGAGGAGCATTGAAGGTCAAATGTCAATGCGTTAAATAACAAAGTCAACTTTCTTTTAAGTCATATTTGATATATACAGCATTGTTATGACAACTGAAGGTAACATAGTTATTTGATTGTGCTATAAAATGACTCTATGTAGCTGGAAAACACACAATATTGCCCCTTTAAGATTTTTCTATTAAGCACTGGCAAATTATTTATTTCAGACTTTCAAGGATTCAGAGGAAACATAAACAATGGCAAAAGAGGACATTTGCCCCATTTGAAACGTAAGGAGACGCAAACCACGGCAGTTGCACAAAAAAAGAAAAAAACAAGAATGATCACATCCAGTATTCATGATTCTGAGCTGCCAGGTCCATCATCACAGCAGACTTTAGGTCAGAAGAAAGTGGCCAAGAAAACAGTCTTACGTAAGTTGTCTGTCTTTTGCTTTACTTGTGTCATCTTTGCATAATACCAAGAAAAAGGAGCAAATATCATCATTAGACCACAGTGTAAACATTTACATCTGAATATAATCTGGAGCACTTGTGTTATTGCAGTCAACTTAATATCTTTAATTTGTTATCTGTTCCTGCTGCTGAATCTAGATCACCTATTAGCAAGTCCCCTATAGCTACAAAACATGTAAACATGGCCACATAGCAGTTTAATGACTGGTTGTAATTTTAATTGCCATACTTAGCAATACTGTAAGTCTTGAGAAAACCAGTTTTTCAAGTTGGCTTTTTAGCTTAATTCCCTAATGAGCTTGAAGAAAACTTTGTATTATCTTTAAACAACTGAGATCTAAGTATCATTACTGAGGTTTGGTCCGAAATCAAACAGGATAAGACCCAAAGAAGCAGCACCAAGAGTTTGAAGCACCAAATTCATTGCTTCTGTTATGTGATGGCTAAATGGTTTTTAGCACCTTGCCATTTGACCTCTCATGACTTGGAAAGGAACAAAGTTATATCACCAATCTATCTGTTTGACTTGAAAAAATATACAGGATGTTTTTTATTAAGCTAATGTTTCATCAGTTCTCCTTTTCCTCAGCTTCCCCAATCTCAAAGAAGAAACAGCTGTTGGTGACATGTGGAGATAAAAAGGGAAAACTCATAAGAAGAAAACTGGCCAAAGGTTAAACCTGAACAGTAAAAAGTTTAACATTTTTGTCTAAGTTTTTTTTTGTTTTGTTTTTTTGTCCTTTGTGCAAGATCCTATTTTAATACTTGGTATTTTAGTTCCAGGTTTTTTTCTTGTGGAAGTTGAGTACCATTTCTTCTGCATGTTCCAGGAGAAAAATGCATTGTGACGCGCAAACGGTGGTTCACTCCTGCTGAATTTGAGGAATATGGAGGAAGGGGTAGCAGCAAGAACTGGAAGCTGAGCATCCAATATAATAGCACCCCTCTCGGAAAACTTATTAAGGTCTGTGTAAAAGTGGTTTTGGAGTTTTATGATAAAACTTGTTGGATTTGTGCTATGTTCACTAAAAAATGAATGTTTTGTTAACTTCTTTAAAGGATGGTCACCTGAAGGCGGCACGCTGCATCAGAAGAAGAACAATTGTAGTGAACTGAAGAAAATAAATAATGAAGTTGGATCATTTAAAAAAAAAAAAAAAAAAAATTCTAATCTTAATCAACCTGTTTTTGCTAAGTTAAATTCTAATTTCACTGTAAACATTCAAGTAAAGTTTGATAACAAGGTTTCATCCATGTTGGTAGATTTAGTATAGTTAAAGTCAGCTATTCTGGAAAAGCACATTTCAGTTGAACTTAAAATGTACAGAACCCAAGACTCAGGTTACTTTATAGATATCTTTGTGTTAAACTGGAAGATTGTCAACTATTTTAAAGTACAAGTACATTGCTGTTGCTGTTGTGTACTCATTTACTTACGTAGAAGTAAAATAAAAATCTAATTTGTTTGTCCTCTCACCTGTTTAGAGTTGCCTTTGATTAGTAGTAAGTAGAACATTGAACCATATTTGCCTGATGATCCTAATGATTTTTGATGCATTGATATTTGCGCGATAATTTTCATGTGTATTTGCTTGATGATTTGCTGTATACTTGATTGATGTTTTTTATGATGTGAAGCATCATAAAACTGCCTTTCTGCTGAAAATGAGCTATACAAATAAACTTGTCTTGACTTGACTTTTATTGATTTAAAATGTTTCATAAAACTGCAAAAATGCTGGCCTATGATTATCTCTTATTAAGGTAATAATATGGTCTTGTATACATTACCTCATTCCATTTACTATAAATGTTTTTTTTGTAGCTCAGAATACCTTCAACAGCATTATTAGCATATCTACAGGTGATCACATTAATTACCCCTTTAGTATTTCTCTTTAGTACTTCTTATATTGTACTGTTATATAATAACATAAAGAATATTATTATTTTAGTTAAGAATAATTACTTTTTGAATTAGAACTGAACACATCCTGTAATTGTTGTTTACAAAATGGCAATGCCCATCAAAACCATCTGGCTTCTTTATCAAAGCTATTTTAATTTGCTTGCTTTACATGACAGACTTGAGACTAGTGGGTGTGTTTTAGTTACAAGTTTGTCTCCAAGAGTCAAGTACAGCTAATTTTTTTCACAGTTTGTAAAAGCAATCAAAAGAACACAACGTTTCATTTTTTTTGTTTAGGAAATTATTTTTGATTATAAATTGACGTCACATTTGAAGAAAGGCTGGCTGTCTATTCCTTTTGCACATTTGTAGCTGAATTAAAATATGTCTAGTTTATTTGGCCAAAATGGTTACACAGATCAAATAAAAGACAATTAGAACATTAAAACAATTTTAAAAAACAAACAACAACAAAAACAATTTAAGAGCTTTGACACTGGTTAATAGATTCACGTTGTTTGTTCTTAAGAATAGTTTGAACTAATTCCAAAGAAATATGATCAAGTTTCAGACTATTTGTTCCAGTCAGAGGAAACATGTTGGTCAAAGAAAAAGACTGCTTTAAACCTAAATTTGCAAGGGGTATGAATATTTCTGGGCTTAATTATATATATGGCAAAAAGCAGATATTTTCATCCACCAGATTTTATCTGGTGTAAAACACTGACATAACACAGATGTGACGCGAACAAAATTGACGTCTTCACACAGCAGGATTTATAGTGAAATTAACGCTAACTAATTAGACTAAGTATTTAGAGCAGGGTCTTAAATTCACTTGTTTGCACTGGATTTGATGAAATGTACAGAAGTGAAGGGGGATAAGATTTTTATTCGTCTAAAGCTAAAGACTGAATCAAATCAAAGGTGATCAGTATGGCAGATATCGAAGGCATTTAACCTTCTGGGAGGAAATACATTTGGAGTAATCCAGATGTCAGTGAAAACCTCCAGGGGGCTTCTTTATGGAGTTTCATAACCTGGTAAAGACCAGATTTTTTTTTTAGTTTGTCATGATATGGAAAAAACTTAAAATTAACGGGTGTACATTTTTTTTATTGTACGACTGATTTGGTTCTCTCTCTGGAAAGGAATTCCAGAAGAACAATTTTTAAAAGTTGCACTTAATGGTCATTTATATTTAGAAGACAGATCAGCTGAAAACCTAAAAACATGTTCTTCAAGTCTGAGCATCATCAAAATAAGGAAACCTTTCAATGTCTTTTTCAACTAATATGAAACTGAAGTGAAAATAAAAATCAGCCTTTCAGTTTCAGTTTTCTTTCTCTGTAAGTTCTGTTTCTGTCAAACAATCATCTTTGGTGTCGAAACACCTTATCTGATCACAGGAGATGTGTTGGTTTCTGGTGAAGAAACTCATAAGCTTCTTACATCTGAAGTTCCTTATTATCAACTTCATTTAGATTAGTTTCAAGTATTTCTCAAACATCCACGAAAGAATCAAAGCAACACTCTGGGTATGTTTTCGATGAGGGAAAAACATTATAACATGATATAAAGCTCAAAAAATGTGATTTTACATAGTACCCCCCTTTTAAATGTGAATTTATACAATAGTAGATGAAGATGTAAAACATAAAGTCATCAGTGCAGGTTGCAATATTTAGTGACATAACAAAAGTATCTGAACAACCACAAAAGACCTCAAGGAGATACAGCTAAAAACTCTCCTTTTGTAAAGACCATTTTATTTATGGATTTCTTCAAAATACATTTAAGTTATATCTGTGTTGTCTGGATGGTTTTCAGGACCGTGCAGCCTAGCATCTTAAATATGAAATGAAAGTCACTAGAGCTTGTTTACACTGCTGCTTTCTTGAAATTAATCATTCATTTAGAAATACAGTATACATGCACTGGGGTTGTCATAATAATCAATACTTCACTATATTCAGTACTAATTAAATTTTTTACTGACACTCATTTACCTCAAAGCTGATACAAACTGGATCATTTTCATCTCCCTTGGTCTGAATTACTCCTCCCTCCATTACTCCTCTATTCAGAAATAATATTATGAGGTGTGAGCAGTTGAGGGCAATCTTTCCCACAAAATGAAACCTACACACCTATACTTTCCAACCGTCACTGGTTGTGGAACAAAGGTAAGGCTACAGTCCCAGAAGACAGTCGATTGCTCATTGAAAAATCTCTGACTTTTCTAAAACTTTACAGAATATTTGGTAACTATTTAGATTTCTTAACACTTTACCGCCTTCATTTGTTGTAATTATTGTTGTAACTAATAACAAGGTTTAACATGTTCATACCTTCTGTAAAATGTCGTAGAGAAGTGTTCTTAACCTAAACTGATCCCTGTGATGGACCCGCTGAGTTTCTTCGAGAACAAGAAGCTGCTGAGGATCTTCCAGGAGAATAAAACTGAAATGTCCCTTATGGAAAATCCGCTGATATTTCTCAGGATGCTGAAGGACCACAGATTGATCCCAGAGGAAAAGTACAAGGTAAATAGTTTTTTGTTATTATTGTTTTCATGTAGGTCAACAGGAGTTTTGCTTGTATTGTTGCATTCTCAAACACAAGGTGCAAGTTTGATCCTGACAAGGATGGTGTTGGCAGAGTTAGGCTTTTCAACAGAATCTGAATAGATTCTGGAAACACTTCATAACATTTAAATGAACAGAGGAAATATGGGCACAAATTCCAGGCCTATGTACTTTTTGCTTGTAAATCACCATGTAGTTGTGGATTAAGTTTTGTAACCTTGGAAAACTAAATGTTTGAGAATTTTATCTTTGTTATCAATAGGTTGTGTGTAATAAAAGATTTGTAGTGGTAACAAATTATTACATTGGTTATATTTTTTTGTTAAGATCTCTATACAGACACAAAGTAAAAAAAAAAGACAAAGTAAAGAAAACACATGTTAAACTTTCTTCTCATGTTCCCCAACTTGCATGTGAGTTTCAACTTTGAAGTACCAATCATGCCAGGATGTTTCTTCCTCTAAGCTGATTGGTTAATGTCATGTCAACCAAAAATGTAGCGTCCACATAGAGAACAGGTGGGTTTGGGTGTTGGGGTGGCACATGAGCTGCAGGTCCTGGAAGGGTAGTGACTTTTCTGAACTGCAGAGTACCCTACAGTAACTGAATGTTATTTCTAAAAAATAAATATCTGTACAATAAATTTGTTTTTTTCCCCACTTAACCATAAAATAAGATTAAGATGGAAGTGAAAAAGATTTCATTTTATGCATGTTTGTCACAATTAAGTATTTCAGAACATCAAACTAATTTAAATATTAGTCAAAGACAACACAAGTAAACACAAAATGCAGTTATTGAAATGAAGGTGTTTATTATTATGTTTATTATTAAGAGAGAAAAAGAAATCCAAACCTACATGGCCTTGTGTGAAAAAGTGATTGCCCCTAAACCTAATCGCTGGTTAAGCCACCTTTAGCAGCAACAACTGCAATCAAGTGTTTGCAATGAGTCTTTTCCAGCACTGTGGAGGAATGTTGACCACTCATCTTTGTAGAATTGTTCTAATTCAGCCACACTGGAGATGTGCTTTGGAAGAATTGAAATGAGCCTTAATGTTCCTTTTGCTCAGCAGTGGTTTTCATCTTGGAACTCTGCCATGCAGGCCATTTTTGCCCAGTCTCTTTCTTATTGTTGAGGCATGACCTCTGACCTTAACTGAGGCAAGTGAGGCCTGCAGTTTTATCCTTCTAGGACCTGTAGTTTGTGACCTCTTGGATAAGTTGTCACTGCGTTCTTAGGGTAATTTTGGTCTAGGAAGGTTCATAGCTGTTCCATGTTTTCGCCATTTGTGGATAATGGCTCTCACTGTGGTTCGCTGGAGTCCCAAAGCTTTAGAAATGGCTTTATAAGCCTTTCCAGACAGATAGATCTCCATTATCTTCTTTCCCATTTGTTCCTGAATTTCTTTCGATCTTGGCATGATGTCTAGCTTTTGAGGAACTTTTGGTCGACTTCACTTTGTCTATTTAAGTTAAGTCTTGATTGAGAACAGGTGTGGCAGTAATCAGGCCTGTGTGTGGTTAGAGACATTGAATTCAGGTTTGATAAACTCCAGTTATGTTTTAAAGAGGAGGGCAATCACTTTTTCACACATGGAAGTGAAGTAGGTTTGGATTTTCTTCTCCCTTAATAATAAACACCTTTATTTAAAAACTGCTTTGATGTTGTCTTTGACTAATATTTAAATTGGTTTGACATTCTGAAACACATAAGTGTGACAAACATGCAAAAAAAAAAAAAAGAAAAAAGAAAAAAAAAGAAGGAAATCTTGAAGGGGCAAACACTTTTTTTGCACCACTTTATCTGAACCACAGATCTGGCAACCCTCCTACATATTCAAAGCGTTTTATCCTTCTAGGACCTGTAGCTCAGTAAAGCAGATTTGTGACTGAAATTTAACAATCTGGAAATTGTGCCCATACACATATTTAAAGGGGCAGTATTATGTAAAATCGACTTTTGTGAGCTTTATATCATGTCATGTTATTCCCACATTAAAAACATACCTCGAGTGTTGCTTTGATTCTTTCACACATGTTTGAGCAATCCTTTAATCTCCCGTGGCAACCATTCAGCTGTACAAAGCGCTTGGGTGGACCGAGCTCTACCTTTGAGTTGCAGCTCCTCCTCAGAGCTGCAGTTTCTAAGCATCCAAATTTCCACCTCACGACCTCCCCCACGACTTTCCCACTGAGCTCCTTTAGACTAGCAGTAATTAGCAAATACCTTGTGGAACAGGGCATTTGCTAAGTTATCATATGTGCAACGCTGGTAAAAACGTTGTTTAACAAATGAGTGATGATGTGTTGACTTCCTGAAGGGAGAATGTTGGAAAGAGCAGAACTTTCATAAAGAGACAGAGGCCCAATTTCAAGGCACTAAATTATGAAGACAAATTTCGTATAAATTTCGTCGTCATTGGTGGTCATGCTTACTAGCCTAACCTCTGCAAGCTGCAGCGTTGCAGAGAACAAGGGATGGGGGATGAACAGCCCTAAGACCTGCCTCCTGGCTCTGATTGGTTGTTTCTAGATCGCACTGGGGGCACTGGGAGAAGGCAGAGGAGCTCGATTTTTTCACAGATTATCTGTCTCACAGCATTCTATCATGACATAGTGACAGTTTCAAAAAATATGTAGAAAAATATTTTTATAAAGGTACACTCTGCAGCTTTAAGTCATATTTGATATGTACATCATATTTTATCAACTGAAGGTAACATAGTTACTTGATTGTGCTATAAAATGATTCTATGTGGCTAGAAAACACATAATACTGCCCCTTTAACTAATTTCTATAATGAACTTAACTTGGTGCACTGTTTGATAATTAGGAATAATTGGAACGTAGGTATTATTGGACTGAAATGACTTTTTTGTAAGGTGCCTCAAGATGACCTGATACACTGCATTGAATGGAATGTGATTGAGATAAATTATTATTTAGATAAATTTCTTTATTAAATTTTTCCTTATGTTCTCACTTGTGTGTGCAGGAGCTGAAAGAAATGACGATCAAAGAAAAAAAAGAGGAGGCTGTTTATGACATGCTTGAACATATTGAGAAGGAGAAGTCACATCAGATTCGTACCTTCTGGACATGTGTCTTCAATGAGGCTATCTTGAACCGGTACCCAACCCTACAAAAACTGTCCCGCAAACTCAGCGAAGGTAAGACATATTTAAGAATTTTGTGGGCTTTTTCTTCATTTGACTTAGGTTGTTTTTTTAATCATTCAATTTTGTGTCCACACTCCACTGACAAACTAAAATGAGAATTAAATAACATATAAAAAAGGTGCAAGGTTAGTTGTCCCATGTGTCTCTGTATTGTGTCCTGTGATGGACTGGTGACCTGTCTAGGGTGTACGCCATCTGTTACCCAATGACTGCTGGAAATATGCACCAGTCGATCTCCAATGGGCTTGAATTTTTGTTCTACTATCCAAAACCCATTTTAGCAGTTGTCTGTTCTTTGTTAAAAGATGTGGGACTCTTTCTACTTTGGCCTTCTGGACTCTCAATACTACAGTTAAGCCATAAATTATTCATAGTTTATTATTCAAGGTATTTTTTTTTATCAACCAATAAGTTTGTTTCTGATATGAAATCATACATGAATCTCTTAAAAGATAATGGCAAAATGTCAAAGGAGTATCTCAACCTAAACCTCTCTAAAATGAAACTGATTTCCTTCCAAGCCAAACCAAACATACATCGTGATATCTGCATCCAAACTGAATCCCTATCTTTTGCTCCATCAAAGATAGACACTTGGGTATCACAATCATAGACAGTAGCTGATCTTTAAAGATCATGTCCATTGGTGCTTTGACTTGTTAAACATAAAATAAGCAGGTCGTACTTAACTCAACAAACCACACAGTTCCTGGTGCAGCCTATCATCTCCCACTTTGACTAATTTAAGGGCCCCCAAACTGGTCTCCCAGCCTGTGCTGTGAAACCTCTGCAGATGATCCAGAACATAGTGCTGTATCATGTCTTTAATCAGCCTAAAAGAGCACCTACCACCCTACTTTGCTGAGCTCCTTTGGATACCCTTAGGCCCCTTCTCCAAGAGTGTGACTTTAACCAGTTCTTCTCCTGTCATCCCTGGCCAGATTTCTCTCCATTAGCAGATCCTGCAATGTTTCCTCCCCATTTTTAGTAACCACTTCAGAAGTGGTACAAGCCGGAACAAACCGTGTATTGCGTTGCGTGCAAGTGATTTAATTGACAGCTGATAGCAGTCATTGATTGATACGTCACTGCATGAGTGAAGGCCGGACCTTGCAAACGCCTCAAAACAACATCTCAGCCACCACAGTGGATCGTCAGACATGGCATCGGCAATCACAGAGCTGCTCAGTGTGGAGGAATGCAATTATGAGCAGTGCCAGGAGAACATGTGTGAACTTTTAGAGCGGAAAGACTGTGATTTGCAGCCCTACAAACAGCACATCTCTCAGAACAACGGGCATGCTATTAAGAAGGAAGACATGGTGAAGCTCCGGTCGACATCCTGTTGGAGCTATTACAGTTACAATCTTGAGGCTCTCCTTTGCCCAGGGTCACTGTAAATGACATCATTGGAGTGTCGGCCACAGTTCCTGTGAGCTCCCGGCCCGCCCATGTTCCTGCCTATATTCACGCCCACATAGTGAGGAACACACAATAATGGAGACACACCCAACTTGGCTGGGACCTAATGTAGACATTAACTGGCTAGAGTGAAACTTGAAAATGGAGGAGGGGCTTTAGAGGCCTGGACCAAATTCAGTTCACGAATGTTAGCCTACAAAGTGCTCCTTGGACACCCCATCTTCTTGACTCCTCTCCCAAAGGCTTATTTCATGACACGGTCACTCAAATCATCAAGGGATTGTCAGCTTGTGATGCCTACAACACATTTAAGAAAATCTAGAGTTTTTTCCTGTCCACAATAATGGAATGACCTACCAAGTATTACAAGAAGCGCCAGCTATTCCTAGAACTTTTTCTACCCTTGCACCGAGCCAGTACTTCGCGACCCATCTCTTCCTGTGCTTCTCCTCCCTCTCTGGTTACACTCTATTTCTACATTGTCACCTCTGAAAGAGCCTGACTGGTGTTCTTCCTTTAAAGTAGCTTATTTTTAGCTTTGATGATACCTTCTTTGTTAAATCTCCAGTCGTTCATCATTTTGGATAAAAGCATCTGCAAAATACATAAACCTAATCTAACATAAAACAATGTATTTTTTTTCTTTTACATTTAATTAAAGATGGTATGTCGAAAATGTGTGATTTTCTTCTTAATAACCAACTTAAATTTTTTTTACTGGCATTACAGCAATAAAGTCCCTCTTATAATTGGCTACCAGCCTTATGCAAATTTCCACTGGTATTTTGATAATTTGTCTGTGGTGATGAGCTCAAATTCTTTAAGATTGGAAGGACTCTTGCCAGCACCATAATCCAAGGGTTTTCAACTCCAGTCTTCAAGTCCCACTACCCTGCAACATTTGGATGCATCCCTGCTCAACTGAATCAAAAAGCAGAATTGCTTCCTTTGCATGTTACCAGATTTTCCAAAGGACTGGTCAATAAGCATTCATTTTATTCAGATATCTTGGATATGGGATGCATCCGGAAGTTGCAGGACAGTGGCGGTAGAGGACTGGGGTTGCAGACCCCCGCCCTAATCTTTGGCTCTGTCCACAAAGTCCTCATCAGATTCCAGTCTGGACTCTGGCTACCCCAGTCTAAAACACCATTATTCCTTCTAGTCAGAGAAAAAAATATTAGTCAAATGAATTTGTAATAATATCACTAATATTTGGCTTAACTGTTTTTAGATCAAGAAAAATGCATGCTGCTTACTTTAAAGCTGAAGTATATAACTTTTACAAAAATATGTTGTTGTTTTTTTTTGCATATTTGTTAAAACTGTCACCATATCCTGACTGTATAATATGAGACAGATAATCTGTGAAAAGACTGAGCTCCTCCTCCTTCTTCCTGAACAACTATTGCCCTCTGAAGAAATGCATCGCTCCCAGTCAAAAACAACCCCCAAAAAACTCTAAAAGAAGAAGAAGGAGGAGGAGGATGATATTAGTGTTATCAAGCACCCTCATGTATGTATTGCTCAATGTGCTGATGGCAGAGAAACAACTTACCGTTCCAGAAAACTGTCCATCCGCTGTCATCGGTGGCCATGCTAACTAGCCTTAGCATTCGTGACTGGCTATGTTGTTGTGAACTAGCTGTAGCATAACAGAGTCAAGGGGGAGTGTGTGAGCGGCACATTATTGAGGGTTGTTAACAGCACTATGACCCTCATGATTCTTGATTGGTTGTTTCTGACTGAGTGGTGTATTTTTGCACTTAGTTCTAAGAGTACTGGGAGAGGAGCTTGATTTTTTTCACAGATTATCTGTATTATATTATACTGTCATGACATAATGATAATTTTAACTAATATATAAAAAACATTTTTTCATTAAAGTTATGTACTGCAGCTTTAAAAATAAGAGGAATGGATTAAAGTGCTTATGTAAGTTTCTGATCCTGTATTGGAGCAGTTAAACAGTTAAATATTTTACATTAATTTTGTGATGCCCTATTTTTCAGTATATGGATAATTGCTATAAACTGAAAGTTTTTTTGCAGAGTCCAGTGGGATCTTGAGCTTTTTTATTTCTTTGTTTTTGTTTTTCTTTTTTTTTTTTTTTTTTTTTACTAAAATCAGCTGAAAAAATGCACCTTAGCTGTAAAAAGCCCCAACCAAATAAACTTTTTGAATTCACACACTTTATTGATTACTCAAATGTTTTACACTGGTTAGTAATTTCCTGTTAAGCATTGACTAATTATTTAATTCACTTTGTCTTTCAAGAACTCAGAGGAAACGAAAACAATGTTGGAGGGGAAAATTTCCAGCATTTGAACCACATGGAAATGCAAAGCATTGCTGTTGCACAAAGCGAAGAAACAGCAAAAACGATCATGTCCAGAATTCGTGACAATGAGCAGCCTAGTCCATCATCACAGCAGACCTCAGGGGAGAAGGAAAAGGCCAAGAAAACAGCCTTATGTATGTTGTCTGTCTTTTGCATAATACCTGGAAAAAGGAGAGAAAATCATCAGATGTGACCACAGTACAGTTTGTTGCATCTGAATATACTCTTGTGGACTTCTGTTACTTATTTTACAGTCAAATTAATACATTTAATGTGTTATCTATTAGTACTGCTGGATCCAGATCACTTATTAGCATGTCCCCTACAGATGTCTCAGCTACAAAACATGTAAACATGGCCAGGAGCAGTTTAATGGGTGATTTTAAGCTGCTGTTAACAGATTTTAGTTAGTTAGTTATTAAATTTAAAGTTGGCTTTTTAGCTTAATTCCCTAATAAGCTTGAAGAAAACTTTGTATCACCTCTAAAGAATGAGATCTAAATATCTTTCCTGAGGTTTGGTCCAAAATCAAACAAGATAAAACCCAAAGAAGCAGCACCAAGAGTTTGTAGCACCAAATTTGTATTCTGCCTCTGTTATGTAATGGCAAAATTCTTTTTTAGCACCTTGCCATTTGCCCTCTTAAGATTTGAAAAAGAAAAAAGTTATATCACCACTCTATCTGTTTGACGTGAAAAAATACACAGGAAGTTTTTTTATTAAGCTAATGTTTCATCAGTTCTCCTTTTCCTCAGTTTCCCCAATCAAGGGGAAAAAAAAGCTGTCCGTGACTTGTGGAAATAAAGAGGGAAAACTCACACGAAGCAAACTGGCTAAAGGTGAGACCTGAACACTAAAAAGTTCAAAATTTTTGTATTAATTTTTATTGTCTTTGTGTAAGACCTTATTTTATCACTTGGCAAGAACTTGGGACAATACGGCGATGGTGGTAGGAGATTGTCCCACAATTGTGGGTTGTCGGTTCAATCCCTGCTCCCCCCACCTCTGTTGTTGTGTCAAGGCACTTGTTCTTGTTGTTGGGCAAGGCACTTCATCCACCTTGCCTGCTGGTGGAGGTCAGAGGGCCTGATGGTGCTTGTTTCTATCTATCTGTGGCTACTATCCACCTTGCAACAATCAGTGTGTGAATAACTGAATGTAGTGTGAAGCTCTTTGGGGTCCTCTGGACTTGATCAAATGCTATACAAGTACATTTACCATTTATTTTAGTTTCAAGGGGTTTTTTTCTCATGGAAGAAAAAGATCTGAGCACCTTTTCTTCTGAATGTTCCAGGAGCAAAATGCATTGAGGTACGTAAAAAGGGACATGTGCAGTGGTTCACTCCCACTGAATTTCAGGAATATGGAGGAAAGGAGAGCAGCAAAAACTGGAAGAAGAGCATCCGATATAATGGCATACCCTTGGAAAAACTTATTAAGGTCTGTGTAAAAGTGTTTTTGGAGTTGCGTGATAAAACTTGTTTTTGTATTTGTGCTATGTTCACTAAAAAATAAATGTTTTGCTAACTTCTTTAAAGGGTGGTGACCTGAAGCTACACTAGAAGAAGTACATCTGTAATGAACAGAAGAACATTAAAAAAAGGAATTTGGATAATTTTTCTCTGTCAACCTATTTTTGCCAAGCTAAACCACCTTCACTGTAAACATTCAAATAAAGGTTTAAGAACTGTGAATATTTACAATCAAATACATGACTGTTGTGTACTCATTTACTTACTGAACTATAACTGCACACATTCTGTAATTGTTATTTTAGCCTATTTCACAGAATGGCAACACCCATCAAAACCGGTTGAGCCACTTTCTCATAGCTGTTTCAATCTCCATGTAGTTACATGACAGACAGGAAGCTAGTGTGTTTTAAGTCACAAGTTTGTCTCCAAAAAATAAGCAGAGCTAATTTTTTGATGCTTTGTAAGGGCAATCAAAAGTCCACAAAGGTCTTTTGATTGCCCTTATTTTTTTGCTCAAGAAATTATTTTTGATTATAAACTGACGTTATGTGTGAAAAACAATGGTGGTTGCTTTTGGCCAACCTCAATGCACCATTGTTTCAGTTACTCAAATATCTAGGAGTTTATGTAGACAACGCCCTCTCCTGGACCACTCGTGGATTATCTGTGCAGCAAACTACAACAAAGGATCTACTTTTGTAGGAGACTTCAATCCTTTGGAAGCAGTGTGGTACAGAATCATTCAAAAAAATTTTAATATTATTGACAAGTTCATTTATTTCAGACACTCAATTCACTAAATGAAACACATTAAATAGAATAAATAAACACAGACTGATGTTTTTCAGCCTCTGTTTCTGTTATGATTTTCTGTTTACAGTTGGTGAACATGAACATTTGATATTAGAATATTACATCAAACCAAAAAAAAAAAAAAAAAAACAACCCCTTTTTGATACAGAAATGTGAGCTTAATGTAAAGTATATTTAATACCTGCCTAAAGGTTGTTATTGTCAAAAGATACTTATAACCTGACAAGCCTCATCAGACCAGACCAACCTCTTGATGTGATTGGCCCCTAGGGAAAATTTTATACAGGCTTAAAATAAATTGCTAAAAAGGTCTTTTTTGGGTACAAACTGTGCTACTAATGTTGAAGGTGTAAGGTTTTTCACAGCCACCAAAGTTCTTACAAAAAACTCCAAACTGTTCACTAGTGCAGAAATTATCAAAGGATTTTAGTCATAAGTTTAGTTTAATGGTGATTTGTTGAGATGTTTGCATTTTATACATCTCAGTAAGAGTGCTAGACAAATATTTGCAAAAGTTTCACAGAAAGGGCATGCGGAGAGCTGGCAGACACACCTGGCACAGTGGTAGAAGTTCTCCAGCCTCATCTCTACAAAATACATAGTAACAAAACAGATTACTAAGACTAAAAAACAGAAAATGGAAGCAAAGATAATTACTCCTTTTTTACTTCTTAAATTATAGTGTTAAATGGCAACATATACCGTCAATATGCTTGACTAATTAGTTACTGAGCTTGAGCTGAACACATCCTGTACTTGTTTTAACCTATTTCACAGAATGGCAACACCGATCAAAACCAAATGAGCCACTTTATCATGATGGTTTTAATCTGCATATATTTACTTGACAGACAGGAAATTAGCTTGTTTTCAAATGTTAAGTAGAGCTCATTTTTTAATGCTTTGTAAAAGGCGATCAAAAGTACAGGAAACGTGTTGGTAAAATAAGAATACTTTAAACCTAAATTTCCAAGGGGTATGAATAACTCTGGGCTGAATTGTACATACAGTTAAAACCATATATTTTTATACACCAGGGCTTATCTGGTATAAAACACTGACATAATACTGATGTGATTCGAACAAAACTGACGTCTTCACACAGCCGGATTAATACTGCAATTGAATTACACAAATCTAGACTAATAATTAATTACAGTTGCTCTAAATTCACTTGCTTGCACTGGATTTGATGAAATGTATATGAGTAATGAAGCATAAGATTTTAATTTGTCTAAAGCTAAAGAATGGGTTTTCAAATTATTCAAATGACTCATTTGTCACAGAAATGTTGGTATCAGTCTCAGGTAATGCAGAAATAGCAGTTTGCTTTGCTTTTAAGTGAATCTTATTTGTTAGTTCTTTTAAATATCACACAATTGAAGACATCAGACTGCCAGAAATATCACTGCCCTCAGAATCAGAAGAACAGCACTAATTTATGAGGGTTAACTGGTAATCCAGTGCAAAGCACAATGTCATCTTGTAAGATGCATAACAGGTCAATATTTCTTAGCCTGACTTACTCACAGGAGAGCACAAGTGGCTAGTTAAGCAGTTGCACTCTCAAGTCCCTAACTCTGATACTTTCATTTTGCCAACATCAATGTTTCCACTGTTGTCTGCAGATACGTATAAAAATTCATTAATGCAGCATCATAAGAGACATTAAACACAAAATGTGCTTTAATAGCTCGCTAAATGGTCTAAGAGAGCGCTCTGCCTGGCATGGAATGAGGCTAGGGCTGAAACGAATAATCGGATTAATGGTGCAATTATTGAAATAATTGTCAAGTAATTTGGTAATCAATTAATCGTTAACTGGAGTATACAGACCCAAAAAAAGACCAGTTGCTGAAAGAACATTCTCAGAGCAGTAATTAAGCCAAAATTGTACAAAAAAAATATGTACATTTTACATTTAAAGCTGCAGTATGTAACTTTTACAAAAATATGTTTTTTACATATTTGTTAAAACTGTCAGCATGTCATGACAGTTAGGCATGAAACAGATAATCTATGAAAAGATCGATTTCCTCCTCCTCCGTGAGCCTCTTTTGCTGTCTGAAGAAATGCACTGATCCTTACCAAAACCAAGCAATCAGAGTCAGGAGGAGTATCTTAGCGCTGTCACTCAACCTCATTTACTCACTACTAAATGTGCTAATGGCAGACAAACAACTTACCATCCCAGGAAAACCATTTATCCGTTGTCAATGGTGGCCATGCTAACTAGCCTATAGCCTCTGCAAGCTGCAGCATAGCAGAGCGCGAAGGAGAGGGAGGCTATGAACAGCGCCTCGGGCACGGTGAAAGCACTGGGAGCACTGGGAGAAGGCAGAGGAGCTCAATTTTTTCACAGATTGTTTGCCTCATACCATACTGTCATGACATAGTGACAGTTTCAACAAATATGTGGAAAAATATATATTTTTATAAAAGTTACATACTACAGCTTTAGGATAAAAAAAAAAACTCTTGGTATGTAAATATGTTCTGCCTAAAACTCCTCAAGTGGCATAGTTTTAGTTCACCTGTTTCAAATTCTGTAAAAAAAAAAAAAAAAAAAAATCTCCTATTAAGCACCTTTTGCGATCCAGTGATTAATCAGTTAATCCAAAAAATAATCAACACATCAGCCCTTCACTGTATTGAGCTTAGAAGTATTGTTAGAAGTATTTTTTTAGCTGCAGATGCATCCTTTCCTACAAATGATCAAGTATTCACTAAAGGAATGCAATGCCATTGCATTTTAGGCAATGACATTATATTTATTATATTTATTTTCTTATTTAGAAAAAGGAATTGAATTATTTATTTACATCTTTTCATGTGTTTCTAATACTGTATAAAAAAGGCTTAAATGAAAAATCTGCAGAATATGCAAATTTTTTAATCTGAGAATAATCGATAGAATATTCAATCACTAAAATAACCACTAGTTGCAGCCCAAGATGAGGCACTTATCCATGACTATGTAGAAATTGTCAGTCTTGCTCTTCTGACGCCCAATGGCAAGGAGGTATGGCTGCCAACCCCGTTGGCCCCAGAGATGTTCCCCTAAACTGCAGCATGACTAAGATTTAAAAAATATACACCAAACATAAGAAACAAGACATACAACTGCAGTCATTATAAAATTTTAAGATTCACATTAGCTAATACAAGAAATTCATGTCTAGCAAGACATCTTCAAATCTGCCTTTCAACCACACACATCAATAAAAGCAGTGACAAACTACTATACATAAGAGCAAGACTATTGCTCCTCCAGACTTGGCGGATTTGTTGAAGATTGCGCATGCGCATTAACGGTATATTCCACTGACGTGTATGCTGGAATGACTGAACAGCAGGGTTTAATGGGACACACCTTGGTCCCGGTCGTAGTTGTTTTTACAGACTTCTTCCACCAGATGTTTGCTGGTTTCTCAGCTGCTCTGTACTTTCTGGACCTGTATTCCTCGATTCTTGAGCTGCGCTGTGCCGTTGTCTGGGCCGCTGTGTACCGCTCCTCGCCCTCCAGTGCGCTAATGGCGTTACATGAAACACGCTTTATAAATGTGTTATTAGCGAATCTTGCGACCAGGGTAGCAATTGGCAAAGTGACTTACTGTAAACACCACTGCTGGATTTTCGGCATTTAAACGTGTTTTTCCGACTGTTTAGAGGGAAAATGCTCGTGCTGATTCCCTCGATAAGGCTCATATTCTACAGCAGGATGTTTTTTTCCAGTGTGTTTACCCTAATAGACAACAGTTGATGTTCACAAGAAATTAAGTCGTTTTAAAAGTCAACTCCAAAAGATGGTTTTCCACATCTATAACAAAAGTACAAAAGTTAGCAGAACTTTCACCCACGCAAATGACAATTTAGAGATGCAAGTACTGACAACTTCCTAAAAAAATGTTACCTTAGGTTTTCAGTCTGACTTAAATAGCTGTCCCTAATATGTTAAACTTTTTTGTATTTTTTTATTTTTACAACTAAAGGTAGTTTAAGCCAAATAGGAAGCTGTAATTTTTTTTTTTTCCAGTGTACATTTTTGCATTCCAAGAGCCTTTTGGAATGAATGAGACATATGATCATTGAAATGGATTTTATTTTGAAGGGCTGGGTTGTGTTCCAGGTGTGGTTTTGTTGCCAAGCGTCAGTGATGATGTCATTCCAAGAACTTGCTTTGATCTGTCAGTGATGATGTCATGCCAGGGGCTTGCTTTGAGCTGACAATGATGTTAGAGAAGATGTCATTGCCAGAATCTTGAATGCCTTTGTATCAGACGCTCAAAGCAAAAGTCTTAGAACTATACACAATCATTGATCTCAAGGAGCCATTTCAAGACAGGCAGACTAATTCTTCAAGGATACTTGTATTTTTGAAGGCCTGCATTGGAAAATTTTCTCAACGCATTGAGTTTGCATTTGGACAACTCCAACTGTTTTTTTTTTTTCAAACATTTGAGATTTTCCAGGTTGTTCGATATCGACGTCTAAAAACTATGGGTCAAAGAGTTAGCAAAAAAATAGCTTCCAGCAGCTTGGAAGAGCAACAGAAAAGAGACACCAGCAAGCCAGAATTGAATCAGACCCAATTTGATTCAGATGAGAAAAAGCGATCCGAACAGAGGAAATCAAAGAACGCTGACCTAGAAGTCAAAACTTTGGATCCAATCGGACAGAAAAAACAACAGAAAAAAGATCTAGAAGCCAAGACTTTGGATCCAGTCGGACAGAAAAATCAAAAGAAACAAGATCAACAGGGAACCAGCAAGCCGAAACTGAATCAGACCCAATTTGATTCAAATGAGAAAAAGCAATCCGGACAGAGGAAACCAAAGTACATTGAACTACAAGTCAAAACTTTGGATCCAGTCGAAACGAACAAAGATCGAAAATCCAAAAGTTTGGAGGAGATCAGTAAGCTGGGATTGACTCAGGTCAGTTTTGATTCAGATGAGAAAAAGCGATCCCAACAGACGAAATTAAAGAACATTGACATAGATGTGAAAACTTTGGATCCAATCGGACAGAAAAAACAAAAGATACAAGATCTAAAATCCAAAACTTTGAAGACCAGCATGCCAGAATTGACTCAGATCAATTTTGATTCAGATGAGAAAAAGCAATCCCTACAGAGGAAATTAAAGAACATTGACTTAAAAGATAAAACTTTGGAGAATGGAAAGCGTTTGAAGGATAGTGACACCGTAAAACTGGATCCGTTCACTTCAAATCAAAACCAGCAAATGCAAACAGAACAGATAAAACTGAAAGAACAACGGGAAGTCACATCTCCAGAGGGTAAAAAAAAGAAGAAACAAAAGAATTTGGAAAGAAGCTGGATCAGAGAATTAGACCAGGGATCAGATCAGGAATCAGACTCTGCTGAACAATTTTGGAATACATACCGAACACTCATAATGATTAACAAAAAACTTGAAATGACTGAGAGAAATCGGAAACACCTGGACTCATTAGGAAAAAACATCCAGGACAATAAGGAGAGAATTAAGTTTTATAAAAAGTCCACAGCAGAAATGCAGGATAAACTGTTGAAAAAACATCACAGTTGGGAGAAAATTAAACAAGATTTTAATTTTCCCATACAACTTGTTGATGAAATTGTGACAATAGATATGCATTTTATGAATAGGTTCAAGTGTTTGCATTACATCAAAGACAGCTGTGAGATCATGGAGGAAAAGTACAAAGACCTGGAGAAGGAAAAAAAAATCTCAGAGAATAAAAACCAAAAAATAAGTATGAAACTTCGAACAGAACAGGTTTTGATGAAAAAGAAGAAGGAGCGTCTGGAAGACATGATTTCTGCCAAAAGAGTCAAAAAGCCTTCAACCAGACGGAAGCTAATGAAAAAAAGTAGACAAGAAAGGAAATGTATATAGCCACCAAGGACACACAGATGGCGTCATAAAATGACTCTTTGTCCATGAAAGTAGACCAAATCTAGACATCTATAACACCAAAAAAAGTATTCCAACTAAAAATGTCAGTAGAACATCTGCATATTAAAAAAATATATATTCCAACACCTTGTTGCTGGCGTGGGTTTCCTTGGGAGCCCCAGGTTTACCCCACATATCCCCTTCCTTAACCCTTAGTGTGAAACTGTCACACACTTTATAAGTTTTGTGAGAACCTCCAAAGTATGAAAACCCTGCATCTCCAAAAAAAAAAATAAAATAAAATAAAAATTCCAACATGTTGTTGTTGGTGTGGGTTTTCTGTAGGAGTGCCAGTTTTATCCCACAACCCCCTCCCTAACCCTCTGTGTGATAAATTGTTTTACAAACAAAAGCATATTTGATTTGAAACACTGCAAATTGATCTTCTTTTTGTTGCCATCTATTAGAGAACCTAATTGTTGCACTTAATAAGTGCTTTCTCCTTTTGCTTGAATTAGGGTTGTCTGGGCCAAATGATGTAATCTTTTCTCTCAATTCTTAACTCATTTATTTCTCATAATCTCATGCATACATTCACCTTTATCAAAGTGTGCAACAAAAGAGTTAGGGCAACAAAACAGAAATGTTGCATCTTCCATATTCACCTCCCACCTCACCAAACCACAAACACCACATGTGCCACATGCGCCTCATCACACAGCTTTTTCATCAGCAAGCTGGCATAGCCTAGATCAGATCTGTCCGGACTATAACTAGAAAAAATAGTTCATAATTGTACTGTACTGTTCTGGAGACATAATAGTCTTCTGTGGTGGATCTTGAACTTTTGTGTTTATTATTATTTGTTTCTTTCGGAAACAGCTTTTTAAAGTTGCTGTTGATCAAGTGATTGTGAATGACCACATCAACTCCCCCATTACAGCCCTAAGCTACACCTTCTTCATGTTTTATGTTTTGAACATAAAATGTCCAAAGGACGTCTCCCTCAACACTGGAATTCATACAAAGGTCGGTACTGTTTTGTTGATATTTTGGATTATTTGGTCAGGAATAATTCTGATATTTAGCAATTTTGAGGTGTTGTTCTGTGGTAATGTTTAAACAGTTACAGAGATATGATCATTTTGAAGTGATGTTCTGGCAATTGCTCATCAGTAGTTGGTACCTATTACCCATGATATCAGTCACAGACCATAGAGAAGAAGAAAAAGAAAAACTTAATTATAGAGTTGGGAAGATTCTTCCCAAACTGGAACTGATGAGAATTGACATTTCAGCGTGTGTTTTAATTTTCTTAAGAAAAATACAGCTGTAATACTCACTACTACTTGGAATGTATGTATGATTGAATTGAAATGACTTTTTTTTGTAAAGTGCCTCAAGACATTTGTTATGAATTGGCACTATATAAATAAACTGAATTGAAAATACACTCTTGACTGACGTCACAAGCTGTAAGGTTTGTTTACTAGAACATCAGTTCAAACTGGGCACAATAAACTTTTAACATCCTGCTGTTGAAGATTGGTCTTTCAGCCACCTTACTTTGAAGAAATTGTTTGGTAGGGCTGATGAGCTAACAGTTTGTCCAAATAGATTAAACGTCTAAAAGATTTGGTGCAGATTTCAAACTCCAATGTCCACAAATTCAGAGGTTCATGCACATACTTTTTTTAGTAGTTTCTATTTCTTACACACTTGTACAAAATTGTTGGTACCCCTCTGTTAATAACTGAAAACCCCTCAATGGTAGCTGAAGTGAGCTGAAACTGACAAAAGTAAAAATAAATATAAATTTACTCAAAGTTAACCAATAAAAAACAGACATTGCTTTTGAGTAGTGCTTCAACAGAATCATTTTAAAAAACAAGCTAATGAAACAGGCCTTTATAGAAATTATGGTACCTTTTAGAAAGGTTGAAAATAATTTGACCACAGGGACATGTTCAACTAAGGTGTGTCCTCTAATTAGGATTACAGGTGTCTTCAAGCTTGTGATCAGTCAGTCAGCCTATTTAAGGGGTGACAGTGGTCACTGTGCTGTTTGCTGACATGGTGTATACCACACTGAACATGGACCACCGGAAGCAAAGGAGAGAGTTGTCCCAGGGGAAAGACATTAGAAAGATCATTATAGACAAGTATGTTTAAGATAAAGCCTACAAGTCCATCTCCAAGCAATTCAACGCTCCTGTGACTACACATGCACTGATTATTCAGAAGTTTAAGGTCTATGGGACTGTAGCCAACCTCCATGGCCAAAATATTAAGTTCCAGCTGTCACTTTTGTCCAGGTCTGTTTCATTAGTTTATTTTTTTAAATCATTCTGTCGAACCACAATTCAAAAGCAGTGTTTGATTTTCATTGGTTGCTTTTCAGTAAAATATTATTATATTTTTACTTTTGTCAGTTTTAGGTTATTTCAGTGACCATTGTGGGCTTTTCAGTCATTAACAGAGGGGTGCCAACAATTTTGTCCATATCTTTTTATATCTGTCAGAATTAATTAAAATTACTCCAAGTTGAGGTTTGTCAAATAGCTATTTGCAAATGGTGAGACATTGATGAGAAAGGCGTTGTGCTGCAGTAATGTAATTTGGACGTGTTTATAAAGGCAAGTTTATAACATGAACTCATTCTGTGTTAAATTCAAGAATCCATTCCCTTTTTTTAGAGTCTTTCTGGGCTTAAACCCCGAACGAGGGTCAAAGGCTGAGATGAAGGGGAAGAAACAGCTTCACATTCCACCCAGATTGCTCAAGTTCCTGAGTGAGCTGAATGACTTTGAAAATCCATGGAAAATTTGAGCCTTTTGAAGTTTAAATGTAACTAGTTATTTTATAAAAAGTGGTGCTGCAGTCTGTTCTGTTTTATGTTCACAGCAGCTAAAGGTAATGAGAACACACACTCATAAACCCAATGTCTTCCACAGTAGTTGACAGACCATGATCATATAGCTTTAATTTTGAACTAAATATTTTCACCTGTTAAGAAAGTAGTAGTTAGATAATAGGCATTTATTTTGAAGTATGTTGGTCCTTGTTTACAACTTTGATTTTGATGTTGCAATACAAATTGTTGTATGTTCCATATTATAGTGTTGAATGTGTATTGTAGTGTTACTGGTTTGAAGGACTGGGCTCAAAACTGAACTTTACATTGCTTTAAATTAGATTTGATTGAAAAAGAAACTTTGCGAAGTAAATTGTAATAACAAATCATTTTTTTTATGTACAGAAAATAAACAGTAACAACCTCAAGAATATGATTAGCTCTAAATATATAATAGAAAATGTTATTTTTAAAGACACTAGATGATGTGACAATATGGTTTTGAAAAAGGACTTAAATTGCAAAATAAAATTTGCTAATTGTTTATAGCAAGGTTTAATTTTTTTATCTGTCTGCATGAGCTGTTATTTTTACACTGAAAAAATGTTCTGAGGTCTATAAATAAAAGTGCTTTTGAATCCAAAATTTAGTTTTGAACTTAGATTAAGTCTATTTAATATGTAATACAGTATATCTTACAGTGCAATTACTATGTATTTAGATCTATGTATAATATAGACTTGAATAGTTTGGATGAAAAAAATATTTGGAAATGTATAAGTGTTTAAATAACAAAAATGTTTGAATATACAGGATATTTACTGTAAAAATACAGAAAATTTCATATTTTTAATAACAGAAATGTTTGTGAATATATAGGAGATTTACTGTAAAAAAAAATACGGATTGTTTAGGATTAACAGAAATGTGAGTAAATTTAACATGAAAAACTGTTAAATTACAGGAAAAATCCGTTTTAGAGTTGACGGAAATGTTCATACAATCAACTGTAAAAAACAGAAAATGTCCTGGCAGAAAATTACCAGGACATTTTCTGTTTTTTTTACAGAATGTTTTCTTACAGTGCATAGTTTTCTGATCCACTTGTTCATACTTTTCTTTTTTTTTTTCGTACTTTTCTAATCCACCCAGTTGGAGAAGTAGAACTGCAGACCACACTAATCCATCACAGATCAGCTGTGCTGAAAATAAATTTTCATCACATTTCTCAGCACCCCAAATATGGGGGTTTTGGCTGATTTAATTTATTCTGCAACAGTCAGTGTCACTCTTTGCTTCTGTATTCATCTCATGAATCATTTTGGTGTCTTTAAAGTCCAATAAAGCAAACAAAATACATAATATTTTTTGTCTGAAACAAGACCGATAAGACTTTGAAATTCACGTGTCTGTAGTACACGTGTCTGCCACAAGAGAGCACTCACACGGGGAGCTAGTCTACAGAAACTTGAACCAAAAATAATTCAAAATTTTCCATGTTGGCTACTATTTCTAGTTGGTGGCTTAAATCAATTTAAATTAAGGAAGTTAAATGAAATGTGCTGTGATGTTCTGTTGTTGCTCTCTGAACAATTAGTAGAACAATCCTGTATCTAAGTGCTGGCATGCAGAAATTACTGAAGAGCTTGCCAGACAAAAGACATAAAATAAAAAAATAATTTACTTTTGCTGTCTGCATTTCATACCCTCCACCCACCCCCTCTCCATAGTAAATATCAGAGATAAAGGGACGCATGATCTCACATCTTTATTGTCAGTGGACATGGATTTCCCATACATGCAACAAAACTTTCCATTTTTCCACCCGTTATTAGGTCGTTCCCACGCGTTATTTTTTTCTCCTATGTCATCAGACGGGCTCCGTACTATACTTTTCTTTGCCTCGTAACTTTTTTTTCTTTGTCTCGTAACTTTTTTGTAAAGTCATATTTTGTATTCCATACAATGTTGTCAATAAAGTTTTAAGAGAATCAAAACTCATCGTGACCGACGTAACAACGTGTTTACAACGCGCGTGGCTTTTGAACACAACAGTCTGTACATCTTCAACGACGAGAGGTGCTTTCACTCCTGTGTTTTCAGGTGAGAGAATTACTGAAAACTGTGTTTTTCCTCGCCGTAGCATGAACGTAAAAAGGCGGCCGTGACCTGATATTTGTGTGAATGGTTTCCATGTTAGGATGAAGTCATTCCATTAACAGTTGCTGCAGATAGCTGTAGTTATTGGCTCAACCCCCTCTTGTTTGCTGGGATGCTAGCTGTGTGAGAAATCAGATCAGTGGAGGAGTTCTGGTGCTCTGAGGCTCTAGCGTCAAACAAATGGCTGCGGCCAATACAAGCTTTCATGTGCAACGTGGAAGAGTTTGGAAAAAGTTGGAAATTTCCAGGTGTGAGTAAGTATGGAGGAACAAGACAGTATCAAAACTATTTCTCTTCCCATGCTGTTCCCTCCCTTTCCATTTTCCAGCATATGCAACTCTTATTTGATTTTCAAAATAATTGTCAAAACACGCAGAGGGCGTTTCACAGTTCCGCTGTATCGAAATTGTAACTGCGAATTCCTCTCAAATACTGCATATCTGTCTAACGAGAAAAAGCAGAATTCTGATTGGGAAGGCAATCATTTTATCTAAAGACATCATTAAGATTATCTCACAGCGGCTAAACTCTAAAAATTGAATGAAAATCACCTCTAATGTAGAGGAAATATGTCTTAGTTTTCAGTTCTTTAAGAATTAAAACCTGCCAGATGTGTCTCAGAACAGTACCCCTCCACTCTTGCGCCTCATTCATATTTAAAACAGTGAATAATCAGCAACTCTAGACAGTTTTGGTCACTTTACTCTGTATCTCAAAACATGAAGGCTTTGATAAGAGTTTATCTCTCTATATTGGAGGAGATGTTGAATTGAATCAGAAGTATGTGCTTACTTTAAAGCTGCAGTATGTAACTTTTATGAAAAATATGTTTTTTACATATTTGTTAAAATTATCATTATGTTATGACAGTATAATATAAGACTGATAATGTGTGGGAAAAAAAATCAAGGTCCTCTGCCTTCTCCCAGTGCTCCCAGTACTAACTGCAGAATACCCCAGACAGTCAGAAACAATCAGTCAGAGCAAGGAGGAGAGTCTTAGCGCTGTCGATCACCCTGGTGTATGCTGCTCACACACTTGCTGTTGTTGAACAAATAACTCTCTTTTAATCACAGGTAAGTTTTCTTGTCTTTTCCCAGACCTCTGCCCCGGAAAAGGTCTCTTTAAAGGAATACACTCGTCTCCAAGGTGGAAAATATGGCGAAGAGAAAAAGACCTTTGCTGAAATCTTGTTATGTGCAAGAAGAAGTGGAAGAGAAATCCGGGGACAGAAAATTCAGCTTAAGGCAAGCAAAAAGAGCAAAATCTTTTAATGTGTACGGTAACGAAGGTGATGGTAAGAAGAAGATTAAAGACGACGGCATTACAAAAGAAAATGGTGAGTTTTTTTCAGTGTGGGTGCTACATTTAGTTTTTAACCTATTGATTAGTTTTTGGAAGAAAAGAAAAGCCTCACCAAGCACTTAAAGTGAAATTATTTCACAGTTATAATCACATACATTTTTAGCATGCTGATAATAAATATAGAAATAAACTATTCTAACATTTGTGGCTTTTGTCTTCCTAGGAATCTGGTTTGTGACTTGTGAAAACAAAGAGGGAATTATGGACATAGAAAAGCTGAAAAGAGGTGAACAAAAGAACTGCTATGAACATGTAATTTTATTTTTTTTAATGCTATCTATTAAATTGTAGAACGATATCAGTGTGAGTATACATGATGTGGTGTTTCGGTATCATGCGCATCAGACTGATTTGTCAAAGACAGCATAACGTGTTCGTTTACAAACAATATTTTTAATTTGCAACTAAATATTTAGTTTGGAGTGAAATATTTAGCTTTCTAACTAAATATTTTGCTTGGTAACTACATATTTAGCTTGGAGCTAGCTTGCTAACTAAACATTTAGTTTGAAGCTGAATATTTAGTTTATAAACTAAATATTTAGCTTTCTTATTAAATATTTAATTTGGAACTGTGATATTTATAAATAAATGAACAAATAACATGGTGAAAATATGAACCCCATTTTTTTCATCACATGACAACCTAAATAACCCAAATTACTGCTGTTAATTTTTGACCGTGTAACTTTGAAAATGGCACCCTATGATAATAGTTCCCATGTTTGATGGAAAAAAAAAAAGACATTTATTTAAAAATAAGGACCATATGTAAAGTACGTCAATTAATAGACATTTTAATCATAGGCAGTTTATCAGAAAAATTTTAAACCCAATACTTTTTGTAAACAATGTTTTCAAAATCTCTTATTTATGAATAAATGTATGACGCGGATGTACTTTCTAGGTGAGAACTGTATTGAGTGTGAGGGCCGGTGGCTTACCCCACCTGCCTTTGAGGAATTTGCAGGAAGGGGTGCATGCAAAAAATGGAAATGCAGCATATGCCATGAAGGAAGACCTCTGGCACATTGGTTTGCGGTAATTGCTTTTATTTTGCTTTCTCAACTGAAGTTATTGAAGTCGTAAACAAAAGTTAATCAGCATGAGCATGTTTGGTTTTACAGAACGGTATCCTGTCCACAACTGGATATCTGAGAAGAGGTTCCGAGCCTATGAGGGTAACTGACCAACGCTTTGATTTAGCTAAACAATTTATCCAGTAATTATAAATATTTATTCTGCGTTTAATTCATTCTTAATTTTTACAACAGAAGATTATAGTATCATCAAGAAAAAAGAAAAGCAAGCCAACAAAAAACATCTGCAAGTTCCGGGGAATTAAGCACAGTAAATATAAGAGCTCTTCCACCTCAGTGACCCAGATAAATATCTCTTCAAGAGGCTGTATCCCCACAGTAGGGCCAGAGAAACAGCCTATAGAGGATCCTGACGGAAGTGACGATAAGGTCTCCGACAGTAACGCAGAGTTTCTGAAGACAGACCAAGAAAATATGGATGGGCCAGATGAGAGAAATAATGGACACAGTATAAAGTCAGGAGATGCTGAGGATGAAAATAAAACAGACGACGGGGGTGTGGTTGCTGATGCTGATTACACCAACGACCACGGCTCTACCGAAGGTGATGTTTCCCACAAAAACCATTCATTCACTGCTGATACCAGTGTTGAAGCTGTGATTGGTGCTTTAGAGTGCCTTGCTAAGGTGTTCGTACCCCTTGGATGTTTCTCATGTTAAAACCACAAACCTCAATGTGTTTTATTTTGACTGTATGTAATAGACCGGGGAACTGCAACCTGAGACTCCAGAGCCACACGTGGCTCTTTAGGCCCTCCACAGCGGCTCTTTATAACTGACCAAGAATCATAAAGACCTGAAAAATGTTTTTAAATATAAAGGTAAAACAGGCTAGTTCTGGTATGTTTTTTTTTCATGCTACATTTGCCTAGAATTTTCACAACACAATAATATTGATGATAGAAAGAATAATCCTTTAATTCTTTTGTTTTATAATTAGATGGCACAATACATGTTCCTTCTTCATTTTCCATAAATTTGGATTAAAAATAATTTTATCGCCTTCTCGTAAGAGTTTGACATTTTTCTTCTAACACTGAAAATTAGACACGTTTTTTTTTTGTTCTTTAATTTACCTATAAAACAATGTATATCGTTGGTGTTAGTAAAACCTAATAAGCTTGCCTTTTTCAAAGGGTCACACAGGTATTATGACTCTAGATACATTTTATTAAGAAAGAGGGCTAGAGCATTCGCATTTAGGGGGCCTCATTAAAAATGGGTCCACTGTATTCAGACGTCAGCTCAGTCTCAGTCCTTATACAGCTGGTTGGTGAAGGCTGCAAAAATAAATGCTTTTCTTCTGCAAGAATTTATTTCTAGATGTCTGAATGTTTCTGTTTTGCAGAAAGACATCAGGACATGGACACTGCTAAAGCTGAGAAACACAAGTTGAAGATGAAAACAAAAGTGGTCATCAGAAGGCTTTCAGGGGTAAGACGCAGACCAGAGATAGTTGTTTATGTGTGAGGTGTCTCGGCTTGCACAACTTATTTTTCTGGGTCTGTTCTTGACCTGGGGACAACTGATGAACTGTTCTAACAAGTATGATGGCTAAAATGAGAATTGCATGTGTTGCTGATTGTTGGGAACAGTGAACCTGGTGCTGTGAAAGCACTTGGAAGAAAGAAGACAGTAAAACTTACGACAAAAAAATAACTGGGGTGACTTTAAGGTCAAATCAAAATTGAAGATCTGTTTTAAAAAAGTAGACATGAAAGATAAAGTAAGCATAGAGTTGACTGAAAAATAAAAAATAAAGGTAGTTTGGGTCAAAAGTGTACATACATGCACCACAGGCTTCTATATTTCCACTATAATACAGACTTCTAGAGGCGATCCTTCCAGCCCACAGCCATCAGCATCTACAACAACTCTTTGAAGACACTTGGAAAATATGAATTACAGCAATATTTAATTTCCCTCTGGGACTAATAAAATATTTTTGAATTGAACTGAAATATGATGCATAACCATGGGAATAAGGTACTGTGTTTACAACTGGGAGTAGCTGATTAGCATCTCAAAAGCTCAAATAATAATCAAGAAGTTAAAAAGGACACTACATGAATACCAAGCCAGACCAAAGAGCAGAGAGAGAAGGAGGAAGCTCAAAACATCTCCTCCATCGATTATAACGTGCAATGATCATATCACAACTCCATCTCTTTGCCCGGGTTTCTAACCATACGATCACACAGATTTAAGGAGGAGCCGCAAAAGCAAATGAAGTGGATTAGCAGTGCTCTCCAACAAGTGATGTTGTCATCCAGGACATGTTACTGTTGAAAATCGTCTCTGCTGTTCAGAAACTGAGTTGTTTGCATGTTATGACGGTCATAAGATTGTCATATGGCAACAGTTTTCAGTCAGCAGTTTCTTCAGATTTGTTGCAAGACTGACGGTTATTGGAGATCCTTCCTGCCCACACCATCACCATCTACAACAGCAGAAGATACTTGAATGACATGAGTTATGACATTTAGTTTCCCTTTGGGATAAATAGGGTATCTTTGAATTTAATTTGTGCTTTTATTGATTTATTCAATTGTTTTTTTACGTGATATGAAAATATCGGACAACAAACAAATTCAATACATTTTAAAAATTTGTTTAAGATGACTGTCTTCTCCCTTCCTGAGTGTGGCTGAATTTTTGTGAAATTTCTAATGTTAGGGGTCTGTAATGATCTGTGTTAATTCTCGTGAAGGGAGCAACCCCCTTTATTGTGGAAGGTCCCATACTGCGACCTGTACTCTGACTTCAGCTTCTTTGTTATTACTCTCACGCAACATGAACGATTTTTTCTTATTCTTTTTTTTTTTTTTTTTTTTTTAAAGTCCTCTTTCACAAGAATCAACAGTGGCATTTGGTTCAAAAGAAGATATGACATTCAATAACTGTGTTAAACTAATCGGACCCCCTCTGCTTGGCAGTAATTTCCTACGCCTCCTGGATTAACTATAAGAAACAGGGACAGAATCTGGTGTAATACCAAAAACAGAGCAGTGCCAATGCATCACTTGAAGGGATTTTGACATGTGTGCCGATGATAAACATCCTGGCAAGTTTGAAGATGCCTTTATGTCTGGAGATAAGAATTTGCTTTGACGAACTCTATAGCTGGGCAATATGGAGGACCGAAACTGATATAATTAAAAATAAAAGCAGAAATATATATTTTTTGTTTTACCTTTTCCTTCTACATGCATTTTCATCAAGAAATGTATATATATATATATATATATATATATATATATATATATATATATATATATATATATATATATATATATATATATATATATATATATATATGCAAAGGAGGAGGGCTGCCTTCTTAGTCCTCTACTATCAGTCAGTAAACTGGAAGGAGCAGGATCCATGTTCAGGTCGATTGTGCATGCCTGCACCTTTGGCTTCAGTTTAGCAATCAAAGTATAGTTATGGAAGGAGCGGAAAGACGGTCTATGTCAGAGTTGTTAAGGGAAGCTGCAAATAGACTGGACAAGTTGGAAGGCGGTAAGTTTTCATCTGACCAGTAGTAGAGGAGCTGGACCAAGAAGGCAGCCCTCCTCTTTTCCATAACGAGGCAGAAATGCATACGGTAAAAGAAAAAGAGGAGACGAGGAAATGTAAAAAGAACAAGCGCCTGTATAAGGAAAAGGCAAAACAAAATATATACATTTCTTGACAAAAACACATTTATAAGGAAAAGGAAAAACAAAAAATATATATTTCTGCTTTTATTTTTAATTATGTCAGTTTCAGTCCTCTGCAGGGCAAGGCTTTCAAAATGACAGCTCAGTGGGTTGAAGTCCATTAGAGATGAGTTTATGCAAGCTGACTAGAACTGTAAATGTGGAAAATGATCTAAAGTATCAGTAATGTTTTAGCAGGTTAACTTTAAATCATTAGACTTTAAGCAGTGGTTAAGTTTTTATCATTTTTGACACTTACTCAACCTACGGAGTCTTTCTGTTTATTTTACTCTCCCTTGGTCTTCTTTTACAGAGGAGGAGAAGATGTAAGGTGAAAGAGCATCCGAAAGGTTTGTTAGTATTTATGTAACTACTCAAATCCTCTTACTTTAAACAAACTAATGATTTGCTGTGTTACTTGTGAACAGATAGCTGGTGTGAGCCTTTGGAAGAAAGCACACACAATGAGGAGACTGAAGACGACATGGCCGTCTCTGAAGCCCTTAAGGAAGGAAATGTTACCACCAGTGACAATGGTGACAAGACTGGTGAGGTTCTGTTCATTAAATCAATGCTTACATGGGCTTTTAGACAATATTAGTGTTGATTTATTATAATTTGGCATTGCTTAAGATGAGAAAAACGATGTACTGTTGGAGATGAGGTCACCTGAGGATAGTGGACAACATTGTGCAGCTAAAAATATAGAGGCGACCTCAAGTCCTCTTGTCAAGAAGGAAACCAGTGATCCAATGTGTGAGTTCAGAAACTAATTAGAGGAGTAAATTATTTTTTAAAAAGCTGTGAAAACCTTAATTTTTATTGTTTTTTTTACTATTATTATTATTATTTTACAGGCTTTTCTGCTGCAACCCCACATCTGTTGCTTCCATATGTTAATAAGAATAAGGAGAATAGAGATGAAGCCAAACTGGAGCATGACGAAGCAGAATTAGAAACGTCGGAGATATGGTAAGATGAAACACATTACTTCAGTCGACAAAAAATGTGAACATATTGGCGTTTCTGGACATCTTTTTCTTTTCCTCCCTGAAGCATCCAAGTCTCAGACTGCCCGAATGGCTCAGAAATGGTGGAGGGCCCACCTTCAGGGGCCTCGGAAGGCTTCGATGTGGATGCAATGGATGTGGATCAGCTGAAGAAGGAAAAAATGAAAATGCAGCTGAAAGTTTTAAAACTGCAAGAGGAATATTACATGCTGATGCTAAGTGACTTGAAAAAATGATGAGAAAAGTTTTAGAGACAACTGTTTGTCTGGCTAGGACAATATTGGTATAGGCAGAAATAGATGATGAACATTGGGAATGACAGTTAACTTTTTTTTTTTCTTACATTTTGCTAAAAACAAATTGTGAGGATTTGGACACTAGAACATGAAACAAAAATTTAGTCAATGCAAATTTTAAATTCAAAATATGCCTATTTTTTTCATTTTTATTACTTTTCCTTTTTAAGTATGTTCCAGATTGAAAATCACTAATAGCCTTATCAGAAAATGTTGTCACAGTTGAAAGTTGCCAAAGAGTGTTCAGGATCAACACTTAAAGAAATATTCAGACAAGACGAGTAGCAATGACAAAGTTTCCAGCTCGAAGTTGAGTTCATAAAGTACAGATTTGTAAGGTGATTTATATAGTGAGGTGGAGGAAGTGAGAAGAACTGTAGCAGCTTAAAAACGTATCTAACTTGCACCCCACAGTGGAATTTAAAAGCACTCTGGGGTGTGCCCCGCCTGCCTGTAATTCACCCTGCTGGTGAGTAACTTTTTAAAGAAAAACTGTAATTCATAACACTAATATTTTGTCTGCATTCATTCAGTAAGATGTAATTTCAGCTTCGGTTGTGACCAGCATTGTTAGTCTGACAATCAAGGTTTTGACCTCCCTATTTCTCCAAGCAGTTCTCACCATATTGCTTTATGTCAGGGAGCCAAGCAGTGTTTATTTAAATCCCACTTTTCTTCATATAATCAGTTTGTGTTTTACTAATTAGGGTTTAGGTATTTATAGTTTAGTTGCTATCAAAAAGTTTTACACTGTTACATAACTTAGACTTTATTTTAACTCCATCTCAACGTCCTTATGTAGCGCACATTCAAACATAACGAATTAAGAAAACACTTCTACTTTTCATGAACAGCATTTACAGAGCAAAAATATAAAAGTATGTCATTTTGTAATTCCCAAACAAGTGATTAAACGGGGAAGGTACCTTCTGACCTTTTGATAAGCTCACTGTTCAGACCCACCTTTAAGAATGCTACGATTATTACGTAATTCCCGTGCTGTAAGTGCGAGACATGCAGTTCTGGAAAAAATAAAAGTTCTGAAAATGTTTCTGAAATTTCTAATCTTTTCGTTATGTTAAAGTTTTAAAAGTGGTGTTTCCAAATACCATAATTACATACCTGGGAATAACCCTGAGAAGAAAAGGGTTATTTTAATTCCTGTGTGTTACATTTAAGGCATTAAGATGTGTGTACTTTATGCTTTTTAATGTGAACTGTTCTTTTGACTATGTCTTTAAAAAAGTGACAACACAGCACAATGGTTGGTGCTTTCCTCACACTGTACTAAGAATATATTAACAGTCTCTGTTCCTTAGTATATGTCAAATGCTGCATACAGCAGCATTTGACATATACTAAGGAACACCAGGCCTCTGTCTCAAGTTTTATGCTCGATTTTTCTCCTTTTTATATTAAATAATCAACCAAGCTTCCTGTTCCTGGCTTATTATTGATTTCCGGTAATGACACAGAAAGCACACTTACAAGTAATAATTGATGATCCATAAACATTTGAAGCAATGATGTATTTTCTTTCAAAGGGAACAAAAGCTTTTTTTTGCTGTTGTAACACAGTGTCAGGAAACATCTGGTTTCTTCTTTAACTCCTGGATGTTTGTACATGTCTCACAGTTTTGTGGCGGTATTGTGGTTTCTTCTTGAAGCAGTTTGCATATTTAGAAAAAAAAAAAAAAAAAAAAAAAAGCTTTGGTAATTTCAGAATACGTTAAGTTTAGGCATGCTAGGATCTGACTCATTCTCGTAGCAAAATGACACTGGGGTGTGTCTTTAACTGAAGTTTCTGTTTCATTTCTTCCGCTCATCACAGCAGAGGGAAAACGTTCACTGTTGACCTGTAAGTTTTCTTTAGTTTTTTTGGCTTTTTGAATGAATATGAAGTTGTTTTTTGAAAGAACCACAGATATGCCAGCAGGGAGCTCATTTTGATTGCTACTTAGAAACTAACGATTCACTCAATTGACGTACTGCAGGAAAGCTTAACTGCTTTTTTGAAAAATGCTTCTTTTGTACTTCAGTTTTCAAAGAACTGCACGGACCAGTGATAAAAAAGGAATAAAATGCATTTAAGAATTCATCAATCCTTGAATGTTACGAATGTAACTAAAGATCAACTTGATTAATGACTTTGCAATTGGTTGGTTGGTTGCCAGTTGCAAAAAAAAGAAGAAAAAAAAAACGTTCTCAATCTTTTTGTCTGTTGCACTAAAGTTAAAATTGCGCTAAAAAAGTTTGCCGCTGGAAATATTTCTTCGGTGTTTGCTTTTTTTCACACTGAAATGTTTCAGGTCATTAAACAAATTTTTAACATCCGAGAGAGAAAACCTGAGCAAGTACAAAAAGTAGTTTTCTAATGATTATTAAAATTAAAAGGGGAAATGATACAAAAACCAACCTGATGCTATGTGAACAAATGGTTGCTCAGGTTGTGAAATCATGAATTATCTGCAATTTAACACATCCCGTGTTAAGCAGAGTTCAGTGTCACCAACCACACCCCTGATTATGCCAGATCTGTATAATCCAGAAAACCAATAAGCAAAACCTGTCTGACAACAGGAAGCTGGATAAAAGATCTGAAAAACAACACACAATGGCCCAGACTTGAAGAAATTTAAGAACAGATTAGAAACAAAGTTCTTGATATTTGTAATAGCAGAAAGGCTTACAACGCCATTTCTAAGGCTTCAGCAAACCACAGCGAAAGCCTTTATCCCCAAATGAGGCAAACCTAAAATAGTAGGAAAATGATCCATGAGTGTGTGACCTACCACAACTACTCCAAGAACACATCTGCAACTCATCCAGGAGGTCTCAAAACAACATAGACAAACATCTAAAGCACTGCAGGCCTCACTTCCCTCAGTTAAGGTCAGAATTCATGATTCAACAATAAGAAAGGGAAACTGGGTGAAAATGGCCTCCATAGGAGAGTTCCAAGAGCACTGCTGTCCCAAAAGAACCCAAGACTTTTGACTGACTGACTGATGAGACAAAATTGGACCTTCTGAGGTGTGTATCTCGTTACATAATAGCATTTCAGAGAAAGATCATCATACTAGCAAACATGGAGGTAGTAGTGTGATGATCTGAGGCTGCTTTGGTGCTACAGGACCTGGACGACTTTCCATAATTTATGGAATCCTGATTTCCCATCAGTGTGAGAAGAAGAATGTCATCAGTTTTGGACCTTAAGTTCAAGTGCACATGGGTTTTATAGCAGGACAATAATCCAAAGCACACCAAGAAATACACCTCTGAATAACTCAGAAATGGAAACAAAATCTGGTTCTGGAATGTCTTAGTCAAAGTCTGGACTTTAATCTTTTGTGGGGTGACTTTAAATAGGCCATTAATGCTCGAAAACCTTCTAATGTTGCTGAATTCAAACAATTCTGCAAAAAAGAGTGAGCCAAAAGTCCTCCAGACGAGTGTAAAAGACTCATTTCCAGTTATGGTAAACGCTTGATGGCAGCTGTTGCCACCAAAAGCAGCAAAGCCATCTATTATGGTAAAATCATCATTTTTAAAAAATGGCATTCTGTATTTACTCAGCTTATCCTCGTCTTAAATTAAAATTTGTCAAATCTGAAATATTTAAGCCTTACCAAAAAAAGCAAAAATGGAAGAAATCTTTGTTGGAAGTAATATTTTTCCACAGCACTGCATTAAAAACCTGATAATCGCAATAAATGCAGTCTCTCGTGCCAAATTGTTTCATCAGAGGGAAAACAGAGGCAACATGTACCAAACCTTAAATTTTAAAGGCTAAGACAAACCTTTTGAATACAATAGGTATTCATAGCATTATTTCATGGATATTATGTATAATATTTACTTCACTTTCTAAACAGTTTCTTTTTCTGGACAGACTGCATTGAGTAAGAGGAGAAAATGAAGAAAAGATCTTCACAAATATCCGACTGTGGACAGGAAGAGGAGAAAGGACAAAGTTCTGATAGAAAACTTAGCCTTAGAAAAAGAAAGTGTATCAACTATTGTGATCCTGATGGCAAAGAGGATGATGAGGAGGAAGAGGGAGAGGAAGAAAATTACAACCAGACGCCATCTCACAGAAGGAATGAAGGTGTTATCCATTTTTGTTTTTCATCCATATTACTGACACCAAATGCGACTAAGCATTTACTTTATACTGAGAAATGAAAACATTCGCATTTGCTCGAACTGAACTGCTGATGAATATTTGGGAAATTAACTGCCTGAGCAACGGCTGCTCTGGCTTTTCTGTCTGCAAGATCTAGAACTGTGGCCTGTAACCTGTGGGACCAAAGAAGGGTGGATGGATGTCCAAAAGCTGGCGAAAAGTAAGCACACACACACGCTTATTATTTCACACACGCTTGTGTGAAATAATTCATTGGCTCATGGCCTTGCAGAAATGTACTTTGGCTTGACAAGTTAAAGGCCGTTTTGTGAAGAAGTGCCTGTTTAGGAGATAGGGTCAACTGTGAGACACAGTGGTAGGAGTGTTATAATGTGGGGTGTCTCCATATTATCTCACAACCAGTGTTATAACGTGGGCATTTTTTGTCAATATCATGTTAGCAAATGAATGAGAAAAACATTATGTACATTTTAAAACCAAAAATATTTTCCATAAACATCATAAAAATCAATTTTTAATCCTTTGTCCTATTTATGTTAAATATATAGTTTTTCTGTGCAGGTGAGAAGTGTATTACGTGTGAGGGCCGCATGTTCACGCCACCTGCCTTTGAGGACTTTGCAGGAAAAGGCTCATCTAAAAAATGGAAATTCTCTATATACTCTGACGGAAAGCCTCTGCAACATTGGTTTGATGTAATTTCCATTTTTTTCTGCATCTATTTCAAGAAAATACAGTTTTTTATTTAATGAACTAACAATTTTCCTCATTACAGAAAGGTCTTCTGGACACTGAGGGATTTTTAAGAAAAGGATCCAAGACTTTTAAGGTAAATGAGCAACACTTGGACACCAGAAATTTTTTTTGTCAATGAAATTGTTTTTTTTTTTTTTCTTTGTCAGAAGAAAGGCCAGACATTTCAGAACAATGGAGATGAATCAGCTTACAATTTAAGACAACATGGAGATCGTGCTGTCTTAGGAGAGTCAGAAGCAGACATTACAGAAGACTCTGAGGAAGACGGTGTTAGTGAGAGACATTCAAGCTGTAAAAGCTGGGTCTTGAGGATGGAGGAAGAAAAAGAGAGGGTAGATGATAGAAATGAGGATGACTATGTGAACTCAGACCATCCAGAGGAAACAAAAGATAATAAACTGGATCAGGATAAAATTGAAGATGACCCTAAAGACCTCTGTGCTCCTCAAGGTAATGTCTTCTTCTTCTCTTCTTCTCCTTTAGCTATTCCCTCCAGGGGTTGGCACAGTGAATCATCTGTCTATATTATAGACAGATGCAAATTTAGTCCTATCTGCTGAATCCTCCACCAACACAGCAACTAACTTCTTGTCTTCTGTCACCACATCCATAGTTCTTCCTTTTTGGTCTTCCTCTCAGCCTCCTGCCCTGTGGCTTCAACCTTAGCATCCTTCTACCAATATAATCACTGTCTCTTTTCTGAACATGTCCAAACATTCTCAGTTTGGCCTCGTTGACTTTATCTCTGAAATATCTAACATGAGCTATCCCTCTGATGTATTCATTCCTGATCCTATCCATCCTCCTCACTCTCAAAGAGAACCTCAATGTCTTGAGCTCTGCAACCTCCCTGCTTCCTGTCTTTTCCTCATTTTCTACTGTCTCTAAAACATTTAATATTGGTAGTCTCATTACTGTCTTGTACAGCTTTCCTTTCATTCTTGCTAATACCATTTTATTACACATCACACCTGACACTTTTCTCTACCCATTCCAACCTGCTTGGACACGCTTCTTCACTTCTTTTCCACACTCTGTTGCTCTGGATCACTGACCCTGTTCTATTTAAAGTCGTCTACCTTCTTTACTTCTCCTCCCTGTAACGTCACTGTTCTACTTGTGCCCCTTTCATTTACACACATGTATTCTGTCTTGCTGCAACCAGTGTTTTTTTCATTTTCCAGTACATACCTCCACCTCTCAAGTTTTTCCTCTACCTGTGCCCTGCTCCCACTGCAGATCACAATATCATCTGCAAACATTCTAGTCCATGGATACTCCTGTCTAACCTCATCTGTTAGCCTGTCCATCGCCAAAGCTAACAAGAAGGGGCTTCGAGCCAATCCTTGATGTTGTCTCACCTCCACCTTGAACTCTTCTGTCAGTCCTACAGCACACCTCACCCCTGCTCACAGCTCTCATACATGTCCTGCACCACTCTAATATATTTGTCTGGCAGTCCAGACCGGTCAGATCTGGTCTTCTCTGTACTTCTCCATCAGTATCCCTAAAGCAAGAGTTGCATCTGTGGTACTCTTTCTACACAAATCATCATTCAAACAAAATATGTTCCTTCAGTCAATGTTTGTATCATAGCTTCTGACCAGTAATGGGTATTTAAATATGCCTGTTCTATTTCAGAACCTGATCCGAGATTGATCATCTCAACACCTGAGAAACTTGCATTGCAGATGAAAACAACAGTTATTCTCAAAAGAATGTCAATGGTAAGATGACCAGCTGAATTCATCTAATAATTTTCACCAGGTTTGCAACTGCGGTCTTGGTTGTTGAAATAAATCTCCTCCTTTTTGAAAGATTCCCACTCTAACTGTGCCATATATGCAGTAATATGCCTACTGAGGCAGACTTTAAGTGAAGCCCATGCCAAAAAGATAGAAATTTCATAGAACATGTTGGAAAAAAGGGAAAGAGCCATCTTTGTCTCAATGAGGAACCTAAACTTGGATTAAAACAAAGAGCCATGATCTGAAATAGAGCCACTCCTATACTTACATGAATGGATCAGAGGAATGAGTTGATTATCAGTTGGAAAATAGTCCATTCTAGATGTATATATGACAGACAAATAAGAAAAAAGACAAAACTTCTATAATTTTGATGTAGGGGGCGCCTCACATTAGAGGCCCCATAATCAGACCAAAACCCTTGAATAACAGAGGTTGATTTCCTTATTAAACTAACGTTAGAAAATCAGTCTAAAACTGGTTTCAGGAAATGGTTAAACTTTACATCAAGAATAAGATAGGGGGAGTTAAAGACTTTGTTAATAGTGACTATAAATCCAGCATAATCTGTGTTGGGGGTGTACTTATCAGTCAGAACAATGTCTTTTATAATTTATCTGTAACAATGCAGTATCATTAAAGTGCCTTGAACCAAAATGGAAATGCCTCTAACCGTTGCCTGCAAAGAGCATATTGATGTCTTCTTTTTTGATGAAGAAGAAACATTATCTTTTCTTTTTTTAGACATGTATTATTTCAGGTTAACTACTTCACAGAGGTATATTGATATGTCATCTGGTGTTATGTGATTGTTATTTATTATGGAGGCTTTCTGTTAAATCTGGTTCTTCTCTTCTGTGTCATTCCACAGACAAGGAATCACTGTCAGACCACCAATGTGGAAGATCCACTTGAAGGTTTCTAAGTGTTAATATATCCTCATTTTTACAAGTTTTTCTTTTAAATTGTGTTTAGGTTTATGGTTGATTATATAATTTTATATCCTACTAAAATGTAAAAAAGCATGAAAAAAGCAAGCTGCACCTAACTGAAAACGCAGCTAAGAGTTGCTTAAGCATTATGATGTTAGGCTAGAACTAATGCACTAACAGGATTTACGCATAACAGTATAGAAACCTAAGAGGAAGGTAGTGATGCCAAAGTGCTAGTTGATGTGAACTCGTATATTATACATTTACATAATGATTAATCCAGTGGGGAGGAGGAAGTCAGGAGAAACCTTGTCTGAGAGCAGTACTCTAGAGACCTAACAAACCAGTACCCTACTCAGCAATGCTGTAAATTCTCTCTGGTGGAGAATGACCACTCGTAACAAAAATACTGTACTGATGAAAAAGAAAGTCTGTCATCCTTTAGATAGGCACAAGCTTGGCTTCAGCTCTGACTAGAATTGTTACTCCGATGCACACATTCTTCCCACAGTTTTGTTATTTGAATAACCAATATTTGATTGTGCAAAAATTAGCAATAGTGAACGGAAGCAGCTGAGAGTCTCAGTTTTTGTAAATACTACCAGTCCTTGTTTTACTCATGTGGGACATTAATTTAACGGTCAAAACATTATTCTAAGGACACTATCATACCACTTAACTTCCATAATTGTGATTTACCAATTAGTTTTCCTGCAAGATTTGGTTTATGTAACTTAAGCAAAGTGTGTTAAAACCTGTGTTTAAGGTTAATGTGTTAAAACCATGCAGATATCAGGTAGCGTTCAAGAGACAAGTTTGAAAGAAAGATCCACCCATCTCCTTTTCATTCCTTTCATGGCACAAGCACTGATAGTCTCTGATGGTCTGCCTTCCTTTATGTCAGGTCCAGTAAGTGCTGTGTCTCTTTTATCTTTGTTATTCCGGCTATGGTTTATAAAACTAATTCCTTTCCAAATCCGCTTCTAGTGCTACCAGGGCAAACCAGGGCATGCTTCTTCCTAATCATCAGCAGTTCTTTGCTGCCGTTAGGCCCATCCAGCACTCAACACGGACACATCTGTCTCAGAAATCTGTTGGTCTTGCCCCACACTGACAACAAATAATGTGATTCTCAGACATCAGCAGACATGTCATACTAATGGAAAACATAAAAACCCAAGCAAAGCAGCACATAGTCTTATCCGAGAAACCTTATGTTCACAAACAACACCCACAGATACCTCAGTGCCTTACTTATCTTTCATGCAAAGTGGATTTTTAGTCAAAGTTCTCCCTCTATCCTTTTTCTGTGTGGGCTTGAGGCTCTAAAGATTGTTTTTGGCAGAAAAGTCATTTTAAAATTACTTGTCTGCTTGTAAAATGGGAGATTTGATCTGTTAGTTTTCATTTATGTTTTCAGCATCTTGAGGTTTTATGGCTTTAGGGGATGTTTTGGTGTAACTAGTCTAGATTTTCACCATGTCAGTATGATCAACCTTTCCATCTGTAGAGCCATACGTTATTATATGACTTTAACTTTAACACTGAATAATACAGGCTCTGCTCTCTGAATAGTTTGAGATTTTGTTCATGTGACATGTCTTCTGAGGTTCTTAAATTTCTTTATTTATACCAATTCTTCTTTCCCAAAGATGAGGAGAAAAGAGACAGAGGTTCAGAGCTTAATTATTGTGAAAAAGACAATGAGACAGAAATGTCAGAACCCGAGGACAGTGACGAACCCATGGAAACTGAAATGGTAGATGTGGCCACAAACACTTCTCCCCAACAACAATCTGTCAAGCATGAATCATCGAGTGAGTTCAGAAACCAAATGCAGCTGCAAGGTTTGTGGAAAAGATTTAAAATTTGAAGTTCCTACAATATTTTAACTTTGCAGGGTTTTCTGCTGCACCTTTGAGTATACCTGGTCAGAGCACATGTGAAAATCACACAGATGTAAGCAGCACAGACCAAATCGAATCACAGACAATGTCAGAGACAAGGTAAATTATAAGAATCCCTTAACTTTGATCAGTGGTGCCATCGTAATAAATGTGTATGTTACAACTTTTCCTTTTCCTCCCAGAAGCGTCCACTGCTCAGACTGCGCTCATCTTTCGGATAAGCTGAAAACCTCAGCCTCAGGTTCTGGTCTAGCTGGTTCTGATGTGGACACAGTGGGTTTGGATCAACTGCAGAGAGAAACCCTAAAAATGCAGCTGGAAGCTTCACGACTACAAAAGGAATATTACACCTTGAAGCTACATCTTTTAAAAGTTAAAATGAAAACTGATCATTTCAATTCAATAGGAGGATCGATATAGATTGTGATAGACACTGTGAACTTAATGAACTCTATGAAGTTCATGAAGCAATTTCTTGTAACATTTTCCGTAACGAGAATTCCCCCCCCCGCCCAAAAAAAGTTGAGAATTTGATTATCACAGTATACACTATGTTAAGAAAAGAATTAGATAATCTGTGGAATGAAATTTGAATTTATGCAACTGTTAAAGTTGCTACAAAATTGAAATTAATTTCTTTATTTCCACTTTATTGTTATGCCAAGGTTTTGTACAGCATTTCACAAAGCTGCAATTATGAGGCACATTCAACAATCATAAAAAGATGAGAGAACCCTAATCTAAAGGAAATTGTCGTAATGAATAAATACCTATGAGTCTAAAACTCACACAAGTCATAGAAGTGTTTACAATACAGATGGATGTCCATGTAGCCAGGCTGCCAGCAATTGTTTATGGCTCTCACATGCAATTTTCACTGTACATTTGCAATTGGACTTTGAATCAATACAACTGGTTGGTACAACTGATTATCAACTGGATAATAATCATAGAAATGCTTGGGGGCACCTAAAGAGCATTAATTGATTATAAATGTATCCCTAAAAATCAAGAAATTAAAATAAATGTTTGGATGTGAGAGACCATACCTGATACCGTGTTCAGGATCCAGAAGTTAGAAAGAAGCAAACACAAATATTTTGTTTAATAAACTCACTCTGCATGCACATAATGTGCTGCAGAAAAAAAGACAGCATACCACACATGTTGTTAATTAAACATTTTATTGAGCACAATTGGGACTCAGTCAGAGTCACTTGGTTTTGGAGTGGCGTCCCACTTGGTCCATGGGACAGAGAAGGAAGGCTGCCAAAACCTGGATCAGGAGACTTGGATGTATATATAGATGTACAGTTTTTGTTTCATTTGGACCTAAATTGTCTGATAGATTTTATATTTTATGGATAACATGTCCTTAATGTATTATTTTTCTTACCACATCTTGCTGTTATGATTGTCATGATTATGTTACATGATTTTGTGTTCAAACAGACCATGTATTATTAAGTTATTTTTTTTTTTAATATTTCAAGGTTGAAATAAAAGCTATAAAATGTTTAAAATCATTACATCCAGTGTCGGTTGGGTCAGCCCCCAGATCTTTTCTGAAATTGTCTTACAGTAAGTCATACATTTCATTCATCAAAACAAACAAAAAATTATGATCCAACAACATTCACTTATGTGATTAGATATATTACATCACAATTTATTGCTTTGAAAAAAAACCTTCACAACTTTAAAGAAGCTTTTTTCAGAAAAAGAAAAAGTTCCAAAGAAACAGACAGCAGTAAAAAAAAAACCCAAGAACGCTCCCATGCAAAATATTTTTTAAAAATTTACTTTTTTTTATCACATTAGCGCCACAAACTTAAATGGATTTTATCGAGAGTTTGTGTGAAAGGTAGCTGTAGAATGAAAAGAAAACCAAACATGACTGCCAACATTTTTCTACAGATACAAATCTGGAAAGTATGGTGTGCATTTTTCATGCTCAGCCTCTTTTGCTCTGATGCATCCAAAGAAAATCCAATACAAAAGTTTTCCTGCAGAAGTCACCTAGTAACTAAATAGAGCTCACCTGAGTGCAATTTGATCTCAGTATAAATCCAGCTGTTTTGTGAAGCTCTGATAGGTTTCTTAAAGACGGGATAGAATGTGTTCTCCTGGCACATAGTGCCATTTTAGAGTACAATGAAGTAACCATGTTAGTGTTGTTTATAAAAATGCCGTATATAACAAACATAAAAGAAATTTGACTTCACAATTTGACGCTTTGAAATTGGGCCTCTGTCTCTTTAAGAAGCTCCTATTCTGTCCAACACTCCACCTTCAGCACTTCATCACAATGCTGCACCATTATGCTGTTTACAAGCGTTCTTAGGAGCATTGGACTGAGTAGTTCATACAATAAGCACAGCAGACGCGCAGTTCCACCAGGTGTTGGCTAATTGCTGCTGGACTGGAGGAGTTGTGTGGGAATGGCTGCCACCAGAGATTCAAGGATTCCTCAAATATGCATGAAAGAATCAAAGCAACACTCCAGATATGTTTTTGATGAGGGAATAAAATTATAACACGATATCAGGCTCAAAAAATTAAATTTTACATAATACCGCCCCCTTTAAAGAACATTAGTGAACAAACAACCCGCTCAAGATTTGACCATCTCACAGTGTGGTATTCAATCAGTCATCTGAAATGGAGCGACTGCACAACTGCAAGCCCACCAAGACATGGTTATCCACCTAAGCTGACAAGTAAGGCAAGGAGAGCATTATTCAGACAAGCATGCTGCCAGAAGGCATATGGTGACTCTGGAGGAGCTGCAGACATCCACAAATGAGATGGGAAAATCTGTTGATAGACAGCGGTAGGTAGTAACTAGTTATATTTACTCCACTATTATAATAACTTGAGTAAGTTTTTGAGAAAAAAGTACTTCTACGAGTAGTTTTATTTAACTGTACTTTTTACTTCTACATGACCAAAATATTTTGAACTCATGGTACTCTTACTTGAGCATAATTTCTGGCTACATTTCTCACCTCTACTTCCCTGGATGAAGAACAAGGGTGTTTCAACCAAAAAAATGCACCAGACACACCTACACATTTTCTATATGGATTCCCTTAAAAATGGGTGTGAGAATCGTGGAGGCTACCTTTTGGTAAAAATTATTTGCTAAAATAAAGAAGTTTTCATTTGGTATACGCTGCACATAAAGAAGTAAAACTCGGAATAGCAAAATACCCATAAGTTTTATTGCAGGTTGTTCAGACAGTCATACCTAAGGATCCAAAAACAACACCGAGCAGTTTGTATTTGTACATTCTTATTTACAGATTATCAGAGCAGCGGGGAGCTGTTTCTAAGAAATGATTCCCTATTCAGCCATGCTCTCTTCATCATCATCTTTTTCCATCTCCTCCTCATCATCATCTTCATCAAAGTATTTATCCTCAGCATCTCTGCTGACGATGTCCAGGTTGTCGTAGTCGGGGTTATCATCCACCTCACTGTAACACACAAACACAGCTCTCACTCTAAAGTGCTTGATATTTCAGGGGTTACATCTTCTACTGAACCTTTCAGGAATTTCTCTCACTGTTACAAAAAAATATAGTATATTCTTTCCTGAAAATATTCTAATGCACTTTAAAAAGTGAAACTCATAGTGCATATACATTCATTGCACACATAGTGATATAACTGAAGTGTTTATTTCTGAGTTTTGTTGACTATAGCTCACAGCTAATGAAAATTCAAACTTCAGTTTCTCAGAAAATTTGAATTTAGAAAAATAAAAAAAGTGTTTAATACAGAAAATGTCAGTCTATTGAAAATAGATATCGCAGATCCAGATATTGCACAGGATATTCAATCCATGCTTCTTTAGCATTTATTACTGCGTCAATGCAGCGTGGCATGGAGGCGATCAGCCTGTGGTTCTGCTGACGTGTTCAGGAAGCCCAAGTTGCTTTGATAGCAGCGCTCAGGTCATCTGCAGTCTTAGGTCTGACGTTTCTTATCTTCCTCTTCACAATACTCCACAGATTCTCCCTGCGGTTCAGGTCATCTGATCCCAGGTAAGACACTTCTGACATCTGTGGTTCAGGAGTTGCTCAACACAAGGAATGAGACAGTTGTAGCGAATGTCCAGTATGCATCAGTGTTTTGCGGCTATTAAAGCTCCAGTTTCAGTACACGCCTTGTTAATCTCCTGGAAACTCAAGAAAGTGCTTACTCCTGTTGCTTGTGCATCTGTTTTACCACACTTTTTTTCCCCCCCACTATAAACTTTACAGCTTCTTTGGCACTAACCCTTTGAGGCTTACCCTCCCTATAGGGAGCCATAAACATGTCTCTGTATTAAAAATTCATTGTAGTTGTCTTATGTTATACTTTAATTATGTGGGAGACTGAAATTATGGCTGTCATATTTAAGTTATATTTGGAAATAAATGAACTTTTCCATTCTAGTCTTATTAAGATGCAGCTGTAAAAAAAACAAACAAAAAAAAAACAATGTTGCTCACTTTAGCGTAGATTCTAGAAATAAACTGTCAACATAAACGCTGGACTTAACTGTGTGACTGACCTGTAGTTGAAATCTTTGTCTTTGCCATCTAGGAAACGCTGATGCATCTGACTGATGAACTCCTCCCTCAGCAGAGCCTTCTCCTCTGCAGTGGGCTCCCATCCTTTCTGCTGGACACCGTCTTCTACATAACAAACATTCAGCAGTCAGACTGAGACAGGAAGAAGAAGAAGAAAAATTATACTTTTGGACAATTTTTACCATTTCCAACATGCTTACCCTCGTCATCTTCCTCTTCCTCTTGGGCGCCATCTTCTCTGTCCTGCTCTTCCTGCAGACGGTTCTGGATGAGCCGCTCCTGGTAGGAGTTCAAGAGGAGATTGGCAAGTCCACATGAGCCCCCTCCTTGTCCCTCCTGTGCACCATCCAGCATGGCCTCCTGGGAGCGCTCCAACACCTGAAATATAAACAAAGTCCAGCATTTTTTGTCAGGCTTTCTAAAAGTTGTATATACAGTCATAAATATTGTTGAATAAAAAAATAACAGTCACCTCCTCATCAGTCAGGAACTGGCCAATATATTGTTCATACAGCAGCGGCTCCCTCATCCGCATTTGTTCCTCACTGAAATACTCGCCCTCTGGCAGAAGAACAGAAGAAGAAGAAGAAAAAAAAAAGAGGACAGGTTAGGAATTAGCAAATGATCAGGATTTACAACTCCAATTTATCATTAAATGCTTTAGAAAAACACTTCAAGTAGTGAAAATGTTGGTGAGAACGTTCAGATTTCCTGTGATTTACCCTGAATTCTACATAGAAAGATTTAAAAGCACAACGATAAATACAAGAAATTTAATCTAAATAGCTGTGATTTCTGATCCATCAACCATCTTGACTTCAAGAACACTCTCTTATGAGGAGCTGATATAAGCACAACTTCACTTAAGGCTCCCATATGGATAGAGACCCCCAGAGTGTGCATATGGACTGGTTACTTCATCTATATGCATTCGTCACTAGTCTTTTTTGGTTACTTAGATTTTAAGTCTTGTTTGAGTATGCTTATTATTGAAATTATTAACTTATTACTAAATTGAGTTTGAAGTTGAGTTTTGCAACCTGGCCTCTTCTTTTGCAACAGGCCAAATGTGTATTATCGATATGCAGAGTGTTAATCCATGACACTTAATCTATACTATGCAACAAAAAATTGTGTCCAAGCAGTCACTGGCGATTCAGATATTGCAATGATGATTATGATTTGAATTATCGTGCAGCTGTAGCACCTGGCCAAAAATATTGCACAAAATGGCACAAAAACCCTCTTAACTGCATTCTTTCATGAAACAGATAGGATGATGAAAATACTAATAGTAAAGTAGCACATTTTATTTATGCATAAAAATCACAAAGTGCTTTATGCAGACAGATCATACAAATTAAAACATGATTACATCAAAACATGATTTGAAAAAAATTATAATAAGTAGTGTTTCCTCCTCTTAAGTTAGACTGAAACTGATGGTGGATGTGTAGAAACCTAACATATAGTATATGGGGTAAATACATAGATCAGGGGAAAACATCCTAGTTGATTTCTTTTTTCCCCAAAACTAATTCTTCTTTTAGTCAATTAACAAAACTTTATTTCCTGGAATTACAAAAAAAAAAAAAAACCCAAAAAACAAGAGTTAATATTTTTCAACGATTATGCTAATTGTTAAACTATTACTCTAATTTGCTGTATGGATCCATGCATTGATAGTGTGGATTAAACTTCGTCTTAATGCATTATTTTCTTAATTATGGGATATCCTTGGTGCAGCCAGATGTGATTGTAACAAAATATAGTGTTGACTTTCTACTTGTTTATGTAAGGATTCAGGCGCTGAGCTCGGGTGCAACCGATAGTTTTGTATAACTAGTAAATGTTGTTCAACCACCAGCGCTAAAACTATCCAGGCTAAAAAAAAAACAGAAGAGCTTTGAGCCTCATGGCCAGACTGCCATGCACACTATGTGATGAGACTCCATATACAGTTCTAATAAACAACTGAAAAGCAGAATATTGACTTTTAATCATTACTTCACAGTTCTTGATAAATAACAGTACTTTTCCCTTCCCAGTGGTCCCTATTGAAACCCAACCTCTACCTTTCTGTAGCACTCTGAGGGCAGCGTAACGCTGGTTTTTGACTCTGGTTCTGTTGGTGCATCCTGCAGCTCGTGTCTGCACCAGCTGGCTGTAGTGCTGGGCCCTCGGGTCTGAGCTGACGTGGGCGAAAGCGGGAAGGTGCTCAGGTTTCAGATGACTCTGAAGATGGGAGAGGGTACATAACGCAAGAAATATGATACCAGTAAGTTGAGCTCATTTTTTTTTTTTTTTACATTCCTACTGTTTACTGTGTTTTTATCCAGTCCTAGGCAAAAGTTTGACAGTGAAACAAGTTTTTTACTGCTAAAACTGTTCTTCTGGGCTTTAAGAGCTTAAGAGCCCTGCAGGTCTCCTTGTGGTTAGGTTGGGAATTTTAATTTGTTCTGCAGCAATGATCTACTGATAACCTGGAGGGACTTTTTCATGTTTAAACCCTGAGTATACATAAGCTGTGAACCGTTAGCTCTGCTAACGGTTCACAGGTATGCTGCCAATTTTGACTATATAGTTCATTTTGTTTGCACTTTACAACACTCGTACCACTGATCTGACTGACTTTCACATCTTATATTAGAAAAGAAGATATTTCCCTTAGTTTATGTTACATATATTAATATTTCACCTTCATGCATACACCCTTTTTGATATTCCCTATGAAGTGGGTCATAACAAACATTTTTAACACAAGATGAAAAGATGTGGATTACTGAAAAACAATTTGAAATATAAGTTCAGTGGGCTGATACCAGATATTTACACACACTGCAAAAATATGTGTAACATTTTTTTCCCCTCACTGTCTGACATAAATTAAGTTTACCATTTTAAGCTGTCTTAAATTTTTAAAGTTACATCCACTAAGATTACTATACCTTTAAGCAATTAGAGGATACCCAGATATTGATGTCATGGCTTTGTTAACTTCTGATAGATTAATCCACAACATTTGAGTTAAATGGAGGCACAATTTGCTCCCTTGTGTGACATCATGGGGAAAAAAAAAATCAACCAAGATATAAGGAAAAAAGGTTGCCATGTTCATCTGTTCTAACAATTCCAAACAATGTCCTGCATCGACACTGTTAAGGAAGGTGACTGGTTCTGTGTCCCAGAGATAAAAGTGTTTTGGTGCCAACTGTGTGAATCAACCCTGAAACAAAAGCAAAGACTTTGTGAAGCTGGCAACAGCTTCACAAACAGACATTATTCACAGTGAAACAGCCACCAATCAACTGACAATCTCTGCAAGGCCACACAGTAAAGAAGAAGCCACTACTCCAAGAGCAACACGAAACGCCAGATCAAAGCTTGCGAATGCCTCCAGGAACAACAAAAAAACAACTAAATTTGAAGTATTTCCAGTTGTCAGATGAACGTAAAATCGAGGTGTTTGGCAATAATGATCACCATTTCATAGGGGAAGCGTGTAATCCCGAGAACAACATCCAAACTAAAGTACGGGAGTAGCAGCATCATTGTGTGCATTTAAAGAATCGGTGATCTGAAAGTCAAAACATTTTCTTTTTCTAGAAAATGTTTTGACTTTCAGATCACCGATCAAAGACGATCAGAGGTAAATTGTTGCAATACGATCTTTGGCTGATTGATTGGTGCATTTCTAATAAAGCGTTCAAAGCCTCGGCAGCTAGAAGACACATGAAGACAGTTCCACATAAAGTAGCTGTACAACATCTACTTGTTGTTTGCTCGTTGCTGTCTAATTCTGCGTTCCACTGACACTTACATGGTACCTCTCCAGGAAGACCAGCGGTCTGCTGCGGTACTGATGCAGCAGCTCGTCCCTCCGCTCCCCGAAGGTTAGCTCGGCCTCTCCGATCTGCTGGCTCTTCACAGGGCTCCCACTCATGGCTACAGACTCTATCATGGCTCCAACACAGCTGGGCTCTGTCTGTAGGGAGGGACGCAGTTAGCAGAGAAACAGAAAGAACCCCCCCCCCAGCATCTGAGAATAACCACTGGAGCCTCACTGAGGGGTCTTGCTGAGGGTCCCGCTTGCTGTCTGTTTTGTGTTTGGGTCTGTAGTGGTCGCATCTCTGTAAAGGAGCCGCAGGTTCCTCTGGTAATACCGTCCTGTTTTCAGTCTCACATAGCCTGAGCTGGGCTTTAACGGGAGGGTCGATCTCTCCCCACATAGCTAAGCTCCAGCAGGTTTACCTGAGCAGATAACGTGATGAAATAAATGTTTCACTGCGCTTGGTAAGTTGTCGCCAAAAAGAATGAATGCGTTTTTAAATATCTACATATGATCATTCGAACGCAGAAAACGTTATTTAATGTTTAAAACGCACTACATTTACTTGTTTTGCTAACTGCTTTCGCTGCCATAATAGTCCGTCATGATTATAGTCCCCCCTTGTTCCCACTGAAAGAATGGTTCCGTTTTCAGTCGTTTGCGGTTTTTGTTGCCATCTAGTGGTAGACTGTTGAACGGCAGCCAAAAACTATAAAATACATAGATAGATTGATATTTTCTATTGTAATCTTTAATTTGCTCATTTCATGCTTTTTATAGTTCCCCTGTTTATTCACTCTGTGATAATTTGAGTCATTTTATAGGCCATATGAAACCAGAAAGCCAGAGAACAACAGTATATTGCATTCTAAGGGGTGGGTTTAAAGAAAGGATCCCTTTCCAGTCAAAGATTAGGGTTCAATCCCCCATGTGCAGCATATCAGAGCATCCTTGGCTCTGATATGCTGCATGTATGTAAAAACAAGCTGAACAAGGGAGGTGAGGCGGGGGTGTGTGTGTGTGTGTGGGGGGGGGCTGGGATCCATTCTTCACTGTGGCAAGCTTTATCGCCATCTCAACAATAGGGGACGCTGTTGTCGTTGTTGTTTTTTTCCATGAGACGTGTATTTCCCAGCTGCAGTCTCAGAATATGGGTTACTTACGCTCATTTTTAAACTTGTAAAACTGTGCTGCATTTCGGTTCATATCTTCACCTTGTGGTCAGTACAAGCTCTACAACCAGCAAGTTAGAAAGAAACTGTACACACTGTCCTCAGGAAATAATCTGTTACACATCAGATATCCTCTAAGACTCATTGGGTGCAGATAAATAGATCCTGGATAAAACGAGGAGACCAGCTGGTCTTGCTATTTAAACCTATTTAAACCTTTAGCAGAGAGTACAGAGAGTATGTAATGGGAGAAGAAGAAAGAGGGGGCAGGGTGCTGTTGGTTGAGTGTATAGTGTTAGCCAGGGGTGTCTCCAGAAAGATTTGAGATGGGTGGTCGTAGGAGGGCCACTTCTGATCTTTGGACATAAAAAACAAAAGCTATATTTTTCAGGAGTTTTATTAGGTTTCTTGATAATATTTAGATTTTAAGAAATAGTTTAATAATACAAAACTTATTATAAATCATATTTATGAAAGAAATGCATATCATGACTTTAACTTGGTCATTCTAATGCATGAATAAACCTTTCAGCTGAATCATAGGATAAATGTCTCATGAAGTGTAAAAAGTTTGGATATTATTTATAATTCTTTCAAGCACCAGGAAGTTTAACAGGGGTGAGTACGTTTTTGAGAGCCATTGTGGATTTGGCCTTTGATTAGGCAACACATAAATCTGCTTTGATCTGAACAATTTCGTTGTAGCTCAGGCTGTTATTTAGGGTCGTTGTCATGCTGGAAGGTGAATCTTCCTCATCTCAAGTCTTTTGTAGCTTCTAACAGGTTTGTATACCAGTATTGCCCTGTATTTAGGTCAGTCTATCTGAAGAGTTTCCTGTTCCTTGTTACAAAAAAAGCATCTCGATTGCATGATGCTGCCACCACCACGTGTTACCATGAAGATGGTGTTTTCAAGGTGATGAGTGGTATTAGTTTTCTGCGACACAGCATTTTGTGTGACAACCACAATATTCAACTTCTGTCTCATTCCTCTAGGAAACCTTCTCCTGCATGTTAAGAAGATTTACAGGGGTGTTCATTGGTCCCCGGGACCCCCCTTGGTCATGCTATTATTGTTGACTGCTAAGAAAAGGAAGTAATCAGACAATATTAGAAAAACCCTGAATTTTGTACTAAACAAAAGTTGATGATAGTTAAGAAAATGACAATCTTTGAATGTTTTGAAATGACCAGTTCCCTTTAGGTATTCCACAACTTTCTTAAGGAAATAGCAGATATGTTGCTGAGGAGCAAAGAAGGCAAATATTAACATCAGTGAATCATAACAGGCAGAGGAGGAGCAGCAGGGACTTTAAAATAATCTGACACTTGTTTACAGACTCTCTGCCCTACTGATGTTAAAAAGTGAAGCAGAGACAAGGGTTAGCTTGGATTCATTACCTTTTATGAGGTTAGATATGTTGTATTAACAGTGGAACTTAATTTCAGAGCAACATCTTTTAACAACATTTGCTGAATTCTTACGTTTTCATTTTCTCTCTAAAACATGTCTTTAAATATCGTTTGGATCAGTTTTAGACTGTTGCCCTAATTTTGCTGTGGTTAACATGTCCTCGTTTCAGTCTCGCAAATAATACTCTACAGCTTCCCTGCTGAGATGTTCCCAACTCATAAAGATCAAACCATTACTAGAAGTGTAAAGACATGGACCCCCCCACCCCAATTCAACCCAATCCCCAAATTATCCATACATGTAGCAGATTTAAATGTTCAAATATTTTCCTTCAACCATTGTCCCAAAAGAAAAAAAATACCTACAATGACACAAAAGATGAAATTATGATGTGAAAAAAAGTAAAATAAATTAAGGAACTGAAGAAAAAAAGTAAATAGTTTATAGCTTATGAAACTTACTTCCATTCCCTTAATAGTGAAATATATTTTCTCCAGATGCACATAATGCATAATATCCCTGATCTCCTGAGAATGAGAAGGTGGAAAGGAAACCTCTGCATTTACATAAAATTACTCAATTTAGAAGGTGAAAAGCCACCATGTCCATATTTAATCTGGCCAAATATGAATCTTAGATAGAGCATTAGTGGATTGGGTTCAATTTGACAGTCACAGTTTTCTTAAATTGTTTGAAAAACCAAAACCCAGATAAAAAGAGACAGGGAGTAATACATATGAAACAGAGAGGCTTTGGGACCACCTTTGGGGTGGGTTTGTTTGCTCAGGTTGAAATGATTCTGTCCTTAACAGTTCTTTGTCATAAACAATGTTGCTCTTTATAAAAAGATCTTTGAAAGAATGAACCAATAGGTTTATTTCTGATAAGAAATGAGACAGGCATGTCGGAAATCATTTATACATTTTTCAATACTTTGTGTAAAACTCTTTTTTGAAGATTTGCATCTTCAAACCGACGTGCTGTTATGAATGCTTTGCTGAAATCAATCAAATCCTTCTTATAACTGCCAACTAGCTTTTTGGATGCCTCCAAAGGTATTTTGACGATTTATCTTTGATGATGAGCTCCAAGTCTTTGAGGCTGGAAGGCCTCCTTACCATCACCATAATCTCCAGCTTCCTCCAAATTCTATGTCAGATTCAAGTTGGGACTCTGCCGTGGCTGCTCTTAAATGTTAACCTTAGTTCTAGTCAGAATAAACATGTTGGTAAAATTAAAACATAACTTTAAACCGAAAGTGTATATTTACACTTACTTTCTTCTTTCAAAATTAGAGTCCACCATAAATCCAACACTCCTCCATGGTGATCAGCCGCTGACAGTATTAAGAGCAGCTGTTTTCTGGAATCCTGCTGACAGTGCATTAAAGTAGACCTGAAGAGCCTGATAATGTACCTCGGTTATGTGTAGCACATCACTGTCACAGAAAAGCCTCCTCCCCTGGTTCAAGACAGCCGCCAATGTCCCAGTCTCCAGAAAGTTTCCAGTTTAAGTGAGCGACACAGTGTTGCACTTAGTCTGATGGCAATGAGACACTTTGAGAAGATGTTCCTGCAGAGATTGGGACACAGATTGAAAATAACAGCTTCTACATTATGCTGGGTTGATTTCAGCAAAGCATTCATAACAGCACGTCGGTTTTATGTTGGTTTTCAGGTTGGAGGATCCTATATGGAGGAATGTTGCATCAGAAACTGGATTTGCTTCCTCTCTCCTGAAAGACTTAGGAGTAATTTTGCCTCTGGCTGCATGAAAAACCAACATATTTAACACAAAACTCCCCTCACCTTGATTATAAAGTCACTTAAAGAGGATTTTCTTTTTGTTCTTCAGCAACTTTGCCGATTTATCTTCCTTCATGACTAAATCATGATCATGACACCTACCATTGGCTAGTTTTAATCCTCGCAGATTTGAAGAAACTATTTAGGTTATTATCTTCAAAGTGGGCCCTCTCTCACCTTTTAATGCCATGTCATTTTATGGGTTGTCACCTGGGAAAAAGCCTTAATAACAGGGACAACCGAAACCGTCAGTAGAGGTGAATTGGTGTTTCAAACCCAGAGGCATGAGGAGGTGACAGACACATCAAAGGAAAGCAAAACAGACAGCTTTGACCCCATTAGGAATTGACCTGACCCATAAAATACAGCTAGACCTGAGATTTAAAGGCAGCTCCTTCACACAACAGCGTTCTGCAAAAACTCATCATGCAAACAGATCATTTAATGTTCTGCGCACCAAAATGCTTATTTCCCAATAAATAAAATAAAGCCTTTGTAGATTAAAAATCTTCAGCTATCACTATAAATTGTAGAATTTCCTTTTCAATTTTTACATTGTTGCTTCAGAAAATTATTTATACACTTTGAACCTTTTCACATTTTGAACTAGCTGGAAAATAGCAAACAGTAGATGATCAAGTGAAGGACAATGCATCTCTCAGGTCTGGTGTCAGGTCTCTGCTAAATTTCTTAAAGTCATCATTTTCAACTGCTGTTAATCTGCTGCAGACAGACTTTTTATTTTTGGATAGTTTCAGTTGGGAAGTTTAACAGTTTCCTCACAGCACTGGTAAGAAATGCAGCTAATTGCTCTCTTTGACAATTGTCAGCCTGTAGAGACATTGTAAAATGAGTTGCATCATACATCTTTCAACAGTATAACCATGCTGATGGGGTCATTTTCTTGCAGTTTGTTTTAATTTGAATTTACAAACAGCAGTTTGGAGACATGGTGAAGATTTTTTGTTTTTGTCATTATTCGGCATTCTCTGGTGCTATCCAGTTAAACAAACGGTTTAGTCCTTCCTCTGCTCCATTAGTCAAACATGGTCCTAAGTCTAAATTGATTTTAACCACTGTTAACAGGAAAGGCAGAAGAGAACAGTCAGAAAAGATAACAGAAAAAAGGAAAACTGACACACAGCGACAGTGTGTGTGTATGTAATGATTTTTAGGCCCTAAAGAAAATGACAGCAGCAAGGCGCTCATACAGGTGAATATCACTGATGCCACACTGATCTCAGATCAGAGGTGGTAAGTGAGAGGAATTTGTCGTGTGCATGCGTGTGCGTCAGGATGTGTGCCTGTTTGTGTCTATCACTGGCTGAAGGACTGAGTAAAGTAACAGCTGTGACAGGCTGCTTGATCACACATTCATCGACATTTGCCACACATGAAGGCACACACACACACACACACGCCTCAGTCAGCCTGGCAACAACAGGCGAAGCTCTTCCTAAGCTCCACTGTGGTTTGAAATTTACAGGTTCTGAATTATTTATTTAACCAAGTGGATGGAAATCGTTTTTGAACACCTTTGATTGGTGAAGCTTTGCAGAACACTTCTTTTTAGGTTTTTTTTCTTCAGTCAGCAGGATTTTCTTTCATTTTTCCTCAGAGCTATGGTGGCCTGCAGCTTAACTCTGTAAGAGGATTCCTTTGCACTAAAGACTTGTGACAGCTGCATAACCCACCACCTGAACCTCAAGGAGCTTCTTGGTCTCATGCTTTTGTTGAGGTGACGCACGCTGAGTGGTTATTAGTTTAATTGCGGCCGCAATGCTGGAGCACCTGCAGGGCATCTGCATCAACCCTGCCCCTTTCAGCCCTCAGCCAATCAGCAGCAACATGGATGAGAAAGCCATAAGATTTGCGTTAGAGCGTCGGGCCTGTCTGAGCCTCAGAAAAGGTGGGAGATTTGTTGTTTGTCACTGCAACCTGCGCCATATGAGCTATATGAGACTACATGTCCTATATTTAATGGGAACATGTTCTTTTGTACCAATATGCAGCGAATTATTAAAGTGTATCTTGAGTAGCTGCTCACAGCAGAGGTACCATCCAGGTTTATTTTCTGAGCTGAGGTGATCAGTGGATCAGATGACTTACATGTGGCCGGGTGACAGTTGGCCCTCAGCCAGCCAGAGTGGTGCACACTTTGGCATCAGTGTATGACCTCAACAACCTGAGCTGCAACTGCAGGAACACGGGTTACAGTACCCTGGTATTTAAACTCAGGGAACTTTTTCCCATTTCGTCACATTACAACCAGAAACTTCATTGTGTATTTAAGAGATTTTATGCACTAATTTAACACAAATTAGTTCAAGCCATTTTAAAGTTTTTTTCTACTTCTTCTTCTTCAATTAGCTCCAATCAGTCTAGAAAGAGAGCATCTCTGAACATCAGTTTTCAAGTTATGCCACTGATTCTTAGTTTTAAGTATGGACTTTGTTTAGTGTTACCTTGCTGGAAAGGGAATCCTGGTCCAAGTCTTGGGTCTTCTTTCGTTACATTTAGCTCCATCCATCTTCATAGCTACTTGAACCAGCTTCTATGTTCCTATTTAAATCTATCTATCTATCTATCTATCTAGCTATCTATCTATCTATCTATCTATATATATATATATATATATATATATATATATATATATATATATATATATATATATATATATATATATATATATATATATATATATATATATATATATAAGAGAGAGAGAGAGGGGGGAACTTCAAGTACACTAACAGCTCAAAGTCCTACAGTGAGGGACATTTAAGGAAGGAAGTTCTTGCTAAATCTACAAAACAGAAGACTGATTATGTTACTTGGTAACACAGGGTTATGGAAGACAATCAGCAGATATATATAATATATTTGTCAGTGATAAAAGACATAAAAAAAAAAAAAATCCCCCAGCAGGAGATCTGTTTGGTGCATATATTCTGAGTTGGACATTAAATATACTGTAGTATATTAATGCCATAACTAAATGCCTACGTATCTCCCTGAGGACAAACTGTCAGTAAATACAGGAGGGAGGGAAAAAAAAGACAAAGATAAATGTTCCAGTGTTTATCAAGTAGATTTTTTTAAATTTTTCTTTTTTTTTTGCAACCATCACAAGAATTTTGCTACATAAACACCAGACATTCAACAACACATGCAAACCAAGCAATGCTGTAGAACAACAAAACAGAGATTAGGGGTCAGTTCACCCATTCTCTAATATGTACCCCCATTTCATCCATGCATTCCCATTTGGCCCCCTCCTTTTCCATTTAACGATTGCATATTACCTACTTTGGTAGTATTTTAATGAACTATGGAAATGATGATCACTGAAAAACTTTAACTGCAAATAAAATTTAACTGTTATTTTATACTACATCTTATTTCGATTGACTGTGATTCTGATCCACATTTGGTCAAGATGACCTTCCTGAAATTATACTTTAAGACCTCTGCTGAATCTAAAAATAAGAGAGTTACTTCCTCCTAGTGGTGGATCATTATTAGAATCACATAACCACACTTACTTTGCAGAACGGTCTGAGTAAAATTACTTTAAATCATTTGTTGTCAAAGTGAGTAAGAAGCTGTCCCATGGGATGAAATAATCAGCATCTTACTACAGAGTACGCAGAATAAATACTGCTACAGAAGTAAAGAAAATTTTCAGATGTGTAAAACAATTTATCAGCTTGAGAATTCATCTGTTTCTGTTAAACCAAAGCAGAAAATCTTGTTTTACATGCAAGAATGTTAAAAAAAAAAATCCAAAAAAACTTCCATATTGTGGAAGCTTTTTTCTCTTGTTGCATCTGATATCAGAGCATATGGACACTATTCTCACTACTGACTACATGTTTATTTCACTACAGTCACATTTTTACTTTAGTACAGTATGTGTAAACAAACCGCTGTTTAAAAACATATGTGTGGAAAATACAGTGGTTTCCAAAAGTTTTCATTCTGCTTCAAATTTTCCACAATTTGCCAAGTTACAATCATATTACTAGATAACTGAAGTACAGTTGTCAAAATGTTTACAGTTACAAATATGACATGTGTGACTTATGATTGTTATAATCAACAATTTGTAGAACAATCTTTTGCTGTAATTACAGCGGTGGGTATTGTCCAGTGGATTACTGGTGTTAGCGTGGGTTAAGGACCACAGCCGCCCATGAATAGCTAAAATCTGTGGATACTTGAGACCCCTCTAAAAATGCTTATAACTGCCTATTTTAATAATTCAAAACCCAAACATACCTTAATAAGCATTAATACGAACAGTTAAAATAGTACTAGCACTACTGCAGAAGCTAATGTCTACAGTCTTCCTTACTTCCGCACTTAGGAGTACAGTCCATCAGTGCTAAGGAAAATGAGCAGTACTCCTGGACTGGCTGCTTTGCAAATGCTAGCCAATAGCATGTCAAGTAGCATTGCGCCTAGGTACTTCAGCTTCGCAAGTTGCATTTTTTAAAGAATATTTTAGATATGATCTATGGAAAAATCTGTGAATAGGCAAATTTTCCGCGAATAATTTGGAGTTATGTTCCACAGAAAAATTTGTAAATACTTAAAGCTGAATAGGTGGGGGTCAAATGTATGTGTTCACCAGTGGTGGACATCCAGAGACTGAAATTTGCCATGTCGGTCACACACATTGAAAAAGGTGTTCTGGTGAGACAACATAAAAATTTTAAGGATTCAATCTGCATGCAAAACACTATTATTTGCAACAAGCAATGTACATCACCCTGAACGCACCATCCCTACAGTGAAACATGGTGGCAGCAGCATTATGCTGTCAAGAGGCTTTTCTTCAACTTGTTATAGGCAGAGATTCAATTTTCAGCACAACAATGACCCAAAACATACAGCCAGAGGTTCAAATTAAATTTTTAGATCAAACTACAGTTTCTGGCAGGACTGGAAAATTGATGTCCAAGAATGGTCTCCATCTAATCTGACTGAGCTTGAGGTATTTTGCAAAAAGCTGGCAATAATTGTCTGTAGCTGATGGAGAAATACCCTGCAAGCACTCCAGCTGTAACTGCAGCAAAAGGTGGTGCTATACAGCATAAAGTTAGGTTAAATGGATGAATATGTCACACTTTTCAGATATGCATTTACTTTAAAAACGTTTGAGAATCATGCATCATTTTTGTTCCACTTAACAATTTAGAAGAACTTTGTAGAACGCCAATAAAATATATTGATGCCTTTAAATTGGCCTCAAGTGTGCGTCTCCAGTTGCTCCCTCTCCAGCCTCCCTGTGACCCCTAACAGGAAAAATTACAGGTAAATACAATTTTGAGAATTCAGAATTTGCACACCCTTCATTATGGTGTTGCACTTAAACTGCTGTAACTGCTGAGCAGAGCCACTCAGTGCCGCATAGTGACATTTGAGCAATGAGCACACACTCCCGAAATAGATTTAGAATTGGCACATTGCATCACTCTCCTGTCATCTCTGAGCACAAATCATATTACAGCTGTTTAAATGTGTGCAGGTTTTAATGTATAGCACACATGTGTTGTGAGTGTAACTGGTTGTTTGTGTGTGCTTGCAAACATTGGACATGCTTGAAATGGGGGTTGGGTGACGGTGCTTGTGTTGTTAGTCTGCTCATGTTTGCCTGCAGAAGCCAGCTCAGTCCCTCTCGCTGCCAAGGCAGAAACACAAAACTATCCTGCGTCTGACATTGTCTTCATCTCAGAAATCAGAGTGGAGGAATGCTTTGTATCTGAGATTACTGTACAACACACATATAGAGGATGCCTCCAGAGAAATTTAGGCTATTTCTAGATGTCTGAATAGTGCATCTTTAAATGAAAAAAAGAAGCAGGATTTTTAAACCTAAAGGCATGATTTCATTAAAATGAAAGGTGGATAATGACATGTACATTTTAATAATATAAAAATGGGAAGTGAAAAGAATAGTCTTTTTGTATTTAGGGAAAACATGGAGAAGAAAGACAAAATTACTGAAGTAAATGATAGAAAAAAATGTAACCTTGATGATGTAAAAGTAGACAGAAACAGGTGAAAAGATTTCAATTTATACCTTTGCAGGATAATGCATGAAAATTGTGACTTGGTTATCCCTGCAGCCCAGAGTGATTGTGTATTTATTTACTTTAAAGGGACCTGTTACTGTTATTTTATGTCTTAATATCACAAAGCTGGAAGATTTTACAAAAGCTTTCTGATTTAAAGAACAACAATAAGGTATGTTACAGCTATACAATGTTCTGTTTCTACCTAGACTAACAGAACTTCTAAATTATGCAACTAAAATAAACTGGAATACTGGAGAGCAGAATTCATAGTTTCATTAATTAAAATATCTCTGATAACTCTGCTGCAATCCTAAATCCTAGAACTGGCTTTGTGTAGCCCTTTATCCAACTGATAAATATCAGTGACTCTTTTTCTCATTTGTTCTTAAATTTCTTTAGATCAGGGCATGATGTATTGCTTTTTCAGGTCCTCTAACTTACTTCATGTTGTCAGAGGGTTCGTAAAACTAACAGGGTCAGGCAGGTTTGGAAAGCTTTTGTTCCCGGAATATATGTAGTCATCATTTGAAAACTGCATATTTGCATTTACTTTGGTTATCTTTGTCTTATATTATTTTTAGTTTGATGATCTGAAACCTGTAAGTGTGACAAAAAAGCAAAATAATAAAAAATCTATAAGGGGAAAATACTTTTTCACAGCTCTGTTAATTTTTTATGCAGCGAAAAAGGAAGTGCTGATGGTACTTATCAAGTGGTTTAAACTGTTTGATTCTCCCTCAAGACACAGTAGATGACTGCTGATTAGGGAACCCCACTGTGAGAGTCAGAGTTTGAATATCACGGAATAATTTTTGTGTATATGAATGTATGTATATAGATATATATGTAGGTATATAGAAATATATATATCAATATATATATATATATATAGATATATAGATATATGCACAATGGACAGAAAGCTGTCAGAGATACAGTACATATAGCCCGTCATTCAGTTATGTACTAACTCTAAAACCACAGATGGTGAGGCTGAGTGACACAGACCTCAGTAGTAAAATGTTTCCAGGCACCTCGTGTTACATCTCAGAGTTCATGACGCAGATCAGATCAAACCGTTGATCTGCAGAAAAGCGCTTCCTGCTCCTTCATAATTTCATGTCATCTTGGAAGTTAGATCTGTTGTCCTCTAAGAAACTGTGACACTGAATCAAGAATAGATTGAGTTTATATGATTCACTGACAGAATAAACTCAGAAACTCTTAAAATGTGGTGACTTCACTAAGTTTTTCACAGACTGTCGGTGAAGATCAAGTGTTACCATTTATTTTGCCGGTGTTTTATCTAAAACTCGAAACAGGAAACAGCATGTATGTAAGCGTCTGTGTGTTTAACTTCCCTTTGTATTGTGTGACACAGTCATCGTGGCTCTTGTCAGAGAGCACCACAACTTTTGACTGCAGCTATAACAGAGTAGATAAAATCCTCTAAACATAGCAACCTAAATCTTCTTGCTTTCAAAAGCTAATAACATTTTTATATTTTTCTTCTATTCTGCACGTAACGCTACTTGATGAGTAATGACTCTACTTCTGAGTTTTTTGTGTGTTTAAGAACCGAGGTGAAGACAGATGATACATTACTGGTTTAATGATGTATTCAAATTAACTAGGACTGATGTTTGTATCCTCTTTTGCGGTTCAGTTCTCCAGCTAAAGTTGCAACAAAGAAGAACCAGAGAAGCCCTGGTGAGCTGTGGGGTCATGCCTCGTAAGTAAATCTTGGAACCAATTTATTCTTTTTATATAAACAATGTTGTGATAAGTCTAGATACAAATATGGTTCACTTTTATGCAGATGATAGAATTATTTGTATAATGGCATCTTTACAAGCTCTGTTCAGTCTGCAGTTGATCTTTTTCAAACTCTAACCAAGCTTATACCAAAAAGACTAAATATGTAGTTTTCATACACTTCTGCTCAACAACTGCTAACCTTGTAGATAATACATTAATTGTTCCTTTCAGTTTTATACTATCATGGCATCATGCAGGTGTATGTTGTGTTACACGCGCAAACGCAAGGACTCACCTTTGCAAACTTTACGAATTGTTCATTATGAAATTGTTATCTCAGAAAGTAACCCTCATATTTTACTTTTCATTGGTAAAGTGCTGATAGGAAAGTTACCACATTATATCTGCAGTCTGCTCAAATGTAGCTTTGGCATAACAGCTTGTCTTCAGATAAGGTTTCTGCCTCATGAGCAAGTCCTTTGCAAAGATATGACCCACATGAAACAAATGAAATTCAGAACTTTGATGAATTACCATGATTTGTTTATTTTACACAACTGTTAAATTTTTTTTTTAGCAAAACGCTATCAGTTTAGGCTTTTCATTTTAGCTGTGTCACAGTGATTATTTTGTTTGTTTTAGGCTTCCCAATTTCTGTATATGTGTGAGAAGACATTTTTATGGCTTTTTCATGGTAGTGGAAATATTGCATCTCAATTAGACATTTGTCGTTAATAATAAAGGAAATGATTTATTTATAAAATCAAACACCGATTTATAAAATCACATAAAGCACAGAGTGTCACATATATTTACATATATTTTCTCTTCATTCATTTATTTCTCGATTTATGTATTTTTACTTTTTCAATAGCAACTGTGCCATGGATGCGCTAGCAGACATTTTTTTCAAGGTGGTCTAAACAAATACAAGCGTCATTTTCTTGCTTCACATCTATGTTATGAACAAGACCATGTTAAACTAAAGCTTTTTGCAGATTTTGAATCTTGTTAGCAACATGATATGTCTGATTCCTGTTGGCATTTCTTCACTTCTTCGGTTCTTCCATTAATAGTGAATGGGCCCAGCCAATTAAAATGCAGGAAATCATCTAAGAATCTGGTCAAAGGTTAGATAAAGCATGTAATACAGAGCAGGGGTGGCAACTCATACACTGCGGTGGCATTTTCCCATTGACTGTACCTGCATGTAAGTACAGTGGACCCTCAGTATTGCATGAGGTAAATGACCACAAATGTGTGAATAGCTGAAATCTGAAAATACTTGAGAACCCCTTTAAAAACACATATAACTGCCTATTTTAATAGTTCAAGCATCAAATATACCTTAATATGCATTAATACGCTCTGTGGAAACTGCCTTGGCACTACTACAGAAGCTCACATCCAGAGTCTTCCATATCTCTACACTTGAAGGTACAGCCTTATCAGTGTAAAGGAAAATGAATAGTGCTGCTGGATTGGCTGCTTTGAAAATGCCAGCTAGCCAGTCAAGTAGCATTGTGCCAACATATTTCAACTTCCTTCCTGACAACAAAGCTGAAACTTTTAATCAAATCTACTCCTATACCTCACTTCCACGTTGTAAACCAATAGATGACCTGGTATATAACTTGTGCTCTAAAATTTCAGACATCATTGATTTCATTGCACCTGTTAAAGTGAAGATTATGTCTGGTAGGAAGAAATCTCTGTGGCTAAATGCTCCACTTGTAAGAAGCAAAAGAAGCCTTTGTCAAAGGGCTGAAGGTAAATAGCGTAAAACTCGACTACACGTTTACTATGAATTCTACAAAGAAAGGTATCACTCATCATTAAAACATGCATGGGAAACATTCTTTGCAGAAATCATAAACAAAAACATTAACAATGCTTGTGCCTTGTTTGCCACAATTGACAGGTTGACAAACCCTCCTGTGATTTTACCATCTGAACTCCACTCTACCAGGGCCTGCAATGAATTTGCCAACTTTTTTACAGAGAAAATGAAAAAAATTAGAAGGTTAATCTGCACATCTGCACAGTTTGGTCACAACATCGTTATTGGATTTGGTGTGGAAATGCGGACAAAATGGCCACATTTCAACTACTCAACTGTAAAAGCTTAGAGGAAATTATAAATCAGTTAAACTCCTCCTGCTGTCTTGATATCTTACCAACAACCTTCCTTAAGAAAGTTCTGCCTGTCATTGCATCTGGCTTGATTCAAATAGTAAATTCATCCCTTTCATCAGGTGTTTTCCCCCAGGCTCTAAAACCAGCAGTTATCAAACCACTGTTAAAAAAAGAACAATTTAGTCAAATCACTATTTCAGAATTAAAGGCCAATCTCTATCCTTCCATTCATCAGCAAAATTATTGAGGAAGCTGTTAAGTTAAAGAGCTTCCTAACAATGACAAACTGCTTTGATGTCTTTCAGTCGGGTTTCCGTGCTCGCCGCAGCACTGAGACTGCCCTCGTCAAAGTGTTTAATGATATCCACACAAATACAGACTGTGGAAGACACACAGTGTTGGTTCTGTTGGACCTCAGTGCCGCATTTGACACAGTTGACCATAATATATTATTGAAGTGACTGGAGAGGTGGGTCAGACTCTCTGATACAGTACTTAATTGGTTCAATTCTTAATTGGGACCCCTCCTATTTAATATCTACATACTCCCACCAGCTCAGACTACAACAAGTAATAAGATTAGTTACCACAACTACGCAGATGATACACAGCTCTTATATCACGATGTCACCAGGTGACTCCAAACCTATCCAAGCACTGAACAGATGCTTAGAACAAATCAATGCGTGGATGTGGCAAAACTTTCTCCAGCTGAACAGAAATAAAACTGAGGTTATTATCTTTGGACCTAAAGAGGAACGATCTAGAGTCAGCGCGCAGCTTCAGTTATTACAGCTAGAAACTAGTGATCAGGCCTGAAATCTGGGTGTAGTGATGGACTCGGACCTGAACCTTCAGAAACACATAAAGACAGTTACAAAGTTAGCCTTCTATCACCTGAAGAACATTTCCAGGATCAAAGGACTAATGTCTCAACAAGATCTAGAGAAACTCATCCATGTGTTTACCTTTAGTCGCATTGACTACTGCAACAATGTCTTAACAGGTCTGCCTAAAAAGTCAATCAGACAGCTGCACCTGATCCAGAATGCTGCTGCTCACGTTCTCACTAAAACCAGGAAGATAGAGCACATCACCCCAATTCTAAAGTCCTTACACTGGCTCCCTGTAGCTCAGAGAATAGACTTTAAAATACTTTTGTTAGTTTATAAATCACTGAATGGTTTAGCACCAAAATACATTAAAGACCTGTTGTCTTTGTATCAACCTTCCAGACCACTCAGGTCTTCTGGTTCTGGTCTACCCTGCATCCCCAGAACCAGAACCAAACATGGAGAAGCAGCTTTCAGTTTTTATGCTCCACTAATCTGGAACAAACTTCCAGAAAACTGCAAAACAGCAGAAACACTGAGTTCCTTTAAATTGAGGCTAAAAGCCCACCTGTTTAGAGCTGCCTTTGATTAGTAGTAAGTAGAACATTGAACTATATTTGACTGATGATCCTAATGATTTTGATGCATTGATATTTGTGTGATAATTCTGATAATTTTCATGTGTATTTGCTTGATGATTTTGATGATTTGCTGTATACTTGATTGATGTTTTTTATGATGTGAAGCACTTTGAACTGCCTTGCTGCTGAAATGTGCTATACAAATAAACTTGACTACAAAAGAAAGAAAAATTCTGCAAATAGATACATTTTCTGCAAGTACTTTGGAGTTACGTTCTACAGAAAAATCTGTGACCAGGTGAATCCGAGAACACTGAACTGGGAATAGGTGAATCTGTGAATAGGCATGGGTTCACTGTTATAGAAAGCTTGTTCAGGGTACAATTGACAGAGAAGTTATATTATTTAATCTGGTGCTTTTGTGTCTTTCTTGTGTCCCCCTTGTGCAACTATCCACATGGCTCATATGAAAAACTGCTGCTGATCACACTATCGACTAATCCTCAACATTAAAGGAATATCCTCATGACCCAAACAGGGTCTGAACACTCAAAATGATCTACCAAAAAGGATTCCACTGCCAGATAGCTAAAAAAGAAAAACAAAAAGAAAAGGAATAATCAGATTATAAACAGTCCTTCAATCACTGAGGGAAAAGCTCATGAAGGCTTCATACTGCTGCTTTTCTGACCTTCAGTAACAGCTACCTGTGCAGCATTGCTAATGCTATAGCATTTTTCTCTTGGGATCTGCACTTATCAAAAAAAGTAAATGTTTTTGTGTACAACCACTGTTGCAGTGTCTCACTTACATATAGCATACCCTTTATGCTTAACTTTAAATCGATACAGAAGGAAACTTCTGTCCATCTTCTGCATCCATTTTGTGCGTATTTTAGGTCATCATCAGGGCGCTTGTGGAAGTGTATCTAGATGCAACAAATGGCCCAACACCACCAGTAATTGTAGGGGGAGTGTGGTGCAGTGTAGGTCATGTGAGGTTAGAGAAATAAAAGAAGACAGAAATAGCAGAACTTTTTTATTCACATAAAGGGATGTATCTGATGGCCACAAACCACCTCTGTCTATTGTGATGCCTCTTTTCTTCTCTCTTTCTGAGAATATACATTGTTAAGATTTCCTCAACTGTCATCCTGTTTGCGAACTGTACTCTGAATTTAGAACTCAGAGCTGCCAACTAGTGGCTACATAACCTAACAACCATGCTAATGTCATGAATGCATTGAAAATATGAGTGCTGTGGGGCTTGACTGCATTAAAAACATGCGGACCTATTTACATGAGTAAAGAGAGCTTAAATGGACCTTTATACTTCATCCTGATTGGGCTGTAGGGCAAAGAGAAGGGTGCACTTAATGTTAAATTCTAATAAAATGTGGGAAAAGGCTGTATTTAAAAGAAACTAACATTCATAATGAGTATGCTACATGGTAATATGATATGAATCACTTTTATAGTGATATTTAAGGTAATGTCTTTTAACATGATAAGGCTGTTTTCTGCGTAGTTACACGTGCAGAAAAGCCTCAGTTTCTAACTGTAATCCAGGTGCTCTGACTTCAGGTTGAGGTATCTCTTTCAGTCAGCACCATGAGAATTACCTTTGAATGTGTCTGGTTTGAGTGGGATTGTGGTAAAGACGAAGCCACTGTGTCTTGATAGACGGTAGTTTCCATCTTCAAAGCACGTCGCATAAAAGTCTTGCAGCAACTGCGGTTATGAATATTCAGAAACTGCTTTCACGCTGTTTGCAAGATGATTTTCCATTTCCTACTAAACTAAAAAATGCTACATTTCAGCTGCTTCCAGAGCTTTTAGCTCAGCAAACCGCCCCTCTCTAATTTGTTCATTTTCATTATAAAGCACTTTAGAAAATGTGTCATTATGCTTCTGTTCACTGCATGCATTAATGCAATCATGTTCTCACACAGTTCTGCATAAATGTAAAACTTCTTTGACCTTTAATTACTGTGAGTCATTCCACCTTTTTCTGGATACGTCTGCTCATTTCAGTCTATTTCTACTATTTATTTTCGTGAGCAGTGAGTTTCAATCTTTGCCCTCGACTGTTGTTCCTCTGAAATGCTCTCATGACACATAAATTTCTTCTTTATCATTTGTTGCACCTCAATTATTCTAGCCTGCATTTGCTTGAATTAACTACCTGAAAACTATTTATGTGTATTTTCTCTGCATTCACCTCACTGCTGGTCAGTAGTATAAATACATGCAATTTATTTCTTCCTTGCTGGAAGTTGGAGTTTAACATAACTGGTCTTATGTCAGCCGGCAGACAGCAGTAATGTTAATGCTTAGATTAGTTAGAACCTTTGAAATTGAGCAGAAAATGTGCAGAATGCAATTTGCCACCCTTAACAATGACAAATGCAACAGTTAAGGTTTTCATCATCAGGGTGTTGAGAAAGTACCACATGTGGGTGTGATAATGAGTTGTGACAGAGCCACTGTGTAATGGTGATCAGATGCAGTGTAACCACAATTAGTGTGATCTCTGCTCTTATTCATCTCATTCTGGTTTGCTGTCTTTGTGGAAACTGCCAGTGATCAAATGAAAATGGTTTGTTCACATGCCTTTATATTAACCAACATCTTTTTATTGTTTCTGTGCAGAGCCTTAGTGTTTTTGTCAGGCATAGCAGCACTGCTCAGGAGAATTTAGCTTTCATTTAAATTAGATTCAATATTTCCTTTACTATAATTCGAGAAACCCATTTTCAGACAAGAAAGGCTTTTACTGTGTAGAAAAAAACTTCAGGAACAATAAAAAAAAAAAAAAAAAAAAAAATCATGAGTTTATTTTTTCTAGTTTTGCCACTTAATTTTTATTTATTTATTTTGCAGTCGTGGTGTTTCCATACAGTCCTATATTGTGCACCCATCCAGAACTGTGCACAGGTTTTAAACCTCACCTTACTTCTTTATATTTTGTAACCAGGAAGCTAGACTTTCTTGTGATTAAAAAGTCATGCTCTCCGGGTTTTCTGGAAGTCCTTCAAATTTTTCTCTTGAACTTTGCCTGCTTTGTAACTTGTTCTCTGTCCAGTCCCTCTATCTAAGCTTAGAAACATACAGAAATAGATGGAGAATACAACCAGAAACCTCAGGCTGAAAAATAGAAAGCAGATGAACAGTTTCTAATAGTTGCATCACTTTTTGGTTTAAAACCAAAAAGTAATGTCTGCAGGACTTTTTATTTTATTATTATTTTTTTTTTTTAATTTTTTATTTATTTATTTATTTATTTATTTATTTTTTTTTTTTACCATTCTTCCAGAAGCACATTTGAGAGGTCAGACACTGATGTTGGACAAGAAGCTCTGACTTGCAGTCTTTGCTTTAATTCATTCCCAAAGGTGTTCTATCAGCTTCAAATCAGGCATCTATAGGCCAGTCAAGCTCTTATAAAACAAACTCCCTCATTCATGCTTTTATGGTCCTTGCTTTGTGCATGAGTGCACAGGTATGCTGGAAAAGACAGGTGTAATATCCACACTGTCCTCACAAAGCTGGGAGCATATAATTATCCAAAATGTCTTGCTATGCTCATGCATTGAGAGCTAAAAGACAGACCCACAACATAAAACCTCTGCACCAAGCTTTATGATCCACAGAAGGCAGTCAGGTAAATGCTGTTCTCACGGCGACTACCCAGATTCGTCCATTGGATTGGCAGACAGAAAGGCATGATTTGTCACTCTAGAGAAAATGTTTCTACTGGTCTAAAGTCTAGTTCTAGGCCATCCAAAGTTTAGAGATCTCTACCTACTGACTCTGCAGAAATCTATCTGTCTGTCTGTCTGTCTAAAAATGAATAAGGATTTTCTTAATCCTAAAATGCAAACTATTTGCGTAGAATTTTTGTGGGGTTTTTTTCTTTTTATGTTGATTTTTATCCTTAGCTCAGGCTATCAACCCCATAATGTGGGAGATTATGGGTGCACTTCTAATTCTTGAGGTTGTGTAGTTGCCAGAGCTGTCTTGACACACTGAATCATGAGTGTGACTTTTTGCCTCACTTGTTACTTTTGCACCTGATGAAAAAGAGAAGGTTTATAGACATGTAAAAAAATTCTGGGTTTACACTTAGTCACATGTGAAAATCTAAATTAAACCTTACAATAAGAGACTGAGCTAATCAGCATGCAAATGAATCTTTCTCACGTCGAATCTTCTTCTGTGTGACATATCAGATGTATTTCATTTGCATATCAGCTATTCTGACTTACTAGGATCATTCTCTGAAAAAAGTAGAGTGTCTGATATCTCTCATCTTTGGGTTTTGTGACATTTACAAATATATTGGACAGTTTAAACAGCTGACCGGTTGAGCAGTAAAGCAGAAAGCAGAAAAAGCTTTCAGTTTACACACAAGGGAAAACAAAGCACTTGTCAGCAGCAGAGTGAACATAAAAAGACCATCAAGACCAGAGGAAGTGATGCTGCTGGATGTTTTCAAAGTTTAAAAACCAACAATGTTAGTTATTCACTCAAGCACATAATGGGGTCTTTTCTCTTTGACCTGATCCCACCCTTCTCTGTTTCTCTCTCTTCATATTCCCTTTGGTCTGTTGTTCTATTTTCTCTTTCAGCGCATCCTAGCTCCTTCTGTTTTAGTGTTAACCCTTTTATGCATTTATATGCCTTTACAAAAGACGACTCCCTACTCAACCATCCATCACATCCACCACTCATTTTCACTGTCACTGACAGAGGTTCATACCCTCCAAAGGCAGCAGCAAAGGCCCCCTCGTGACAGAGTGAGGGTTCTAAGAGGGGTTGATGCCTCCAGGGTGTGCAACAGCAGAGTGACAGTGTGCAGTGAAGTGAACTGAGGCTTAAGCAGGTACCCGGAGTCTTGCTCGGAGTTGCTAATCCAGTCATATAGCTGTGGACGTGTGTGTCTACGAATCAGAGTGACATGACTGGAACAAAAGCACATTATGTATATGGGCTCCAGTAAATCTGGCTTGACTGAGACCATGAAATTACTTTGTTGACTTGTTACCTTTGGAGACCTATTGACCTCTTGGTTAGCCACTGTAAAATGATTGACTACTTTGTTTGAGACAACTTTTTGGTCAGCCTGGCAATCAGTAAACAAAAGCAAAACATAAGCAGCTGCTATCCATTGTACATGGTTGGAGGGATTCTGGAAAATATCTTTCTTGTTTAAGTTGTTTGCAGAGAAATTTATCTGTTTAATAAATACAAAATGAACATATTAACTCTTAATTAGCTATAGATTACAGCAATAACAACAACCGTGCTGTTTAATAATATCAAGACAGGACAAAACACACACGCAAACAAACAATTATGATTTTTATGCCATGATAACCTTGAGTGAACCACAATGATCTAACTGCCTTTATCTAAATAAGAAAAGGAAGAGTTATAAATTATAAAGATAAAATTAAATTAAATAACATTGCTTTTATTTTTTGTTTGTTTCTGATATAAACACACTAATGGAGTGTGACATTATGTACTGATGACAATGATTTACAAGGCATGAGTTTCTTTCAGCTACAGACTTTTTGAAAATCAGACTCTTCATTAAATGTACTAATGTCACCCTTGTGTCAGTTAAAAACATAAGTTGTTTTATTTTCTCCAAAAAAGAGATGTTCAGGGTGGCAGATGGGTTGAACAAAATATTGAATAACACCTGGTACATTTATTACCATATTATTTTATGGAGCAATTTTGTGCAGCAGGAGGTGAGGAAGTGGGGGCTTGATCCTTCCTTCCTTCCTTCCTTCTTTCCTTCCTTCCTTCCTTCCTTCCTTCCTTCCTTCCTTCCTTCCTTCCTTCCTTCCTTCCTTCCTTCCTTCCTTCCTGTTGGGATGTCTGTCATCCTACCTTAAGTTTCCCATAGATTGCCTGTTGATGAGAGCTTTATATTTTGACCACCAGATGGCACTCTAACAGACTCAGGATCTAATTTGTCCACAGCTTTATGAGGCGAGGCTTTATGTCAACCCTCCCCCATCATGTGTATCAGTTGTTAGTTATAATACAGATTTTCTGCTTGTTCATGCTGCTGAGAGCTCTCAGTTTGCTATGGAGTGGACAAATACTTAACACAGCATAAAGAAAGGACTAATTGATTTAGTAAAAACCAGTAAAAACTATCCTTTGAAAAAGTAGGCATGATAAATTCAGCCTTAAGTTGCACCATTTTAACTGAACATTTTTGTCCTTATTTACTGTAGATTCTTTTTTAATTTACAGAAAATGCAAACATTGTGATTTCAATCACAATTCACTTCAAGTTGTTGATAAATAGATGTATAGATTAAACTGAGTGCCTAAATATCTTCAAGACATTCCTGATGCATTTTTTTGACAGTTGCAGTAGGCTCACATAGCATATTTTGATCTAAAGATCAACTCCTCAAAAACTTTTTTCCAATCTCTGCTTGCTTGGTCGATTGATTACTGATCAATCACTGATTTAACCAAAGTATACAGTTCATTTTAGTTTTGTGAAACAATTGACCATTGGAATGCTTTTACAGAGACTGTTTAACTATTACGGTTGAACAGTCTCCACCTTATTTCAAATACCTTTTGGTTTATTATTTTTAAAAAGTCTAAAATGAATTAACCAGGACTTAATAAACTTTAGATTGCAGAGAATATCCACAATACTTGTAGAGTCCCTTAATGAAAGAGTTAGCAACAAGGATTAACAGTGAACTTAGGTGTTTTATATTTTAAAATGACCATCAGAGACTGAAAACTGTGGAAAGTTAACCTGGAGAAATGGAGAATTTTTACATGAGGACTATGTAGGAACCATGTCAAAGTAAACTCTAACATGCCAACTGTGCGTGCTTAAAATAGATCCCATCTATGCTTCCATGCTATAAAAGAGCAGTAATTAGGCCCATCAATAAATCTGTTTGTACTTAACTGATGAAGGAAAGATCCATTTGGAGCAATTTTGCTCTCCTTAAGTAACTTAATCGCCATACAGCAGTGTTAATGCCCTCTATGCTTTTCTCTCAGTTTTATGTCTTTTTTCTTCTAGCACTTAAAAGTTCAGCTGCCTTCCATGAGCAGAGACGGGGCTTGGAACGAGCACAGGTAAGTGCATCACCTTCAGAACAGTCACTGGAGTTGAAACTGGTTCACTTTTTGCCTTTAAGAAGCTTAGTAAGATGTGACATCGTTCCAGTGACTCTTCAATATTCTGGGTTGTACAGAAAATATGAAAAAACTAAGTTAGCTGAGACATAACTGTCTGCTCAGAATATGAATAATGTCACAGGAACATGAGGTTCAGCATACATTTATTCACTAAATCTGTGGTTGCACCTTAATTACTTTATCTACATTTAAGAGGTGCAGGTGGAAATATTTATAGTTTGCATCTTGGTTACCAAAATGTGAAACATTTAAACTAGTACAGCAGAGTAATGAAGCAGACAGTTGCAAGTGGATAGCTGAAATAACTGTAAAATAATATAACAAATGTCAGCTGAAGCTTTACAGGTACTGTTTTACCAAAAGTTTCGAGTATTGTACCTGCCTTTATACACACACACGACCTTTGATGTCATCCTGTTCTTAATACATGGGCTTCAGTATATAGTTGGCTCACCCTATGGAGATATGACATGTCCCATTGATATCACAGTTCCACAGCAACCACACCAGTAACCCCTATTTTACAAGTACAATATCATGGGCCCTGTGTACTTTCATACCATACAGCTGAGGTGGCAGAACAAAGGCTTAGAATTACACCATTTTACATAAGGAATATATCTCATGTACGTGCATCTGGCTGAGCTCTGTGTCATGGTCCTGGTCTAGACTGTCAAAATACAAGCAAAGTTGTGGTCCATTCTTAACATGACATTATCTGCTCTGTACCTCACACTCATCCCACACTCCCATGGTACATGTTGTAGTACATCATGGTTAAGGGTTTATGATTACCTGTTAGGTTAGATGAGAAGCATAATATTAGTGAGGTACTTCAATTCAAATCCCATTCTGTGTTAGAGCCTTTCAGTTGATGTAAAGCAAACACATGTAGATCATAGGATGGAAGGATAATCTGAGAAGTGCTGCTGCTTCAACTCTTCAGCAAGGCTGTCCACAGGGCTTTGGAATATGTCTATGGGAATATTTGACCTTTCCTCAGGAATAATAGTTGGGAGTTCAGGCACTGATGGTGAATGAGGTGACCCAGCTCACAGATTTTGGTCTAATTTACACCGAAGGTGTTCTATCAGGTTGACTTTAGGACTCAGGGTGAACCAGTGAAGTTCCTCAACACCAAACTTACTCATCTATGTCCTTAGTGGACTGGTGTGCTGTCAACTTGGAGATCAAAAATCAACACACCAAATCAAAACACTCTCTCCACCAAAGTTTACTAAAGTCCCCCCCCCCAAGCAAAACATCAGTTGATGTTGGTGGTTGAGGTTGCTCAAATAGAGAACCACAGACTGACTTCAAATGTCTTTTCTTAGGCTGTATTTTGATAGACCCTATGGGCTAAATATATCTAGTTTTCAACATCAATTAAAAAAAGAAAGAATTGACCAACTTTAAATTACAACAAGAAAGATGTCCATAGACATCCAGTGTTCGGGGGGAACACATGCAAGTGCTGTTGTTATGGCAACCACCACACCAAAACTCATCCATCAGATTGTCAGGTATTGAAGGGGCATTTGTCAATCCAGAGAAGTCCTCTCCATTGCTCTAGAGTCCAACAGCTGTATGCTTTGCACAACTACATATAGCACTTTGTAAAGCACTTTGTGAAATAAGCTTTGATGCAGCTGTTGACCATGGAAACCCATTATGCTGTATACAACTCTCTGTACACTGCTCTTGAGCTGATTTGTAGACCAGAAAAAAGTATGGTGGTCTGTAGCAATTGACTCTACAGACAGTTGATCGATTCTTTTGACTGCAGCATTCTGACTTGAGTTCAATGATCTGGATGGGTTTGCAAATATTTTTGCCAATATATAGCACTATTATCACTGTTTTTAACTGGATGAGGAAGTAAAGCTAACAAATGTTTGTAGGCAGTGTGTTGTTTTTACATAATTATACAATTGTGATATTTGTTTTGCAGACTGAGCATAGTCACAAAAGGAAGATCAGGAGTGAGACAGGGAGTCCTGAGGCAATCACGATGCACATCCTGGGTAGTAAGTGATACATTGTATCCCAACACTCCCTTATATGTTGAGTTCAGGACAACTTCCAAAATATTGTTTAACATTTAACATTCTTTAATAACCAGTCCTGGTTTGTTTTATCAATTCTCTAGAGAAGTCTGCAAAACTTCAGCTTCAAGCCAAGCAGCTTCAGCAGAAAAAAGTTCACTTTGCTGATGGTTTAAACAATAAGATCGCCCACCGACCGGGGCCCATAGAGCTGATCAACAAAAACATCCTGCCTGTGGATTCATGCTTCAAACTGGCCATCATGGGTAAATCATCCTAGCATTTTTTGTTTGCTTGTTTTTCAAAGCAAGCCTTGATTAAGTGAAAGAGATGTTGGAGTTTAAAGGCCCACAATGGACATCAACAACATATTATTAGCAAACTGTCTACCAAATACTGAAAAATAAATAAATAAATGTAACATTTGACAGCTTCATTTGTGCAACAGCTAGCTCGGCACTACGCAGTTGTTCATTTTTGGTAGAGAAAAGATTAACTTAAAAGGTTTAATTTCTTTTTACATTTGGCAGTTTAAAAACCCCTAACCACAGCAGGTGAATAATATGTTCAGTAATATGTAAACAAGGGCCAAGAGGCTAACAAAGTCCTTGACGTTAGGCTACACAGGAAGATGAAAAGAGTTTGCTGCCTGTCTTGGCAATACTTTTTCTCGAAGAAGTGATCCAGCTGAATAGTAAGTGAAGATGATGACATATCAGACTAACATTTGAATTAACCTTGGAAATGCAGGGCTTGAATGTAATGAATGTTGATTATGCTAAAGCTTAGAGAAACTTAAAAATAATGCGATTTGAGATCATCTTGGATTTCCATTATATATTTTAGAAGTCTACCTGATGCTTTTCTCCAAACTTCCAGCAACCTTTACATGGATCCAGGATCTCTTCTTTCCCATACTCTCTCAATTTACAAGTTTGTGCAATGCCTGTGCATTGTCTGCAAAACACTTTCCCAGGAACATCAGGAATGAAACTTAGAAGGAAAAAGGCAAAAAGGTTCTCTCCCAACCAACATGGAAATCTACAAGTTCTCATTATGCAACTGAATTTGCATTTTAAACATGACTTGCAATATGAATATACATAAGTTATGGAAGACAGTGAACCAGGAAAGAGGTGATGATGGTTGATGGGAATTACATCAAGTGTGTACAACATAACTGTATTCTAGTCCCAAGTTGTAAAATAAGTGGTATTAGCTAAATGCTATCCTCTGTGACCAGCCTAACAACTCTTTGCAATACAAGCTAATAGTATATTTCTCTGTAGTTTGTGCCTTCAAACACTGTAGCAAGATTTTCACAAAAAGAGGTGTAATGTGTGTGTCAAAGATTTAATGTGATAGCAATATATAATTATAAGTCCAAATAGTTTTGCTTTTATTTTTAACTGCAACTAGCACTAAGTTTTATATGCAAGGCAGTCATATTGAATTTGTTAAGGTTGGTGAGAACCCCCCCCCCTTCCCCTCCAACTTTTACAGTTGGAATATTATTTTCTAATGACCTTTTTGTTCATTCTTCCAGCTATATACCTCTGTCTGTTCATCTTTCGTTAAGAAAAAAAGAAAGATCAGTCAGATCAAAATCAAACACAGTGAGGTTTTAAACTTCAATATCATTGCAAAAGTCTAGTTCTTTTTCAGTTGTTACTGCTGACTAAAGTTCTGGTATAAATATGCATGTGGAGGAGGGAGGTGTTTTATATTATATTTATATTTACCTGTGATAACAACACACCCACATTTCTAGGCTTCTCACAGGATGTAGCTCCAGGCTTTCCTTCTCCAGCTATCATCACTGATACTGATAACTGACGCTGTCTGAAAGATGCCTCAGCTTTACTAATAAATCATACGCAGAGTCATCGTTAATCTTTTATGCACTCTCATCTTTCCTTGAGAGAAACAAGTTGAAGACCCCTCCCTTCCATTGCTGCTGTCACCTTTAAACAGCTGCTGTGTTGGTGAACACAAGATTTAATCTTTTAAGAATCACACACCAGTTGAAGAGCTGGCACTCTTAATTAATGAATTAGAGATCACTCTCACAGTTATTGAGCTCAAACCTCTAAATTTCCAACAGTACTTTGGTGTGATTGAGAGGAAGTCTCATATATATATATATATATATATATATATATATATATATATATATATATATATATATATATATATATATATATATATATATATATATATATATTTATATAGAGTGAAAAGCAAAATAAAACACCTGATCAAAGTCTTCTGACATATTTGGACTTTTAGATATTAGTAATTTCAACAATACTGCAAAATTTAAATCATTTTACCAAACAGAACTGATGCAAGGACCTTTTAAAATCTTACGGTATATAAGATTGAAAGACAAAAAAAGCCATTTCTAGTGAGGCATAAATTAAGACACTCCTACATTTATTTCCACTTCAAATGGCTCTAAATCACATACAGGCATATCACAAGGCAGAACATTGTTATTCAGCATTTTGAAGGAGGGTTGTTCTGTTTAAACCTCAGACATTTAGTTTGGTGTGTGTCTGACCGTTCAAATGAAAGTGAAAACAAGGGTAGCAGAGATATCTGAGGTCTTCAGAAGGAAGATTGTAGCAGCTTATGAGTTGAGTAGGGACTTCGTCAGGTCATTAAAGAATTTTAAATCAGCCTTTCCAATGTAGAGAAAGTAGTTCTCAAGAGGAACATTTGAAGCAACTACCAGCATGACTGTGTGTCCCCATCCAAGAAAGTTCACCTTGAAAGCAGACTGCAAAATGCTAAACAAATTCTCTGTAACTATAAAATATCATCACAGGGCATACAGCAGGCTCTTTTTCTATCAATGATATGAAAGGGTGTGCATGAACAATCAAACAGAGACTGCACAAATTTAACTCTTATGGGAGGTGTGCTCAGCGAAAACATGAACCTTTGAATAATGAACAAAGAATAATGTAGTGAGTCTAAAACTAAATTATTTTAGACACCAGGACAGGGATAATGTTTGGGATAAACCAAATACAAAATAGTCTTGCACCAACTATGAATCATGGAGGTGTCATGGTTTGGAGTGCTTTGATGCAGTAGGACACCACCAAGGACTGGCTGGCTTGTTGAGATGCTGCGGGGCTGACTTGAAGACAGCTGTGCTGCATGAAACCCCTCAAACATCTCACAGCTGAAAGTGGGGAGTGGGGCAAACTTTCCTCAGATCAATGTCAGAAACTGGTAGATGGCTATAAGGAGATTCTTCATGAAATCATTTCAGCCAGAGGGTGTATCACTAACTATTAGGAAGTAGGGTGCCCTAGCTTGTCCTTGCATTTTTGTTATCGTTTATTTAATGAAGTAGAACAAAGTTATTTTTGTTGTTTGAGTACAATTGAATCACTTTTTTTTCCCAAAAGATAATAAAAAAGATTAGATAGGCTACCAGGCAGCTCAGTTGGCAGAACAGGCGCACCATGTGCAGAAGTTAAGGTCCATGATGCAATTGTCCTGAGTTCGATTCCCAGTCCTGGGCCATTTGCTGCTTGTCTTCCTCTTCTCTCTTGATATGCAAACAGTTTTATAATAAAATGAATTCTACCATCTTCCAGTGAGTGAATATTAAAGAGTTCAAAATATGACATGTTGACTCTGTGGTAGTACATGATGCTCAGATACAACAGATTTAATTGATTTGTAATAGAAACATTGCAGAGATTCAGTATCATCAAATATTGCTGTCATCTCTGCACATTAATCACAAATTGTCCGTAAGCTTTAAAAACGACAAAGCTCTGACATGCAAAGATATAACTATACACACGCTCAGACACACACATGCACCACAGCAGTAGGTAACTCAGCACATTATTGGTTCACAGGATAATAAATCAGCCCCACATTGCGTTTTCATCATCACCTGCTGATGGTGAATTAATGGCCAGGAGTGTGAGCTACATGGCTGTCTACCCATGTAATTAAATAACACACATCTATTTCTAAAGAAAGCTCACCACAGCAGTCCAGGGGATCCTAGTAGGCTCTGTAATTCCCTAAATCCCAGTGAAGACTGCTATGATACGCCTGAGAAGGGAAAATTAGCATGGATGTATTGCTGCCCCATGGGATGACTCAACCTGTCCAACTATTGCTAATACGAAACATTTTCTTCTGGGTTTTACCAGGTGCGCTTACATTCTTTTCAGCAGTGTTAATTAGTTGCTTGCAAAACATTCTGTGAAGAGAATGTCATCAGAAGCAGCAATAAAGAGGAAAACTCATCCTAAATAACCCCTAATGAGAAATTTATGCTGATAGGTGTGTGGATCACCCTCAAAAACTGGTCATATGTCACACAGAAAATATTTTGAATTACCAGCATCATTTGGCAATCAAATAGGAACTTGCTTTGTGTTTTTTTTTCTCTCTCTCAGGAAAGTGTACTTCATGAGTTTCAGAGTCAGACTGGACTGCTGATAATTAAAATAAATTCAGATAATTTGGATATGTGTAAAAATCCTTAAACTAAATCCATCTTTCATTGCAGTACAATCTCACACTGATATACAGAGAAAAAATAAACTAGTGGCTCCAGTATTTAAACCTCTAGCTAGTAATCAATAACTGTTTCCATATATAATATCAGAGAGGTGCAGTTCTCTTAGTTACTGGTCAGTAGGCTGGACAGCAAATACCAAGCTTATGTTGTCACCATGCAGTGCTAAATGGCAAACTGTTGAAATGCAGCAAAGGGTAGCATCTTATGTTTTCCAAGTCTCATGCAAACTGATTGTTTGTGAGTGATGCCTGTTTTCTCCTATAAATAGAAATATAAACACGTGATATCCTTGATACGAAGGATGAATATGTGAAAAAGCTCCCCGTGTGCCTTTTTAAGAATAGTGGAGGTTTCATTATCTTGTGGGCTTGTTTCTCTTCTAAAGACACTAGGAATCCTGTTTCACTGCATGGCATCAAGAACTCTGAAATTTGGCAAAAGATTCAAACCATTGTCAAATCAAGACAGAAATGTTGCACCAGACACACACTCAACCTTCCTCCATGGACCATCTCACACCTAAATACTGATGAATACCTGTGAGATGAGCTGAAGAGAAGATAGCATAAGGGAGGAACCAGAACTCTGGATGAACTACTTAGACTATCCAAAGAGGAATGGTCATATATTTCTCTCTGGATATTCAAACCTTGTGAAACGTTACTAAGTGCTGTCCTACTGACAAAAAGTTGCTACTCTATGTATTAACAGCTTGGATACCAACAATTGTATCACTACTGGTTATTTTTATCACCACTGAATACATTTACTCAAATTACAAGCTGGAATTTATTAAGTTTTCTGTGAAAGATTAGACAACTGCCTTACAAGATACAAGATTTTAAGACTTTGCAAACTTATTATGTTTTTATCAATGTTTCCAATGATTAAAGCTGGTAACTTCCTTACACTCAAGGATGATTAACCAGTGGCCAGTACTGCTTGGTGTTTTTGCAGTTAAAATTAGCAGGATGTAAAAGACTTTCTTTCCACTCCTCTGCCTCTCCTAGAGAGACGGTTTCCAAAAGCCTCAGGGGGGAACTCATCATGCGACGAGGACAGTAATGACAGTCTGTCTCCTCGTCAGTCAGAAAGCCGGGAGCATCCTGTGGGCATTAAACCTGTGTGCTCTTCTGCAGAGAAATTGGCTGGGAGCAACTTCCCCTCTCCAAATAAGGTACAATCACTTCTAGGAGTGGGGATGTGAGCAGGAGGTAGACAATATACTGACATGTTTCACCACATGTATCCAATCATGGACACTTAGCTCAAATGCAGTTTGTGTTATGTGTCCAGCACAATGTTACCAATCTCTTTCTCTTTCGAAGTTTAATCTTAACTTCTAAATTTCTGTAATCACCCATCAGGTTCCTTCATCAGCTCTTGCTTTTCAGCTCTCCGCCACTCCCCTGAATTCCTGTGTGCAGAAGACTTGTGGAAACTCTCAAATTGGGGTAAAATGCATAAAAAAGACAAAATTCTGAGCTTGTTAAGTTTTGTCCAAGATTTTGTCCACCCAGTCTTGCTTCATGAATTTCATGGGTGTCAAGATAAAGCTTACCCTAAGCACTTGTCTTTTTCAGTGTCAGCACCCTACTCAGAAACATAAGAAAATCAAGGACAACAAACCAAAGGTAGGTGTTGTTGCTTCGGATTTAGAGGGGAAAATCTTGTTATGCTAAAAGATGTTAATGGGTTTCCCTCTAGATAAAGAAGCTAAAGTATCATCAGTACATTCCTCCTGACAAGAAAGGAGATACCGACCCTCTTCCCAATTTGGACTCATCCTATGCCAAGATCCTCCAACGGCAGCAGCTCTTCCTTCAGCTTCAGATCCTCAATCAGCAGCAACACAACTACCACGCCCCCCTGCCTGCACCACCCAAGTAAATATAATGTTTGTAGGGATCTGTGTGGCGTCTGATTCGCCTCTCTTCCCTAAGATGTTCCTAGGGGACCTCAGAATGTCCAGGGTGGAGTTTAAAATTAATGTATCAGCCTTTTGTGGTGGTTTAGTCATGTTTGAGTTTCTGTGTCACCAGCAGGAATCAGGACCCACCTTCTTCCTCTTCTTCTTCCAACTTGAGGTCCACTTTCTCCCCACTTGAACCCTGTTCTGCTCCTCCCACAGTCCTCTCTGTGCAGAGCATCAACATTTGTCCAAATTCTGCTCCTTTAGGTGGGACAAAAGTCTCATCCCTTCATCCAAATCTAGACAAAATGAAGGTTAGTTCATTGCCAGCGTGGTACAAGTGATCTTTGAAAATTCATCCCCAGTTTTTTTTTCCCTTTTATAACTGTGTCCTGTCCAGCAGTGTACCAATGAGAATTGTTTGTGTCCCAAAAAGAAGCCTAACACATGTACTTTCACAACTCGAGCGTTACGGCCAGACAATGCCAGACAATTAGGATCGATTTCTTCAGATAGAAACACCTCTCTAATTTTCTGGCAGCAAAACAACCCCAAAGTATGATGTGGCCACCACCATGCCTGACAATTGGGACAATTTGAAAGTGCTATTTTGATTCGATTAAACATGTTTCTGAGCACAAATGTCGGTCTCCTTTGACCATAAAACTTTTTCCACAGAAAATGTTTGGCTCATGTGGGCAGCTGCAAATTGTAGTTGTGCTTGAAGGCATTGAATTTGGATGAGGGGCCTCACCGGTATTCCAGCAGTTTCCATTCCATTTTAGGCTTGGGTCATTCTACTTGATTTGTTTTACTTCTAAGGGTGAGAGTTTGGGTCAAATGTTTAGATCTTGGGCACAAATGCTTGTGACCTCAAAGGCACAGTAATACTGGCATTGGAAGGATAAAGCAAGCTAATATTAAGCATATGGAATGATCCGTATCTTAATCTATTGACAGTATATGGACTGCTTTAAAGTTGGATCTGTGCCAAGAATTGAACCAATTTAAATTGATTCTACTGTTTCTGTGAAGTGTATGTAAACTTCTGACATAGGAGCATTCATTTATTGAAAATATTTTAATATAAAAGCAAATGTGAACATGAGAAACATTTTATGAAAGAATTCAGGTAAGCTGGGGACAAAAAAGAAATCTAAGTGGATCAGGGGAACCATAGAAAAGACAGATAGCAACAACATAATTGTATTTACAGCATCCAGGCTTATAGAGACAGAATGGAGAAAAACAGATCCCAACTTTTGAGATGAAACTTCATTAAAGTAAATAGAAGTTGAAGCTTGAAAGAAGTTGTTTTTCCATCAAAGATAGTCACAGCGACAGTGACAGATCATTCTGTTCTGCTCTCTTTCTCCTTTAATTCTTTTTTAATGTTCGTTTTTTCAAACCCTCATCTATTTTACTTTTCCTCTCTTTCCTCCCTCATTCTCAATTTGTCCTTTACTTCGTCTTCTGCCAGGTCGCAGAACTAAAGTGTGAATTGAAGGTGCGCAGATTGCCCGTCTCTGGCACCAGGAAGGATCTCATTGAGAGGCTAAGGGCATACCAGGAACTCAGCCAAGGTGGAGACACTATCTCCCCTCCAACAGCAGGGGGAACCATAGAGCCAGAGCTGAAAAGAAGAGGAGCGTCTTCAAAAATGGGTGAATGGCTGATCAGAATTAGAGGGTATTTTTTTTTTGTTTTTTTAGAATTTGAAATACAAAAGCCTGCTGTAGAGTTTAAGTACGATTGATTAGATGCTAAAAAATGAATTAAAAACCACTAACCCAACCTGAATCTTTCTGTATGGATGTTGCAGGTGGCAGTTTCAGTGCAATTGAAACATCGCCTCAGCAGCTCTTGAGATGTGATGGAGCCATTAAACCCTTCACCCGACCCAGCATGCTGAATGGTGCAAATCCTGAAGAAATCAGCTTTAACTCTGACCCACTGGGAAAACTGGTCAGACATAACCTACTTAAACATTAATTGTTCAAATATTTCACATCAAAATCAGCTGTGTCAGTCCACTTTAAATGTACTATCATAAAGGGGCATGCTAATCAAGATTACCTTATTTTATATTCATGTTTCAACTTGATTCAGTTACAGATGCCGTTAAACCTTTAAATTCAAATGCTATGGAAAATATTTCACCATAAAGCAAAGCCAGATTCAGTAATGATTTGGAGTAGATGTGTATTTTTAATGCTATGAGCTCCTGCATGTCATAACAGTACTGAAAACATTTTCCAAACCAGCCTATGTAAAAAAAAAAAAAAAAAAAAAAAGTAATTGCCCCCTAAAACCATTAATATTTTTATTTTACACTGGCAGCAATAGCTGCCATCAGACCTTTCAAAAAACTGGCAGTGAGTCTTTTGCATCACTGTGGAAGGATTTTACTCTAGTCTTCTTTACAGAATTGTCTTAGTTCAGCCTTATTGGATACCTTTGAGGCATGAATGGCCTGCTGAAGGTCACACCACCTAAAACCTTACATTTTTTGAGCCATTCAAATATGAACTTGTTGGTGTGCTTTGGATGATTGTGTTGCTGCATAATTCAAGAGTTCTTCAGCAGAAGGTCAAAAACTGATGGCCGGATATTCTACGTCAGGATTTTCTTCTACCGAGAGAAATTCATGGTTCCATCCATAACAGTGAGTCATCCAGGTCCTTAAACAGCAAAGCAGCCCCAGATCATTAAACTACTGCCACCATTTTTCGCGACCACTATGATGTAATTTTCTGAAATGCTGTGTTAGCCGTAACAGGATGCCACCTTCCAAAAGGTTCCACTTTTGTCTTGTCAGTCCACAGAATATTTTCCTAAATTTCTTGAGGATTATCAAGATGTGTTGGTAAATGTGAGACAGGACTTGGTGTTCTTTTTGGTCAGCAGGGGTTTTGGCCTTGGAGCTCTCCTATGGAGGTCATTTTGCCAAGTCTCTTTCTTATTATTGAATCATGAACACTGACCTTAACTGAAGCAAGCGAAGCCTGCAATGCTTTAAATATTCCTCTGGCATCTTTTGGGGCCTCCTGGATGAGTCACTGATTTGCTCTTGAAACAACTTTTGAAGGTCAGCTACTTCTGGAGAGGTTTACCGCTCTTCCATGCTTTCTCAGTTTGTGGATAATGTCTTTTACTGTGGTGCATTGGAGTCCCAAAACCTTAGTAATACCTTTGTAACTCTTTCCAGACTAATGCTTGTCAGTGATTTTTGTCTCTTATCTGATGATGTGTTTCGTTTTGAAATATTTTAGCCTACTTCATGTTGTAAGACAGGTTCTATATATAATTTCTTGACCCTACAGGTCAGACAGTAATCAGGGTGTGGCGAGTAAAACTGATCAAAATGTGCTTAATCATAAAGAGAAGGGCAATTAATTTTCCACATAGCGCAGGTTGGTTTGAATAGTTTTTCTCCCTAAATAAATAAAATAATCATGTGAAAACTCAGTTGAACATCTTTTTTCTGCTCTAAAATTTGTTTATTATCTGAAACATTTAAGAGTGACCAAACAAAAAAATAAAAATAAAAAAAAAAAAACTGTGGAAAGAATATGTAAGGGGGTAAATCCTTTTTACAGCACTACACATAATTGTTTCCATGTTTTTTATGTTTCTTCAGCAATTTATTTGGGATCCTACACAGATCAGGCATTACATTATGGCTGATGAAACTGATTATCTAATCATCATGGCAGCTCTTAGTGGGTGGGATGTATTTGGCAGCAAATTAACATTTTCACATGAGCCAAATTATGATGGATAGACAAAGATACCAATCAAAGTGTTCCAAAGAAGGAACAGTGATGAACTGGAGAAAGGGTCTCGGTCGGCCAAGGCTCAGTGATGCTTGTATAAAGTGAAGGTTAACTTGTGTGGTCCAATCCACCACACCAGCTTGGATTGCAGAAGGAAGTGTTGGACGTTATTGGAATACACTGTTTGTTGTATTTGGTAGTGTGATGGTGTGCCTGCCCCATAAAGAGCACAGAAATCAATTAGCAATGTGAAGTACATTTTAAATATGTTTTACAAATAATTTATAAATAATTTACAGGGCCATTGCTAACACTTTATTTCATTCTCTCTGCAGATGAGCTCTCCTATCTCTGATCTCAGCCTTCAGCCGTTCACCACGGCTCCAGCAACTGCTACCCCTAAACAGGAGCCCCAATGCTCAGCACCTTGTCGCTTCTCCTTAAAGTCTGCCTCTTCGCTGAAACATAGCTTGGTTTCCTCTGCGGCCTCCGCCAATACAGCTGCAACTCCTCCTGTGACTATTGACAAAGACAGAATGCTGCAGGAGAAAGATAAGCAGATTGCAGAGCTCACTAGAATGCTGTGGCAGAATCACCGGTTGGTGGAGGAGCTGAAAATGCGGCTGGAAAATGGAAACAGAGATGCTTCAGAGGCACAAATTCTTAGAAGAGTGAAAGAAGAACCTCCTGATAGGTTGCATGAGGCTTTTTCAACTAGTCCTCCACTGCTTTATCCTCAAATATCAGTCATTTCTCGTGAAAAGGCGGTTACAAAGGTAACCATCAAGGAGGAAGCCATAGAAGAAGAGGCAGAGGCCAAAATGTTGGTGCAATCAACAAATACATTACTGCAGTCTTCTAACCCAACTCAACAGGGTCAGGATCACATACATCTCCAACTCCAGCCAGAGAAGAGGAGCTTCCAGAAGCAGGTTTGCCTCCAGGACTCTGCTCGACAGCTGGTTCAGCAACAGGCCATCAATAGGGTCCTGCTGATACAACAGCAAAACATTAAGATGCAGCAGCACACAGTTCAGAGCCAGGTGCAAGAAACTCACCAAAAATGCCATCCGCAGAGGCGAAAGAAATATCAAAAACTGCACCAGCAGACACAGCTTCTGAAGTCTGAGCAACATCACCCACAGCTGGAGAAGACGCGACTGAAGCAACAGCTGAGGAAGCAAGAGAGTGTTGTAAAGAAGCACCACGAACAGAATAAAAAACTGCAACCCATACAAATACAGACCGGGATACATGTGCAGCAGCAGGTATGAGGAGAGAAAAAGAACCTCAAATACTTTACATTAAGGGTTATCACAGTCCAGGTGTGGGCTTTATATACAGGACATAATGTAATTTTTGTGGTTTGAGCTTAGTGTGAAAAGAAACGTCTTCTGATGATCTGATCAGGTTGATTTTAGAAGAAACACGACTAACTAGCACTGACTCTGTTTCACTTTTATCTTGCTTTGCTTAATTAAAATAAGAACATCAAAAAATGATTTCTTTTTTCTTCAACAAGCAGTCAGACTCTCCCTTCCTCCTGCAGAATCTTCTGGAAAATTATTCGAGCCCAGCTCTTGTCAGAGACACCAAGAGTAAGCAAAGCCTGATTCCTTTGACCAGTCACATTACAGGAGACCAAGGAAGTTACTCTGAAGGAAAGGCATCAAATCACGTTTTACTCCAGGTATGTTGGACGATCCGCTCAATTCTTTGTTTACCAGATAATGTGTGTCTACAGCCAAATTTCAGTAAGACTGAAAACCACAAGAACACAGCTGACATAAAGTTCATGTACATTGAACATTAATTAAGCTTTAAATACACAAGCTGCCTTTGCAAAAGTATTCACACCTCCTGACCTTTTTCATAGTCATCTTACAATCTCACACTTTATGTGACAGACCAGCACAGGGTAGCATCTGATTATGAGGTAGAAGAAAAACAGTTTCCCAAATTGTCCTGAATAGTTTTTTTTAAACTACTTGGTAGAACCAGCTGTCCTTTGGGGTTTGTCCTTAACAGGTTTCCACATTTGGAAACTCTTGGTAGTGTTAATACAAGTTATCAACTGGATTTAGGTCTGAACTTTTACTGGGCTGTCAACCGAAATGTTCCCATTTAGTCTCATCTGACCAGAGCACCTTCTTCCACATGTTGGTTATCTCATACATGGCTTGTGGCAAGCGGCAGATTCTTACGGCTTTCTGAGCTGTGGATTTCTGCAGTTCCTCTAGTGTCGCTGTGGTCTTCCAATTACCATACTCTACAGAACTACTTTTCAGATTATTTATATATATATATATATATATATATATATATATATATATATATATATATATATATATATATATATATATATATATATATATATATATATATATATGATGTGACCTTTCCCTTCTGCTTCCCAAATATGGATTATCATATAGAATCTCAATAAAATAAAATGCATGGAAGCTTGTGAATGTAATGTGACAAAATGTAGAATAATTCAAGTGGTAGAAACATTTTACTAGATACTGTAAATACAAGCGGCAAAATATTACGGACTATTACAAAGCTTGTGAGAATTTTATATTTTCTTATTTTCTGTGGTTAAACTTCACCATTAAAACATCTAGATTCAACCAGCAAGTAGAGTATCTTAACTATTCATATAATATTTTTATTATATTTTATTTCCTTGAAATACCACCTCAGACTGAACTGAGTTTCTGAGTCTATTTTCTTGTTGCCAGTGCAATAATAGAAATGAGAACAGCTTGTTAATGCTCCACGATGAAATAAGAGCGTAAGAAACTGCCGTCGTCAGTCTGATTGCTGTGAAATTAATGACCTGTGCCATTTGAAACAATAGTTGCTTGAGAAGTGTCTGACACTGGCCTGATACTGATTATTATTTTTACCCTGCTAATTACCCTAACAGCATCCTCCATTACTATGATTAATGGTGTTGAGGAACAAAGCATTCCAGACTGTCTTAAAAATATCTGGATTTAATGTGAGGTGGCACTTTGTGCTGAATATATTTTCTGTTTTTTCTTAGGTCTCTTTCATTGTTTCTTTGTGTCTTTTTTACAGTTAGAAAATAATAAAATTAGATTTAAATGTGTAGATTAGGCCAATTACCTATGGTGATTGAAGCCAAACAGTTCCAGTTCGCCAACAGCGAGGTTAGGAATTTTTTTTTTTTTTTTTTTTTTTTTTTTTTTTTTTTTTTTAATTATTCCATTTCCATCTATCTCACTGTGCATGTTGACAAAATAAACTTGGTCCCAGTTTCCAGTTTTTTAAATCTTTTTAATAACTGCTCAGATATTAGATACGGGTAATTGCAGACAAGCAGACATCTGATAAAAAAGTAAAAATTATACAAAATGTTTATGTCAGTTTCATTTTATTTATTTTGCTTCATGCTCTGACATTATTTGAGAAAACAACACCTGAATATGCCCTCACCACTGACTTCCATTAACATACTATGGAACCTATCTGCTGATGATGAGAATGGAAACTATATTATAATCGAATAAAAAAAAGATCTAAGATGTAATTTATTATTAGACTAAAATAAATAAAATACCCAAGATGCTTAAACTCTAAATAAATTAATCAGTCCATACTTACACTTATTTATAAATATAAAATTCTGAAACAAAATGTTCTTTTAAAACTGAAACATTTGGATGAGTGAGTGCAAACTGAGTATAACTATTCTAGAATTGCACTGCTCATGGTGTCTGCATGTTGGAGAAACTTGTTTCATTAGTTCTGATTTCTTCCTTTGCAACATTTGTTCATAATTTTTCATAATTGCTTTTGTTGAGGCATTGCATGTTTGAACTATTATTCCATCTAGTTTTGGATGCTGTGCAGCTGAAAGGATTTTTCCAAAATCCTTTGAGTATTAAATGCATCTCCAATTTATTGATTAATTATCCTAATTATTTTTGCTTTGCTTTTTTAACATCATAAGTCTTCTTTATGCAGTTTAAAATACATGCTGATTTCTTCTAGTTTCCTGCTGATGAAAAGAGTTACCCACATTTATATTTTCTTACATTTTCTCAAAAACTTGGAAATGAAGCCAGATGAAAAAAATATTACCTCTGTTTTGTCTTCTTCATTATATTCCCACTTAATGTCATTAAAGACCCAGAATGAGGCACATCAGGAATCTGTGGAGCAACCACTGCAGGAAGCAACTCATCGTCTGTCAGTACCACCGAGTCTACAGTCTCCTCCAACATGGAAAAATTCCCCTTCACCTTTCTGTCAGACTGTAAGCAACCTAAACAGTCATACAGATTATCACTTCAGTTACTTTCAATACTCTTTTTTTTAAATTCCACTGATCTGTTCTGACCTACAGGAGATCTTTCCTGGTCTGGATGTCTTGTTGAGTCCTCTGTCTTCAGATTCGGTTGAAACTGCAGCCTCGCCATCTCATGATAAAGTATGGTACACCGCAAGTCTGATTGCGTAATTTTCTAATCAATTGAATGCTTAGATGTCACAGTTAGTTTTATGATGGTAAAACTTAACTGCTGTTCTTGTGTCTGTCCTTAGCCAAGAGACAATGAGGATTTCATTGACATAATCCTGCAGGCGGGAGGTACAGTGCAGAGACTGTCTAGAATAAATAATTGTCTTTTCTGCTAGCTCTGTTATAAAACTTTATAATTACTATTTAAAATTTAATGACTAATTTCATAATTTCATAAACTGGAAACACTCACCCATATTAGAATTGCAGCTTCAAGTTGCTGCATTTTATATTAACTTGCAAAAGTGTTCAGACTCCTCAACCTTTCGACATTTACTGCATTGCATGATAGGTCAACACAAACTAGTGCATAAATGTGAAGTGGAAAGGAAATGATGTGTGAATTTCAACAATTTTAAAAAAATCTGAAAAGTATGGAATTAATTTTTATTTCCTCCTCTTTATTCTGACACCCCTAAATAAATTCCACCATGGTTGAATTTACTCTCAGTATAAATCCAGCTGAACGGGTGAAGGTCAGTGAGAATGTTATGGAGAGGTTTAAAACAGGATTAGGTTATAAAACATAATCCCAGGCTCTGAACATCTCATTCAAGACTGTTCAGTCCATCATTTGGTAATGGAAAGAGTATGGCACAGGTGCAAACCTAAGAAAACATAGCCTTTGACCTAGACTGACAGGCCAGGCAAAGAGAGCATTAATCATAAAAAGAGTTAAGAAGCCCACCATGACTCTGGAATAGCTGCAGAGCTCTACCACTCATATTGCACTTTGCACCACAAGTATTAGTCATGCACTCTACGAATCTGGCCTTTATGGAAAAGTGTCATTAAGAAAGCCAGAAGAAGTCATGTTGGCAGCACATAAATCCTTTCTTCTAATAGTATCCGACAATGTAATAGCCATCACTAAAAGTGTCACTTCACTTTTTCTTTGAAAATGATTTGTGTTTATAGGTATGCACTACTGTGTGTTGTTCTATCACATGAAACTCCATCAAATACATTGACATTCATTGTTCTAATTTTACAAATTATATAAAAATGTTTAAAATGTATGAATACTTTTGCAAGGCACTGTGAAGTGGTCTCCTTTTCCTCTTTCAGAAACACCCAACACACTGGAAATTACCCAAGATTTCTCTTTTTCTTCACCTTCTCCATCACCGTTCCAGCTCCTGTTGTCACCACCAGACTCTCCCAGCGGTGGTACTCTACAACCTGGCTCTCCTTTGCAGCCTGAGCCTTGGACACCAGCCAAAACCACACATTATAAGCAACACTTCGATCTGTGTGGTAGCGGACGCCTAGAGGACTATCTGGAAAGCACCACTGGGAAGCCTCTTCAAGGGATGGAACCAGGTAGCCTCCTCACTTTGTTTGACGACCTGAACAACCAGATGATGAGTACCACCAGCATCCTGGACATCCCCCCAGCTCCCTTGCATTCCTTGGACACAGCCAGGGACAGGGAACAGAAACTGGACAGTAAGGATTGGCTGGGCTTCACCATGAGAGGAGAAAGCGAATGGGAAACTCCCACACTGGTCCCCCAAACACCCCCAAGTGTGTTCTCAGCAGACTTCCTGGACAGTTCCGACCTTCACATGGACTGGGACTCCTGAATCGAGTTTGGAGCAGTCAGAAAACTGTGTAGCAATTCATGAATACAACAAAACAAATGTAATCTATACCTGAAGTTTCAGGATTTAATCCAAGCAATAAATCTGTATAATCTCTCATTCTGGCATATTCAGTTTTAAACCCTTTTGACTTTTATTTAGTTTGACCTGTTAAAACTTCTCGGGCTGGTCCTACAGATAGACAGTCTGTGTCTAATCTAGTAGATAGTTGGACACAGGAAAGATATCTATGCTTTTGATAATGATTTTTAGTCAGAGTTTGCTTTGAATCCACAGCTTGTTGCAGCACAACAACATAAATCTTTGAGTTTAGAATGTCCTTTATTGGTTACACTTGAGGAGAGTATGGGGAATTAACAATCATAGATGAGGCAAACGTCAGGGGAGCCAAGTGATAGACATATTTTTAAAGTTGTTGTGTAGGATAGATTTAACCCTAATCTTACAAATCTCTTCTAAACATGTGAGATATTTCATATGTTGTGCAAAATTTTCATAAGAACTGTGTTGAGAATAAAATACACGTCGGTGGTCCAACATTTTTGTTAATGCTTCAAAGGCAATATGAAACTGATATTTGATACTTTATTTAAAGTGTGAAATGTGAAACCTACAGGTTTATTTATCTTTTTATTTGTTATAATTTAATTTTATGGCCAAAACATTGTATTATAAACTCAATATTTATTCAATTTTTAAAAGTACTCTTTCTTTTCACTATAGTGAAATTTGTGAAGTAGCCTGAACCTAACCAAATGGAAATCACACTACTTCGTCTTAGAGGAGTGGCACCTACTGGTTTAATGTTTTATTTTAAGGGTATGCAAGTTTTACATCCTTCACACCAGGTTAAGACCCCTTCATAATTGGGGTGGACATGTATTGTATTGTTTATCGTTATTGTGAAAACTATCTTATTATGATAGCAATTTAGATTTATCATGACAACAATAAATTGCAATTAGAGATGTTTGAAAACCACCAAAACTGTATCAGATTGGTTATTTTTAGTGTTTTCTCCAGTGTTTGTTCTACTAGAGCATCAATAAATGTCAATAAATTTGAAAATATGATTAAATTCAGTCACTGTGTCAGTGTAGTAACAAGAATCACAATTCTTTATCACTGGTGTCCTGAAGAAGCCTATTTCAAAATTGGTATGTTTCTTTAGGAACGTTGTTCGTATTTGTGGGGCTTTGACAGCACTGACATGGAGTTACACCCATACCACAGCCTAAAAAAGACTGAAAAGAAGTTTTACTTTTAAGTTTTACGTATGCATTTTTATTGTCACCTTTATCACTATAAATATCACAAATTATTGTTATGATTAAAGGGACAGAATTATGTGTTCTCCAGACACATAGTGCCATTTTTTAGCACAATCAAGTAACTATGTTACCTTCAGTTCTTATAAAAATGCTGTATTTATCAAACATGACTTGAAAGAAATTTGACTTCATAATTTAATCCCTTGAAATTGGGTCTCTGTCTCTTTAAAAATCGACTGCTCTTTCAGACACTCCACTTTCAGCATGTCATCACAACATCACTCATCTATTAAACCTTTAACAACATTCTTACTAGCATTGCACTGAGAAATAGTTAGTATAATGAGCTCAGCGGACAGCCTTGTTGCTGAAATTAAAAAAAAAAAAAAAAAAAACTTGACTTGAGTGGAGAGGTTGGAAAGGAAGAAAATGGATTTTGTGTATACAGTACATGTGCGCTACACATGTACTGATCTTTGGGAACCAGAAATAATTTCTTCAAGTTCATTTCCTGTGAACAAATGATTGAAAGGAAAACAGAATTTAGTTGTGGCTCATGTTTGTGTGTTTGATAAAAAACATAATCTAATTTTTCACAAAACTACATCCAGACAAACTGTTGTTTTTCCCCATTTACTCTACCATGCATACCGTCACCTCTGGCTTATATAAATGTAAGGTTTGTGCCCCAGAGAGGTGCAAGCTCATACATGGGCACACACAAATTAATTAATCAACATATACACACACAAACACACCCTGAAAGCAGTGTTCTAATGTTGGATGCAGCTTAGAGGGAGTCTCACTATTAAACAGCCTGAAGTGATTGTGCAGATGCTTTGATGAGTCTCAGTAATACAGCAGGAGGTCTGCCTGTGATGTGCAACCGTGCTAACATGCTGAGAAAAAATATCTGCGCACAAATATACACAAAACAGAAAGAGAGCTTATTTCTTTAACACACAAATACCCATTGACATGTTTTTTTGTGAAATTCCCACAAGTGAAAATAAATTAATGGATAAAGCATCATTTTAAAGCTAAGGAGAAATGAGCATACATATACTGTGCACATTGTATATTATAAGGAGTATTGTCCATTCTGGCTTTTCTCACTGTTAATCACACCTTGTGCTTGTATTGAGGTCTAGGCTTCTAAATTAGAACAAAACTTGTGCATGATACAACCTAAGTGTTTTTTTTTTTTGTTTTCTTTTTTTTGAAAATGTATTTTTTTCTATTGTATTTAATTGTGGTAAGATTATAGTTTGGGTTTTATTTTTATTTTAAGTGGCAATGCCTTAAAGCTAATTTAAATGGTCAAGTAAAGCCACGTTCACATGCTCTGCAGAATATATCAAGCATAAACAACCATTTCGGTCAGTCTATTTAGGCTGTAAAGCATCCTGCTGCACTTTGCTTTTCATATGGTGCTGCATCCAGCTTAAGTTTGGTTCTCTTCAGCTCTTTTTTCCATCAGACATATTTACTCATCGGTTCAAACAATCATCATTCTACTAGTTTTGTCACTTTTAGAAGAGCTTTGTAGGAAGGTTTTTCATTTGAGGCTTTTCTGTCCCTAAGAGTCTCAATAAAAAGGGGCTCTCCAGCAATTTCCAATGCAAATCCAAATAATGGTCTGGTTGCCACTCCCCCTTCTGTGTGACGTTGGACTCCGCAGGATACTGCAAACAGCAGTTCCTGTTTTTGCCACGGGCTCAAGAGTTTTTGCCTCTGCAGCAGCAAGTCCAGAGGTTCACTGAGAATGGATTTATTTCAGCCTATAAGAGTCTTTTTTTTCCCCCAAGAACTGAAATCTGTAGCATTCCTCCAAAATGATACTCTTATGGTCTAAGAATCAGTGCAGCTATAACCACAGACCTCCACGTGCCTACAGAAGCTCAGAAACACTAGGGTATCAGCAACATCTCAACTTTATGTGAGACTAAGGCCTTGTACACAGGTAGCAAGGTCTTTATAGAAATTTATATATCTCCTATATAGTTTTAAAAAAATAATATCATACACATGGGATCGGTTTTAGAAAAGTTTTCATCCACACGAACCTGCACAAATATGTCCAAGAGCATTATTTTAAACATGCCAAACGCTTAGCAAAGCTAAAATCTTTGTCAGCCAGTCAGATTGCTTCAAGACAACCACAACTTCCAGTTGGGAATTAAACATGGTGGATCTTCATTTGTATAGACAGATTTATAGGTTGAACTACTTTTAAATAGCATATAAGAACATAAAGTGAAAAAAACACAAGACAATGTCAACTGGGAATCATGTCAAAGCAAGTATGTGGTTATACTGGCACATTATTTGTCGCAGACTGTAATGCATCCTAAATCTCTGTTTTCCCATGTACGCACGCAAACACAGTTTCTAAAATCTCCATTTTGGTTGGAGATTTATAAATAATGGTTTTTAGTGATATTAAACAGAGTTTTCATGTGGATGAAGGGCCAAAACGCATACAAATGCATTAGCACATCCCACAAAATACCTTGAGGGACACAGCTGTAAGCCTTTTAAGAAAACCAAACCCCAATGATCCCCCTCAGCAACTCACTGACAATAAAGATCTGACCCACTGTTGCATCATAAACTATCAATGATTTTATTTTTGTTTTATAACATGACTCAGACTTGGTGAGATACAACAATGAGACCAATGAGTCATACGTCCCAGATCTTATTAATAGCTTGGTTCACATTAACTCCTATATTCATGCATAACAGTCTATGCAATTAAGGTCGATTTTTATAACAGGAACAGTAAGAAAGCTGTAAAACCGGACTGTTGTTAAAGATTAAATGTCACAATCGTTTGAAAGTCTAGGTCATTTCAGAGTACGCATTATACCTCTATAGTCTATGACGAGTCTGAAATGAATTCGGGGTAAGAATATCTGCTCTGAAGAAAAGACGCAGACAATGAGGCGGGATAAATTAATGGTGGAGAAATAAAAGGATGAAGGGAGAACAGGAATAATAGCAGAGAGCTGTGCAACATGCGTTCTTCATAATATCCTCAAGGTCAGAGCAGTCTTTTTGCTGAGGACAGATGATATGCTAAAACTGGATCACTTGGAAGAAAACCTGCTGTGATGACATGTTCTTACTGTTACACGATGGCTCACAAGCTCACAGAATGAAGTGGCAGATTTCAGCTCCAGCTGCATGTGCAAACAAAATCGCAGTGGCTGCCTGTCAAATACAGACAGCAAATGGAGAAACATGCCATGTGCGTCTTCATGAGGCAAGCAGCAAGACAAAAATGGGACTTGTTTTATATGTTAACTGCTGAACTGCTGGGTGGAAATGAGTTACAGTAGGAAGAACTTTAATCTCATAGCAAGAATGGTCCTGGATAACAAGGGACTTTGTTGTCTGACTTATGATGCCTTTATCTTCACTAATTCATGATTAGTTATTGTGTATCAACAGTATGAATGAAGCTTCTGGATTTCCCTGAGTTTGCTCCTTAACACTTATATCATATCTTGCCCATGTCACCTGGAATAGATCCCTGGAACCCCTCATCAGATAAAAGCAGCATATATCATGGATTGAGGAGTGTTTAGGTAACCCTTTAGGCAAATGTCTCAGTTAAGGTCAAGAACAATGCATCGGGGTAATACAATACAACATCAGGCTGGTTTTCACCGACTGGCACAGAAAATATCTCACCTTGAAAGGATTATATTGACACAGATATGAGAAGCAAGTCCTTGAATGTGAAGCCTAATTACTCATCAGCCACATGAAATGACAAAAATGGCAGCTAATGTGGTGCAGAGGTAAATAAAGGCATTAAAAATAAAACATATGTTATGTATTGCAATTAGTCTCATTTAGTCAACTGCAACATTCACTGACATGAATCAAAGACAGCAGGACTGCACAAATGTGCTGATTTCCAAATATATAACATTCAGTTTCAAATTTTTCCCACTGAATAGCGGAGCTTGTATGGTTCACATCATGTCAGTACAACTACAAACTTTATGTTGAAAACGGATGTGTTGACATCCAAGCAAATGTAAGACAATGGAGTTAATTTGTCCCATTAGTACACAAGTTTCACGTTAATTTGTGTCAAATTGTTCTTTGATTTTAATGGCAAATTTTAAAAAAAGTGGTATGTAAGTTTGTTGTTGTTTGTTGAGTGTGCAAGCCGAAAACAACGAAACACATGAAAAAAACAAGCTGTTTTGATAATTAAATCAGACTCAGGGTGTGGGAAAGCGAGGGAACAAAAAGAAGCATGTGTGAAGGAAGAAACATTGCGAACTGTGAAAGGGCGTTGAGCACCTTCACATAACCAGCGCTCGGTTCTGAAAAAGTTGGAAAAATGTGAGAGCGGCAGAAGATGAGGGGGGTGAATGTCAGAGCCATAAAGACGAAGTGAGCGGGGGGACAGAAATAGCTAAGGCCCATTATCGTCACCTCCACCTGTCTGGCTGTCACACCTCTAATTACTGCTGCAAATAGCACACAATGTGAAAGTGTGTGAGTGCAGAAGTTTGCCTTTGTGTGAATATATTTATCTATGATATGTCTGAGGATAAGAGATGTTTTTTTTTCTGTAAAGGTTGGATTTTGAGTCACTATATTTCGTTGCTGATATTTTTTGTTTATCTCTCTGTGTGTGTGTGTGTGGGTGTGTGTGCATGTGGAGATTATAGCTTTCCTGTTAACCACCTAGCAGGAGGTGGCCTGCTGAGAGAAGCGTGAGATAAATCAAATCCTTCCTGTAATGTGACAGTAACATTTCCGTGAAAGCACTATCACTACGAAACTGTTGAATTCCTTTCTCTGAGCTTGTGTTTGTGTGCTTAAACACACTCTGGGCAGGCATGCAAATGCAACCTTGACCACAGACGTTTTGTAGAAGGATATGATGAGTATGACTTCATGTGTCGTCATGGAAGAGCGCTGAGCAGCTGATGTAGGTCAGGAGCATTGTAAACCCAGTCGCGGACAGTTCTCTGACTTATGCCTAAAACCAGATGCAACCAGAGCTATTATGCAGCGGCAGTCTCAGCCCACCCACTCATCCTAACGCACATGCACGCATGACTCCATACAAGCATGCATGCTGTCACACAAACACAGAAAGAGCATTCAAATCTAGGTCATTCATGAAGTGGAAGCACTACTGACCTTTGCTGCAAACAGGTATATCTTAATGAAGTAGAATATCATAGAAAAATAAAATTATTTCTCTTATTCAATTGAAAAAGTGAAAGTAACATGTTATTTTCAGTTAAAACCAAATATTTACATACATTATATAAAAAATAGACATATAACCTTTTCTACAAATATCCAAGTAAAGTAACACACCATTGTCCAGCCATCATACTGATCAGGAAGGAGACAGGTTCTGTGTTCCAAAGATGAACATGCTTTATTGTAAAACAGGCGTATCAAGAACAGCAATAAAAACAAATCTAAAACTGACCTTGTGAAGATGCTGGTAAGACAGTGTCATTATTTACAGTGACACAAGTCCAGTTCCAACAGGGGCTGGAATGCTACTCCAAGAGGAAGAGGTCCTTAAACCAAAAGATAAATAAAAAGCTAATTATACTGTGCATCATCAGCCAGCAAACTGACCTGACCTGAACCCCAAAGAGAATCTGTGGAGGATTGATAAAAGGAAGGTCAGAGACACCAGTCCCAACAATGCAGATCACCTGAAAGCTGCTATCAAAGCAGCCTGGGCTTCGTAAAAACACCTTAGTATAGCCACAGACTGATAACTTCCATGCCATGCCATATTGATGCAGTAATTCTTACAAAATGAGCCCCATCTGAGTGTTGAATGCATATACTGTACAGTATATGGATATACTTTTCAGTAGGCTGACATTTCTGTATTAAAACTCTTTTCTTTTTTCTTTGTTTTAAATGTTCTGAGAAACTGAATCTCAGGAGGTACATATATTATAGCCGTTAACATTTAAAGAAATAAAAGCTTGAAATATATCCCCGAGTGCTTAGAGTATCTATGTGATACATGAGTTTCTCTCTGCACTGAAATGAATTCACTTTTTGATTATATTCTAATTTACTGAGATGTACATGTACAAAACAAATTGTCGGACAAAAACACAGGTATTACGTGAAATGCATAGCGTGAAGAACAAAGGAACAGAGGTCTCAGTCTGATTTGTGTCTCCTCCTTCAACACTGTGTTTCCTCTGCTAGAACTCTTTTATGTTCTTGTAACCTTGTCATCAATCTCCAAGTCAGGTTCTGTGTGTAAACTGCAGAGGCAGCATCTTATGGCACCTGACAGCTTCCATACTTTCTGCCTTTGCTCAACAAAACTGCTGAACCCCTGCCAAAGAACAAGAGCAGAGAGATGGCGACAGGCACCTCTGTGTCCAGGGTTTACCATCTGTTTATGACTCTGAGCACTTCATCTTGTCCAGGTCTTTGTCAGGTTTATGTTTGATGTCATAAGGCTTCGTGTCTGTCTGCCCTTCGTGTCTGTAAATGTGGAGTTACTGCCCTCAGCCGCATAGGTAGTTCTGCGTTTCTCCTGTCGGAGAGCAGTGGGCACATTTCTGTAGAGAGGAGGCAGGAAAATATAGAAAGTATGCACGTCTGAACACCCGAGGCTGAATGGGTCCGTTTTAATTGATTGGTTATGTCATGGCCCTATAGGCATAGGCCAGTATGAAGTTCTTATTTTATAACATGGTTTTCACGGTGTCACAGTAACAAAAATTTATAAGAAAATGTATAACAGGATCTAATTATATTGAAAACAGAAAAGCAATGCACATTTCTACTCATGCCAAACAAATTCTAACATCTATGCTAATAAAGTTTTAGCAATGTTACCCTCCATTTATTTTGTGGTTATTTTGTTGATACTTTTGCTTACACAGATACGAACATTTTTAGTTGGAAATATTTTAGCTAAATTGAATCCCTCTGATTACCTTCTGAGTTTAATAATTCCCTGATAGGAGCAATGGGTGGTGCTAGTTTTTTTTCCCCAAACATGGTTGTCTGTGTTTGTCATTTTCCAGAAATGCCAAATCTGTATTTCTTGTGAGCAGGAAATATCTGTGGAACCCTTCTTACCACCAGCTGACCATCCATGCACAGCAACAAGTGATGGCTCCATACTTTAAGCAACACAGAATTCTGGCCCAATATTCTTTGCAATATTCTTTCTTTAATTCAGCTACCTTACAGGTTTTTTACATAACCAAGGGAATACTACACAATTTCAATCAGGTTTAAGTTCAGATTATGACAAAGCCACTCCAAAACCAGGAAGCATGTATCTACATTCGAGATCACATCAGGTATACCCCCAGATACATCAAACAGTTTTTTCCAGACCCAGTGTACTCCCTTGACCCTATGTGTCATGTGACAACAGTTACCAAGGTGTAAGATGCATAACTCTGATGCAGGTGTTGCCTGACCTGCCTTTTGGTAAGTGGAACACACGGTACCCTAAAATATAACAACACACAGCAGGGTAACTAAGAAATATAATCAAAATACTACAATCAGCATAGTTTAGGACCCAGAAAAGTAAGCATGCTAATATTTTCCTCAAGAGTGAAAAAGTATTTTCTGAAAGCCAAATGTACAATTATTGCTCATAAGCAGCTTATTGATGTCTAGGGGTCTTGTTTATGAACAAATATCTAGTTGTCAATCTAAAAACAAACAACTTTGATTGGGATATGTTTTCAGTTAATTACTGCAAAATATTAAAGAGGGTTACATGAAACAAAAACATCAGTCCAAAGGATAGATTCTGGCCTCAGATTTCAACACCTTGGGTATCATGGTTTTAAAATGGTCTAACCTCAGTCCTTTCCCAACTATGCTAACGGTTCTAGAACATTTTTTAACTTGACAAGGATAAGGTCTATTAACTTCTTATTGGGGATTGATTGGATGTTTCTCTTCGCCAGCTGAAAAAGGGTTTGCATTGTTTCAATATTTGGAATAATGTGGGGGATCATTTACAGGGTGCTTTAGAACAAGTGATCCCTGAGTCCAAAGTATGTTTGTTTGGAACATGTGCAGTTCAGTAGACCATCGCAGTCATCAGTGTGAAGCACATCAGACTTATATGTGTCTGTTTTCTGTATTTCCAGACAAACAGAAAGTAAAAAGATTATTCACAACCAATGCATGTGTCAACTCTATTGTTCTAGAGCGCAACAGTAATCAAAAAGTGAAGATCTAAGAACTGTAGATTTTATTAAATTTGGGAAAGTCTTCTGGAACCACTTTGAACCACTCAAACTCCAAGATCATCAGTTCAGACAATTTTATGTATGTACGACTCATCAGCAAGACCTTTGTCAAGATCAACAAGAAGATACTAACTTAAATGGGACAACAATACCACTTCCCACTTGGCATGTAGCGAGAGATTGCTGACCAAGAAAAAAAAGACCTGGTGCAACATCATTACCTTTTCGTTTAGCTGAAATTTGGAGATGCCCGGCTGGAAAAGCAAAGTACGATTGGAGTAATGGCAAGGCATCCAGACAGATCAACACATTCTGTCAAGCATGGTAGTGAGAGCATAGTGCTAAGGTCCAGTGGTCCATTGCACAAAATGGGCATAATAATGAAGAATAAGGGCAACCTCCACATTCTATACCTTTAAATGACTGAAACTTTGACAATTTGATTTAAAAAATAAGCTAATATTAAGCTCGTAGAATGGCCTACTCAAAGTACTGCCTTCAGCCCAAATGGAAAATACTAAACTAAGGAAACCAACAAATTTAAATAAAATCTACTTATTCTGCCAGATGCTTGTTGACAGCAACAAAAAACATGTGACTGAGGTGTAACCTGCTAAGCAACATTTATTTAGTACCGTCAACACCATAGCTGTACCATTTGAAGCATTTTTGTTAGGCTCCTTTACTGAGGAATGCACAGTGGTGCAGTTGTTAGCATTGTTGCCTTGTAGCAAGAAGGTCCTAGTTCAAATCCATGCCTAGGGCCTATCCGTATGGATTTTGCATGTTTGCCCCATGCATGTTTATTCTCACAGGTTACTCTGGCTTCCTGCCATAGTCTAAAAATATGCATGATAAGTTAAATAGTCTCTGGAAATTAAGTTTGACAAAGTCAGTCTATTAGAAATGAAAATGGTTTGTCTTGCTCTTAAGATATGAGGTGAAAATCTGAATGAGGCTTCTGCAAATTCACTAATTGCTTAAATAATCAGAATTGGCACAAAGGTTAAAGTGACACACAATCTTATTAGCGAGATAAATGTGTTGTTAATTTCTATCCTTTTGGGTGAAATGTTGGTGGTCGTAATTTGTTCCACAGCATCTTATCATGCTGCTCACATTTCCAATAAAGCTCCTCTGAGACACAGAACCTTGACTGCTTTCAAAGTAGCCTGCTGCAAGTTAACTCAGGACTGCAACCACAGAATGATAAGAGTGTCTGTTACATGCTCTGCGTGCCCACGGTCTGAATTCTTCTGGCATGATCAATGGGAGGGTTGCTTTCCTTTCACCGCCTCTCAGTCAAGCATATTAGGAGGTAGTTGTGATATTCCCAAAGAGTAAAGATCAAGGTAGGGAGCTTATCCTCCTCCTGTTCAACAAATGCATATTTCCCATGACAACAGATTGAAGGTGGAGCTCAAAATCGTATTATTTTCCCTCTTATCTCTGCTTTTTTTCCTCCTCTTGCTGGCAAAACTTTTAAGTCCTACCTACAGAGCTTTTATGAGCTTTTGAGCTGGTTGGTGTTTAGTCATTTGCTTTTTTAAGGCAAACTGTCAAAATGTGCAAGACACATTCTGTCTAAATGAGAAGTTTCATTGTTAGCAAAAAAAGTGTACCTTACCTTCTCGTTTGGAGTTTTTCTTTGCTTGTTACTGGTAGGGTGCATGGTGGTTTCCAGACATTGGGCTGTGTTCACTTGCTGCATGCAAAGGTGACTAAGCAATTGAGCAAGAGAAGCAACTTCTTCCCCAGCTTTAAAAGTTGACTAAAAAAAAATTGATCTTTCCCTTGGTCAGACACTCTTACTAAGATGTTGTGGTAGCACTGCCTTCATGCAGGTTGTACTTTCCTAGAATGAAGGGGTTACTTTTCAAGATGTTAGAGGTTACTTTTCAGAAGTTATTAGGTTTGTTCCCAGAACTTGTTGCCAATATGTTCCTTGAAAGTAAAGTACTTAGCGAGCTCTTAGAAATAAAGCAGTAGGTTTTGAGAAAGCACCTGGCAAGTTATGAAAAGTATTGGGGGAATTCCAGAAAGTACTGATAAGTATAGGAAGTAACCTAAGTCACGTGATACATTTTGGGAAAGTATCTGGCAAAGGTTTACACTTTAACAGAGAGAGAGGCGTTTAAGCTCTGGTAAGTCCTGAAGCTAGTTGGGTCAGACACTGTTTACTTTTTCAGAACCAACCTGTCTTATGATCCAGGTTTTGTCAGCTCTCTCAGCGTCTGCCTTGGCGAACTGCTGCTCTATCTGTCTGGGAGATTTACTCTGAGGCTTTAAAGCTGTTGGATATTTTTGCCATTTCTCTCACTGGAATTCAGAAAGGAATTACAAGCTATTCAAAAAACTATCTTGCTGAAAGATTATGCAAATTAAAGCAATGCAATACATTTTTTCCAAGTTGATCCAGGCTTGGTTAACCCGATTAGGCACAATTACTTGGTTCTGCATTTCTCTTAGTTAGTCCATCATTGTGTGTCCTTCTCTGGCTCTCTCCTCCATCTCTTTGCACTGAGTCAGAACTAAGGGCACAGAGGTAGTTTAGGCATGCATTCTTGTTCTATCTTTAATTGTGAACTTTGAAAATTTGATAAAGAAAACTCACAATGACCCTTATAAGAAAGCTAACTGTAGTTATAGTTGGGAATGGCATGTAGAGTTTTGTGTGCAGATAAATTAACTAGCTTAACTTTTGTTTTCCTGTGTAAAATGTTTTGGTCCATCCATAACAGCATTGAAATGCTTCACTAATGATTCCAACAAGAACACTGTTCAGTATTGGAGCAGTATTTACCTCTACAGCACATGAGGCAAATAGGGTCATCGAAAAACCTTTCCACACTGCTGCCTTTATAGTTTTCCAGCATGGACCAAATTGATTCCCAATACATGTGTCAGCAGACAGAGGGATTTGTGCCACGCAGCAGGCAGTTAATAAACAGAGTCAGAAACATAGCACAGATGCAGCACTTACAGTATAGCATGCGAATACACAGCTGGGTGTGATGCAACAAATCAACATGCAGCAGTATTTTGTTTCGATTATTGTGTTGAAATGTTGCATCACCACAAAATACTGTATGTTTAAGAGATGTTGGAGCAATACAGAGAAATATCTGGAAAAGTTAGCTTTACAAACATCCATGTGATTTGTCATCACTTGTCACCTAATGTGAAACTATATTTTCCTAAGCTCTTTTTCCTGCTTCTGGGTCAGGTTGTTTATGTTTTTCATAACCTACCCTACTTTAAACTCCATTGGTCTTCATTCTCTTTGTTGACCATTGTTTTCTGACAAGCCTCTGAGGCCTGAAACCATGGCTCTAGGTAGGTTTAAACCCCACAGTTACACTATGAAACACTTTCCATCTCCTGAAAGGATTTTAAAGGGGTGTCTGATGAGCTTGAGATTGCACACCAAACCCAAAAGTCAGAACAAAATGTCATGAATTTTCTTGGGCTCTCATCAGAGGAGGGTAAGGTGTAGGATGGGGAAGGACTGATGGCTATTTAAATGTGATGTGCCATTCAGGATACAAAAATTACATAAGCATGTTTAGTGTAACCAAAAATACCATGCATGTAAGCTGTATGGCTTTTTGTGGGAGATGTCAGGCAATAGGCAGATCAGCAAATATTTGGAGGTGTTTTCCTGGCTCCTTCTTGCTGACCCCATTGACTACTTTGTGTTGGTTTATTATAATAAATCCCAATAACAGAGTAGTAAGATAGAAATATTAGGAGAAAAAAGCTTTAAGCAGCCTTTCTATGTTGCTCACTGTGGCCACATATGAGCAATTAGTGGGGGAACTTCTATGGTGGCTATAAATCACTGATGTTAAAGCAACATCCAAAGAAATGCTTATAAACTAAATTGCCCATTCACTTTTTATTTGCCTAAATGTTATCACATGTCAAAAATCAATGAGGTTTATGACAGAGATGAAATGGTTAACTGCTACTTTTCTAACTTCCTTTAACAGCAGGCTGTGGTATAGTTCTGCACTAACTCATATGTAAACAGAAACAAGCCAATTCACTTCAAGCTGTTTCATTTTGATTTCTGTTTACTATAAAGCACAGCAGTTAGCAACCTCGTTTGTTAAGATCTCTACTCATAAAAAATAAATAAATAAATAAATTAATTAATTAATTAATTAATTAATTAATTTTACTATCCTAAAGTTGATATTAAGTTGCTATGTCCTACATCTACGGAACAACCAATCTTAGGATCTTCAGTTGGTCAAGAAAACTGTGAAATCTGATACATAAACAGTCATCATCAGTTTTTATTAACATAGCTTGGTTTATTACTTTACACAAAAGAGAGCCATTTTGTCCACATATTTCAGTTGTAAGAGCACCAATGGAGTGGAAAAAAGTCCCAAAATACTTCAAATTGTAAGGCTTGTAAGAGCTCCTGGTGTCCTTTTCTGTCACTCTGTTGGATTTTAGTCCCAGTTAGTCTCTTTATGTCGTATTTTGAAATGGTGAGTCTTTTAATTTGTCTTAACGCCATGTTTTTCATTTATGTCTCATCTGTCCATGAGCGTCTCTGTGATGTCCTGAACCTTCCATTGAAGCCCCTCACTGTTATCAAGACAGTAAACGTGCTACCTTTGATAACTGATGTTAGGTTATTTCCATCTTGCATATCTAACTGTATGTTTTCCTGTAATATTTTCCTGTTCCCATTTCTCTGTGATGCATTCTTATTTTTGTAGCCAAATGATGGTATGTTCAACTCACAGTTAAGAAAGTGTATGGACTTGTAATTCTGATGTGTAAACTTGCATCAGAGTTGAGTGTGGACAGTTTGTCATTTGTCCTTGTGAAGGCTTTATGATGGACTGGAAAACCCATCTCGGCAGCACTCAGCCTCTGGTGTGATAACAACTACCTCCATGTAACCCTGAAGAAGATAAAGTATGTATGGAAAATGCATTTATAAACCAATCAGGAGATGCATCATGTAGACATGACATGTCATATTTGAAATATGTAGTCTATACTGTGCAGGCATCAAAATATTTCTCTTGGTCTTCCTCTTTTTAATGGTATTACTGTATAGAGGATTGTGCATGTTTTGGAGTGGGTGTGGATAAGGGGCTGGAACTAATTATTTTAATTTCCTTTATTTTGGGAGGAGATATGTTTTCACTTTTAAATTGTCAAAATTCAAATTACCTTTTGGAACATATTAAATATATAACAATGCACAGAACTTTTCATCTGCCTTTTTGTTCAGAGCTGGAACATTGTGTTCATCATTCATCTTGGTTTGTCTGTGCTTTACCCTACCAGGCTTTTCCTTCCAATAAACTGTGAACTGTGTTTTTTTTAACTTTTATTGATCAAGTTATTAAAAGTACATTTTGTTCTTCAAATGTAACTGTGCCTTTCTGTTCTGCATCTGGGTCCTCCACCTTGAAACATTTTTCCATGTCATCCTCAAAAAATTATGTTGACGCAAAAGAAATTTGGGATGACTGAACCAAAACACTTATATTAATAACATATTTGAGTTACGAACAGACAAAGGTAAACTATAAACCGCAGAGAAAACATCTGACTGGGCTGTGTACACAATGTTCTCTCTGCAATCAGCCAGAAAAGGTCAAACACACTTTGGTGCAAGAGACACGGAATAGCAAAGGAAGGTAGTGGCACACTGAAGAAAGAAAAAGTTGTTATTTTCTTTTGCGAGATTGTTTGTAAAAGCCTCAAGAAACACACGACGAGAGACAAACCTCACTAGTACTTAAGGACACTTTGAAAAATAAACATAGATTTGACCAGCTGCTCTAATTTGTTCTCACTTTGCTTTAAATGTGTGATTAAGAATAGGCAGTATTTTCTGCTGCATAAAGATAAATGTGATTAAATGTAATGGTTAAATGGTTTATCCATCTGATACTACTACTATTATTTTAAAGAATAGAATGGTTTGCAAAGAATTTTACTGATAATTATAAAACAGAAAGTCAGGAACTGAACAGCAATAAAATGGAAATTAGTCCCATCAGCAGATTTCCATGCATCACGTCAAAGCACAGATTAGGGAAAATGTTCTTCAACTAGTTATAATTAGCTACCCCCTAAATTTTGCCTATGCCTGGCTTTCTAGAATCAGCAATGATACTAATTCATAAACACAACACGTACAAAACTGCACAGAGCAAAATGCAAATGACAACCATTTCACTGGATGTGAATCGACAAGCAATAAAATTGAACACGTTCCTGTCAGTGTGTGCCGACATATGCATTTTTTTCCCACCTGTTCCAAGACAGAGGCTGAGAAAATGCTGACACAGTTCAGGCTGGGGTATGGCATGTTAATGGGGCGGGGGACTGATTGTGGAGCAACAATAAAGCATGCATTAAAGCTAAATATGTCACTGTGACCTGCTGTGAGGAGCTGAGCTTGCAGTGATCACAAGTCCATGACAGAAGCAAGAAAAGCTGGGTGAAACGGAACACAACTCCATTACAGATCATGTTAGGCTGCAAGAAATTTCTGCTGCAAGAGTCTAACACTCTACCATAAGAGAGATAAACCAAATTTTTTTGTCGACTGAAGAAAACAATGCAGGAGGGAATACAAACAAGCTCCTCTTAGTTTTTAGTTTATTTTGCTAATTTACTGTTAATTCTAACCTAATCTAGCAAAATCTGCCCTTCAAGAAACAAACCATTGAAAATCCAGACACTTTAATGTAAGTTAAAAACACACAAGCTTCGGATTTGGATGCTATGGACCACATATAACTGTTAGCGTCATATCAGGAGAAGTTACCAGGCAGGTAGGCTTATAAGAAACCCACTTCTAACTTTAATCCCCACTCTATTTGCACCATTCGAGACTGCACTGGCATGTCAACCAAGTAGTAGAGGCAATACAAGCAGAATATTGCATTTATGAGTGGAAAACAGCTGGATATTAAACATCAAAGTAAGACAAAACATAAATGTATGGTCCTGGGAGGCCCAGGGATGGCTTTTTTGGCCTGAAATAAAAAAAAAAAAAAAAAGATCTGACAACTACATTAATCTAAATTCTAAATGTGATCTGTGCTTAATTTAACCCCATCCTTTTGTTAACTGGCTTAGTGTACTGAGCCAAAACCTACATATATCAACAGTGGGAGAGCTAACTATCATCTGCACGACAGTGGAATGGTACACCAGACATTTTCAGTATGAAACTAAGTAGGTGCAAATGTAAATCAAGGAGAAGGAGCCCGAAACTGAGCCCTGTGGAACCCCACAGAGGAGAATACGTCAGGATCAAAAGCACTGGTGGTTTACCATATTTGCAGCTGATTTTGCTGTTTTTTTTAATGAGTCTATTAATTTGTCTTAGTAAGTATAATTTTCAGAGTAAATATTTTACATAGCTTTGGCTACAAGTTACCAAACTTTGCAACCTGGCTTTTGGACCTTAGTTAAAACTGATGAAGTATGCCTTTGGATGTAGAAGGATTTGGGAGGTGGTGCTGCACTCATTGCCAGTCAGTCAAAGCAACTGATTCCAAGTGTTGATTCACCAAGATTTACAAAAATCTTTCAGTTTCACTTGTTGTTTCTTTGTTTATCCTCTTGCAGAAACCTAAATACAACCCTGTCTGAGTAATAATTCAATAGTATTACACAGTGCACTGTTTAAGATGGGAAACCTTGGGTACTGACATCTATGTAGACAAGACATTAACATTACAGCTCAACTCAACAGGGAAAACCACTTAATGACTGCTTGAGAAATATCATAAAGACTCTGATGGCTCTAAAATCTCCTGATCTTAACATGGTAGCACATCTCCAAAACATAATAAGAGTACATTACTCAATATCTAAAATAATCTGCTACCAGTAGACAACAAATACCATCTCCAGGTTCTGTTCTAAAGTTCTAATAGTGTTAACAGCAGAAGTTGGCAGTAGTTTTCATCTCTTAGCTTTTATGTTTGAGATTGAGATAATAAGTTAGGGATGAATCCTCTTGAGATAGTAAAGATTGACCCAAATTTCTCAGCAATCCAGTCGCATTAAACATGTTGGATCCAGGATAACTGTCTGGAGCTAGATGGAGAAGATGGGAGATTGCAAAGACAAATGGTGAGAGTTAAGAGTTGTGTAATCTGTGGGAGAGATAAGAGGGTGTTAGACCGAGGAAGAATAAAGTGAGAAAATAGGTGAGGTAAAATGTAGACTATATTTAGCTGAGGAGCTTCTGTTTGGAAACTTGCAGAAGGTGAAGGATCTGTTAAAACTTTCTTAGAAAACCCATCTACATAGACAAACACACACATTCTATTCTGATACAGCACAATTAAGCATAACAGATCAATTCCTACCACTTTATGCCCAGGAGAGTGTCCACCAGCTCTGTCTCATGGATAGGACTCATTACATTAATGTGATCATTATTCAGACATTGACCTTATCAGCTGGTGATTTATTGCTGACTCCCCAGCAGTATTATTATCATACCCTCCAACCTCGCTGAGTTGGGCTGTGGTATCTTTGTATCAGATAAGAATCATTTAATCATGAGAGTCTATTTTGCCAATATTGCAGGAGAATACTGGCCATACCATAAGCATTTACCGACAGGTTCTATGTTTTCTACTTTTCATGCCTGCAAACATTGTATTTATATTTTTCAAAACTATAGATTGCTGCCAGTCTTCCGAGTATCCCAAAAAAATTGGGAATCCAACCCGATATTTAAAGCCCCTGGAAATGTGTTAAATCCTACTGCTTGATTTTACTTACAATTCTATGAAGAGGTGTTTTTGCAGTAAAACAGATTCAAAATTAGACTTTAAATTTGTATTTAACATGCAAATAGGATAAAGTTGGGCATGACTGGTCACAACTCAAACTGTTAGTTGATGGCAGAGTGCTTCCAATTCAAACTTTGTGAAATGTAGAATCTGCATTAGAAGGGGTTGGTGGGATACATACGCCCCCTTGGCTTCATTAAAACAGGGGGCGGTTTGACGTGAACAATAACAATGGTCCACAGAGGGCAATGATAGTGATGTCGTGTCCTGAAAAATGTGTGTACATATGTACCCACTTATGTTACTTTATTGGCATTTTTTATAGTCATAAGGTTTATATTTTGAATACAAACCAGAAAAAGCAAAATTTTAGTCACTGCTGTGACAGTTTGGTTGTAGATTACATGCAGTAGTTGCAACAGGATCACAGTCTTTAAAGAGCATACCTTCTGTAGATTAAAATATTACATCAAATTTCCTATGCAATTAATACAGAGTATAAAACAAGTCATAACATATATTTAGGATTTTCAATTACTTTAATAGCATAACCAATAGGGCTGCACAGTGTGCAGTTGGTAGCACAGTTGCCTTGCAGCAAGTAGGTCTTGGGTTCAAATCCCGGCTTGGGGTCTGGGTGAAGTTGGCATGTTCTCCCTGTGCATGTGTGGGTTCTTTCCAGGAACTCCGGCTTCCTCCCACAGTCCAAAAACATAACTGTTAGCTTAATTGATCGCTCTAAATTGTCCTTAGGTATGAGTCGCTACAAGGATAAGTGGATACAGACAATGGACAATTGCTGCCATATAAAGTGAATTGTACTGAAGAGCAGCCAGAATAGAAATTAAAAGCTACAACCATACATGTCTAAGCCAGAAGGCAGGAAATAAACTGCTGGTTCCAACACTCAGGTTGTTTAACTGGTTCTCACTCCAACACTTACTGCTCGCGCTGATGATCCATCTAGGAGGAGAATAACTGTAGCCTGAGGCAAAGGTAAGCTGCACAGGATGTTGCTGCTTTCTTTTGAAATAATCCTCCCTACAAATGAAGTGAATGGGCCCTGGTTTTGGTCTCCTATTTCTAGTATGTTAGTGCATATTGTAAGTTTAATATGATAAATATTTATAGAAATGGTGCAATTGTTTTTTTTTGTTGTTGTTGTTGTTTTTTATCTCAAATGGTTGGACACCATGTTGTTATTCTTTATTTTATTCTGGTTTCCATAGTAATCAAGTGTCACTGATCCTGCTGTGGCATGAAGGGCAGACGGTTCACTGCTTCCTCAAGAAGATGAAAACAGACAACAGTCTCAGTTCCCTGACCCTGACATGGGGGATGCTTCAGCCAAGCAGGGACTTAAAGGACAAAAACATCAGAAAGTGTACATGTAATCAGTCACTAGATTATAAAAGATGTGGCTCTTGAGGAAAAAATAAATAAAATATGTACAAAATTAACTGCTGAGTGAATGGTGAGTTTATACAAAGAAACATTAACAGAAATAATTTGACAGAAATGTACCTTTTAAGTGATGATTAACCTATTAACTGATGATTCAGTAGTATTTGCTTTAAAAACATCCTGTGAAGCAAAGTAACAACCGTAATGTTAAGCTAAAGCATTATAAATAACTACAAAATAAGATGGAATAAATAATGAATATGTTTCAGGGACAAGTGCTGAAAAACTGCAATCCCAACCACTTTGTCACACTCCCTCAGAAACACTTTTCTAGCAGCTTGCGCTGAAGCGTGCAGTTCATTAGAAATAAAACAAAGATTTTATGCATAATTCATATAAAGTGTTGTTTGAACATCATAGCAGCTTTCTAAAACCCAGATGATGCAGTATTAAAGAAGACTGTCCAGAAACTCTGAGGGGATAAAATATCAGTACGTAACCAAATAAAGGCCTCCTGAACATGAATAATGGTGATTTGAGATAGAGCACAGCCACAAAAATATGACAGACCATGTAGTACTAATGAAATGAGTGATAAATTCAACTAAATAACAATGTTAGGAATATTGTTGTATTGAACTGTTAAAATTTTATACATTAATCATACAGTATGATCAACCACATGAACAAACTATATAATTAAACAAAAGAAAATTTGTCTGAACATTTAAATTAGAACACATTTAATTTTGAAAAAAATAAATAGGGTTAAAAAAAAAAAATCATGAAGGCACAATTTCAGCTCATTTGTTGACACATGATCATGTTAAATTGAAGCCTGACTCAATCAGTCACCAATACAAACCACGTTATTTTGGCTGTCCAGCAGTGAGAGGGTAAGTATTTTAGTTAAAAAGTTAAAGTAAAGGCTTTAAAGGTGACCTATTATGCTCCCTTGAACAAGTTAGGATAGGTCTGTGGGCTATGCATAACATGTTCATTACATTTGATACAAAAAAATAATTCTCAGATGATAAGATTTCACCTGGTCAGTTCTGCCTACTTTCAGCTCCTTTCAGAATGAGCGGTTTTAAGGCTATGTCACTATTATGCAAATAACCTGCTGCTGGTCACACCCGAACAACTCAGTGTTTACATTAGTGCTTCAGAGACGTGGAAATGGCTACAAGCTGATGCACAATGGTACAACAATACATCTTTGAGCCTGAGTCTGACCCAGATTTCTGAATGGTACAGTCAGTTTATACAGTAAAACATTAAGCATTAGGGGTTAAACGGTGCAGAACTGATGCACATTTATGAATATAATTATCAATTAAAACTCTGAGAGTTCTGCACCAAATTTTTTTAAACCGCAAATGCAACATATTTTTCACACTGTTGCTACAGTCCTGTGCTTTTTGAAAATATTTTTTTAAACATATATTTGCAAGGATTAGGAGAGAAGCACCTCTCTCAACATGTCCAACTGTTTTTTTTTTTTTTTTTCGAACAAAGTCGGTAATGTCCAAGTGTCCAACATGTTTTCCCAAACACCGCATCTTTTAATTGTAGGCTATCACTTCTACTTTGCAATAATTTCCACAATAAATGCGCAGTTATTGTAGGTAGCAATGTAGTGGGACACAAGACTAGCAGAGGCTGTTGTTCAGCGTTAGCTTGTGCTAAATGGCAATCCTGTTCGTGCCAAACAGCAATAAAAAACACACAAGATATCATTGTGTACTTACATCGTCATCATCTTCAGATTTGTGGTGAACAGTAGGGACAGAACCTACCTTCAGTACAAGCCTTTAGCAAATCCTGCTGTGTACTGTTGGTAGTTTTTAAAGGAGTCCTTCCTGAAATGATTTGCGAAAAGTAAAACTTTTTTTGGCAATGTTGCAGGGACATTGCCATCAAAAATAAACTGAAGCCACACAGCTCTGTTTTCTGTGACTGGGAGAATATGCATAGACACGTGTATTAGCCGACAAAAAAAAAAAAAAAAAAAAAAAAAAGAGAGAGAGAGAGAGAGAGATTTTACGGCAGCCATTGTACAGCGGTAAAACCAGTGAAACTAACGTGATGGTCTTTTTGTAATGATGTGGGTTGAGCTCTGCTTTGGTTGCCAGGTGAAGTGCAATGATTGGCTTGGGGTTGCTACGTAACATAATTGTGGTAATTCAGAGGTTTTTGAAATGGGTTGTTTTCCAGACTCCAGCAAATCATTTACATATTGCCAAAAAATGGCTGGGTGGATTTTTTTTTGGCACTTAGATTGTTTCTAGAAGCAGTAGAGGCCCAAATGAAACTACAAAAACATGCATTGTTGAATGTTTTTGGCAACATTTAAAAAGAAATGTCTTGTCAAACAATGATTATTTTAACTACAGCTGAAGAATATAAGGAAAACATAACATGGATTCAAGTACTAAGATGACTCACATTGTTTGGGTGTAAAGCTAATTCAAGAAAGAGACTCAAAAGTATTTCATTGTCCATTAATAGGATAATGTTTGGACTGTAACAAACTGTCAAGCCTTGTGGGACCTCTGCACACTCTTTGGCATTGTCTTTAAACTGCCTTTGGAAGTCTGATTAATTCAGATTCTGTCGCTAATTAATTTTTCACCCCTAATTAAGCCAAAAGGCACCTTCTTCCCACACAGTCCTCTCCATCCCTTGGCATTTCTTCTTTGTGCAGCTCCTTCGTCTTTCTATCTTGGATCCTTTTATTCAGGAGCTCCTCCAACAAGATAGCAGCACACATTCCCCGCAGCATCTTCACAGCGGCCAGCTGATACCATGTCTGTGTTTTGTGCCCTCAGGATTAAGTGCAACATCTCACTGCTATTTATACCTTTAAACGATTTCTCCAACAGGGGGATGTTATTAACATGATGTCAAATGCAATCATGCTCTAAATCCCAAAACAACACTCAGGTAATGGTAATAAATATCTTCCACACTACAAAATCAGCTCAGTAATGTATTTCTCTTATGGGAGGAAGAAAAATACCCTCTCTCAAGTCTAGGGTTTTATGTATCAGGACATAAAGGTAATTAAATGTAACCCCAAAGTGCACAAAACCAAAAGATTCTACCATGTTATTACATATTAAACAACAAAAAAAGTGAAAATGGTGAAGCTGTGTGAAACACACGACAAGCCAAAATGCACTGGTCTTTTAACATGTTTTCTGATTACTAATAGTGTTACTGGAGTCCTCACCTTTTCAGATATTGGTTCCTCTTTATTTACCTTGGAAGGAGTTGAAGTTGTGACAGAATCTGTAGGATTTCTTTTCCTATTTTGACCATCTTGTTTCAGGTTTGTTGTTTTGTTCTTCAGTCATTATCCTGTAGCTCGGCCAAGTTTAAGCTAGACCTCTGACAATTTGACATACATATAACCAGAAGCTACCCAGGCCCTGTGTCTGCAAAATAAGCTCAAATCATCATCCTGCCACCACTGTGCCTTGACAGTTGCTATGAGGTGTTTGTGACATGCTAAATTCTGTTTCCACCAATCACAGCACTGTGCATTATGGTTAAAAATCTCTATTTTAGTCTTGTCTGTCCAAAGGATATTGTTGTAGAACAGTGTTCTTTGAAATTTATAACCCTAAGTCATGCTGCCTTTTGGGAAGAATCCATCCAAAAAACCCATACTTGTTCAATCTAAAGGCCAAGAAACACCAGGTCTGATTTGGTATCCTATCCAACAGAAAATCGGGTTGGATGATGTGCGCAGCAACTAGAACACCTTAAAGTAAACGGAGCCTCACAGACCGCTAACGATTTCCTGCAACTGTGTCTCTGGCGGTCTGTTTTGGTTGGAACTATGCAGCAATTTGATGGGGATGTCATGAGTGAGACAGGAAGTGAGACACGGTGGCAAATGCAAACCATAATCTGTTACTCACTGACAATGGATGTTTTAAAGATGAAAAACAGAGTCTCTCTGCAGTTTTTTTTCTGGCAAGTCATTGTAAAGACTGTGTGAGGACTGTCAGCTGCACATATTGGCCTTTTATATCTCAGAAAAGGGCAACAAGGTTATATTTCAATAGCTTCCACATTCCAGTAGCAAAGCAAGAGTTTATTGACCAAATTAATATTTTGGAGACACCTGGCTTGAATCTGATTGAATCTATGGACAGAGCTAAAGATTAGGGTGATGGCAAGCAGTCCTTCCAGTTGGCCTGGGCGATATAAATCATTTTTATCAATTTATCAAATTTTCTGTTTTTGAAGATTTAATTTTTGGAAAATCTGGATTTTTTTTCATCAATGCACTACTTGGGTTTCCATAGTTCAGAGGGATGTCAGGCTGCCCAAGGCCTACTATTTTGTTTGAGAAGCATGTTATGCAGCTTCTATTTATTTGGACTTTAAATTCAGGTCAACTCACAGACAGGATGACCGAGAAAAAAAAAAAACAGTTTTTCAAAATATTTTCAGTCATTTTATTTTTAAGTCATATCGCCCAGCCCTGCCTTCCAGCCTCAAAGACTTAGAGTTCATAACCAAAGACAAACAGTTCAAATTACCAGATGAAACATGCAAAAAGCCTATAACAGTGTTGATTTAATAAGGATTAAATCCAGGCTTTGGGAATTACTGATCTAGAGTAAACACAAGTCTTATGCTCTAGAGTTAAGTCAGTATCTTCTGATCCTTATGTATTTGGGTTAGGACCTCTCTCCATGTAGTACTTTTGCTGAGCAGCACTGTCGAATACATCCAAAAACAGAAGAAATAAACTGCACCCAAAATATCTTTTTAGGGTGCTCCTATTTTTTGTGCACCAGTTTTGAGTGTTTTCTAGTGGAAAAAGTGAACTTTTTAGAAAAGTGCTTGCATCATTATTGTGGCTTTTTTCAGGCAGTAAATCATTTGGAACAAAAAATATCATCATTCAGCAGAAAATTGCTCTTTCCATGTCTATCCTGAGCAGTAGGCTATGACATTCAGACAGAAATGATCACATAAAAAAGAAAAAACCCATTTGTGGGAGCAGATCACTTTGACATTAAATGCTGGTTGGACAATAAATTAGCCTGGTATCGGGCTCTTGCACAAGGTAATGAGATTTACCATGCTACTTACTTCTGTAGATTACCTGACAATGCTTTTGCACCATGGCAAAACATGTTGATGATATTAAAAGCAAGCATTCGTCACATTTTGGGAAAAACAACGTAACACACTTCAAACATAAAAAACAATGACTTATTGGGCACGCAATGGTTAATGTGGAAATATAACACCAAAATAACACCACAATAAAAAAAACATTGCATTGCATGGAAAGTTTCAATCAGCAAGAAACCACACACAGTGAGTTTGTTTAGTCATTATTCAGGAGAAGTGTTGTAATTACTGCAATAGATTCTCATACTAAATGATCTTCTTGAGCATAAGAAGTGCTTTGATGTACTTTAAATATCCATCTACTTTACATCAATAACAATTATGAAGATGAAGGTGATAATAAAGGATTGAGCTAAGAGTCTCCTTGAGCAATAATGTGATTACATTACCATTGGAAAAATACAAAGTAAAGTAATACACTGATGATTACAGTTCAGATAAATATTTATGGTCTTGGTGAAACATTTAACTATTAGTCATACAGAGAGAAACAAAAGACTGTGTCTCTTTGTTAAGTGCTTTCCTGATATTACAATTACCTCCCCATGCAAGGGCTATTAAATATGGTATGACTCAGATGGTAAGCTGGAGGCAAATAGAGAACAAGGTTATTGGAGCAGTGTTTAAAAAAGAAACAGTGAGTTATCTGCTTTGTGTTGTGCTGAGTTCATCAGACAATTTATTTATCTTGGATTTCAGGGAATTTGGAGACAACACAGAAACAATCGCTACATTCAACAAATTGACAGAAATAGCGATGCAAAAGCATAATCTTTAAAATTTTATTTTTTATTTATTGGGATTGCATGTGTGAGACCAACATAAAGTAGTATATATTTATGAAGTGAAAGATATTAAAAAAGAAAGAATAACAGCTGAAGCGCATGATGTATTTGCATTACTCTGATACCCCAAAATCAAATGCAGAACAACCAAATGCCTTTAGAGGTCACTGGAGGTAAAAGTAGAGTCCACCTGGGATTAAATGACTTTAATCTAAGTATAAATCTAGCTGTTCTGGGAAGACATCGGAAGTTTGATAGAAAACATCACTGAAAAAAGAAAGCATCATGAAGGCCAAGGAACGGGTCAGGAATAAAGTTGAGGAGAGGTTTAAGAAACCAACAGATCCCTTATGACTCTGGAGGACGACAACAGGGAGGGTACGTAAAAATATTCAAAGCTTAGCATTGCAGCAAAGTTTTATGCAACTGCAATGAGAGATTTGGAGTTGTTTTTTTTTTGGTTTTTTTTTAAACACATCTTTACCAGGGGTGCCAATAAATCCAATAAATATGGAAGCACTGTAGTTATGTTTACAAAGTGTAAAGCTTTAATTTATTGCAGTTAGCTCTGACTTCTGTATCTATCTCCGTGGTTTCTGTCTGGGGTCAACAGCCTGGTGCTTTTGGCCTGTTTTGATCCCTCCTGGATGACATACAGAAATGGTCAAATGCCCCCTTTATTGTTAGATTAATGAACCCTGATATGTGTTTGTTCAAAGACCCATCTTAGCCTTGAGGTAAAAGCTACATGGGGTGAAAGTGAAATGTCTAAGTGCTGTTTTATTAGAGTGTATGTCAGTTTTAAAGGGTCAGTCTTCACCAGGGGTTAACATTTTAGCTTTTCTTCATGTTTGAATAGCGAAATTCATGTGTGGTGTAGCATCACTAAGCCTAGTTGCGGGATCACAGAGACAGGTAATACATCTAATCATGTTTGACTGGTATATTTGTGTGGCATGTAAAGTCTGTTCATTGTAAAATTTATTTTCTCTGAAGAAAGTGTATCCATGTAGTGTACAGTATTATGCACTCAATACTTGGTTGGTCCTCCTTCTGCATGAATTACTTCATCAGTTTGCTGCAGCAGGTAGGTAATCAGTCTGTGTTTTTGTGGTTTCTTTCCTGTGGTTTTGTCATGGAAGCCCCAGGTTGGATTGATAGCGACCTTCAGGTCATCTGCATTGTTGGTTCTGGTGTCTCTCATCTTTTCGCCAATACGCCATATATTTTTTGCTGGGGTTATAAGTGAAATCAGTTGGCTACCCAATCAGGCACAGACTGTAGTAATTGGTACTTTTGGCAGTGTGGGCAGGTGCCAAATTCTGCTGAAAAATGAACTCAGCTTCTCCATTTGTCCGCACGGGGAACCTTGAAGTGCTATAAAATTTCATGTTAGGCAACTGTACTAACATTGGTCTTAATAAGACACTGAACCAACACCCGAAGATGACATGACTCCTCAAATACTTATTGACTTTGAAAACTTCACACTGGACTTCAAGCACTGTGGAGCCTGTGCCTCGCCACTCTTTCTCCAGACTCTGGGACCTTGATTTACAAATGAAATCCAAACTTAACTTTCATCTGAAAAGAAGACTTTCGTATGACTTGGAGGAAATAAATAAGGAAGAAGCTTTTTTTTTTTCTTTCTCTAGCCTGTTTTTAGACTTAAGATGAAATGATGAGAAAAAAAGTGGGAAAAGTCTAAACTATAAAGGCACAGCAGGCTCATGTGTAAATTAATATGTAACATTATACTTTTGAATAAGATTTAATAACAAAGAAATTATTTATCTTCATATTGCCTATAAACATCCTTTGGATGCACACTGTTTGGAAAGAACACAGCAGTTTCAGGATTCTGTCTTTATTTAAAAATATTATTTTCACTCTGTTCTTAAAATTCTGACTTTTTTCCTCAACATTTCAACTTTTTTCTTAACATTTTGACATTTTTCTTGAGACTAAGTTTTGACTTTTTTTTACATTTTAGCTTTATTTTTGAGGACAATTTTTGATATATTTCTGCAATGGTAAAAGATTTTTAAAAAAATCTACCAAAAAACATCCACAGCTCCTCCGCCCCACACATATAAGACCGTTATATTCCTTCATACTTATGTCCAATGAACAGCAATCAAGCCCTGTCCCTCTTTAGTCAGGGTAATGTGCTTCTAACAATGCTAAATCAGAAGTGGTTTAACAACAAATGTAGTCATTGTAGCCCATGTGCTTCATACATCTGTGTGTGGTGCCTCTTGAAGCTCTTACTTCAGCTGTATTTCAAACTTTGTGAATGTTCTCCAAAACTCTTGAACGGTTATTACTTCTCAATCCTCTCAGGGATGTTTATTCCTGCTACTTTATGCACCTTCATCTGACACACTCTTTCCTTCCACTAAACTTTTCATTAATATGCTTGGATACAGCTCTCTGTGAACAGAAAGCTTCTTTAGCAATGACAGCTGGTGGCTTCAGCCTCCTTGTGGAGGGTATAAATGACTGGCTTCTGGACAATTGTCTTCCTCATAATTGCATAGGCCAGAACATGGCATATCTGTAGCAATGATTAGTGGTAAAAGGCTTATATTATATTCAAATTTAGTCAGAAACTGAATTTTGGGATTTTTTAAATTGTAAACTATGAATATTAAATACATATATAGAAACAAATGCTTAAAATCTGCCACTTTGTGGATAATGAAGGTATATAATTTACAAGTTTCAGTTTTTTATTTGAATTACTAAAAAAACAAACTTCTTATGATCAAGATGCTATGACCTATATAATTTAAGTCTTATATTGTGAAAAATAGATTTTTCTGGGAAAGACTATTTGCCCATTACCTACCATAGTAAGATCTCATTTTGATTCAGATTGTTTAAGACAGGTGGAGTTAGAGCTTCTGATGAACCAGTTAAGGAGAAGCCTGGAAATTTGTTTGAGGTCACTACTTTGATGATGTTTGTGCAAAGTGAAATCTCATGTGCATGAAACACACAAGGAGACGCTGGTTGGCATGATGGGAAGAAGCTGGATTGTTCTCTCGGATGATTTTTTCCTTTTGAGGAAATAAAGCTTAGAGAAAACTTGTTGAGTGGCTGAATTTATCACACTTGAACAGTTAAAGCTGTCTTCCAGAAGCACTTACTACACATGATTGTTGGACAATAATGAGAAGAAGACATGTCTTACCTATCACTACTCACTAATATTAGATAAAGGCAAACTATGCTGCCCTGATCTCCTAATTACACATGAAGTCAGGACTCTCTCATTGAGATATGAATATAGAAACCCTAAGAATAAATATTTGACAGAATCCATGAATTATTTTGCCGTAATTTTGAATATTTTAAAGTTCATTAAACATTCTTAAAAGTGGGGGAAAAAAAGGTATAATTCAGGCATTGCCAAGAGCTTTCACTACTTTCTCTTTGAAGAAGGTGAAGCTCTGACTGCTACACTGCTATCTCAGCATCACCATTAACGATTAGATGAAGATCATTTCCCTCGAGTCAGGCTGCCATCCTGTTTGTATCAGATGTTTACCTGCAATAAAGCATCAGATTTATTCTGGTTTATTGTCCTCACGAAAGATTAACGGTGTACCAGGACTCATTATGACATATAGGTAATCGACTGTGTAGGTTAGATTTGGTTTCTCAGAGTGTGATAAGATGATAAATATAGATTTGGATAAACAGCTTGGGGGAGGTGGGGGGGAGTCTGTGAAACCTATTCTGATGTCATCAGTAGCATTGGATGAGATATGAGTCATACACATGTTTAGGAGCCTCTGAGATGAAAACATCAGACTTAAACTAGGCTAATCCACTAAACCCAGTGATTCTAAATGAGCGTGCCCACATTGCACAAGCTCAAGAAAGGCAGAGAGCTGCATTTGCAGATCATTTAAATGGAGGAAGGGATTAATTAAAAGGGACTATATGTGCTAACATATGTGAGCTATGGTCCTGACCTTACACTGTGCAGCTTATTAAGTATGTTAAATTGAAGGCTTAACATCTGGACCCATGTGTGTGCGCACACACATCCCGAAGCAGCAGTCTACTGGATTTTACAAATCCGCTTTGTGTCACTAAAGTTTTGCAGAAGAAATGAGCAAAAGAGCAACTGAGAGCAAGTTGGTGTCTGCATCAACGGGGGTTTAATTTATGCATTGTTTCCTCTCTCTCATCCCAATCTGTCCTGGTGTAAAAGTTATGGGCTACTGTTTAGTTAGGGTTGTCCCAAGCACAGCTGCTTTGTCCTCAGTCCTAAACCAAATTATTTAAAATTAGGGCAGTTTATGGCCTCCCAGGCCACATCTGAACCTTTACATGTCCTGCGAATGTACACCCGTAAATAGTTGAAACCCCCTCTATTATCACTTCTCTTTGAACGTTATAAAATTGAAGGACTAGCATTTCAGCTGCTTTCTGCGCTGGTCTCCCCTACGCTGGCAGGTACCAGAGCAGAACTCAAGATACTGGCAGAAAGGAAGCTGCTGATGTTAATAAAGTAAAGCCTGCAATACAGTTTTCCAAATACACATGAATAAAACAATTTGAACAATTTTGCATCTGCATAATTTGCTGCATTATTCACTTGGAACGCAGCTAACATAAAATTAAGGACAGTAAAACAACAACCACAGGTATCGAGAGCAGAGTTTATTCTGGGTCAGGTGAATGGCCATATATCTCTCCCATACTCAGTCTGGGTCCCTCTACACTCTGGTTTGGTTTGTGAGCCACAAGTGAGGGCAGATCTCATCGGTGACCCAGTGAGTCACCCTCACCATCCCTGACACTTACTCACAAATACACACAGTGGATGGCTTTGCAGGGGACTGAGCCTGTAACATGGTGAAACAGTTAATAATGATGTGGATGTCCTACAGAGATGCAGTGAATGCTAACTCCCTCAAGAGTAAAGAAGAGGAAATGTACTTATTTATTGCAATCATAAAAAGTCTGTCATATTGAGTTAGTAAAAATTTAATTTAGTTGACAAAAAATTGAGAATCATCCTCTGCAGCTGCATTTCTTTATTTTACAAACTCAGTTTCAATCAAAACTGATTTTCTTATTTTTCCATGTATACTTTCATCTTGTGTTATTGTTCTTATATGACTATTTCCCTTTCCCTCCTATTTGTGTTCAGCATAAATAAATCCATAACTGACAGCAGCTACAGTATGGAAAAAAGGAGTACCACAACCTGAAAAAAACTACTCCTATATCAAATCTGAGCTGGAGTGACAAGTGTGGTTTAGGTTAGAGATGAAGAGAGAAATGAAAAACTAATATGTAAACTGAAACTGTTTGAGGTGGAAGTGAAGATGGAAGGTGACAGTGATGAGTTGTTATGGTTTTACTTTATTGATTGTGTTTATTGGATCTATATTCTTGTTTATTTCTTTGATTAGTTCCTTTGCTATCAGTATTTGTAAGACATACTTCTTGCTCTCCTCTGCAAATTGGGTTATTGGGTCCTATACATCATTTCTCCTCTTTGTTTTCCATTGCTTCCCACAGTAAGGACAGCCAAATATTTTTGATTTTCTCTTTGTGTGTTGATTTCCTTTTCCTTGTTCATCCCCTCCATGGTTTTGTCTGGGTTCTTACCAGATGTATCCCAACAGATACTATAAAAAGCATTCCCAAATTTGTTAGGGTTTGTATATTGATGTGATTTTTTTTTTTTTTTTTTTTTTTTTTTTTTGTCACAATTAAGAATCTGAAGTTTAGTTTCTGTTACTATAACAAAAAAAGAGGCAGAATCTCTTTCACATTTTTTCAATTTCACCACAAACAAGTTAATAAATTGTATTGTAATTAAATTTTTGTAGGCATTTGTGTTAATCCAGCTATAGCTGTTTGTTGTCCACATTATTCATATTTCCCATGATGCTTTGTTTATGTTGTTAGGTTTTTGACATCGAGACCGGCATTCTTTCAAATAGATCCACTCAGTACAAAAGCGGAATAAAACATAGAAAAATCAACTTTAATTTGGATAACATAATCATAGCTGCATCTCTTAAAGATTGGGAGGAGGACCTGTACAAATTGCCTTTGATTAAACACACTATATTAGGCTGCTTCATTATCTCCATTGCGAAAGATGAATGGAGGAAAAAACTAATTTGATAATAGTCTGCCAGTTTTTATGCTTTTAAACCAGTGAGACATCATTAATTGGGTATTTGACTAGTTTTCAGTGGCAGTTTTCTGCTGAAAGACTGGGATGTCATGAAATAACAAACACAGATCATTCAAGTATATAAATTTTTACTCTTTATTTATTAAACCTAAAATCATATCTGATTAGAATATTATATCAAATATTACAACAAAAATGTGGGCTTAATAAAAAGTATGTTCAATACTAGCTTAAAGGTTATTATTTTCAAAAGGTACTTTTTATTCTCATCAGAACTCATATTGTATTTTATTGAATATTGTATAGGTGCTGCTCTTTTAGTTTTGTTCAGGAACAGAAATATTTCCAGGCAAATTTGGATTTATTTTAAGCAAGGGTGAAGTACTGTAGCCTTTCTTCTTTCACCTGTCTGACTGATATCACTGCCCATCCCCCATCAGAAACAGATGGGGGAGGGGCAGTGCTTCGTAGAGCAGGAGAAAACGGCCACACGTCATTGCTTTCCCTGACTGTAAATCAGATGGAATGCATGAAGGAAAATCTTTACGAGTTTAAAACCGCAACTTTTTAAAAACCTTGAGATACCTTGATAGCAGTACCTGGCAAATTGAGAAGGGTGAATGTGTACAATTAAACCAATGGAGAGGACTTGTTTAAGATTTCCAGTTCCATCTGTTCTCGCCACCATCCATCTTTTCCCTGAGGTCACCTCACCGTTCTTCACTCCCCATCTTCTTTTCTGGACATCACACTCTAAACTTATGTCCCACTTTTCAGAAATGGCAGTCTCTGGTCTCAGACTTACATTCAGAACTCGAGTGATTTCTTTTAATAAACTTGTGACCTTCAGTTAATTAGGCAAGATGCACCGAGGACACGTAAAAGCAAGTCAGGAGGGAGGGTGAGGATTAGCTGATTTGTGGCTCATACGTTAATTCTGCCGTGAAGTCATGGAAGTGTGTGTTTGTGTGCCATCTTAAGTGTGCGGGAGGATGTATCCTTGACATAACTCCTGAAGTACTTTGCCAAGGATTTTAAGTAAATCAAGGCTGAGAGGTTTGGACTGAGTAAAAACACCAAGGGGAAATGAACTGTGGACTTACTGGGAAAGAAAAACAAAAATTAGCAAGAATCTCTAGAGGATAGGATGTCAAAGAAAACTGGGCAAACAAATAATGAAAATGGGAGAGATAAAAGGAATGATTTTTACTAAATTAAATTAATTAATACTAAATTAAATGGAAAAATTTCAAAGTCTTCTTGATGTTCTTAAAAAAAATGTCCTTATTGTAATTCTGCATATTTTCTAAAGGCCATTATCCATCAGTCTGCTGCAGTTTTCTCATGACTCTTTTTCTCTATTTTTATGTCATTCTCCCTTGAGATGACTTCCTCCCTACCTGTTTGAACTCCTTTCCTATCCACTTCCCTTCTACTATCCCTCAAGCTACTCCTATTCTCATAGTTATCCCCCTCCTCCTTAATCCTCCTCCCTTTCCTGCTATAATTCCTCTCCCGTTTCCCTTTTTGCTTCTTTCTGTCAAATCTCTCTCTCATTCCCCCCTCTCTTTGGCAGATGCTGTCCTCTTCTCTCCTCCCCTCCTCTCCTTTCTCTTCCTTCCTTCTCTCCTCCTTACTGCTCTTCCCATTGCCTCACATCCTCTGTTCCATCCATCTTTCAATCGTTTTCCCGAAATCAGTCCTAATAGCCTGCAGTGCTGCACATTCTCTAGATGTGCTTGCGGAGAGGCGATGGTGTGCAGAGGTACTGACACAGTCATTACGCCAAGGCACAAACACGCATTGCACATGGATGTATGAGCATGCATGCTCACTCTGACCTGACGCTCAGTCAGCACCAATGTTCTTATATGTCAAACTGACAGTCACATATGGGAGAGATGTAAAATTAAAGGGAGAAAGGGGAAATCTAGACACACTGCAATAAGCAGATGAACAAAAAGTAAATGGAGATGAACAAGATACTGTGGAAAAAATAGGTCATGGATTGAATCTACCATCAAAGATAAACAGCAGGGTGTAACAGCCAGCTAACGAGACACTACTGAGTTTATGGGGTTTTTCAATATTTGTTGTAACCAGGGTAATAAAAACTTTTCAAAAAAAAATATTTATTTTTCATATGTCCCAACTGAGTTTAAAATAATCTGTATTTAGTAGTTTTTTGGGGGCGTTTTTTTTTTGTTTGTTTGTCTACTTCCAATGGTACTTAAGAGTTCTTCAGAATGAAATTAAACATTTTATTTATTTGGGGTAAACTAAGAAACTCGGAATCTGGTTATTTTTTGTGTGAATTACCCATTTAGTTTAGCACTGACAGAAGCTAACTTCAGCCTTGTTAGTGGCTAACAGATAGCCTATTCCAACATTGAACACAATGAGCAGCCTTTATTATCCAGAAGCAAAACAAAGCAACTCCAGAACTTCTTCCTTTCTAAATCTAACCAAGTCTTATTGACATATTGTCTTCTTCTTCTTTTTTTTTTTTTTTTTTGTAGAAATTCTGACAAGAATTGGTTCGTGTGAACAAAAACAAGTTTAAATCTAGAGCTGTGTTTTCAAGACTCTGTAAGGTGTGGAATTTTTTTCTGTTGGTAATTTTGGTTAGAGATAACTAGGCTACTAGTGAAAATGAAAAAAAACAAAAAACAATGCTACTTTAGAAGAATATTTGTGCACTTATTGACTCTAGAAACAATCAGATGAAGCCAGGCGCACCTCCATCATATGCAAAAAGAGCTAGTAAATTGAATGATCTGTTGTTAATCCTCTTTGACGTTTAATATTTTGAAGATATTCTAAAACATCCTGATTTTTATTGTAACGATTTGGACAGGAAAAAGGGAGTAACATGATATACTGGTAAACAATGTCTACATAGCAAATATGAATGATCTGAAAGTTGGGTGGGATTTAATGAATGGCTGGTAAAATTTCCTGTGGGAAAATTGTACTTTTTAGGTGTTTTGTACCTAAAAAAATCAGGTGTGAAAAGATCATCACAGCAAAGTTAAGAAGTGGTGAATGGATGGAGATTGCAGTCTATCTGCTACTGTGGTTTTTTTTCTATTGGGTTCCCCAAATGCTGCCAGATAAACAAACTGAAAGTGGTGGAGGCTTCGTCAAAGCTTATGTAACAGCCTGACGTGCAGTTTTTTGTAGCCAACCCTCTAATAGTTGGAAAACAGCTCAAGAACCATTTCCTCTTTCACTTTAAACCAGGAGTCTCAAAAACATAGAACAGAGTGTCAGACTTAAAGTACTTGGACTTCATGAAAAATTCTTCATTTTGATGAAAAATATTTTAAAAATGCAAGACCTCTTTCCACTCCAATACAACTAAGGAGGAAAAAACTTGGAAAAGGCAGTGTCTGTGACATATAATGAGTGAGAGAGGAAGTGAGTGAAAGGGAGAGTCAACAAGCCAGAGATGCGCTCATTTATGCACAAAAGGCACTTGCATGCATGTGTGAGTGCAAGAGAAAGACACCATGAGGGAGGGCAGGAGTGAGCCAGAGAGGGAGGAGTGACTTGGAAATAGGGAGGAGGGAGAGAAACGGAGTGATTGCGTGAGATACTGACAGCCAGTCCTGCCACAGAGCAGTAGCAGCAGCACTAGGAGCGCGAGCATCACCAGTGGACGGGACACTGACGCTCCAAGCGGATTGAGGATTTAACGGAATACATGCTAATGAGGAAGCAACAACAAAGGGAGAGGATGGAATAAAGAAAAAAACAAAGGGCATCCTATTGCTTCTGTGATCGCCTCACACTTCTGTTTGGAGCATCCCACAAGCAGAGCACCAGTGAAAACACATACATATGATATATATATAAAATTCCTATACATATATATCAAATTATGCCTGTTTTCAAAGAAGCTGCAGCTGGACAACGACTGAATTGACATTAAAAAGCATCAAAAATTGGGAGATAATATGCAGCGTTTTGCTTAAAAACTGTTGCATTTTAAACCTTTGTTTTTTTTCTATTTTTTTTTTTCAATAGTGGAGAATAGGTAAAAAAAAAAAAAAAAAAAAAAAAAACAGAAAAATTTTAAAACTGGAAACTGAGTAACCGATGCAAGATTATCTCAAAAGCGCTTTTGCTGTGCTGTTTCCCACATTTCCATAGGGGCTTCTTTTGAAAACAGGATATTTTTTGATCTGCCCTTGGTGCCTCACTGCCGTTCGGCTGCCGCATCTCCACTTGTCTCTGTCGTCCGTGCAGGCTGGGCTAGCTTTGTTCCAGCAAGGCTCGTGCAAGCTCTCTGCTGAAAGTGCAGAGGGCAGTCCGCGGGATCCTTGACCCCACGTTGATATTTCCTCAGCAGCGGCAAAAAAAGTCCTACTGGGTCTGAGAGGAAAGGGTGAGGTAAGAAGAGACGGAGAGAGGTGAAAACATCAAAGAAAGGATGATGGGGGGAGATTAGGATAAGAGCATGTAATGATAATAAAATTGAACCATAAACAAAGAAAGGGAGGGAAAACAAAACCACTGAAGAAGAAGAAGCCATGATCCGCTGCAAAATGGGTGAATAATTTTAACCCATTAATCTTTTCTTCCTTTCATGGAGCAGATCCAAGACATTAAAATAATAGCTTCAATACAAGAGCCCTTCTTGCTCTCTTCCCCATCTCTCATCACCTGTGCACTTGCAGGGCAGAACTGAGGAGACTGAAAGCCAAGAGTGGTGTCCTGGGTCTGTCAGAGACCCCTGGATCCAAGGAGAGGAGGGGTTTCAGGGGAGCAGCAGCAGCTCTGCGCACGGCAAGCGCAAAAAGCCATTGGACTCCTGTGCATGCCACTTAAAAGCTCCAGACTGATACTGTCAGTGTTCTGTCATCATGGAGTTGAGCTCTTTGTGGATGTGTGCGTGTGGAAGTATGGATGTGCACGAGTGAAAGATAACAAGCCTCAGGTGCACTTCTGGACCGTGATCACCACAGGATTCTAGCTTGACAAAAGCCTGGACTGATCCTCTAAAGATATTTCACAGCTGCTGTTACCTGTTGGGTCTGTGGCTGAAAATAGAAAGCAGCAGATTAGTTAATAAAGACGTCAGCAGCTGAACGACTGAAAGCCACACTTTTCAGAGAGGGGAATAACATTTACCGAAGTGGACTACAGTGGCGCTAAAACCATGGCCACTGCAAAAATAAAAAAGCTTCCTTTCAACAGTGACATTGAGAGAAGCAGGATGATAAATGCAAGTTAAGATCTGTGGTGGACTTTGTTTTTCTGGACATCAGAACCTATTTGACTTCAGTGCTGAGGTGTTATCCACTCAGGGATATGAGTCTGTCTTTGGAGTGAAAACCCTTCCATGTGGAAACCTTTGCTAACTGCAAGTTTGGATTTGCTTTGGCCACCAGCACCGTTGGGAACCTACAATTCTCACTTTTCACGGATTATTCATCCACTCTGTGGGGGAGTTCATTGCTGAAAATGCCAGGGGCAAGTTCATTCATAGGTAATTCTCCCTCCTAAATTGAATCCTCCTCCCCAAAGGTTTGGATTTGTCTACATCTGCCTCTGCTGTCCACTGAAGACTTGAATGGCTTTGTAAAAGGTGATTTGTGCTGATTTTTTTTTTATTAACTTTGGTAAACAAACATGCTGACAAGCTCAATGAAATGTCATGGATTCATAGTGGGTCAGTGAATGTAAGTTCATGTGTGCAGAGGGTCCATTCCTTTCTTTCTCTGTAACAGAGCATTGATAAGTGCCAAAACAGTAATAAAGCACACCTTTAAGTTCTGTGAATAAATTTAATTCAGTTCAGTTTGTCTTTATATCTTCAATTCTTGGTGATGAGGTCAAATTCATACAGAAATTACATAGCTACAAGTCTAGTTCATCTCAATTCCTTCCAACTAACTCAAACTCAATCCATTTGATTTTAGACCTGGAGCTATTTGACATTTGTGGCTGATATCTGATGTCGTTTCACCTGCAAACACTGATTTTAGCCTATTCCGATTTCCGAAGCACTTGAGTGTTTTTGTCCAGCCTTCATGCTGTGAGTGGTCTATAATTATTTATTTTAAGAGCAGTGGTGACCTCACACTGTGTGTGAAAGAACACAATCTCTGTAAAACGGGATTTAACTATTTTCAAACAGGACTGAGTTAATAGTTTAGTCTATTTATTTTTTTTATCTTATACTAGCGATAAGGGCAATTAACACAGCAATAGTAACTGGGAACAACTGTTTTTGAGTTTATTCCCAAAACTATTTAGACTCGACCTTAATTCCATAACAGACAGATGTCTAAGATTCAAAAAGATGAAACAAACCACTTTTGCCAGAGGTGGGCCGATCATTACAAAATATCGATAATAATGATACCAAGTCGTATCAGTATCAGATTGACGCTAGTGTGGTATGATCGATACTTTAGTTTCAGATTCCTTCTTGAAATTTTATTTTATTTTTGTATTGCAGTTTCTCAACTCTACCTCAAAAAGATTTTGTTTTAATTTGCTTTTAAATGATAATTTTTTGCACTTTATTTATTGAGGCAAAATGTATACAAATCATGTTAATGTTATTAAAATATTTTGTAGCTGCCTATAAACTTTGTCCAAATTCTCTCCTAGGTTTGAACAAAATAATTCAAAGAAAAACCACAAAAATACCTAAAGGTCAGAAGTTTGATGATACATCAAACTCAAATAAAAGGTACTGGTATCAGTTTTTGTATCGGCAGTACAGTCCCTGTATTTACTTGCTATCGGATCGATACCAAAATATGCAGTGTCACTCACCTTTGTCTTTTGTGGAATACATTTGGCCTTTCTGGCAGATGCTGAGGTCAGGTCTGGGTTTATTCACCCCTATCCCAATTCAATAAAGGTCATCAGGTTGAAGCGCTGCAGAAAACGACTCCTTTTCACACCTGACAGACATAACAACCAACACTACAAAATTAAAAAATGGCGAAGAAGAAGAGAAAAAAAAAACAAAACAGCACTGTTTCCTGTTAAATAGCGTTATACATGTTTGTTTACTTTCACTTAATCTATAAACATCTATCTGAATACCAGTAATGGCTAAATTTAACCTTTTTTTTAGCAAAACAGTTCCACTACAACTCCACAAACAAAAGCTCATCTCCAACTGGCCTCTGGTCATTAATTTTCACCAGTCAACCTGGAAATACCCTTCACACATGTGAGCTTTCAAAAATGAAGCCAAAAAAAAGCATAGACGCATCTTACACATATTACATTCCCGACTGCGAAATATGATGGTGTCATGTAATGCCTTACCATGTGATGCGTTACTGAAGGAATTACCCCTGGCTGATGCCCAGCAATCTGTTCTGAAGTTCTGCATTTCTGTGCAACTCGTCCAATGTGTGGTACTGGTGAGAAATTATGGGCATGATGCACCGCAGTCCCATCTGTCTGTAATTGCTTCATCACACCCTCAAACTGCGAACTGCTAACCTATACAGGATCAGAAGAAGACATGGGTCTAATACTTCCTTTCTAAATGGATCAGAAAAATAGCAGCAGACTGATTGAATCCCTCACGCCATCTCAGTCCTTTAAGAAAACAAATGGAGACAAATGTTTTAGGAATCAAGATTATGCTAAATTACATTGGGATTGTAAACTTAAAAATATCACCTTCAATAGTTTTGGAAATAGGTTTTTAATGCGCAATCTTGAGAGCTGGGGCCTAGTTGGGTATAACTCAGTCTGCTAGCTGGTGGCAAAGTGCTTCCGATGTAATCCTTGTATATGTAAAATATGCACCAGTTGGAATTGATGTGATACATATGCCACCTTAGTTGGATTTAGACCACAAATGATTTGAAGGTAATTGGCAACAATAGTGTACAAGCGGTTACAAGTTATGTGAAAGACGATTGAGTTTTTTTTCCCCCTCAGCAGCAACATCTATACCAAAGTGTGTTGAGTTTAGCACAACCTGGTAGAGTTTAGGTCTGGTGCATTTGCTGATTCGAAGATGATCAAATGTACTTGTTGATTTTAATCCAGTCACTCTTATTAATTGTTAAATGTCATGCATGAAGTTGTCTAAGGACTTTAAGATTGAATTATATTACTTTTCTCGTTCATTTAATACCCTATCTTGAGCATGCACAATATAAATCTTGTTGATTGTCTTTCAATATACAGATCTGTCTTCTCTTCAAAAAAGAGATATTTAATTGTCTCTTGTTGTTTCTTAAACTGCAGGAGCTTTTTGGTCTTCTATTACCTGTTACTTGTCCGAACTGAGACACTGCAAGACTTTGGAGTAAGTCCAGCATGGCCGCTTCAATGTGTTCATTATTGTTGAACTTTTCATTGGCCATGTTACTTGGCTTGACCACCCTGAGTGGCCTGAACTCATGTCCATCAGGTCAAGTTTCAGCACAGGTATCTTCCAACAACCAGACCACAGAATCATCTGTGTTACCAGAGGCAGCACTGGCAACACCAACGCCAGATCCAGAGCTACAAACAGATTCAACCAGTGGAAACCGCTGTTGGGGTTACTACGACGTCATGGGCCAGTGGGACCCACCATTTAACTGTAATGCAGGCATCTACTTGTTCTGTTGTGGTTCCTGCTTCTACCGCTTCTGCTGCCAGTTCAGAATCCACAGTTTGGACCAGACCTCCTGTTCCAACTATGACACACCTGTATGGGCGAACACTGGGAAACCGGGGGCACCTGTCACTGAGGTCCACCAGGAACCGGATCGAGATCGGACCCACATGATCGTTTACATTATCTGTGGAGTGGTGGCCATCATGGTCCTGGTGGGAATTTTCACAAAACTCGGACTGGAGAAGAGTCAAGGAGGTCAAACGGACATGACGAACTCAAGGTAAGACTGGAAAAGGATGGGTGGATGATTGAATTTATGAATAACATGCGACAGAAAGATGTTCAATCAGCAAATCATTGCTATACTAGCCAGCAAATTAATTTGATGAACATCCTCTGGTTCAATTTCATTACAACACAATTAGCAAAAACACTAGGGACAAGATAGATAAGCTTTTTTAGCTGACGTGTTACCCAACTTTTTGTTTCTCTCTTCATTTGTGGTTTTAAGTTATATTAAATATTTGATGGGTGAAGCTATATAATGAACTTATCCAAATATGAGCACACTCACAAGTTGGCACCCTCTCCCTTACCTTTTCTAAATGCAAATATGTGTATTTCTTAAACAATCAGTCACTTAGATGTTTTATTTGCTTAACTTGAGTGATGTCATAAATCATTGCACACGCCTATAATAGAAAGAACTCATTTAGAAAGTGTATCCAGATTCCCAATCCTAAACTGACGTGGATAAAAAATGTAATGAATCAAAAGAAAAGAAAAGAAAAGTTTTACAAACATCAGAAACACCACACAACCTACTGGATCCAAGTCTTAAACAAAGTACATATGATTCCAAAATCAAAACAATCACCAACAACATGATTACCTTCATACTTGATAAGTGAGCTACTTTATACCAGCAGTGATATTGAGAATATAATGAGAAATGGCTCAGAAGCAAATGTTATTTCATGCTCTGCATTTCTTTTATTAGGCGTCAAAATGCCGAAAGCATTTGAGTCCTACTGAAATTAAAAACTGTGATACAAATACTTCAGCACTTTAATGCAATACCATCAAACACATAGTTGGGAGGTTGAGAGTGGCGTATTTCTCCAAATGTGTCAAAATCCAAACAATTAAGGTTCCAACCGGACGCAATAAGAGTGAGCAGAGAATAGATGGAAAGGCCACGCAGAAGTACACAGAGAGACCAAGAGAGATTCAATTGAGTTCAGTGAAATGATGATGATTTCAGCACAGAAGTGAACTAATGGTAAGGGAGGAGTTTGGGGAACTGCGGCACATGGGTTACTGTGATTCTTCTATGCTGGTGGTGCAGTTTCACATTGATGGCTGATTGATCACTGTGACACATCTATGACTGTAGCAATGCGTGGGCTCCAGAGAGCAATGAGCAAAGTGAGGGTGGTTTTAGGAAGGGTGGAATATTGAGCTGATCTGACTGGAAAGCAGCCAGTGGCTAGTACAAAGAGCAGGAAAGCATGTTTGTTCGTGTGAGAGCGAGACAAAAGCCTGAAAGAGGAAAACGAAAAAGGAGAGGAAAAGTAAGGCAAGCTGGGTGTGACTGGGTGTGATCAGTCAGTTGACCAAGCCAGCAGGATGGGGAAGGACGTTTTTATAATCAAAATTACACTGTGTCATCATCAACATAATGGAAACTGACCTCTGCTGGTATATTTTAGTGTCTGATTTATTTATTTTTTTGTGAAACTAATCCTCAGGGGATGGTTAGAGAGCTCAAATTCATTTCTACCCAATATCCCATTTTTTCACATTACAACTACAAATTTTTATGTATTTGATTGGGATTTCATGTGCTAGATCAACACAAAGTTGTGCCTAAGTAAAATGAAGAAAAAGTAGATATCCATCGCTTATAATTACTTATTCATGCAAGTTTTGCTGCAACAATGTCTGCAAATCCTTTGGGATATGTCTGTACCAGCTTTGCACATCTAGGGACTGCAACTTCTGGAAATTCCCTGAAGAATAACTGAAGTTCATGGACTGGATGGAGAGCGTCTATGAGCATCAATTTTCAAGTCTTGCCACTGAATAGTTGGATTTAGTTTTGAACTTTAACTGGAACTCCCTGGCAAAGGAATATGATTTTATCTAAATCATTTTATTGTAGCCCTGCAGTATGTTGAGTGTTATTGTCCTGCTGGAAGATGAACCTCCCCCCCAGGCTCCAGTTTTTTGCAGCTTCTAACAGGTTTTCTTCCTTTACTGTCCAGTTTTTTTCTAACCAGCACTATCTTTCTCTTTGGCGATGGTAAAAGATAGGAAGACCCCCTTCCATGTTTGCTGTCTCCCCTACATGTCTTGCAGCCAACTGCAAACAAAACTTTACTGGTTTTACATTATCAACAGCTTACTTCTTGCTCCTTCTTAAGTCCAGGTTAGTGGAGGGCCCGACAAATATTCGTCCTGTCAATAGATTCTCCTACCAGAGCTGTAGTACTCAACAGCTCCTCCAGAGTTATCATTGCTCTCATAGCTTCTTCTCTGATTAACTTGGTGTGACTTTTTTATTGCATCTTTTAGATGTAAAAAGGGTTAAAAACAGAGGTACTTTTCATATTATTTTGTTTTGTAAAAATAATTCCTTCATCTGGATATCACTCTTGTGTATATCCTATAAATATGTACTAGAATATATATATATATATATATATATATATATATATATATATATATATATATATATATATATATATATATATATATATATATATATATACATACACACACACACACACACACACACACACACACACACACACACACACACATAAACTTGGAATCCACAAATATCGACAAACATAAAGTTAGTATTAATAAACATTTTTGGTATCTTCCTCCCAAAGTGGTCATACCTCTTTAAATACAGGTTTAAAATGACATAAGCTAAACTGTAGCAAATGTTCCCTTATTTTTTTTTACTCAAAACTGGGTCAAGGGTTGCTGAGGGTCTAATAGCGCTGAAAAGGGAGAGACAGCAAATATTATTAGAAAGAGTAAGGCAGAGAGAACAGAGGGCTGAAAGGAAATGACACATGGGACAAGCTCATTTTACAACCCAGTGGCCAACCACAGCTGTTTATTTTATATCTGCCAAAATGTGTCCGTGTGTGTGTTTGTGTGAAAGAGAGATATAGAGAAGACGGAGACAATGACACAAGTGCTAACCACTTTAATGATGTGGAGACTCTGTTGGAGCGTAAAGAAGCGACAGACAGAGGGACAAAAGGAAAAATTCATCCAAGATAGTTGAAGGTTTTAGTAAACATGTGGGCTCGGCTTGTTTGAGATGCTCTGAGAGATGACATGGATGGAATTTTACTCTTTATCCAACAAAGTCTACCTTTGTGTGCTTTGAAAATTATGAAAATTTTGTCTCGAATCAACTTAAATAAGTGGTTATTAATCCACATGTCTTTGTAGGCCAGTTTGGCAGAGGGGGGGGCAGGTGTGCTACAAATATGATAATTATTGTGCAATTTTTATTCACTTCCTGGTAATTTTTGTTATGTAATTCCAGTTTTGTGACGTGTGCTAACATTTCCATGCACAGGGGACAAGTTTTCCCCATGTGATTTTTGTCTGAAGTAAAACCAGCTCTTGCTCAAAAGATGTCAAAGTTTTGAATTTAGTCATGAATCTTAAATTAACCTTGCAAGTGTCTCTGTCTTCATGTTGTCATGTCAAAAGAATTAGGACACCGTTCAACAACCTGCATGTTTTTCAAACACACTGGACATGCAGATATCAGTTTTAACAATATTGAGTTCTTGTAATATATATATAATCAATGAAAAGTGAAGAAAATACATATTAATATATACTGTAAAATGTAATGAAAAATTGAGTCTTTCTTAAGATGGCTAAAACCGTACAGAGGTGTATCAGATCAGGGGCACTTGATTAGAATATAAATACAATGGACCCCTGGTTTTCATGGGGGTTGGGGACTATAACCACCAGCAAAAAGTTTAAATCTGCAAATACTTGAGACCCTCTCTAAAAACAATTATAACTGCCTGTTATAATACTTTAAACATCAAATACACTCTAATTATCCATTAATACACACAGTCGTAACAGTCTTGGTACTACGCTGAAGCTAATATCTCTACTCTTGAGGGTACAGCCAATCAGCACCAAGGAAAATGAATGGCACTCCTGGATTGGCGGCTTTACAAAAACCAGCCAACATTAGTAGTATTGCACCCTGGTATTTCAGCCTCCCAAGATGTATTTTATTTTGAATGTTTTAGATATGCTTTCTGGAAAAATCAGAAAAAAGGCAAATTTTCTGTAAGTAATTTGGAGTCTGCAACGAGGTAAACCCCTGAATACCTAACCACGAATAGATGAGGGTCCACTGTACTCAGTGGATGTACAGTGGACCCTCAGCCCTCATTGAGGCATATTTGCCTTGAAATACCAAGGATATCAAGGCAAATATCCTTGGGCATTTTGAAGGATATTTGCCTTGCTGATACCTCAGACATTTAATCCGGTGTGCTCCTGATGACTGAAGTGAGAGTGAAGGTCATGGTGAAATGGAAAGAGAAATCTGAACCCTTCAGAAAGATGGTTGTAGCGGTAATATGAGTGTGGTGAGGGATTTAAAGAGGTTTGAAATCTGCCGCTCCACAGTACAGCACAACTGTCAGCATGACCAGGTTTGGCCATCCAAGCAAGTTCATCTTGACAGCAGACCACAAGAAACTAAAAGAAGTTTCCCAAAACTCAAAAATCTCAACACTGGACCTTCAGCAGGCTCTTACTGCTGTTGATATGAAAATGCATGAAGACCTTAGACAAGCTCAATTTTCATGGAAGTTGAGCAAGGAGGGAACTGTTGCTCTCTAACAAAGCATGAATGCCAGAGTAAAGTTTGCTCGAAAGAAAGTAGACAGTGACCGGGGCTTCTGGAATAATCACCTTTGGATAAATGTTTCAGGGTCATATTTTGAGTATGCAGTGGACCACCACCTATTCACGGTTCAGTATTCATGGATTTACCTTTTTGCGGATTTTTTTTTTTTTTCATGGAGCATATCTAAAATATTTGAAAGAAAATGCAGCTTGGGAAACTGAAGAACCTAGACCCAATGCTACTTGACACACTATTGGCTGGCAATTGCAAAGCAGCCAGTCCAGGTGTGGCATTTATTTTCCTTGGATTGGCTGCACCCTCAAGAGCTGAGATAAGGAAAACTGTAGAAAATGTACAAACATTATGACACAGAGAAAGTCCTCTTCACCCACTTGTCAGGATCATAATGTAGGCGAGTTTAGGGAGAAATGTGTGTATCTGCATACACATCTAACCCCAGAGCATAAAAAAGTGGTAGCACCAATAAAAGTTTTGGGCAGGCAGTCACAATAAGCAGTGGAGCTAAGCATACAGATACAATATGCAAACCTACACTTCAGTGAGCTTTCTTTTGTTTACTACTTCCAAAGTAGCAAAGCTTTTATTTAGCTGTCAAGCTCTAGGCATATGATCCAGTAATAACTCTTTCAGAAACAAAAAATAATGCATCTTCTCACTGAATTCCAGTTTGCCCATATTTATGTACAGGAACATTCCAGAGGCTTTGAGAAAAACAAAAAGAGAACAATGGCAATTCTTTAATTCTCTTCTGGTGTCAGATAACTTTCAACCACCACTAAAAGTCCCAATATAAAATCACAAATGACCATTTGCAGTGTTTCAGAATTTCTTTTCTGTCTCAGTAAGACCCTTTTGTGGCACTGTTCTGGGGCAATTACCACATATGGAGTGATTATGTACCACCAGGCTCGCTACAGGCATGCAGCCTCTTCAGGGTAGAATTACAAAAACCAGATTGTGTTGTTGACAAAAAGATGCCCAACAGATGTGTAGCCACTTACTGGGAATATTTTGTGACAGGATTATGAAACAAGCCTTTTGCAGGATCTTGGCTTTAAGGGAAGAAACAGCACAAGGCTAAGGGATGGGGCACAGGCTCCTGCCACAGCCAAAACAAAAAGCTTGAGCTGCAAGTCAGCAGCCCGACCTTTATACACCACAGTTTCTTGGGAGGGAAAATGTTTTGCTTTATCCTGGTTTTAACAGTTTACACACCTACTGTAGTATAAAACTGGCTTTACATATCTTGTCATAATATAAGTCAATTATAGTTCTCCCAAAATGTTATTTTTTCTTTCTTCTGGCATGGTTTTACCTTTGATAATAAGCCCCCCCAAAACATTTGCTTTTCTTTGTGTGAGAGCTAAATGAATGGGTGTTGCTGCTGTCTGATGTATTTTATCAGTCTTCCAACCTTCTTCATCGACCATATGTGTATCTTTATCATGAATTGACTTTTTGGTGCTAAGCAACATGTTAGTGAAAACAACTGCAGGCAAATTTATAGAGTGAGTACGACAAATAATGTCCTCAGATTTGGACACCTGCATTATCGTTGTGCAGTTAAACCTTTATAAGTAAAACTTAAACTGATTGTGTGAGGCTTTTGTTTGCTTCCATTAAGTGCAGATATATATATATATATATATATATATATATATATATATATATATATATATATATATATATATATATATATATATATATATATATATAACTAAGTCACAGCTTTGCACATTAAGTGTTTCAGGGATACATTTGTCCCTAAAAAGGGAAGCACACATGCACATCAAAGTCCAAATATTGATCTGAGCTGGAGTAAAAATGATATCTATCTAGCTCCCACCTAGCCTGGTAAAAACCAGCCACTTGTTCTACATTTTGCTTCGTACAGATGGTCTGGACCCTCAGCTATAGAGAAATGATTGCTTGCTGGAAGCATGAATTCTGTTGAAATGTTTACATTTTACCCATTCGCTAACGTTTGGCCGTGACGTATGTAATGCACCAGATTGTCTCCATGAAGCTCACAGTAAATTGCCTGTGCTGTAAACAACCATATCTTACAGTGAATAGAGAAGTGCCAAGCCGAATGAGATGGCTTTTAATATTAATTCAATATTTGGAAGCATAGCCAACACAAACTGAATGGCTTCGTTTACTTCCTCTGTCATTTCTAAAACTACAGGCAGACTACAATTCTAAAACAGCGCAGAAAATCAAGGTCATCATTCACCATTTCTCCTTAGCTGATTGAAATTGTACTGGAGATATCCAGCTCAATGAGAGAAAGCCAAGAAGGAGCACTGAAAGGAGATGAGAACTGAATGACATTGAATAGGAAAGCAATGGCTCTGCTAACTCCCACCAGAGTTTCTCCCCCCCCCCAATTCATGCTTCATCACAACTGTCATTCTCCACTGTGGAGAATTATAGGCATACTGATCTCACAATAGAGGGCTTTTAAATTCTTGAGTAGGGTACTGGTCTCTTAAGTCTCTAACCCACTGCCTCTCTGCCAGTCTTTCTGCTGAAATCTTCGTCCTCACTAGACCAATTGATATATAAATTCCCCCTATAAAAGCTCATTTTTATGCTGAAGACTTTGCTGTCACTATACTTTCTTCCTGGATGACCACTGCATTATGCGAAAATCCTTGAGTTCTGTGTCCCTGTTGTGACATCCTAACACTTCATATCTTTCAGCAGTGTACTCTGAAGTCCATATTATTGGTTTCCTTGATTTAGGGTCTTTTTGTGTGTGTGTGTCTCATTGTTTTTACAAACTGTTACTTTTGCAATGTAGAGAACTATTAATATTATGATTAGCAAACCATAAAAACCCTTTAAATTTTAAATATGTAAAACTAGTGGAACTTTAAGTTTTGTTTGCACCAACAAAACAAACAAATGTGAAGAAATTAATTTAGCTAAGATGTTTAAAGTTTCGTAATCATATGATGCAAAACACAAAAAAATGAGTGGATGCTGTTGAGGTTTTATTGAGGCAACTATCTTAGGCAGATCAAGGACCCTCATCAGTTTATTTAGTTTGGCAGGCAAGATAACCACTTAAACCCCAGACCTGGAGTGAGTTTTTTTTTTTTTTTTAACAAATGTAATAAATTGAAATGTACTCTTAGACACACCTACACATACACACACACACACTTTCAGACAGAATCTTCAGCAATACGCAGTCACTTTACAAGCCAAATACCACTCATCAAAAATATTTTCATTCAGGAGCAATATGTTCAAGGGCACATATGATTAAATGTCCCACCAGGCACCTAAACAAACGTTTCTGTCAGCCGTTTTGTTTCTTTACTGCATTGTGTTTCATCAGCAGTGCTCTCTGCTTGCTTCATTGTTCAGATGCAGAGGTACTTTTCATCATCACCTGTGACAGCTGTTTGGAACAGAGATATAAACAAGTGCACAGAGCTCGGCTTTCTTGTGATGCACTTTGAACAGTGGCCTGATGGAATTAACATTTTGGAGTGAGGTTTTTTATTATTATTATTATTATGTGTGTGGGGGAGGGTGGGGGTAATATGTTGGGCTCTGACACTAATAATGTCAACAGTGTCAACAACCTCATTATCATTTACAGCAAGAGTACAAATTTTAAACATGTAATGTGACAAATAAATGTATTACCTATTTTAAGATTTTCAGAATTTTTATATTGATAGAGGAAAAACAACATTCTTATGCAATACTGAGGTAAAAATAACCTTATAAAAGTCCACTTATATTTAAAAAGTATTTTCAGATATGTTTTTTCCCAACTTCATAACTTTCTTACTGTTATTCCCTCACCACAATGTTGTGGCAAGGGCCTGTTTCAATAGTGATATCCTGCTTTAAGTAAATAATGCGCTAGCACTGGGTTTCTATACATCTGAAACTTTAGGACTTATAACTTAAACTCCAGCTAAACAAGGCTATCTCAGTTTTTGTAACATGTTTAAGAATTCTATGAAAATCAGTATTACAGTGATACTATATATCATACATATTTGCTGCTGCTATTAAATTTTTAGGACTACTAAAAGTCTGGGTAACATTCCAGCAAAATGTTAATTAATCTCATGTCATGCTACGCAGACACTGTCTGTGTTGATGAAGCTGCACTTAATGTGGCAAGCCAAATGTTCAAACTGACTCCTACAACAGGAAAATCTTGTCCTTTTTCTTATTATCATATAAAGCTCACCACTTAGACTTTGTATATATCGTTAAACATCCACCCCCAAATTTTTTGAGGACCATTAAGCATGAAAACAAAACCTCCGCAAAATGGGATGACATCAAGGAAAAAGATCCCAGTTCTGTTCTGACTCTAAATTTTAGTTCATAAGTCACAAACACATTTTCTAGATGAACTAATTCCTGCTGTTTCACAAAATGTGCATTACACAAAATATGTTTTTAAATTTGCCAACATACATAAGAGGGTTGAATTACTTTACTCAACATGAGCTTTTTCATATAAACACAATTTACTACCAGCAGTCTGATTTCCTAATTGCTAATAAATCATTAAAAAAAAATTACAATACTCAAAAATCCTTAAAAGAGTTAAAACAGACTTTTTCAGCATTAGAACACTCTACGCTGACAATATTTTTTTTATACTTTGTATGTGTATATGTTTAACTGAACACATTGTTTGAAGTACTTGATTTAGTATGGTGAGGACAAAGTGATGAGCAAAATTTGAACCTGCACAGTTATTACTGTTGCCAGTTTTAACCTTGTATGAAGAGCCCGAATATTTCCCTATGGGTGTGTGGGTTTTCATTGGATATTCCGGTTTCCCACAGTGCAAAAAAAAAAAAAAAAAAAAAAAAAAAAAAAAAACAAGGTTCAAATTCCTATTCAAGAGATTTTCATGTATTAAGTAGAGTTATGATTATGACGCCAACCCAGGGAGAATAAATAATGTTATAACTGGGTCATTGCTATTTTATTTGTACTTGTGTCAAATCTTTAGTGGTGCATATACAGTCATATTCAATAATTAAGAATATTCTTGAAAGCTCATTTATTTCAGCATATCAGTTCACTATCTGAAACACATTGCAGAGATTAATTACACACTGATGTTTTTAAGCCTTTATTTCTGCTAATGATGATTTTCTACTTACAGCTAATGAAAACAACATTTAAGATAAGATTAGTACTTCAGATTATTAAAAAACATTTTTATTCTGAAACACGGGCTAAATGAAAAGTATGTTTAATACCTGCTTGAAGGTTGTTATTTTCACAAATGAACAACAACAAATGAACTTCATACTGTAAGAATGTATATTCTAATTTATTTAATATGACTGTATGACTTTTGCATTCTTCTGTAGCAGCTTGACTTACCTAGTAGTCACCCTGTGTACAAGCATATGTTTGTTTATGTATAAGAAATATAACTTTTTTTTTTCAAAGTCTATGCTTAAACTGGAAGAGAAGCCAAAGCCAAGCTTTTTTTTTTTTTTTTTGTTTTTTGTTGTTTTTTTTTGCCAATATCTAAATCGGAAAAGACAGCTTGAGCTCAGAACTTTGGAGCTGCTTGCCAGCAGCCAGATATTATTCATTGGCCTAACTTAAACACATAACAGGACTTTCATTTTTCATCTGGGGTGGGCAGAATTTACTCAAAAAAATGCAATGACATGCTCTTAGAATGCCTAATTTAAGAGATACTACCTACACCCATCATAGTACATGCACTGAACTGACATTGCACTTTTCTAGACATACTGATCACTAAGAGTACTTTTAATCTTGAGCTACTTTCATATATCTACACTCCCAATGCTAATCCATTCACACACACTGCTCAGTAGGCAACATGGGGTGCCCAAGATGGGCTGCTAGATTCAAACTCACAACCTTCTGATTGCAGAATGAATACTCTACCAAATGAGCTACAGCCGCCCGCTTTCCTTTGCTACATTCAGAACCACCATTTCAGATTGCCAATTATTCCTCTTTTCATTTCTTGGCAGGGTTTTTCTGTCCTCTCCCGTAAATTCTAACAGGGTCTCATGAATTAAACATGGCAAAAATCAAGCTGAACGAATGCACAATAGCTGGCCAGACTTTATGTGTGTGTGTGTGTGTGTGTGTGTGTGTGTGTGTGTGTGTGTGTGTATATATATATATATATATATATATATATATATATATATATATATATATATATATATATATATATATATATAAATATATAAAAAGATACTTTACACAACTTTTTGCAGTAATGGTGGGGACTTTGAAAGAGTTGAACTGTGTAGAAAAGAACCACAGCTTTATAAAATACACAGAGTAGATGTATATGGCAATGTAGCAAAATGCAATCAAGGCAATCTACTTAAGAGAGAAAAGAATACATTCCCCATTCAGGAGAGCAATATTAAGAATTTGTATTGGTACATATTACATTATTCCTTCAGGTTGATTTGAAAATATGTCCATTCATTATCTGACAAAAAAATCTTCTTGTGAAACATGTAAAACATAATGTGCTGTGTAAATATGTCATTGTAGCATATATACTGCTCACTGTAGTATCCTGTATTATTTTACCATTGAAAGCACTGTGCAAATCTTTCATCTTCATCCTTCTCGTTACAATTCAACTTAATCTCCTTTCTCTGCTCATCCTTTAAATTGGTTGCTAAAGAAGCTATAAAATCATTCAAAAAAATAAGGGTTTGGTGTTTTCAACCTTCTTTTTCCAATATTCAGAGTTGTCTTTTAAGAAAGGTCAAACAAATTACAACATATTTAGATGTATAACATATGTATGTAAAACGCTACACTTCCCTTTATGTTCTCAGATTAGACATCACATAGTTACATAAAGTGCTATTGCTCCATTATAGTGGGTTTATTTTTGAACCTTGACTGTGGGCTGTTAAGAGCAAACTGTGTCGTTGTTGACTTTGCAATTTGGAGGCTCTGTAGGAGTGCCTTTCTGGGAGGCATTGTTAAACTAAGAGAATATATTCCCATTTATATTCAATGCACGTTGCTAACTTCTTTTGGAGTGTGCGCACTTTATTGACCATGCTAGTTTCAGAGGCTCTTTATGGGTTGGTATATTTGGCTGTTTACATGTGTGTAGCATCTACATGAACTCTGGGAACATGTCGTCCACAGGCTCCATTTTCACTCCAGTGATCCTGCTAATGGTCTATTCCCAGTGTAGACTGACGCTTGTTTCAAGTCTTTCTGACAGAAAATCAACTGCTCACATGTAGCTGTTGGCTGGAGCACACAATAGTCAAGTCAAGTCAAGTTTATTTGTAAAGCACATTTCAGCAGCAAGGCAGTTCAAACTGCTTTACATCGTAAAAACAGCAATCAAGTATGCATCAAAATCATCAGGATCATTGAGCAAATGTCATTAAGCAAATATAATTCAAAAATACTGATCAATGTTCCACTTACTATTAATCAAAGGCAGCTCTAAACAGGTGGTGGGCATTGCTCCTGTCTGTCTGTCTGTCTGTATATGTTGAGTGAGAAAAACGGATCAGATTGCAAGGATTAGATAAAACTGCTTCAATTAGTCTGAATCTTATTTTGCATTACAACCTTGATCCCCCAAACATTCAAAAATCAAAAGTTTTATTGCCTAAAGTTACAAAGAGTAGCAGTTAAAGCAAGAGATGCAACGATCAGGTTTTCCTGGTAGAAGATACAGGTGGGCAGCACCGATTTTGGGTTTACTATGAGGTCTCCTTCTTCGTTTTCTGTACTTATTTAATCCTTGGAAAGCCCATTTAGGGAGAACCCTTGTTTTCAATGGTGCCAAAGTACATCCAATATCATAAAACAAAACGCAGTCGTACATAATCTTTTTGAAAGGACATTAAAATACTGTAGAACAGTATAATTAGCATAAAGGTGGAATTTAAAATTGTTTAAAGAGAATGTAGTATTATTTGTACAAATTGTTAACAGAATTGATCTAAGGACAAATCCCTGGGGCATACCTTTGGCACGAAGGAGAAGAGGATGACTGAACATTTAATAATTGTAATCTTTTAAAGAAGTAGTTTTTGAACCAGGTTTGATTTGCCAATTCAAATTTTGACCAATATAGATGTGTTTCAAAAAATTATGACATTTAAATTGTAAGGCTACACATAGAAGTTCCCAAAAATATACAGGTACTTTTCTGCTTGTTTACAACCTTAATCGAAAGTGTTATAGAAGATCATCCATGATTACATGTGTTACATTTTCAGATATTATGAAACCAGTCATTACAAATATGCATTGACTGGTATGAGCGTTTCACGATATGATGATCAGGAGCTAAACAATAAATTATGTTATTTACACCCAGTTTAAAAAAAGCTAAAACATGAGCTAATTTCCTTTTTAAAAACAATTGGTGTTCTATTTATATTAATAGATTTTGTATCAGCTGCATGAAGATGTTTTGTTCTTGATTTCTTACCTTAAAAGAACTCAACCAGCATTCTGTGGAATGTCAGCATAAATCTGCTTTTGCATCTGCTGCCTTCTGTCATTTTGTTTACTGCATCTCCTGTCTGATAAAGCTTCATAATCACTTCCCAGCTGTTATATTCAAACAAGAACGTTTGAACTTAGGCCCAGATCAAATTTGCTCTTCTCAATGGCGCAAATACTAATAACCACTCCCAAGCCAACGGATAGCTCTGGTATTGTCTCTGAAGCGAGACGAAACAAAAAGAGCCAGATGAGCAGAGATGAGGGGAAACTAAGAAGAACAGGATGATGCAGCAGAGAGGAATACACTTCTTCAGTTTGGTTTTCTCTTTCATCTCCTACCCATCGTCTTTCTCATGTTCAGTTTGCTTTTCATATTCCCACGCCTGTGCTTGTTGCAATCCCTGTTGGCCTTCCGTTGTGTTGATCTCGTTCCTTTCCCCACTTGGATTTCTCCTCTATTCTTCCACTGAGCTTTATTTCTTATCTCACAACATGTATATATATAAACAAAACCTTATAAAAAAAAAAAAAAAAAAAAACCTTAAATCAAAGGAAGTCTTTCTGACCCTCTTATTTATTACCCCAAAGCACTGCTAATATAGGCACACTTAAAAACAATAGAAACACTTAAAAGTTGTTGTGACAGCCCACTTAGTCCAAGGTCTGTATTTAAATAACCTCTTCGCCTTTACTTAGAAAGTATGGTGATTCATCTTTTTCTCATAAAAGTTCAGAGACAGGCAGAGGAGAAAACAGAGTGCACTGTTAAGGAAAAACATTTTCTAGATTTTTTCAGCAAGGTTTTTTTTTTTTTTTCTTTTTTGTAATTCAGTACTTTAAGCAAAACAGAATCTGCTTTTGTCTAAAAGTCCTCTATAAGTAAGATGAGAATTAAAATAATTAAATACTAATAATTTGTTGTAGCAGTCTGAGAAAAGGACTCTATAGCTATAGTTGAAGTAACCTAAAATGGAAAAATAAAGTAAATTAAACTGCTAAATGCAACATAAGACACATTGGCTTACCTCTGTATATTTTTTCAGTCAAATCCATGACAATGATATCATTTATTTGTGAAAGATGACAGATTTTTATTCTTTTATTCCCAAGGTTATTTGTCAGAAATTGTTTTTTTTATACACTAACATCATTGGCTACATTTGTAGCCAAGGCACAGCCTAAATTCACAGACACTAATGTATTGGATTAACCATAGTGACCTGATGCAATTTTGTTTTGTTAAGAAATCTGATGTTGATGCAATCATTTTTAAATGTGACTGGATAAAAGATATGTTTGTGAACGTACTCCTGTGTGACTCTTCCTGTGCTGCCTCTCCAACTGTAGAGTTGTGTTATTTTTTGATTAGCAACACCTAGCATTTGGGAAGAGAACAACAGTGAGGACTACAGTGCATGTGGGACGAGATGAATGGGAGATCCTAAATATTCTCCCATTCATCTCGTATTTTTGCCAATTTGTATCCCTATTTCACCCTTTTGTCTTCAAAGCAAAATGGCTCAAAGCAGTTTTCTGTTGGTTGATACAGTTTAGCCCAACAGTTTAGTTCACACACTTGGCAGGTTTACAGCGAAAGTTATCTTTTAATTTTAGCAACTTGTTTATTCAAATTGAAAGTAATAAAAACCTTTTGGAGTGGCGAGAGTCCTGACTAGTCTTGATAGCAAGGAGACCTCCCAACCTCAAGAACTTGGTGCTCATTACATTTCCCAATCCTTCAATAATGCTCTGATCAGGATCTTGAAGTGAAAATAGGGATCAGACTGAAGCATCCCTTGTGGAGTGATCAGCTAAACAACCCAACTTAACTTTATTCAGATGCCCCTGAAGGGCAACTGGTTTTGCAGCAAAGAAACAATACACAAAACAAATGAAAAAAAATACATTTCTTAAGGTGATTTATTGTATTTCATAAAAATACAAAGCAATAAATTATTGAAAAACAATATTCAAAAACACTTAGAACCCAACATGTAACCCAGTTACTTTATGCTTGACTGCTGAAGAGGTCAGATAGTGAGATCTGTTTCCCACCTGTTATGTTATAGCATATTTTCACTGTTCTAGACAGTAAGTTTCTGACCTTAATGTTAGCATTGCCATACCAACAAACCAAAGGTACCATAAAACAAGGCATTTTTGTGAAATACATATTTTTTTAATAACCACTGCAATTCAGTTTCAAAGCATAATTATTTTGCTTCTTTTGGATTTAAAAGAGAAATCAAACTCGGTTTTATTATTTTAAACTATTCAGAGGTGAATCAAACTTTATCAAATATGTTGCTGAGGTATTGCTAATGTGTAGACACATGGACAGTGTGTTGTGATACAAAGTAGAGCTGCCTAAGCCCAGTAGATACTGTTGTACCAGTTGTGCAGATGTGTTAGAAAAACTCTAGGTACCAATTCATTACCTATGAATTATCATGTTTATGGTAGCCCTGCCAGCCCTCTTTATCTTACACATGAAGACAACACTTGAACATATATCATGAGTTATACCCTAAACCTAGAAAAATCCATGCAGAAAGTATTTGAAAAGAAAAAAACAAAAATTTAAACCTAGACTAAACTCACAGACCCTGACAGTTGATGGTTTACCCTGCATGCTGGTTATGTAAGGGGACTGCTGAAAGCGGAGGGTCCAGGCTTACATCATTGACATCACAACTGTATCATTTTCTCATCAGCTAAACTCTGGCTGTCCAAACATCACTTCTTGCCTCTCAAGCTTCAAACTCCTATAAACCACAACCTGAAGCACGGATGTGCCATATTCAACAACATTGGCAACATTTTAGAAATAAAGCTTAGACGCAGCAGAATAAGGTAAATAAAGTCATTACGTCATAAAGTCACAAGTATCTCACAAACATAAATAGGGTGATGATCCAATGAGGGACTTGTTATTTTTTAGCCTGATGAACAGCAACAGGATCTCAGAAATGTAGCATTATTAAACCTTTTGCGTCAGAACAGGTCAAAGCCTCCATTAGTGTGAATTTTGCTGCAGACATGCCAAAATGCACATATGCACAGTCATATTTGGCAGCTGTCACCCAATCAATATTGTTCCAATTATACTGATGCTGTATCAACATTTCAATGTCAGCGTGACGCAACACTAATGCCTGCCAAGAGAAAGCCAGCCACTGTGAGGAAAGAAAGAAAGAAAGAAAGAAAGAAAGACAAAAAGAAAGAAAGAAAGAAAGAAAGAAAGAAAGAAAGAAAGAAAGAAAGAAAGAAAGAAAGAAAGAAAGAAAGAAATTATTGAGTAAGAAAAAGAACGATGAGATGGGGAAAGAGTTTGACGGCGTGCCCCTGAGCTGGAGTGAAAACAATATAATGTTCCCTGTGGGAGACGGTGAAGTAACACAGAGCCAATTGTAAATGACAGGAGAAGTGAGATTTTTCATTTCTACATGACAGCCATGATGGTCAAAATGCAATACACCTTTTCCATCCAGTCCTCCCTCTCTTCTGTCATCTCATTTTCAACTCATCACCTCTATCCCTGCATCACACTCCTTCCTGTGATGCCACCCTCCTTTACCTCCTCTGGTATATCCCTCACAAACTCTTTAACATGTCTGCCACCTCTGCTCTTTGACCTAATGTTGGTGAAATGTAACATTTCAATCATCAGAACAATTAATGACATCTAGTGTCTCTAGGTTGACAACCTTCTATTTTTTAAACACTGAAACATGCCTTAAATGTCACCATTCATTCTACTTGATCGCAACATATCCGGTTAATCAAACTGATTACCCCGATGATCGGAGACACCACCTCACAGCTCATCGACACATGCTTGACACTGCGTGCTCTTAGGCAAGCTGTGCTGCGGATTAAAACAGACGTTTAAATGCTGTTTCCGCTATATGAACTGGTGACACTGGAAAATACAGAGAACAGATGGAGGAGAGTAATTACATTAAAAGAAGAGAGATAATTATGTAGCGGTATGTTAAGGCTACAGCATGTTCAGCCTTTTATAAAGAGCTGGTTTGCTTAACGGAGCTTGATACAATGTATTGTCAAAAGTAATCCCTCTACTGCCAGTACACATGTACAAACCTGAGTGATATTACATTCCTCACCCATATGATTTAATATGATGTTGTTTAGGTGTGTTTTTGAGGGGAATATTAGACCGATATTTGAGAACTTCATTTATGTGGTGAAACACTGATGTTGGACAAGATGGCCTCGTTCATAGCCCCCACTCTAAATCACTCTGAGGGTGTTCTATCAGGTTGAGATCAGAACTCTGTACGGGCCAGTCAACTTTTTCCACACCAGACTCACTCATCCATGTCTTTATGGATCTTCCTTCAAGCTTTCTTTGTTTCACTGATCCTATTTCTCTCTGGCCCTAGAAAGTATGGAATCCTAGGATCTTTGAAATAATAGGATGTTCAAAAAAAGAAAAATGCCAAATAGGTCATCATTGGGTCTTGTAATAGAATATAGCCAAAAACTTATGGCCAAAATCAACACAAATACAGTTAATCAGACACAAAATCAACCCTCTTCCGTGTCACTTCCAGACCTAATTCCTAAAGAAAAACTGAGGGGTGAGCTGCAGAGAAGAAAGAATAGGAGGAAAACCGGGGCTCTTGTGATAGTGTGTGAAGAGGAATGGTCAAAGATTCCTCTCTTTGCGTGCTCTGTGCTTATGATGTGGTATAGACGTAGAGTAAGTGCTGTACTATTGTTAAAGGAGGGTTGTACAAGGGTTGTTGCTTGGGGGGGAGTCTACAAGTGAAATAAATGAATAAAAAAAGGTTTTTTGCAACTTAAATATTAATCCTAAATTTTTATTCACAAACAGGCTATTTTGAAAAAAAAAAAAAAACAAACTCATCACCATAATATGATGGCTGGAGAGCCCAGTCCTAGGACAACTGTCCTGTTTGCCCCCCGTCAGCGCCCATAGAAAGTTACACCCATACATCCATTTTCAATAACCTCTTAAAACTGTTCCTGGTTGTGGAGGACTTTTGAATGAGGAAAATATTTGGATCACTCGCTTGTTGAACACGAACCTGGTCATAAACAGTGCAGTAAATTGTGAATAGACTTGTTATGGCATATTGCAACACTTGAATCCATCATCTTTAACCTTCCTGCTTGTGTTTTGCCTGGTGAACTTGTCTTTAGCTCAACACTCTTTCTTCCATCTTTGGCAGTAGAAGACATTTTAAAAAAGCTGTTCCCCCCCTGTTGTCAGTCCTCCAAGACATCTAAGAGCTCAGTTGGAAAAAGAGCTGAGCAGCCAGCAGGTTGCACCACACTCAGAACACTGCATCATAACATGCTGTTAAGCATCAGAATGACAGAGAAATGCGATTTTCTTCTACACTGCGTTGCTATGCTTTTGTTTGTGGAATATAGCACATACCAAGTTCTATTTCCATCATCTTCCTTTCTTTCTTCTTAAAGTTGCATCCTCTCATGTTTGTTATCTAGTACTGCATCACTAAAAGCTTTCTACATCTTACTGCCTGTTTTGTACATGCAGGAAATGTTCGTATGTGATGTTTTGTCTAACTGTAAGATCTTCTTCTCTTTCTTAAGAAGGCTAGAAATGTTAATGCCACAAGTCTAAATGCACTATGTTGTCAAAAACATTTTTTAATCCAAATTTTTACTGTCTGGACCTTCATAGTTTGAATGAGTGGATGCACCAAGGACAATAAGTTCTGATAATATTCAAATAACTCCATTGTAAGGTTTATTCAAATAACATGAATAAAATATTCATGTTATTTGTACCATTTAAATGAGTCAGGTAGATTAGAAAGTTCCTATTCAGTCCTTTCTTTTGTTTCTACATCAACAAAATCAAGACAGATGGTTAACAGGTTCTGGTTTTGTTAGTTTGGTAGACCTATTGTAGACTATGGAAATATGGATGGAATCACTTATTTCATCACAAAATCCAGGGAATATAATAAAATCTGGTCATTTGTGTATTTAATATTACAAATTTACATATATGTACTGTTCACAATGAAAGAGCTATGAAGAGGCTGTGTTTTGTCTGTCTCTTTCTGTCAACCTGTCTGTGATGAGGCCCACCCCTCCCTCGACAGCAGAGTTGGAGAGACCTAATCGCCACACAGTATGACAGTAATCATTAAAAACTACAATTTGCAAAAAACAAACAAACAAAAAATTGGTTTTATGACGTAGAAGAACTGTAAGTTTTATTTATTTAGTAATAATTTTGATTACAAGGAGAACTCATTATGAGCGATATTATGCAACCACAAGCTGAGTATGTCAACAGAGAAGAAGCTAACATTACAAGCAAACATCCTCAACAGACTTGTTGTATCTGTGCTGAGTCAACTGCTCCTTTGGAAATAAATGATAAAGCTATGTGTGTTTTAAGGTAAACATGGGCTGGAGCAAAGAAGATTTTCCAGAACTCTCCAGAGGGACAAAATATCAGTCACTGGCAAAAAATAAATAAATAAATAAATAAATAAATAAAATAAAAGCTTTAGGGACATAAATTTTAGAGGGTGAGAACACAGTGTCAAAACTATTGTGGAAAATATTTGATACATAAAGTGTGACTTTTAAGCTATTGTCTGAAGAGTTTTATTTTATGAAAAAAGTTGGTTTAATTTATATAAAAACACAACGCTATTAGTAAAGTTAGCTGGAAGTCCTCTCCTCTTTCATTTGGTGTCACATTTTAAAGGAGCGGAGTGAAACTCAGAGATCTATACTTCAGTTCTGCACAGAAGTGTTCTGCATGTGTTCAGTTTTAAAAAAAAAAACAGTGTATTCAGTCAGTACAGGTTCTTGCCTGTCAGAAAGAGCACCATTACAGCTAATAATCATTTCTGTATTTTTTTAAGTTATTTTATAGCAATGTTTTTTTTTATTATTATTATTTATTTTCTCTTTTAACCACACATATCGAAGTAAGCGGTGGAATCCAACACTGTATACATATACAGGACGATTGGTCTATGGAGGTCAGCTAATCAGAATTTAGGGCAGATTGACAAGCAATGCTGATAGTTAAAGTTACTTTATAATAAACTCTAGCATAAGGAATATAAAATACTTAAATTGACACTGAAACAATCTGATTTTAACATAAACCCTAATTAATAAAAATGTTCTTTATGACTTCGTTAGCTAAAAATCTTCTTGACACAGACTGTTCCTACAAGCAGAAACAAACATGTTGAGCCTTCAAATTAACTTAAAACACAATGGTGTATCACAGGATTGTGTGCTCACTTTAAGTTTGACTACAGAGCCACATCACTTTAACACTTATCAACACACTGCAGGAAGAAATCAAAGGCTGACATAGAAAAAAAAGGAGATGGTTGCAGGGACGCCACAAGTGTGTGCACGCTTGCATGTGTGTGACTGTGTAAGTGAATCAGAGGGCAGTTTGTCATGTTGCTGCTCCACAGCCCTGATCCGAGCTGACAGGTGAAGCTAAGCGCAGCTAAACAGCACACATAACAGAGAGGATGAGAGAGACGGGAAGAGGCGGAGGCAGGCAGGAGGCTGCAGAGATAAGGGGAGTCAGAGGAAGAAAAAAACATAAAGGATGGGAAAGAGAATAAGGAAGATGAGAAATGAGGGATGAACAAAAAGTCAGTGTGAGAAATAGAAAGATGGGGTAATAGCTGTCAGAGTTAGAGAGCCATTAAAAAGAGAAACACAGACGAGAGAGGAAAACAACAAGGAGGCATGAAGGAGAGAAACAGAGAGAGATAATTTTAACAGTAGCAAAAAAGAGCCTGGGAAAGTCAGGAAGCTGGATTAACTGCTGAAACAGACTGGTTAATTGACATTTTGTCAAGAGAAAGAACTGAGCAAGTTAATTTTTCATGATATTGCTTTATTAATCTATAAATGTCTCAACTCCCATCTTGTAAAGTCTTTCACCCTGTCTGGTGAGGAAACTGTTTTCTATGTGAGAATTTAGCTAAAGATTTTTCTTTTATTTTATAACATCTCATTTTAGAACATTCTCAGTCAGGAAGATTTCAGCAGAGATTTATTTTACAGGAAGAGAAAAGCAATGCCTTCAAAATATGTATTTCACAATGTAATAGCCACCGACTTTACTGAGAGTCATTCAGATTGGCAGACCAACAGAGTAGTGCATGACTGTGAAGTGGGAGAAAAAGTTTTGTTTTGTTTTGTTTTTTTTTCCACTGTGCAAAAGAATTTGCATAGCATAAAAAAAACTGTAATATCAGTCCATATTACTGATGGACAAAGGAAGAGAACTTATCCAGCATTAGAAAGTTATAAAAAAGTTCAAAATGTCTCCCCACAACCAAACATTTGTGTTTCTTTTTGTTTTTTGTTCTGCCTTTGCTTATTGAGAAGAGCACTTTAATATCAGAGAAAATGGCAGCAAAGTGCTTCTATCAAACCAAATTGTGTCTCAAGCTAGGATTTGGGGGGGTAAGGATAACAACACAAAGTAATGAGATAAAGTAGGGTGTGGGTGTTGAAATCAAATAAATCAAAAAGGATGTGCCAGCTTTGAGATCAAATCTCTCCATGATAAAATTTAGAATGATGTCCTCAAACCCATCAAGCTGCAGTTTATATCCAGGTTTTCATTTTACACCTTAATAGGAGCCGTTCCTCCTCAACAGTGTAGGAGGAGGATGTTGATTACTGCACAGATTGCAAAGAAGTTTGTGGCAAATATTTGATCGGAACATGAATATATGAATATGTTTTGTATTTTGATAATATCAAGATAAACAACACAATGTTACAACAGAATGTGAATTTGTTACAGTGATAAAAGCTATAATACTGGCTGGTCTGCTGTTTCAGTGCATGTACAATTACATGAATATATTTCATTTCAGTTTTTAGTTCGACACTGATGCTTAATTGCATTGCCGTTATTTTGTTGAGCTTTTCCAGTTTGAGACCTCAGATAAGTGCACAATTTTTTTTGGACTGCTCTTTCACATCAACATGTGTTTGTTGAATTGCTGTTTTCTGTCCTTCAGTTGCTATGTCTGAAATCATATGGTACCTTTATACACCTTTATTCATAAAGAAAAAGTGTGTAAAAAAAAAAAAAAAAATAAATATATCTTTTATCGCTGCAACATAAGCTTAGGTTCACACAGCAGGCCTTAAAGCTGAATTCCAATTTTTTTGTGAAATCTGATTTTTTTGTGTGTGGTTGTTCACATTTCCAAATATATGAGACTTGTATGTGATCTCCAGTGTGAACTGTAAACAGCCTAAAAGTGTCCCGCATGCACAGAAGATGACGCAATAATGTCACACGCAGCGAGCGTGCTAAGTGTTTGCAGAAGTAAACATGGACAGTAATGGTGTAGCATAACCTGCAAAACATTAATTGAATCAGAAACCTCGCTTTCTCGCCATTGACTGGTTTCTGCATTATCGTCCGCCATGGTTGTTGTTTTTCTTTCCGCTTCCGCATATCAGGACGCAGAATAGTGACGTTTATCGAGTGTCAGTGACGTACAAGTTGGATGAACACAACCTGGCCGTACAGGCACAGGTCACTTTTGAAAAGATCGGATACGTATCGTATTTAGGAGCACATATCCAAGTGGCCTGGGTCGCATTTGTAAAAATTGGATCTGTGTTGTACAGACTCTCATGAAAAGATCATATACAGGTCGCATAAGGGCCAAAAAAATCGGATTTGGGCCACTTCAGGTTGCAGTGTGAATGTAGCCGTAATGTCACTTTGGAAATTTCAGAAAACGTCAACTTTTAATGTTAGTTCTTTTTTTTTTAATGCATAATAGATCTGGCATTAATCATAAATCATTGTTATCAACAAAATCACTAGTGGCAAAATTATTGACCCACCAAACATTCTCTTTAAAATATTTGTAGCTGAAGCATTTTTTAAATGTATGTTTTAAGTTAATCAGAGTTTTTAGTTACTTCTAATTACTAACCCAAAATTTAGTTTAACTTGGTGTTTAAAAATGACATGACATAAAGGCAGTGGCTTGATCAAGACCTATATGTAGCAAGTACATTATTTTTAGGTAATGAGAGTGCTAATAGTAACCTTAATCAGTCTTAATATGAACTGGGTTAGTTGTCAGAAAATATAGGTAAGACTCCTTCAAAGGGGGGTTTAACAATGAACACAGAATCACAGAGACTGAATTTATATTTGACAGGTGCCATATATTGAAATTTATGCAACAAACATTAATAATATTAAATATACAACACCTGAATGACCATTCAATTTTATAAATACGTACAGTGAAAAATGAAATAAACAATAAACAACAGACAAACAAGCCAAGCAATCAAGTTCGTTATCTTTTTCTTTGTTGTGCAAATTATTAATTTACAATGTCTCCTGCATCCAAGGTTTTATTGCTCAACACAGGCCCCAAATGTAGTCCTTGGTTCAATAGTTCATGTTGAACAAAGGGCTGATGCCAATGAGGTTTTGGGTAAGCTGTGGAACAGAAATTTAAAGACTCAAAACAGTCCAAAATCAAGGGGGAAGAAACAGAGTTCGAACTGGCTGCAGGAGCCTCCTACCAGCCCGGAGCAGATGAATTCCTCCAGATTGAGAATAATTGGTCTGAATCCTGAGAGGCCAGATGATTCTTTGGTCGAGGTTCTGGACCTTTTTCTGTAGCTCACCATCATCAGTTTAAGACCTGGCCAATTCCGTTTCGAAGGTAAATACAAAGTCCTCTCACCTCTCAGAGGTCTGCGATTGTTGGTTCCTGCAGCGCCTCCTCCACAAACTGCCCTGTGGCTTTACTGACATTGTTTGCTTGTCAGGTAATATAGCTATTGATTGGTTCACTGCGGTCACATGTCTGAATGATTGTACACTCGCAAGAATGAATAATAATGCAAGAAGAAATGCATGAAGTGCATACTAGGGGGAAAGAGAAAAATTATTTTTCTACCCCAGTTACATATATTTATCCTCAAAGCATACTGTTGCAAAAAAGACGAGCATTTTGGGGTTGCTAAGTCTCCACAACAACCATGAGATGCCAATTCATTGCTTTTCTACCTTACCATCACATGTAAACAAATACATTTGCTAAACAATACTGGGTCTTAAAATGGATCTGTGTGCTTTAGTCAGATGACACTATATTGAACTTATCAGCAACAAACACCTCAAAGTACTTATATGTGGGAAAAGCACCATATCTCCACTGTTAAGTGCAGTGGATGATTTGTGATGCTGTGGGCCTGTTTTTTTTCCCCTGAAGGCTCTGTGGACCATGTTAGAATGGATGGCGACATGAACTCTTGTCAGAGCATTTCAAATAAAAATGTGGTGGTCAATACCGGAAAACTGAAAATGCGTCTCCATTGGATCCATTACGTAATGCCTAATCAACAAAGAAGATGTTCCCCAGACATGAAATGTAGCTTTTTTATTGCCATCTCAGTTCTCAGACTTAAATCCTATCAAAAACATGTGGGGTGAGCAGAAGTGAAAAGCTCTAGAACACTGGACTACCCAGAGAGATTTTATTCAAAACAAGTATGTTTTTTTAACATGGGAAAATTTCTGACCTGAATTTTAAACAGTTTCAATGTGAGAGTTTGTTAGTATAAAATTTGAATTTGTGTGAATGCTTTCTTCACATCATTTTTGTTGTTGTTTTGCATAAGCATTTCATCCTCTTTTAACTCACTGAAAGAAAAAAGTACTGAATCAAAAACTCATATATCTATTTTCTTGTGCCTCTTAGAAATCTGGTCGCTGGGGTAACAGATCCAGGAGAGAAACCAAGCAATCCTTCTCTCTAGTGATACCATTCTCCTTACTCTGGGAGATTGCAAGATGTTCCCAGACCAGAAGGGACAGGTAGTCCCTTCACCTAGTTCTAAGTCTCTCCCAGTTTCTCTTTCCTATGCCTAGAAAATGTACAAATTAAGGCATCCTTAAAGGCATCCTGATCAGAAAGAATGGGCCTCCTCAACTGAATGAGTTCCTCACCTAATCCAGATACCCTTTGAAGGAAGGAAGTTCATTTCAGCCGTTTGTATCATGCATCTCATGTTTTTTTGGTCACGATCCATACCTGATAACCTAACACACGGGACGAAAGATTGGCGGCCTGGTAACTGGAGAGCTTTGCCATTCAGGTCAACTCTTTCTTCAATATAAAAGAAAAGAGGAGAAGACTGAATCCCTCTATCCGCTCTATCCTTTAGCCACTCCATCCTGTCATTAATGATGAATAATACAACAAAGAAACTTTAACTCAATCCCGACCTACAGAGACAGTCCCCTTTTATCTGGTTCAGAACCATTCAGCCCATTAACATAACGTGACTTATGTGGCTATCAAAACTGTTAAAGTACCAAGTTTATGTGGCGTAAAAGAATGCGACTTTTATATTTAAGTCATGTATAATGTGATGTATATCACATTATACATGACTTATAATGTGATGTATATCACATTATCCTGAAAAACTAATTAATTGGAGGAAATAATATAAAAAACAAAAAGCTGGAAAAACCCAGCTGCATAAATGTGCTGTTTTGTTAAAGCATCTTGTGATATAGTTTCAGCATTCAGTTTCCCTCAGCTCACACCTTTATCCAACTTAACCCATTAATTTTAATGAATCTGAAAAACCATAAAGTTAATGAATGACCCAACAAGAATGCAGATGTGAATCCGACAGAAAATCTGTGGAATCACCTGAGTGCTGGAGACCAGAGATTTCCTCAGACTTTGAGACATTACAAAGTTAAAATGTGGGACGTTAACAAACTCCTACCAAAGAAGATTGGATGCTGAAATCCAAAGGTGCTTTAACAAACTATTGGTTTAAATGTGAGCAAACTTAAGCAATTGGATTATTGTCCTTTAAGATCACATTTAACCTTTGCTTGGGTTCTTGGGTGATTAAGGGACCTCAGTCCAAATGATTCATCATAAACCCTAAGAAAATTTGTGGACATACTTAAACAAACTCACTTTAGGTTCCTTGTGAGGTCACATTAACCAGAAGAACAAGAACAGAAGACTAAAAAAATAAAAACCTTTCCACCAACCCCCCCCCCAAAAAAAAATGTGTGGAGACGACAAAGGATTACAAAGATGAACGTACAAACAGAGGAAAACGCGACTGAAGGTGGCTCGAAATAGACTGACAGATGTGAGTCATCAGCTGCTTCTCACTCACTTCTTATAATAAAGCAAAGCCAAGATCACTTTTAATGTACTCACATGAATGTGCGTATATAATTGTGTTTCTAACTTTACGACAAATGAGGGACAAGAACTGGCAGTGAGAGTTTTGTATCCATTAGTGTATTTACAGCCCACTGTCAGAGTGTCCTTGCACTGACTGTACTGCAGGTGTGTGCGCCTGAGTTTGTGAGTAATTCCAGTGATAAACGACATTCTCGACACACAAAATGATATACAAAAGCTCTGATGTTTATGTAGGCTGTAAAAGCTGAATTCAGTGAGCTGAATGCAGTGTGAAGGAAAAATCTCTGCATGTGTGAATGTGTGGTGAACACAGGTTGACTGATTGACTCTTGTTGGGCTGTCTGTAGTATCATATTACATCAAATTAATTAGGCTATGTCAAACAAAGCTCTGAGTTGTTTTGTTTAGGTGTCTGAGCCAAAACCGTTTAATTTGTCAGACAAGGTTAATTTTGTAATTGGTGATTAAATGAAAGAAGACATGAAAAATAAAGCATATATTCACATGCAGGTATAGGCCAGCATGAAGTTTTCACTATATGATATGCTTTCAGTCCTCAGAAGGAAGGCTAACAGCTATTGTAGCTTTTATCCACCCAAACACCAGCACCACTGTATTCTATTTACAGCTGGTAAAATGTGTGACTACTATTACTCTGTTCAGCATTTCATAGTTAATTCTTTATATTTTTCTGTGAAGTATGTGATATGCTTTATCAGTGCAACTAAGTAATGCTGAAAATGGGAATGTAATTGCTTTAAGTTACGGTACAGAACTGTAGTCTTTTATTTTTATGATAAACTTATTCTGTACTGGAATGAGCTTTAGATTTTTCTATAAATCAAAAATATGTATGAATACATTTGACAGACAAATGAAAAGCACAGACAAATTATAAATTTCTCTCTTTTTGAGATAATTCAAATCAAACTTAATTGAAATTTTTTTGTTAATACCAAAATAAAATATAAAGTTGTAGGAACTCAAACTATCCAAGTTTCTTAAAAGATGCTGTTGGCTGTGGGCAGGAAGGATCTCCTGTAGTGGTCAGTATTACTGCAGTTCTGAGGAGCCCTCTGAGTGAAGAAACTGTTGTTGTGTAACAGTATCATGAACTCCATAATTTTCTTGAAGAATCCTTCTTTGCACAATAATCTCCAGTGGTTCTGCAGTCATCACCAGAACAAAACCAGCTTTCATCATCAGGTTGTTGAGCCTTTTTAGATCCCTGGGTCTGATGCTGTTACCCCAACAGATGATGGTAGAAAAGATGACACTCTCCACAACAGATTTATAGGAGATATGCAGCATCTTGCTGTAAACACGGAAGGACCTAAGCTTCCTCATAAAATAAAGTCTACTCTGTCCCTTCTTGAAGGCGGCTTCACTTTTGAGTCTCCAGTCCAGTCTTTTTGTCTTGGTGAACTCCGAGGCATTTATATTCCTCAATTACCTCCACTTCTTCTCTCATGATGGAAACAGGGTTTGACCTACTCCTGTTTCTCTTGAAATCTACAATAATTTCCTTTTGGTTTGTTCACATTAAAGATGATTGTTCCCACAACATGACACAAAGTGATCCACCAGCTTTACGTACTCAGCTTCTTGTCCATCTTCAAAAAACCCAGACGACTGCAGTCATCTTAGTATTTCTGTAGATGAGAGGAGTTTGACTTGTTCTGGAAGTCTGAAGTGTACAGAGTAAAAATGAATGGTGATATGACACTCCCCTGTGGTGCTCCTGTGCTGCTGACCACCTGGTTAGAAACATAATCCTTCAGTCTCACAAAATTTGTCAGATAGTCATTGATCCAGATGATTGTTTAGCCCTTCTACCTGTGTCTACTGGAGTTGCAGTTGGTAGCACTGCTGTCTTGCACCAAGAAGGTCATAGGTTCAAAGCCCAGACTGGGACTTTCTTTCTACATTGATTTTGCATGTGTAGGTTCTTCCTGTGGACCCAAGCTTCTTTCCATAGTGAAACATCTTCTTACTTTGCTCATAGGTGTGTGTGACCGGTTGTTTGTCCCGTGTGTCTCTGTGTTGCCCTGTGATGGACTGCCGACCTGGGTGTAACCTATGTCTCACCCAGTGACTGTCCTTGCCCCTCCCCCCACCTGCAAATGATGGATAGATGTTTCCACATTAGTCCAGACAAACCAAACACTGGGAACTGGAAGGTTTAGCCTTAAGTTGATTCGCCCATACTAAAAGTTGACATTTGAAAGCAGCCCTTCTGCAAACTAGAATTATCACTGCAGCTGTAGGATCCCTGAAATGATAAACCTAAATTTAAGAGATTGTTGAACCATGTGTGATATGCTATGAAGCGAAACTAAGCATCTGCATATCTGTAGTCAGGCATCAAACATGTTAATCTGCTTTCTAATGAAGCTATTTGCATGTGAACGGCTCTTTCATGTCATTAACTAATCACCCGCATCGCTTTAAAAGATGCAAACAGCACCCATCAAGAAGGCATCACCTGCTACATCTCAGCGCTCACACATCTTTTATTCAGAAAAAGCCATGCAAAGATTCGCCTATCCATCCAAGCTGTACTTGCTAGGCTATGTGCCTCATCACCCTGAGCAAACTGGCATTGCCGCTGTTTGTGCTGGTGCCAGAGGTGGAGATGGAAGGTCACCAACTCCACAATGCATTCCCTACTACACAACATCTGTTCTGGTCCGTCACTGTGCACATATTGCAGAGCTGTGGTGCTTCTGATTCATCAGAGCTGCACAGAGCATGACATATTTACAGTACTTAAAAAGTAGAGATGCTGCAGTGGTGTCAAGGGGGTGCTTCTACAAAGGCACCATGGGGCTCTTTGTTTTATACTGAAATGATGAATGGTGGAGATGTTGAGCCATCTGGGTAAAATGAAACAACAGTCTCTCAAAATTCTGTATAAAAGTAGCATTAATCCAAGTCATAACTCCAGCCGTCTCTTGGGCAGTACAGAAAAAATTTCAACCAGCTCTATAAGTGAAGTTTTCAACACATGCATGCCATCCCAAATAATACTAACCAAACATTACGGACAGAAACAGAACAATCTTGTAATCCCTGTTCAGTTTGACAAAGGCTGTATTAAATATATGCCACAAACCCACATGAGTGGTCCAAGCTATTTCAGCAGTACTAGATATTTGACAGAGCCTATCCATATCATTGCATCTAAATCAATGTCATGATGGATGAAAGCTGAGATCTTTGTATATCGAGCACCTAAAGAAGCTTTGTCAAAAGGTTTGTGGTATGACAGATATTCTGCTGACAAATGTGTGTAAAGCATGCACGTCTGCGCGTGTGGGTGTATTCATGCGTGGGTTATTTGTGCGTCACGTCGGTGAATGTTTGAGAACAAATCCCTTGAGGAGTGTGAATCTGCATCTGTGTGTGTGTGTGTGTGTGTGTGTGTGTGTGTGTGTGTGTGTGTGTGTGTGTGTGTAAAAACAAGAAAAACAAAAAAAAAAAAAAAAAAAAAAAAAAAAAATGGAAAAGACAACCCAAAATAATGAGAGCAAGTGACTCAGCCTGTGACATATGGTATTTTCTGTGACATCATCTTTTGCAACACTACAGCCTCAGCACTGAGATCCTGCCAGCAACTGGTTCATGCGGCTTCCAGGATACAGGCTGCATCTTTATAGCACACGACTTATTTTTGAAAAACGGGTTAAACAAAGGTTTTAAATAAAAACAGCTGTACATAGAGATAAAATGTACTGGTAAAATAAAAGACAAAAAATATGTGAAAAAATAGGAACTGACAGGGCCAAAAAATATTGCTCATTGATGTACATATTTTCCTTTAAATGTATTTGGTGTGAAAAGTAAAACGCCAGAGGTGTAGGTGATATAAAATACAAGACAAAATGTTTTTACATCTAAATTTGATGTATATCATGTTCAATTTAAGAGTAAAAGAAACTTAACAGAGGACAAAAATTTAGAAAAAACACGCAAGAATAATCTGGTTTCATATCCTTAAACAAATAGTTTGAACCACCTTTTGATTTAGTTTCAACATTCAACCTTCGAAAGGCGTTTTTTACAGTGAGGTTGGGATCAAAAGGATCTCTTTGTACAATGGTATCAATCAGGAGAAGGATACACAAAAATCTCACAGCATTATACATACAGCACAAACATTTACAAACATAGGATAAACCCAATGACTGCTTGAGATAGGCACCAGCAGTCATTGGGCGAGAGCCGATACACCCTGACAACACAGAGACACACAGGACAAACAACTATGCATGCACCCATCCATACGTAAGAGCTCTTTAGAGTAGTAGACAGGATTTAGTAGACAGTAGTAGTAGTAGTAGTCAGGATTTTGGACTGTGAGAGGAGTACCCAGAGAGAACCCACATATGCATGAGGAAAACATGTAAACTCAATGCAGAAAGACTCCAGGCCAAAATTCCATCCCAGTAGCTGTGCAATAATGTTGCAAAAGGATGTAATCCTTCATTTATCTCCCCTCCAACACTCTGTTTTCATCTTTAATTGAAGCTTACACTTAATTTGCTCAATTTTAGCAAACATTTAAAAATTCTTATAATAAATAATAAGCAGAGCAATTTAGTCTAAGGGATGATTTTTTTTTCACCAATTTTGCAATGTACATAGTTATACATTCAGGAATGAGTACAATGTGAGGTTGTACACATCTATACACACACTCGTATGAGCTGATGAGAGATTGCACGACCACAAACAGGACTTGGCATCGTAGGCACTCAGCAATGCCAAGGGACATTATTTGGCAGCTGTCAGCTCTAATAGGAGAATAGCAGGGTGGGAGACAGTTTCAGGCCCTTCACCAGGCCTGCATGGGCGCACTATCTGGCAACGTTTGCAGTGGGTGTGTCAGTCTGCACGCACAATTACGACTCCAGGGATGATTCAGAGTCAGGGACTGTGTTACCAGATCACTTGTATTATCACACCACCCATTTACCATTGTATGTATCCTCTGTGTGTTTGCAGAGTGTGTGTACAGTGTCGAATAGAAGTTTATTTATACTCATCTTTTGTGGGAAGATCATATATAATTTTTGGTTTTTCATGATATGTTTAAACTATTTTTTTGAGGTAATTTGATTTGACAACAAAAAAATGTAATTATTGTTTTTTTTTTAAAATAATTTGGTGCCCATTTTTACATTTTTGTTTACTAATGAAAAGAGACTTCAAGTGTTGACTTCTGTCATTTCATAAAAGTCGAAGACTGTGAGAAGTAGGGGTGCATACACACTCACACACCATACAAACATTGCTTTCTGCCTTTTTTTAATTTCAAAGCTTTTTCATTTTGCATTAAAGTTTAAACTGCTGTCTAAGTGGCAGCAGCTTTGAAATAACAATGAACATTAACCTAATTTACATAACAAGCAGCTTTTGAGAAAAGAAAATGCAGTTCACAGCAGCCAACATAAAAGGAGTATGGAAATCCTATAGACTGTAATCATATTTTACATGAAGCATTTTTCCACATAAAAGCAAACCACATTATGCAAAATTCAAGAGAAAGAGCAGAAAAAAACATTTTGATCATAGTTATTTATTTTTATTTTTTATTTTTTTTTTTGGGGGGGGGGGGCTTCATAGTCTAATTAAAAATTAATCAATGGAAACAGAGAGAAAGCGGCTGCCAAATGGTCAGAAAGTTGCAGGCACCCTCCAACTTGGCTCGGTTCAGATTTCATTTTCCGAGTCCCGCAGGGGTTTTATTTGTAAAACCGCTGGGACCCACACACAAACACCTACTATGTAAATCCCACCTGTGAGCATTATCGGGTGAGTCACCCTTTTGTGCCATTGCTTAAACTCCCTCCATGCATAGCTACAGCAATGAATATGTGTGTATGCCTGTCTATATATGCCTTAAGATTTTAAGGAGGTTGATTTGGTTAGAACAGCTGTAGGTGGCAATGTAGTGTCGCGATGCAATTATCCAGCATCAGTAGCTCAGACAGCACGGTTTCATCTCCATGCAAGGCTTGTGGGCCCCTGGAATCATCCGCAGGGGGCCTTGTAGTGTAAACTAACCTGCTGTGACAGTGAGGAGTGATTCAGCTACAAACTGCTGCAAGATAGACTGAGGCAACTGGATCTGTTTGTGTGTATGAGTGGGTCTCTATAGAACAATCCAGAAGATCTTGTTTCATGACTCTGGTTTTTTTCTCACTTTATTTTGAGCATCAAAAGCTCTTTGACAATTGAAAGCTATGGTGCAAATTCAGTTATGCAACCAAGACAAAGAATCTGAAAGTTGGACTTTGTAGCTCTGTTAGCTATGCAGCAGAGCCCTCTCTTCTTCACTGAGGAAAAAAAATCCTTGAGCAAGGGTTCTGTAACTTCGCCCAAAGAGTAGTGCGTTACTTTGAGATATCCGAGTTAATTGCACACCTTTTACAAACAGAAAGATAATCAAGTGAGCAAAGAAATGACTACGATTGATTAATTTGTCATTTTTATTAATCATTTTGGAAATTCTGACACCTCCACACAGCAAGTAAATAACTGCAAGTGTGAATTTTGTCTTAAAGGCATGACAAGTCTCTCGTGGACAAATATACACTCCTATTTATTATATTTTTTAGCTCAGCTGAACAACCTTTCCACTCATACAGCTTTCACTCAGGGGCCGATAATTCGAGAGTTGCACTGCTCCTGGGGGCAGCATGTTAGCGCAGCTCTGATAAACTTTTGTTTATAATTTTTTCCATTGATATGTTGCATATTTGAGCAGAATGGATTCTGGAAGGATTTTTGCTATTTTTACTTCCTGACAGTTGTTCCGATGCCTAACAAGGTATTGTTTTTACAACTAGGACCAACTGATTAGCATCTCTTTAGCTCAAATAATGCCTGAACTGCGACCCCAAACCCCAGAGGAGTTGAAATGGAGGCTTCATGGAAGCAGAGCAGGACCAAAGATCAGAGAGAGAAGGAAGAAGTTCAAACCATATCTTCCATCGACCATAATGTGCAAGGATCATAACCCTGTCTCCAACGTCTCTCTGCCCAGCTTTCTAACCAAACAGTCAGACAGAAATTTAAAGGGGAGTAGCAAAAGCCAATGAGGTGGATTAGCAGTTTTTTCCAGCAACTGATGGCGTCATCCAGGACATGTTACTGTGTAATATTGTCTCTGCTGTTCAGAAATTGAGCTGTTTAGCATGTCATGACGGTTATGAGACAGTTATAAAACAACAGTCTTGAGTCAACAACAGTCTCTTCAGATTAGTTGCAAGATTGACTGCTATAGGAGATTCTTTCTGCCCACAGCATCACCATCCACAATGAATCTTTGAAGATGATTGAGTTATGACAGTGCTTAAATTCCCTGTGGGATAAATAAAGTGCTTTTGAATCGAACTGAACTGAATGTGCAGGTTTACACTGTCTACTCAGAAAAGTAGAAGAAGAAAAGAACTGATAGAAGGTGATTTTGAACTCAAATATCAAATCAGCTTTTTTATCCTTATTGTTCCCAAGAAATAAATTATAAACACTGGAAAAACAGCATATCACTCTCCACCGTGTTTCTATAAAGGAAGCCTAATTTTTTTCAAATTTTTTCCATTGTTCGTTTATTGAGTAGAAAAGTTGATTTTTGTTGCTTAATAGCAATTAATTAATCAGCTTCGTCTCCCAGGTCTGATCACATGCAGCAGCCATTGCAATATAGCCCAACAGAAGTTTGATACCCATCTAAAACAAGTAATCTTACCTTTCTGTAAAACCTAGAAAAAGAACCTCCAGATGAACATTGTCACTGTCTAATCGAACATTTTACGTTTCACCATGGAGAAGTTTTATGCTGTGTCGAACATTTTACGTTTTCAGAAGTTAATCCTTTTTTTCCTTTTTCCTGATCACTAATTGCCCTTGACTGAAAAGATTTATTGCTGGTAAATGGTTGACTTCGTTTTAAGCAATTCCCACAGATATTAATCTGCTTCAACGCTCACTTGTGCTCACTTGGTGGGCTCCACAGGTCTTTTAGTTTGTCTCTTATCAAATACACAGTTTGGTGAAATGTATTTATCAGAGAAATTTCATTAACATCTTTTTGTATAATATATTTTGTTATTCTGATCCATATAGCAATTTTCACAGGGAAATTTTATCATATAATGGTTTATTAATGTCAGATTGTCCCAGTGTTAGGGGTTATCAGTACAAATGTGAAACTATGAACCTAACTTCGCACCTGAGTTTATGTTGTACATATGTTTACTATATTAAATGGAAGAAAAATGAAATACACAAAATGACTCAAATCACTTTGAGATTAGTCAGAGTCACTTGGGAACAGTTATGATCACAAATGATAAAGACATTGTGTTTCTGTTAAAAAAGAGAAAAGATGTAATAATCAGAAATTGATAAAAATCAGTAGGAGAATGTTGATTTAGAGTCTAGATCCTTTCCTACAGAGCCTAGCACAAGTATTAACACCAGTTAAAATATCTGCATCTGAGAAACATTGTGTATTTCACTTGGAATGTATGTAATAGATCAACACGAGTTATTCATTATTGTTCCCAAACCATTTTTTGTGTGGTTTGCATTTGTATTCATACATCATTCTATTATAGATGGGGAAGAAATAGAAAGTGGGCCAAAGGATTAGAGTTTAGTAGATAGACCAGAAACAGTGATGAGGTCCTCAGAGAAGTTGGTGGAGTGAAAAAAAGACCCTTACACAGGTTTAACTTTAGTCATAAAGCCTATGCTTTTACCCAAAATAACAAGTGAACATCAACATAAAGACTGACAAAGAATTAGGTAACCAACACAGATAAAGGCTTCATAATGATAAAATCAAAATGGAGGAGATAACAAGAGCATGACGATGAGTCAGACTCGCAAAGTTGCAAAGATGAAACAGATAAGAGAAGCGTAGAAAAAGATGATTTCAAGGAGATACAAAGCGTAGAGAACAACATGTGCTGAATAATACAGCACTTTTAAAAATGGAGGACAAAGACTAGCGAGTTAGAGCTGAAGTATATGACGTAGAAGCAGAAAAATCACATGGCTGAGACAAAGGTCCCAAGTTAGTGTATTTCCTTTATAAATAAACAGGACTGACAAATGAAAGGAATAACAATTTGAAGGGACAAAGTGAAAATGCATACAGAATATTGGACATGTTGGTGTGGCACACAGTATCAAGGCTGGATGCATTTTTGATGCGTATTTGTTGCACTAAACAGCTTATAGTTTATTCAGTTTATTCATAGTAAAAGCTATAGCATTTTTGTCTTGCCTGAAATTACAGCTTTTAACTACTTTGAACTGGGAATTTATATTTCCATGTCATGATTCAGGTTCTGTCCTGTCCATGCTGTGTTAGTTTTCATTCAACTCACCTGTGTCGCCTGATTGCTGATCTGTGCCACCTGGGCCCTGCTCTACTTAACTCCTCTCAGCCCCTGCCTCCCTGCCAGATTATTGACAGCCACGAGCCAGTAGAAATCCAACGTTTCATGCCTTGCCTTCTTGTATTTCTTCGACCCATTTCCGTCCACGGATCTTCCCCCTCCTGCCAAGCCCGTTACGGATTCCTTTGGTTCTGGATTTCTGGACCCTGACTCAAGCTCCGCTTCACGACCACCGAGTATTGCCTGTCCCTCAAGCTAAGTCTGCTCTCTCTGCCTCTCCGTGTATAACCTCTGCCTGATTATCGTCTAGCCCCAGGTGCTGCGTTGGATTCCCTTGTGGAGACCTTCATTGTTTCTTCCTGAGCTGCTACCAGTTCCCGATACTAAATAAACTTGTTTTTCCTTTACGTACTTCTGTGTGTGGTTGAATTTCCGGGTCCTCCCTGTGAGCCGTTACATTTCCAGTGGGGTGTTTTTTTTTTTTGTTTTTTTTTTTTGTTTGTTTGTTTTTTTTTTTTTTTTAGTAAACTCTTTTATTTCTGTATATTTCATATTTTATGTAGTGTTTATTACATGCATCATGGATTTTTGGTGACTTAGCTTGCTTGTTTTCCCTGATTCATTATCCGTCTGACATTTTGCAATTACCGTAGGCTACAACATACTATTAGCTAATGCCAGCTAGCATGCTGGTGTTAACGTATCTTATGCTAATAAATAACTTAAAAAAAAAAAAAATAAAAAATAATGGATTGGTAATCCAAGGGGAAATGTAAGTATATGTATGATGCATTATCTGGGTAGTGGATGTATTTTATGGATATTTACTGTACTGTCAGTTAACATGCAAACATTAGCACATAAGCTTAAGGTCATTGTTCTATGAATCCTTAGAAGGATTGCACTTTCTTCAACTGGTACTTTGAATTTTGAATAATCATTTTCCCTGATGCTAATTTATCCAAAGAAACATTAGCATTTAAGCTACTGTTAGCTAATGTAGGTTAACATGAAAGCATTAGTTTATAACCCTAACTGAGAAGGAGAAATGATGTATGGGATGGTTTTTGTGGTTTTTCTTGGGATACTTTTCACAGTTTATGAACATATTTGAGGGGCATTTGTACTGCAGTGTCCCAGTATGTTAATTTTCCAACAAGTGGATAATCCCAGTTGTATCAGTTTTCTTTTGCTTGAAGCATGTGTTTTTAACTGCTCCCAAATGTACCTTTAGCATGTTATATTTTTTTCATTTAGGTCATCAGATCTGTTCTTTGACATGTTTGTAACTAAACTTTGCTTGTCCTCCCAGTGGAGCTTTGATTTCTAATGTTTTCCCTGATGTTAATTCATTTGAGAGAGATTTTGCTGAGCTGTTTTTCAGCAATATTTCCAGTTTTATTCCCAGTGAAAAGCCGAGTCCTGCTTAATGTCTCTTTAACTGTGAGCAAAATGTCAAGGGAGGGAAAGTAAATACCTTTTTAAATTAGATTTTCCAAACCTGTTATGTTTGTTTTTCAGCGATTAAAATATAGATTTGAGTCAGTGCTGGCAGTACTCTAGTGGGAATACTTGGACAAACAATACTACAGGGAATGTTTGCGGAGTCAAAATAGCACTTTCACAATGTTAGTCAGTCTGACTATCTGCAAAGTATGTTAGCTCTTGTTTGTAGTATCTTTCAGTGAACATAATGTATGCACAAACAGAAAACCGTAGAGGAGCCAAAGAATAAAAATAGTGCTGGAATTCAGTGTTTAAATCTTTTCTCTTTAAACAGACATTTTACCTAATGGAACCTACAGTTTAAAACAGTGACAAACATCAGAGGTGACAGGATATTCAATATCAAGCGCAAAACAACTTCTGGTGTGGGGATCAGTCTCCTAATCTCGCAGTCTTTGTAGATCAATGAGCCTCCAATAAGGTCCATCAGATGATTAACACTTTATTTAGTTCTTTGTTTTAGGAAATATTTGCATATGCAAATTTTTAACTGGTTGCCTGCCCTGTTTGGAGTTTTTTGATTTCCATATTTGCATTGTTGTGGGTTTTATTTATTTGCATAATCTTCATTATAATCTCATATTTCCACCCCTTGCAAACATTATTTGAATGTCTCTCCTAAACATTCTGTAAGACCCAAATGAAGTCTTATCCAAGCCTAGATCGGTTCCCAGATTTTTGTTAGAGTATTATTTTAATCTCATGTTTTTTTTTTTTGTTTTGTTTTTTTTTTTTTTTTTTTGCTTTAATGTTTTGGGAGCACATCTATTCCAGCCTTTATAACGCTGCACAAAAATTGGTTTGACTGACGGCGGGAGACCGCAGTGGTTGTCGGTTTCTTTTTCAGAATGAAAAATGCCTGCAGAGAGGCAGAGACACACAAGAAAAATACAGTTAGAGAGTGAAGGAAATCAGCAACAGAGAAAGCTGGGAACGTAGATGGAGGATTTTATTAAGACTTGACAGATCTCTGAGTTTATTCATTTTATGGTTGGGTTTGAAACTTGTTTGTCTCTTTCAAATACTGGAAAGTTTTAAAATCACCAGTCCATCAATACAGTAATACACCCAAACTCTTTTAGGAATCATACCTACTAATATTTGAGCACATAATTTAAATGATCTAGGGAGCCTAATTTATTAGAGCCACACCAGTTCCGACGCAAGTGATGCTGTGAGACGTTTATTCTTCCAGAGGCCCTAGAAACACTGTCATGGCATCATGAACTCTTTATCAGGAGATTTTGTTAAAAATCAAATTAAGTAGAATGTCCTTTCTAAGATTTATGACTTGGTTTACCTTCAGTGCGGTTCTCACAATAGTTTAATTTTGGCCCATTCTTCCTGACAGAACTGGTGTAACTAAGTCAGGGTTTTAGGCTGCCTTGCTCACACAAACCTTTCTGTTCTGCTCACAAGATATTTATGGGATTCTGATCATGGTTTTATAATGGCAGGGTGTCCATGTATCCTTAAAGTTTTAAATTTGAGTTGGGGAAACCTTCACAAACCCTGAATAGCCTCTACAAAACACGGATTTTGTTTTTCTTAAGCCACTTCGTAACTAATTTGGTCATTTGCTTAGGTCATTGTCCATTTAGAAGACTCATTTGCACTCAAACTTAAACTGTCTGGCAGATGTGTTGAGATGTTCCTTTGATGTTTCTTAATAATCTTCTTTCAAAATGATGTATAATGATCAATGTTTTGAAGAGCACCAGTTGCTCCTATAACACAACATGACACTGCCACCACCGTACTTCATAGATTCCTTTTTTAATTGTATCAGACCACGGAAAACATCTTCAGAGATGTGTTTTTGTGTTGTGAATTAATATATCAGTAACTTAGAAATCTATGACATCATCATTTGGGCTTTCCCAAGTTGTTTAGTGGCATAATAATCTAAATATGTGTACACTTCTAAATTTAAAAAATATAAAAATAAGTATTTTGGTCATTTTTCTGGCATTTAGCAAAATGGAATAATTTTGGTATCTGGTTTCAGCTGTATATTGATTTAGAATAATACATGCCACACCTTTTTGTGGTGCCACTTTTGCCATCTGCAGCATTGGGTTCGACCGTTGTGATGTGCTAATGTGTGTGTGCTTATGGCTCTAATAAGCACACACAACTATTTCACAGCAGGCTAATCAAAGGAGAATTGCTCTAATGCATTTTAGAAAGCCTGCTGAAGATTTCAACTGTGAGATTAACAGCGAGGAAATATTCATGGATCTCTTGATAGTAGCACTCAGGTCACAGATGTTTTGCTTGGCATGTTGCTATAATTTCCTTGTCAACAGCAACAGACTGATGGTGGTTTATTTTTTTCTTTGCCGCGTTTTTTATAAGAGAAGAACAACTCAATAAAGCTGCGTTTATTTGTTTGTTTATTGATAGCAGTTAGCTGCTAGGGAAAATTACAGATCTTGTTACTTGGCTCCATCTTTTGCTTATAATCCAAGAAATATTCCCAAAATAGAGCACAGAACTAAATACTCATATATGATGTAAATAAGGTCGTTGGAATACAAAACAGATTTTCTGGCTTACATATTATATTGTTTGAGCTATTCAACATTTTTGAGAACATAAAGATAGTCTTAAAGCGAACAACACTAACGCAACCAGTTAATTGGATTCTAAGATAATTATCCTGTTCAGTTAGAGTACGATCAACCAGGTGTCTTCTGTCTACTACAATCCGTAGTCCTTCTTTACAGCAGCTGGCACTGAGTGCTCCCAAAGAGTTAAATCGGCAGGCCTTTTCCTGCCTGTGTTCCAGTTCTGTGAAGGCATCAGAACTTGTTCAAAGGCTTAAAAAAAAAAAAAAAAAACAGATGATAAGAGGAGACGTTGTCCTACATATATATTTATTTTCTGTAAATGATTGGCACTCCCTGCTGGCAAGCAACCAAAGACTAGTCTTTTTCATCCCCCATTCCTGTTTCTTATGCTTCATTCTGAGCATTTTCTTTTATTAATGTGAATAATCCTTTTGAAATGTATAGTTTCATAATGTATCAACATCAAAACGTTTTTTTTTCTATTTTTTATCAATTCGCTATGTCCTATCACAACCCATCCTGACGTTAAAACAGTCCTACTTCATTTCAGCACTTACTTTCTTTCCTTTTCCTGTGGTGCTTTTTGTGCTAATTCACTCAAATGGGAAAGAATCCAATAAGTTCCCAAGATGATTTGTCTTAAATGTTTCCCATCCTTCTTTCAGGACTCTGACAGAGCTTCTGAAGCAGCCAGGGGAGGCAGGAGCGGTAGATGGAGCTGGAATTCATCATCCTATAGGGACAAACGGCATCACCGCCAGAGCAATGCGCTCCAACAATGGTAGATTTTCTCTGTCTTTACAGACAATAACTGAGCTGATAAAGAAAATTAAATAACATCTAAATGCTTTGATCTGGAAGCATTTTAAATTTGAATCTCCTATACTATTATGTCAGCAGTTTATCCTTTATCTCTAGCTTTATTTTTATTTGATTATTTGTTTAGAGGTACAATTTCAAGAGTTACTTCTTACTTCTATTGAGTATTTCCAGTACTAAACTGTTCAGCATTGTTTACGTTTTTCATATAAATGCAGTTTCATATAAATGCAGTTTTCCCAGATGCTGTTTTACTTGCTAATGATGCAAGGTCTTCCTTAAGGAATCACCTTTTTTGTGTTTTGTTTTAGTTTTTGGGAATAAATACGGTTACCAGTATTTTGAGCTAAAAGGGGATGGGGAAAGGGGATCGGGCCAAAAACCTTCCAGATATTAATCTGATCCAAATGTTTACTTGTGCTCAGAGAGGGAAAACTTGAGTTGTGAAATTTCTGTCACCTCTTTAGGTTGCAAGTTCTCAAAACCCAGTCAGCTCAGCCTCTCCTCATTTTTCCATGGTGTGAATCATATTTTTTCCGAACAGGATCCGGGCTCAAAACAGGGCTGCATTTCTTCTGTCTGCATGCGTGCCAAGACAGAAGGCCAATGCTAAACCATATCATGTTAGGAAAACATGCATTATGCACTAATGCTGGTTAATATTGCAATAATGACATGATTTGCGATAAATGGAAAAAAAAAATGTTTGAACACTTAATATTTTTCTTCTTTATGTTCATAGCAAACATAGACCACAGATACTTGTTTCAGCAAAGCAACAAGTTAGCTGTAGTTTCCCAATGAATTTAGCACCTTAACCTCTTTAACTTGTAAAACATTTTAAGTTGCATCAAACAAGTGCTACCAAACATATTTAAGGAGTAGAGAACTGGTTCTAGCAGTTTGCAATATGCCGATAGCATGTAGTGATACTGTGATACGTTGTGCAGCCCTAACACATATCAAGTCCCCCAACTATTTCATCCTGAAGCCACTCTAAAGACCAGAGTCTCGAATATAAATCTTAAAGGGCCACAAAGAAATTTTTCAGTGAGCCAAAGTCTGTTTATCAGTCTTTTCATGCCACACACCATAATACTACATAATACATAATACATTTTACATTTTATGCCACTCTTTGTTGTCATTGATGTACCAAGAATCCTGCTTGCCTTTTGATAAGACAATCTGAGTGTGTTTATTTTTGTTGCTCTTAACTTCAATATTTTCTTCCAACCTGGGCTCCTTCTGCTAAGGATATAATGATCAGCAAATTGCTCCGAAAGTAAAAGTAAAAATAAGCTGCTCTCGCTTCAGCAGCAATGTCCGAGTGACACTGTGACAGCCTGTCATGGAGATGACAGTCCATATTGCTCCATTAGATATATTATGGCATATATATAACATAACAGCATGTGGTGGACTGCCTGGATATGGAATATATGGATACAATGAAAGAATCATTGCTTGGGAGCCACAAACATGCCACTTGAGGGCTAGATGCCGACCACAGCCTGCCTATTGAGGGTCTCTGCCCTAGACCTTTTGACAGTACCACATAATTGCAATAGCATTAAATTGTTGTGAACCCAATTCTGTAATACCTATAACTATGAGCGAGGATACATTATCATATGTTTATGTCCCTTCTGAAAGCTCAAAAGGAAAACTATGTGAAACAAAGATAATGTTACTTGTGGTCATTTGCAAGAGATAGAGACACGATTCAACATCTGGATCTCTAGGATAAGCTATTGATTTGAGCTGATAATAAAGTCAAGGAACCTTGTTTTTTTAGTTAAAACAGTCCACAGCTACAAAACTTAGTCAAACTGTGTGTTGTTAGGCCTAATAGTGCCTCTTGTTTAGCTGCCTAAGTACCTCTGAAATACTTTTAACACATTTTGAGACCTTAAAACTACAAAATGTGGGGAATTTTATTATGATTTTAAGCCAGAAACCAGCATATAGCAGTGTAATTTTTGCTAAGAATTTTAGCAAAATAGTTCAACCTCAGAGCCGCTGCTTCTCCAGTTGAGGTGGCTCAGGCATCTGATTAGGAAGCCTCCTGGATGACTCCCTGGTGAGGTGTTCCGGGCACATCCCACCGGGAGGAGACCCAGAGGAAGACCCAGGACACGCAGGAGAGACTATGTTTCTCGACTGGCATGAGAACGCCTTGGGATTTCCCCTGGGGAGCTGACCCAAGTGTTTGGGGAGAGCGAAGTCTGGGTCTCCCTGCTTAGGCTGCTGTCCCCGCAACCTGACCTCGGATAAGTGGAAGAAAATGGATGGAGTTCAACCCCAGTCAGATTTGGACTTTGTTGTGCAGCAATTTTCCTGCTACAGATTCTCAAATGGATTTAGCTTTGGACTTTTTGACCAGACAGTTGTAATAAATAAAGTACATTTTCTTTGATCTAAACCACATGTATCAAACTTAAGGCCCAGGGGCCAAATCCAGCCCACCATAGCTTTTTATGTGATCCCCTAGAGTCTAGAGGGTCACATAAATAGAACCTTCAAGATAACAGTTGTGTGCTTAAATATTATTTTTATCAATTAAATCAAAGCAGTTTGTATTTGTATATTGCCAAATACGTCAATGTAAAAAGATGTTCAATTGTATTTCATTTTAAGAAGTACTTATCTAATTCAAAGACAGCTATTTATTAATATTTCACCAGTTCATTAATAGGTTTTATCAATATATTCTGGCAACCAGTCCTTTGAGAACATTCATGATCTTGATATGACCCAAATATCAACAATGAAAATGAGTTTGACACCTCTGATTTAAACCATTCCAGTATATCTCTGGGTTTATGGTTAGGGTCCTGCAGGAAGGATCCACACCTGGTCTGAAGTCTTGCAGTATTGCCTAGCAATTAGCTCAGTTTATCTATTCATCAAGTCTGTCCGATTTCCCTGTGCTTGCTAAAGGAATTTATCCCCACAGCATGATCCTGCCACCACCATGTGTCACAGTGTTTTCAGGGTTATGTGCAGCATCAGTCTTCCACTACACATAGTATGTTACCCTTAACATGAGCATAAGGGGAGCTGAATAGAAATGCTTGACACAATTTCCAGGTTTTTAATGACAAAAAAAATGAAAACTGTATGTTATTTTCCTTCCATGTCATAATTATGCACTACTTTGTGTTAGTCTGTTATTTAAGATCGCCCTGAAACACTGAAGTTTGTGGTTGTAATGTGAAAAATTTCAAGGAGAATACTTTCACAAGGTACTGTATGAGAGGGAAAGAATGATGCTCTATCATATCTTCACAACACATGGTTACCGTCTATTTCCTAGGCTTTCTAAACTGGGAAGCAAGTATGGGTTCATGAATCAACCTGATGGAGAACATGTAACAAAGTAACAACACTGTGGATGGCAGAACTGCAATAAAAATAATCTGATCAATTTTTAGCTGTTATGCAGAAGATTCTGACAGCACTGCATGTCACTGTGGCTCTTTAAATAATCTCATAGCCAAAACAGGGAACTAGCTGAGAGGACAGTAACATTTATTCCCTCTGACACCTTTTATTTACATGATTGATCACCATGGACACCACAAATGCACGTAAGTGTTTACAATTCTAGGAAATGCTCCCCTTGACACCGGCTCATGTTACACTCAATCATCACCTCTCAATTCCTGCCCCCTCATTCAATCACACACACAAACACACACAGACACATTGTCTGGGGCTGAGGAAGAGTGGCGGACACACAGGTCATATTTAATTAAGATGTAATTAGCTGTTCCAGCTCCAGACCCACAGAGGGATAACTGTGTGACCCATCTGTCTGCTTCTTCCTCTTGATGCTATGACCACAAACACACACATGCTCAATATAACCTCTTGATTCTTCTGTGAATAGAGGCTTAAATTAGTGAGCATATTTTCTGAGGGCTCATTTGTAACAAGCATTTGTATCATGTTTGGAGGACAAACGTCCCCACCGCCTCATAGTTGTGCATTTTCCTCTTGGGGGTATGGTGGTGTAGTTTATTTTGTATCAATACATGATGCCTGTTCTCTGCAGTTAGTTTTCCATCTGAGCCAACCGTGAAGTTGTTAGATGTAAAGAAACACCCCCTTTTTTTTTTTTTTTTTTTCCGCTGTAAAACACACATACAGTGCTGACAATGATACATGTTTGATTTGCTCTACGTCAATTCAGATGTAAATGATCCAAGTCTTTATTTCTGACCTTAACAAACTCACGCACTTGCGCATGCAGTGATTATCTTTGCTGAGGAGAGGGGGAAAAAGAAAAGACTTCCACTTTCATCCTCCCACACATGATTAAAACAAGATTTTGGCCTAATTTTCACCCCTCTGCTTAATAACATCCTGCGTTCTTCTCTTCTGCCTTTTTCTCATTTCTTCTGTTTTTTTTCTTTCTCTTAAATTCTTCCTTTGGCTCTTTTAACCTCTACTGTCATACATTATATGGTTTTTGACACTGGTTTTGTTCTTTAATGGTCTGTATCATTAGCATTTAAGCCCGTGTTGCCGTGGCCCTAAGAGCCAAACACTCTGCAGCTTAAGATAATACATACAGTCAAAACAGAATTAGTGAAACACATTACCAGCCATTAAACTCAGTATGATTACAGCCTCACTAGATTGTGTCTACTGCACAAAATATTCTCATATTTTCATAAATTTACTAAATTATTTGTGGTTACAGAATCATAATATTTTCATTTGGATTCTGTAAGAGTTGCATGAGTAATCAAAACAATCAGCCCCATAAATCTAATTAATAATCAGTTGGGCCACACTTTACAGCAACTCTTGACATCAAACTTCATAGGTCAAAGCTGAATTTTTTGTTTGCCCGAAACCAGTGTTGAAAATTTAATTCCAGATTTGAGTGAGCTTTGTGCCCTTTTCTCGTTTGATTCAGTCAAACTTGGGTCAAATGCTCAAAAAGGTTTGAAAATGCTTAATTTTTCCTTTCCTTTCTTTGCACAAAAAGATCAAAGTTTCATAAACTCCAAAGTTTGTTTTCAAGCATATCTTTTCAGTGAAGAATAATCCAATACACGTTTGACTGGTCTAAGTATTTTAAATTTGAATTAGGGATGATCAAATGCTGCCCAGATCCCATATAAAAATGAAATACTTCTTTATTTTAGTAGCACAAATGAGTCTGCATTTCAGTTGTCTAGTTCAGCACCCCTAGCATGTTATGACCCTTGGATGTTTGAGTTTTGGGTTTCATTTATCTTTGTGTTCCTTTATTAATGCTCAACAGATCTTGCCGTATTCAGTTAATTTGTATTGCTTTAAATGTCTTTTCATGTTCATTCCTCTGTATTTGTTTTTGCATTTATTCCTCTGTTTTGTTCTTTGTGCGTTTAGATTTCATTCTCTTTAATTAAAGGTACTCTTTTCCCCAAATTACTTTTAAGTTGCTTTTGATATACAGAAGGTAATATAGTTACTTGATTGTGCTATAAAATTGCACTATGTGCCTGGATGACACAATACCCTCCTTTACTCTATAGAAAACACGTACAGTGCAAAAGTAACAGAATTCTTTTGTATTGTTGGAGCGCTCAAACCAATCCCTCGTGGAATGACGCCTTGAGTAGTGAGCCATATTGTGTATATCAAAAACTATCAATAAGTAACACTGTCAGAAAGGAATTTGCTCAATGAAAGTACAATTTAACATGAGCTCTCAGAGTTTTTTGTTTTTTGTTTTTTTTTTTTTTTTGGCTGACCTCCTGAGAAGGTTCACTATAGTTCCTCATTTTCTCCATTTATAGAAAATGACTTTTGCTGTAGTTCACTTAAATCCCAAAGCTTTAGAGCTGGCTTTGTAACCCTTTCCAGATGGATAAATGTCAGTGACATTGTTTCTTATCTGTTCTTGAATTTCTTTAGATCAGTGCATCATGTGTTGCTTTTGAAACCTTTTAGCCTACTTCATGTTGTCAGGCAGGTTCCACTTAAGTGATTTCTTGAGGCTGTAGCTCTGGCAGTAATGAAGCCTGGCTGTGGTTAGCATAATGGAAACAGAATACATGGTTATAATTTAACAAGATGGACCTTTACTTTTTCCAGGTTGGTTTGGATAACTGCATTAATGGAATAATTCATGAAAAAGGAGCCCCAACCAGATATGTATTCCTTACACTTCACCGTCCATGGACATAATTTTCATTTCTGTGTTGAAAAACCTTTTCAGTGTTGTAATGTTTTATTGTAATCTTCCAAGAAACTGAACATTTTATTAGCTGGAAATCATAATGAGCAAAATAAACAGAAATGCTTGAAATACATCAAATCTTGACAAGATATAAGTTTTACTCTTTGAACTGAAATACAAGAATGAATTTACTTTTTTATGATATTCTAATGCACACATGCATGTGTTTCATTTGAATTTTAAGAGATCTTGATGATGCCTGATTGCACAAGAGTGTGTTTGGGGGACACTTGGAGGACATTTGAGCATATTTTAATGAACAATAAAAATAAAAGACTAATGAAGTGAGTGAAGAGAAGCAGTGAAATTAAGAATAAACAGGGTAGACATGTGGAGCGGAACTGTTTATCCATGTGTGTTTGCTTGTGGGGAGTGAGCACCGGCTGATGACAACCGCTACGATAAGATGAAGACATCCTGATCCTGCGGTGTTAGCCATATTATAATCACCTCTTAATTAAACACATTTAATCTGCCAGGCCACTTAGGTCGCTTATTGAGAGTGTCAAGGAAGCTTTGGGGAGGATTCATGTTTACAAATTAGAGCTAAATTACTTTCACATTCATAAAAAGCAGAATGCTTTTGAAAAAATTCCACAAGTGTTGAACATCCATGTATGATTTAATACCACAGGTTAAGAAAATGCCGTGAACTGCCAGGAGCAATTAACAAAAAAAAAAAAGAAAAGCATTTTACATAAAATGGATTACACATGCAAAAGATAATCAGCTGAAAATCCAGTTATCAGTCTGTGCATGCTTAAGATTCTGTGTGATACCGTAATAGATGGAAAAAGGAAGATATAAAAGTGTAAAAAATGTCTAAATATTGTGTTACATTAGGTGAATGGCAAGAATCAAGGTTTATTTAAGAACTGGTCTGATGCCTGTTCCACTATTTTTTTTTTTTTATTTTTTTTATTTTTTTTTTTTTTTTTTGCAAGACATGAAACAAGGTCTCTGAACAAGTTCAGCCACTCAACTAGAGCTAAGCTGCTGCTTCATACATGATTATCCAATTCATCCTGGGGTTTTGAGAAGACAGAGCAGACACTGAAAAAAACACACAAAAGCACTGACCTGGGAGTACTTTCTATGTTGATAAAAGTAGTGTTGATGGCAGCAGTAGCTCCTTTGAGGGATTTGTTGGAAGGGTAACACAGTAAACAGATAAGCTCTTAGTCAGTGGTGACATCTATGGAATGAAAAACAGAGCACATTTAGTTAGCAGCAGGAGTAGCTCCTTCAGCTGCTTTTTCTAATAGAGTGAAAGAGTTAGAAACAACCCACAGTAGATATCAAACATAGTTCACCAATTTGGGTGGTCTTTTTAAGCTGCAAGATTCTTGCCTCATTCTGCATGTTATGCTTTGATGCTGCTTCTGCTTTTCAGTCCCTCAGCATCCATCCATGGGCTGAGGAAACAGACTGTCTCCCCATTTCCTGGCATTGCAAAAGGCATGTTCAGTGAGTGGAGATACTCATTACTCCATGACATGTTGAGGAGCATGGACATGGAGTGAAGAGATCGTAGAGTGTAGCTGGTGAACTCAAAGTTATTCTATACTCCTGAATAGAGATGTATATATTTAAACATTTACATGTCAGTTGTCTAAATAGATGTAGCAAACTGCAGATTTGCAAGGATGAAGTTTTTATTTACCCTTGTTTTATTTCAATAGACTTATACAAAGTAGTGCCTCATTTGGAAGTGAAAGGACTATGACCTAGAAAAAAATCTGAAAAGTGTGGCATGAATTTGCATTCAGCCCCCTTTACTCTGATTTACTTTCAGAGCAAGTGGAACGTTAATGAGATAAGCTGCCAAGAGGACAATGGTAACTAGTGCACTCCACAAATCTGACCATTATGGAAGAGTAGGACAAAGTAAGCTCTTGTTGAAAGAAAGCCATGAGAAATCCTGCTTGGAGTTTGTCTCAAGCCATGTAGGAGACACAGCAAAAATGAGGCAGGAGGTGCTCTAGTCTGATGGTTTGCATTTTGCACATATATAAAACTATATGTAGCTGAAAAAACAACATTACATATCACCCTGAACACACCATTGCCTTGTTGAAACAAGCCCATTAAAATGGAACAGCTAAGCTGGTCAGAGTTGATAGGAAGAGATGGATAGAGCTAAATACAGGGTAATCCTGTTATAGGGGGAAAATGATTTGAGACTGGGGGCAAAAAAAATCACTTCCAACAGAACAGGAATCCTAAGGATACAGCAGAGCAACAATGAAACGTCCTTGATCAAGGTATGTGTTAGAATGGCCCAGTCAAAGTTTCGGTTGATGCATTGATGTTTACAGAAGCCCCCCATCTGCTCTAACAGAGATTTAACTGTTTTGCAAAGAATGGGCAAAAAAAAATAGCCTTAATATGTAAAAATGTATACAAGAACAAATCTCAAAGGAGCAAAGATTGTTCTAGAAAGTATTGACTCAGAGGGGCCAGCAACTTTAGATCTACTACTTTGTGTTGATTCTGATAAGCTACTCAAAGGTTTATGGTTTGTTCATGACAAAAATGGATAAAATTTAAGGGGTGTGAATACTTTTGCAAGATCCCAAAATGTCCATCTTGTTTGCATTGTTAGTATTATCTATTACTTCTGAAATTTAAGGTTTAATATAAAATATTAAATTCTTAGAACAACAGCCCAGTGTTTGTATAACATCAACGTTGGTTTAAAAGTGTTATGATCAACAGAGTATAACAGTTAAAATAGTGGAATTGATGGCTAATTAATTTGTCTGGATTATCCTATGCAAATTACTCCATGTAAAATGATGACTAAGTGCAAATACAAGACTTAAGCTTATGAAATTACATCATAAAATGTTGTCATTAAAATAGAACAGCTGTGAAAATTTTCTCAGCAAAGTTAACTCCACTTAATTATGATTAAAACCATAAAACTTCACCTATAATGATTAATTTGGGGCCATGTCATCAATCTCTGTCTAAATCCTAAGTACATTTAATACAGGAGTTGATGCACTGAAGTTTTAGTGGGTCTGAGCAGTCCAAGTAAGGAAGCAGTTTAAAGAATATTGCAGCTGATTAGGAAAAAGAATATGAACAACTTCTCAGTGTTTCTCGGAGATAGAAGATAAATCCTTGTGTTTCCTCCCTAAAATAAGCTTCCTATCTGTCTTTCCCATTTCTCCGACTGAGATCCATTTTTTTTTAATACAGGAAGATTTTAATAGAATGGAAAAAGGTGGACTAAGAAATAGAAATGATTCTGAGTCACACTGGCTGGAAAAAGGAAGACATGGGGTTGACGAGGTCTGATCCGACGATTAATTTGGTGAAATGGGAAGTCTTTGTGTAGATCAGGTATTGTTGAGAACAAAGAAGCTGAGGAGAAGATTGAGGGGTAGATAGAAATCCCTGAGCAAAATTGAAGAGCAAGCACGGTAACAAATTAGCATTTAAATTTGTTGGAATAAGCTGAGCATTGGTGCAGTTGCAATTTTTTGCCACTGTTTATCAACTCAGACTTTAACTTTAACACAAGCAAACATTTTGAACAACTCCTCAGCTTTCTTCATAATTATACTGACTTTGTTTGTTTTTTTTCAAAATCGCATACATATTTAACTCCATGCACCAAATCCATAATTGTAATCACCTGGTACTTGAGTCTAAGAATGATTATAGTTTTACATAAATAATTGCTCTCCAACAAGCAAAATCATTTCAAGAATTGAGCATTTATGAAAATGCGCATTAGAATATGCAAGTAAACATGGTTATGGTAATATTATGTAGGTCTAAACATACAAACTTCTTTTTCCTCATAACATCACTAAAACAAGTGTGCATGTGTTGGTAGGGACTGTATTTCTGCAGATAATATGTTATCCCTCTTGCTGAGGTAAATTACACTAAAATACTGTAACAACAGCCTGTTTTGTGTTAAATAACAAAAAAACGTAATATTGCCAAGGTAAGCAGTGGTTAAAATCACACATTTTTCTCCAATTTATCTAATACTCTTACACTGCAATAGAAGCAGAGGGTATTTTGGGGCTCAGCTGTCTTTGTTGAAGTCATTTAAAACCAAAGTGGGATAAGATTTGTTTCCCAAACAACAGACTATAGATATTGCACATGGTTTTGTTTCAAGATGAAAAATAATGTTTAAGTGGAACCTGTATAAAAAATAATCTTTATCCAAAAATATTCTGCTTGCTGATACTTCTTAAACTCATCACCAACAGATTTTAATCATAAGTTAACCAAAGTTTTGTCGTTATGAAGGACCTAAACAACGACAGGAGGAGGCAATAATTTTTAATAAAAAAACAGACTTCCAGAACTGTGAGTGGTGCAGAGGGGATAACCATTAAGAAAGGAAAACCTGGTGAGCCATTTGGAGGGTTTAGAAGAATCCAACAACTGACTGAGAAAACCAGGAAACCAATGGTCTGTAAGTATTCTGTGAGAATCTGGTCCTTCTCTCAGGGCTGAATTACGTCATTCTGTTCTTTCAGAACTCATCCTTGCCCGAGTCTTAAAATGAGCAATTTGAGAAAAACAAAGATAACGGTCTGCATTGTGTAATCTGAAAAAGAAACTAAAGACATAAATTAAAATGCAAAGGAGGGAAAGATTGTAACAACATCTTATGGTACAAGATCTCCTGATATTCTAATGCCACAATATTTCTTATCAAAGTCTTCCTAGTTGCTAATAGTACGTGACTTTGGTGATATAATGGCCCTTTTTCTCTAGCCTCTACTCAGTGAGGCTCAACTCGGCTCTACATGGTTAAAAGGGTTTTCCACCAGTACCGATTAAATGGTGCCAGCCCATTTTTTAAGGACCTACTTTGCTGGCGTACACAGTGTGTCGAGTCGGGCTGAAAACGTGATGTCAGAAGACTGTCGGTCACTGATTGGCTAGGGGGTGGATTCGCTGGTTGCAACACAACAGTGACTCCCTTTTAATAATCCCACCCACCACTTGTAAAAATTCACAACAGCAACTGAGTGTTTTTGGAGTTTTTAAGGCCAATGGCGGACTGAGCAGAATGTTCATCGTAGTTTCCATGTCCTCCATTGTTGCATTGTGTTTGTGTTGCATACAGATCACTTCGTCGAGCTTTTCGGGCTCTCTGACCGCTCAATTATATGACAACCCCACCCACTAGACCTGTTACTTAACTGTAATGGAAAACCACCCGAACTGTTTGGAGTAGAGTTGAGCCAAGTCAAGCCATGCTATGTGCCAGTGGAAATGGGCCACAAGTGTAAAACACCTTAAACCAAAAAAATTGGAAAATCATTTCTTTGAGCTTAACACTCCATATTTGAGACCCTTATTTTGATGTGAGAAAGGAAGCAGTTTTGTAGTTGTCATGTTGTGTTGACAGTGTTCTAATAAAGATTTCTCATCAGGCTAGCCAAAAACAAAAGGAAGGAAGAGGCCTCCACCACTTGAATTTATTCATTTAGAGAAAAATAATAATATATTGGTGGATAAGTTCTGTCTATTCCTCAGTAGCTTTCATTGATCTTTAGGATTCTACAGCTGCAGACAAAGTCAATAATAGCTCGTCTTTGTTCCAGATCCATGCTTTAAAAACCTTTTTGACTTGAATTCATTTTTCAACCCAATCTAAGTACTACAAGCAATGTTTTGGGAACCTGGTACAAAGAAAACAGCAACACTATAAGAATACCAGGATGAACTAATTGTTAGCTGCTGAGTGCTGATGATGCTAAAGTTAGCATGTGCTTCATAGCTTTTTGCTATTTATTAATGTTAGAATGTGCTGTTCATATAAAATTTTGTTCTCCAAACACTGACATTAATGTAAAGTGATTATAGCCATTGCTACGAACTACTTTACTACTTAATGTCAGAGTAATAGATTTACCAGTAAGTTTCTAATATTTAAACAACAACAACAAAAAAAACTGATGCCATCAGGCATGTTTAATACTTTGCTGTAATAGAAGTGGAAACATTGCTGACCCTTTTTAAATTCCTCATAAACAGCAGAAAATTTGCAACAAAGATGATTTGCTTGTAGTCCCATCTCTGTAGCATGGCTAGTATAAGGACTTATTGTCTTCCTTTGACTTTTCCTGTTCAGTATCAGTTATTATTGTTCCCATTGGCAAATTTTCCTTGTAAACAGTAAAAAAAAACCATAAACAGACACAAACACTCCACAACATTGGCAAAAACTGTAAATAAAAATAAAAAACTCCAGGGAAAATATCAGTACAAATATTAATTAAAAATGCTCAGACTAAAATGTCAAAGCAATCACAAACAAATCAAATTTTAAATGTATCTGAATAATGGCCTGAGCAATAAGAGTTTTTCCACATGTTGGTCCTTGATTTGGGCTGTCTGAATCTCTTTCCAGATGACAGGAGCTCAAATTGGCCATGAACTTGGTGATCAGGGGTGTGGAGAGTATCTTTCGTCTTTTGTCTGATTCTCTTTAAACTAGCTATTTTAGATCAGATTATTTAGTACCAATAATTTTGCTGGCCATTTTTACTATTTGTTTCATCCTGTTTTTGTCTTCCACTGATAGGTTGTCGAACCAGGGGATAAAAGCAAATGTAGGAACACATTCTGTTATAGAAATTGGAGATCAGCTTTTTTTGTCTGCCTCATATAGGCTAAATACCTCTCAACAATGCTTCTACGTTTTGCATTATTGACCTGTAATCTGACAACATACTCTCATGTCTGTGAATTGGAAGTATATTGTCACACCCCTGCAAGAGAGGGTGAGGAAGACAGGATTGATCCAAAGATAGAAGAGCAACATTCTGCTAGGTGGACAGCTGGTCAGAAGCTTTTTTTTGCACTGATAGTGTGGAGCGCTGCCCTGAGGACACACACACACACACACATGCACGCACGCACGCACACACACACACACGCACACATTGCAGTTATAGCAATGTACAAAAATGCCTGCAGTGGTAGAATCCATTGTTTTAACAACACTTGTGTGTGAACAGAGTGCTTTCTCCTACTGACACATGCAGAATGAACATATATATATATATATATATATATATATATATATATATATATATATATATATATATATACAAGTACTTTCCTGACTATTCACATAGTTTTCTCTTGACATACCAGAATAGGAGTTTAGAAATCAGAAAAGTTAAGTAGAGAGACAACAGACATGTGAGAGAAGCCACAGATACAAATGAGGGTGTGCCTGGTGGGACGTACACTGGAAGGACTAGTGGAGTGGAAGGACTGAGAGAAAAACAGATGGCAGGGGGGAGAACAAGAATGAAACTAGGGATAAAGACTGAAAATAGCTCAGTAAAACAATATTTTATTTTCCTGAAAAACTGAATCCAACAAATGCAATTAAAACTGATGTATACCTACACATTTTTTCTTTATTGTATAAGGAAACCAATGATGTATCCCCACTTGTAGACAATGTCAGTCATGTGGACACTGGCTCACTGTAACCTTTAATCTACTTGCAGCACTATGGAGAACGCCATCCATCCACTGTATATACCCACTTATCCTTGGTGCCTATCTTCAATAGTCATTGGGGAAGGCAGGGTACACCCTGGACATGTTACAAGTACATTACAGGGCAACATAGAGACACACAGGGCAGATAACCAAGCACACAACCAATTTAGAGAGACCAATAACCTAACAGTCAATGTTTTTGGACTGTGGGAGGAAACTGGAATACCGGAGAGAACATGGAAGCTCCATCCAGAAAGACCCCAGGCCACAATTTCAACCCAAGACCTTTTTGGTCAGGTTCAAGTGACTTGGGGAAAAAAAAAGGGGGGGGGGTTATGGTTAAAAGTTTAAAGTTTAAAGTTTAAAACATAATCCCAAATCATTTAATTTGATTTAAATTTAAATCAAATTAAATTTCATTTCATTAAATCAGTAATTTATTGTGACCTACATCTCTGACCAGAAGATCTGCTTATAAATGAAAAGACTTTCATTTTCAATCTGTAGAGCTGCTCCAGTGTGATGTTTGAGGTTAGGGAGGTAAAAGTGACTATTACTCAGAATTTGTCCATCCTGGATGCATAAATCAGAATATTTTAGTGCACCCACTTTAATGGTTATTGTAATTATAAATGCTGGAATAAATATGAGATACTTAAAAAACAAGTTACTATCTAATTCCTCACATGAAATGGAGATTAGATTTCATCCATCATATGTATTATTTGGTTTAGATATGTATGCATATTGGTTTACTGTAAATCCTACCTGAATATGCAAATACCAGCATACTAAAATAAATGGAGAACAGGGTAAAGTAATACACATAAATTAAGCAGTGCATTGTTTTCAGGCTATATTCATAAAACTTTTACATTACATTAATGTCTCTTCAGCTCTGTAATGTGTTAGTTGTTCCAAACAGTTAACCTTCAAAGAAGCAACCAATCTGAGCTAAAAGGCAGGATGAATTTTCTTCTGAATATTTGCCTCTTCCCTTTTTTACTGGCAGTCTTTTCTCAATAATGGAAGGATTTGCGTTTGTGGGGCAGGGTTTTGTGCAGTTAAATCTGTGAGAAAGCATAAGTAGAAGGAATGACATAAGGAAGCAGAGGGAAAGATGAAGGAAAGGGGCAGAAATAAATAGGGGCAAGGAGGGTATTGAAAGGATGAACAGCAGTGAAATCAAAACAAGAGAATGAGCACCATGGGAGCTTGCAGAACGAGTGTAAAGTGAAAAGATGTTGCTATATGCTGGAGGTTAGTGTGTGTATGTGTGTGTACAAGTATCTGTGTCAGAGAAATTATTTGTTTACAGCCCTGCATCCCTGATTTCCGTGAATTGTTATTATAGTGCCACATGGGGCCAGTGTAAATTATATCCGCACTGAGCTCGTCAATCGTGCACCAGAGACAGAAAGGAAAGACATGGGAGTTCAACAGGAAAGAGATGGTTAGGGATACATTAATGTGGGTGTCTTTATTAATATTACAATGAAAGCATTATAGTATAGTCACTGGCAGTTTTTCTATGAATGGATCCCTGGGTGAGCTCGTCTTCTGCCAACCCACCAACCAATTAAAATACATTAAATGATATGAGATTCTGGGGCATCCTGCAAAAATCACATCATTTAGTGCGCTTATACTGAGCCACAAGCAAGGGCTACTCACTGAAGACCCCAGAGTGCCGACCCCCATTTGACTGCACATGCATAAAAGCAATAGAAAACTTGTTCAACCCACAACTGACAGATAAGTTGTATTTTTTGTTGCTTTACAGTATGTCATCCTGGGCAACTGCCCATATCCAAAACAGAGAGGTGTACAAAGGTATCAGAATCCAGTTACTGTTGTGCTGTAAATCTCCAACTCAGTTTAAGGTGGTCTCAGATCTTTACCTCATTAGTTTAGATGACAGCTGAAGGCTGGTGTGCTTCAACAGCCTTCAGCAATAAGCCTTAATGCAACTGGTCCTAACATTGGGGAGCAACAGGTTGTATGGGATGGCTGGGATACAAAGCCTACAATGAAAATTTATGAACGCATATGAGAACCTGTGATCCAACAATGTAGGAGTTCATTGTAACAGATGCAAACCCCATGTCAACTGCAAGGCATCAGTTATATTACTTGGTGTGAACATTTAACCATCTATTTGTACCTCTTGAACTCGGAGGAGGAGCTGCAGATCCACTGTTCAGGTGGTCAAATTTGTCAACATGACAGCTATCAGTCATGCACTCCAAAAATCTTGTCTTTGCAGTAGATTGGCAAGAAAAAAGCTGCTGTTGAAGAAAAGTCAGAATATATCTGTTTATCTGGATATCTGGTTTTCACATAATGTTCACATAATGCTTTATCCAAGCATATTAATGTAAAGAAAAAGATGTGGTAGAAAAAGGTGTGCAAGTCTCTTGCTTCTTTGTGTTTGACTTTATATTAGCTCTGATTTACTGTATGAGCAATGCCATATCAGTATTTTAGTATTTGAGTCTTTGATTGTGATTTGAAACCAGTTTTTTATGTGGTCTTTCATAACTCATCCTCTGCATTTTAGTGTCTTCCTTTTGTCCTTAATTTGTGATTTCCACACGCTGATTACTGTTCAACTTACACCGCTGTGATGTTAGATTTGCTCCCTCTTCCTTTCTGTGAAAAGCAACACAGTTCACCTCACTCATAATGAAGTTTTTTTATGAGTTTTATATACAGTAGCTGAGACCAGATATTTACATATGCTACAAAACCCAGATTACCTTTTTTGTCTGACATTAAATTAACACAAAGCTTTTCCGAGTTTAGATCAGTTAAAATTACCAAAATTGTAAAGCTCATTACTAAATCCCAACGCAAGGACACAAAAATATAGATTTATTTTATTATTATTTTTTTTAACTTTATTCAAATGTAGAAGTTTACATACATTTTTTAGAATTTGGTAGAGTTGCTTTTCAAACTCTATGACCTTGGTTAGATCTATTGGGTTTCTTTCCACAAGCTTTTCCTAATAGTTTGCTATAATTTGGGCCCATTCTTCTAAGCACAACTGGGGTTACTGAGTCTGGTTGTGTAGGCTACCACACTCAAATATCATGATACTCAGCCTCTTCACATGTTTTAATGTCGGGTTATCAGATGCAAAACTGCCCTGAAATTGCACAAGTGGTGGTTTGAGAAGCATTTCAACCATCCTGCTGGCAGATCATACATATCAAGTACTCGCATCCTCGCAGCTTTCTGGTGACACTAGCAACCGAGTCAGAAGGACAGGAACTTTAGGACACCATCACTGTTGATACAGTTTTGTCGATGGTGCTGTGAAGTATGCAAATCTCTGTCCTCTGCTGTGTTTAAAGTGAAGCTAATACACTTGGGCCCCACCAGAGGACATCCATGTGACACATAAAGGGCCCTGTCCAAGCACATCTACATTTACACATGAAGAGTGAAGATGCTTGTTCTTGTCAGTGTGTGTCTTTGTGTGCGGGTTTGTGCATCGATCTGGCACTGTATGGCAGATTTTCTCTGTCATTTGAAGGACTTCGGAGCCCACTTTGTGGCTTCACCCGCCAAGCAGTCGTGACACCCCAGCTACACCAACATGCACACAAAGTTGCAACAGCAGCATCACTCACATTGTGGGTAGTGAGAGCAGATGATTCATAAACTGCAGCACAATGGAGACAAACGGGACTAAGTGGCAGTCTGCTCTTTATTGGCCAGATAACTGTGTTTGTTGTGCAATAAAATGCCAAGAGATGTTGGGGAGGGGGGTATAAGGGGGATAAGGGGACTTTTGTTATGTCTGTCACCTTCTGCCTGCAGGCATACGGGGTTGAGTGGTTGACCTGAGGCATCTACACTGTCTGATTCAAAATGTTAATGTGCCAAATAATTTGCTTTCATATCTGTTTTTGCATTTAAAACATATAAAATCAACATTCTCTTCTATAGTTTCAATATGGGAACAAGTGACATACGAGATATAGAAGGGCCTTTGCACTTTTTTGTGCAAAAACAGAACTTATTATATAAAAAGCTATGAAAAATGAGCCACATCAAAGAGAAAATATGTTTTTTATTATGTGTTAATGTATTTGAGCCACTGCTGGAGCTCTGACTGGGTGCAGCATGTGGTTATACATTAAATAAGAAGGATTAGCCCTGACTGCTGCAGACCCAGTGATATTATTACTGTTATGGATTGACTAGGAGGGATCCGGCTGTATTTCAACTCTGTTATTTGGTTATAATTCGGCATAACCCCTCTCAGAGAGGACTCAATGATTTCCTGATTAATGCAGTAGGTTAAAGGTAGTACTGAGGCTGACTGCCAGCATGGGAATGGACACAGAAAATAACTCAGCAAGACATTATACTCTTTCAAGGATTCCAACAAGTGTCCTCGTTGAGGGGCCTTTCAGCCCATGTTGAAACAGGACTCGTTTCACTGTGGATGATAACGAGACTTCACAGTTATCTCCATCTAAGCCAGACTGTCTAAAATTTTTTGAAATGTAAAAAGATCTATATTGCACAAAGCGCTGCGACATTTATATAGCTGCTATGTGTCATAAAATGACCCAATGCTACTTAATTTCTTGCAACCCTATGCAGACATTCTGCACTGATTAAGATTAACTCACCACAAGGTGTCAAATACTTGAAACATCTGAGACAGCAGGAGAGTTGAAATTGCTTTCTGATTAATGCTGCTAATAATTATTCAAACATATGATGGCACTTACAGACTGAGCATAAAACTTTTGGTCCGAAGTAGTCAAGTGATCACTTAAAATGGAAAAATAAAAATAATAAAAATGTACTCTCCTTTTATTACATAATGCACTCTATATTTCATAACCTTTATTCCAATATACATGAAAAATAAAAACAGGGGGACATCAAAAGTTACACACATACTTCATAGATGTGAGAAATGTGCTTCATTTTGGTAATTTTTGTAAAATCTGTTTTAGATGTCCCAACATATGTAATAAGATAAGAATAAGTTTAACTGTACCAAAAGGGGCAGGGGAGTGATTAGTTCAAACAAAACCAGCATTTATTCCTCAAATACATTTAAAACAATTTTTGTAATATGCTGCTTTGTTTGTGTGTCTTTCTCTTATCCACAGTTTCTAATTACACAGAGTAGCTGTAAAAATTACTTTCAAAAAGAACCGGTTAAGCACAAACTTCATCATGTTCACAGGGGAAATGTAACTGTACGCCAAGGTTTCAGCTAATGCTGTTGTGAAAAATCACCTTTTTGGTGCAAAAATACAGTTTTATGTCTGGCTTACTGTATCTTAATTTCATTTTTGAGGGACTTAACTGAATAAACAGGAAGAACTTGGACATTTGTGAAATCATGCTCGGAGCAAAACTGTTAAAAATGGTTTTATGCTTGACTGATTCATTGGTCAGAGTAAAGCGGTTTACAAAACAGAAGAACATCGCTTTGTAAGTTGTCTGATGCTGAACATTAGAAAACTTGATGAAATATTGATGATGAAGATTAAAAGATTACAATTAATTCTGGCTCCTTGAAGCAAATTGTAAACATGAAAGATGACTCAAGTCCTTTGCACAGTGTTGCATATGTCCCAAACAGTTAAACAGGAGTTTGTTATATTCTGATTATATTTGGGGATCGCAGAGGAGGGTTGTGGAATAAATCTGTTTTCTGGTATGTTGTTTACTTTAATTCTTTGAGACAGACTGAGCCATCCACGAGTTGTTACAGGGATCAATTTGTTTGCTCTGCCTCTTACAACGATTCTGTACATGTATTCTGCTGTGTTTAGTGTCAACCAGTCAAATCCTCTTTAATTAGCTAACTACCTTCCACAGACTATGTCTCACAGTTTCAAGATTATACAGTATCTTCCAAAAAAATAAATAAATAAATAAAACCTTTCCCATTTTGTTACATGACAGCCACAAACTTGAAAGGAAATTGATACCTAGTTTTCCAAATATTTCAAACCAAAATCTGAAATTGTGTGGAATGCATTTATTTAGTTCCCTTTACTGTAATACCCATAAATAAAATTCAGTGCAACCAGTTTCCTTCCAAAGTCACCACATCAGTAAATAGTCAATATGTGTGTACTGTGATATAAGGAAGAATGCAAATGGCCTGTGAAGGTCTCCGGGGTTTGTTAGAGAACATTAGTGAACAAACAGCAATATGAAGACCAAGGAACACTGCAGACAGGTCAGAGAGAAAGTTGTGGAGAATTTAAAGCAAGGTTAGATTCTAAAACAATTCCCTACTTCTGAACATGTCACAGAGAACTGTTCAATCCATCATCTGAAAGTGTGCCTCAACTATAAACTTACCTACATGAAAACTGCCCACCAGGTAAGGAGAGCATTAATTCATTTCTGCTGACAGGACAACTATTAGTTATGCACTCCACAAATCTGGCCTTTATGCAAGAGTGACAAGAAGAAACCCATTGTTGAAAGAAAGTTACAAAATGTCCTATTTACAGTTTGTTACAAGTCATGCGGAGGACACAACAGTCCTTTTTCGCTAAACTTGCAAAATGCTATGTAAGCAACATAACATCCCCACAGTGAAACATGGGGGTGGCCTCATCATGCTGTGGAGGTATTTTGTTTTGTCAGAGGAGGAGATGGATAGTTGAATCAATCAATCCTGGAAGAAAAACAAGTAGAGGCTGGGAAAGACTAAAGTCTAGGGATGGAGGTTCATCTTCCAGAAGGACAATGACAAACCTAGATTCGCTCAGACTGTCTTCATCTGTCAAAATCCCAACCTAAATCCAACTGAGATGTTACTGCAAGTCTCACAAATACTCTCTGTCCATTCTGAACAAGCTTGAGCAACTTTGTGAAGAAGATTGAGCAACAAGTTTAATCTTTGCAAGTAAAACTGGTAAACACATACCACAAAAGAGGTGGCTCTACAAAGTACTGACTCAAGGACTAAATGCCAACGTAAAGTTTTCAGGTTTTTATATGTAAAACAGTTAAAATACCTTTTTTTTTTTCCCATTTCTGTTGGAGCTGGATGGGAGGGAGTATTAGACCTAATCTCACATCATTTGACTGAGTTTTATAGCTGCAGAGTATTTTAGGGAAAAACAAGGTCTGTGGAGTATTAAGATGTGAGATATATTTTAATATGACTGATTCATATTAGCAGGACTATGCAAATAGCACGTAATAGGGGAGGATAAGCTTTGATAAAAATGTCTCCTGTCTCTGAAAGTTGCTCCCACAGAGAGCTTAAATTGATGCGGTTATCACTAAAGACACAGTGGCTGAGCCAGCTGTGTGTGAAAGAGTGTGTGTCCAAGCAAAGCAAAACAATGCTGTAACGTATCTGATTAAAATCCTCCTCACAACAAAAAGCCGAAGCTCTTAGAAAGCAGCAGGGGAGGTCTGGGACACACAAAACACACACACACTCACACACAAATACAGTTAGAGAAACAAGGAAGAAGAGAGAGCAACACACACCTTCAGAGAACAAAAAGTCTTCATGGTGCACGTAAAAATGAAAACCCACTTGAATGATTCATACCCACTCCTTTGGGTGCAACACACACACACACTAACATGCACACACGGTGCCACACCGCATCAAGTCAAAGTTAGAGAGCGTGTTTAACCTAATCACACTCAACCATGCGTGATCCTCAAAGGGGGAGTCAGGTCTGTTATGACAGCCGATGTGCTGTGTGACAGCTGAGGGGGGTTCAGAGAGCACCAACTAACAGCCTGCTTTCAGGGAGCACACACAGACCACTGTTACTTCCCATCCACATGACAGCAACCGAAACAGAGTGACAGTCGAGACAGACATGTGGACGGCCATACAGCGAGAAAGACGACCAGTCAAACCCAACAAGTGACTAATTGTACGGTTCGTTTCGGTATCGCTGACCAGCAGGGGAGACACGCAGAAGGGCAGCAGCGGTTCTGTCGGATCAAATCCGTACCATGAAAAGTCTCAGGGAGACGCTTTGTGATTCATTGTTTACCTGTAGGAAGGTAACTGTAGTAAGATGGCTGTCTGAATGAGTCTGCATGAGATCTTGGCTATTAGTACTACAAGACAGATTCCCACGGTAGCATAACAGCTGGAATCAAACATGAAGACTTAGTCATTTCGGTTATTCAGCCTTTCCACAAAAATATACAGCAGGAAACAAATCTGCAGCAGGCAGCGCAGAAACTGAGGCGCTGCACACATTAAAGGCTTCAGACAAACTCATATTTACCCTTTATTTTTATCAGATCAAGTTTGTAAAAAAAAAAAAAAAAATTAGTGTTTTTCACTAAGTGGACCATCTCATTAATGAAGTAACAATGGAAAAAACTGCTGGGTTTTATAATATTCATACTCCTTGCAATGTTTTACATATTGTTATATTACAACCTTGAACAGTGTATTAAATTGGGATTCAATGTAACAGAATAATAGAGTAGTGGATATTTGTACAGTGGAAAGAAAACAATACATGGTTTTACCTTTTTTTTTTTTTTTTTTTTTTTTTTTTTTTACAAATAAAAATCCAAAAAGAATGATGTGTAAATGTATTCATCTGACACCCCAAAATAAAATTAGATCTCTTGGAGAAATAGTTATTCAGGAGAAAGCATTTTTCTGTTTTCTCTTGACAGTTAAAAGCACATGTTGAGAACAAGGTTAACATGTCGAGATTAAAGTGTAACCATTAAACCAAACCGGCATTGATGTAAAGACCAGGGAAGTGTCTGACAGCGTAAAGACAGGGTATGAAGTTACGGGCTGAGGGATGCCAAATATGGAAGGTGTCTGCCTGTAGAGAAGACTGTGCTCATAGATGAAGCTATGTGCTTAGACGTAGCAAAGCCAAAATTGGGAAATTGTGTGTGTACTTTCTGTACGCCTATAGAGAGTGTGTTCAAAGTTCTTTGGGAATTCGTCCATTGGCTTAGATTCTTCCCGGTCATTAATATTTGATATGGGTTTGTTTTAAATAAACTCCTCCTTTGTAAATCCATGTCAATAGAGTTTTCACTGGAACATTCTCACATAAGCATTTTGAAAGTTACGAAAGCCCCATAATATCCAACACTTGTGACAGCCAAGCTTTGTGCAAATGAAGAAGTATATTTTTACTTTATCATAGGGTTTCAGTAATAAAAAAAAGTTTTTATGCAGATGCACTCTCTTAGGCTACGTTCACAAATGCGACCTAAATCGGATTTTTTTTTTTTTTGGCCATATGTGACACATATCCAACTTTTTCTCGGCAGTCTGGGAGTCCAATTCTGAATTCTGATCCTTTTATCCCCCCCCAAAAAATCTGATTGATACTACTTCCATATGTGATGAACTGGATACATATCCAATAGTTTTAAAAGCATCTGCAGTCATGTTGCATTTTATCCAAATTTTCCGTCATCAGAGATGAGTGGTCTGTTGAGAGAGGTGCAAACAGATTAAGTCAAAGGTGTTCCTCGACATTCTGAATTTATGAAGGAAGTCTGTGTCACTGAAGCGCATCACATCACAATCCCAACACTTCTGGTTCCGACTACACATCCAAACAGACTTCTCTAGAAAAGTTGCAGGCAATGTGCCACTAAAGGCGATTGCTATTAGCTGTGCTTTTTTTTTTTTTTTTTTTCTTAGCTTCCTTCATCTTGTTGTGATCTTGAGACAATAGTGTCGGCTCCCATTGCTCATCAGCTTTAAAATCAATCCACAGACAGCAGCATCCATTAGTACTTCAGTAAACGGTGCAATGCTGTGTGACGTCTACGTTCTTCTTTTGCACATGCAGGTCGCTTGGGTTCGTAAACTTTTCACACAGAAGTCTGATTGTGGTCACATCATTCAGTAGTATAAACGACCACGCAAAGAAAAAAAAATTGGATTTCAGCAAACAAATCAGAATTGAGCATCAAAACCTGCTGTGTGAAGGTAGCCTTTAGTCAGGAGGTTGATTATACTGATGCATTCCAACCTGCTTAGAAACAACACAGCAGATTCTGCATTGCGTCTTTACTTCAAGATAGTATTTCCACTTTATCCTCTGTATTTTGACTTTAATGAAATGACAGAAAATTTGGGATTTTTTTCAACATTTTGGCTTTATTCTTGAAATCAGCTTTTGACTTTTTTCTTAGTATATTGACTTTATTTTGACCTTTGTGTAATCTAATCCCCAGTAAATGCAGCAGCTATGTGAAGAGCAAGTTTGTTAAAGAACATCAGTTGAACAGACAGCATCATGAAATCCAAGGAACACAGACTGTAAACTTACCAAAACAAAGCCTATGTAAGGAGAGCATTAAGGATGTAAGGAGAGCATGCAAGGAGAGCATTAATCGAAGAAGCAGCCAAGATGCCCATGGTAAATCTGGAGGAGGTACAAAGAGCCACAGCTCAGGTGGGAGAGTCATTTGACAGGACAGATATTAGTTGCGCACTACATGACAATGGCCTCCAAAAATGCTACATGTGGAGGAACTCTGTCATTGCACGTTTTCCTGAACACATCATTCCCATAGTGAAACATGGTGTTGGATGCATCATGCTGTGGGGATGTTTTCTTCACAGTGAAAGGGAAGCAAATCAGAATTGTATGCCACACTATTTAGATTTTTATTTGTAAAATTTGAAATCTATCCACTTATGCACTAATTTGTGTTGATCTAGCACATATATTTCTAATAACATAAATAGATGTTCCTTGTTATAATGTGGCGAAATAAAGCAACCTTTTAAGTTGATATTACAGCTGCATAAAATAGTAAAATGTAAGAAAACATTTGCAAATTATTTAGCTCTATTTTCCAGGGGGAAAAAAAGCACAATATTTGTCATTTAAAACATTTTTTATCCAGTAACTCAGTGCAGTGTTGTACTAAATGGCATTGTAACCAGCTGTTTTATCAATATTGTTTTTATTTGAAATCATCGGCTGTAGCTTTGGAGGTCAAATGTTTTTACATTCTCTCTCTCTACAAATGCACAACAACCAACTTACTGCTGTAAATTTTGTGAACTGGTTGCTGTGGGAAGAAAGTCAAATAATGACTGTTTTTTTTTTTTTTTTTTTTTTTTTTTTTTTTTTTTTTTTTTTTTTTTTTTTTTTTTTTTTTTTTTTGTTCCACATGAACTTGAGACACAGTTCAAAGCCGCAAATGTCAAATGGAAAACTCCCCCCAAGTCTTAATTCTGACATGGAAAGTTGAAAGTCACTCTTCATCCCTGAAAGCATTCATGTATTTACTCCCACAACTAGGATCAAATCCTAAAAGTTTTCAGACTTTTACCTGGAACACAGTTAGGTTAGAGTGTGTAGGCTTCTCTAACCTCTGAGGCAAATAAGCTAAAGCAGCTCATTGTGTCAACAGAACTGATTTGCTTTTTCGTCATCCACCATGAAGTAGATGTTTGCCTTCCAAGAAGCAGGTTTACGTAATAAAAGAAAATCCCAAGCTTTAAACATCTACCAAGGTATGACCAACCACCTGAACAGATCAGATAAGCAGTCAAATGATCAGTGACAATTGTGAAATAGCTGCAGAGATTAACAGCTCAGGTGGGAAAGTCTGTTGACAGATCTCTTGGTTTGCATTCCACAGAACAGAAGAAGAAAACCATAGCTGAAGGAAAGCATAACAGCAGGAGCATCATGCTGTGGGGTGTTTCTTCTCTAGGGACATAGAAACTGGTCAGAGTTGATGGGAAGATGACTATAGCTAAACACAGCTTAAACAATCTGAAACAACAAGAGATAAAATGGATTGGCTTGTGATTATCATGTGAGAAAATGCGAAGTACTCTATTTACTGCTCCAAACCTCTCAACCATACTCCTGTTTTAAAAATCTGAAACAGCTTATTAGAGGTAAAATTGTTTATTTTCAGAAACAACTTATTTATGTTTTCAGTTACATTGTCAGTAATATAAACAATGCTAATTTTTTAATCTACCTCAGCATGTATTTTATAATAAACACTATTTTTTTAGTAGATATGGCTAGATATAGCTTTAAATGATAAACTAATCAGTTTAAACTCACAGACAGTTTAGGTTTTTGTATTTCTAGCAGTATTCCAAAGTAAATCCACCTAGCTGTGAAGTGTCTGCTGCTGTTTTTAGAAAGCACACAGAGTCAACTAGGTTTTTACAGATTTTACATTGAAAATGGTAGCATACTCAATCTAAAAGGAAGAATGAATCAAAACAAATTCTTAGGTTGAACATTTAAAGCATTCAATATATTCATTAAAAAGTAAAAAAAAAAAAAAACAAACAAAAAAAAAACTTTTATATTACAAAAAGCATTAAAAGTGGTAGGAATTGTATAAGAAACATTAAAGCTAAAGAAAATAATTTTTTTCCTCATCTTTACTTCTCTCCTTCATTTTTACGACTCTTCTTTGTCTCCGTAAAGCAGGATCGACTCTCTGGGTTCAGTTGTGTCACTGATGCGACAACAGTTTCATCAATCAGTGAAACCAGCAAGAACAGAACTTCACAGCACACATGTATATCTGTGCAAGCCAGACAAGGTGACACACGTATGACAAAGTGAAGCCACGAAGCATTGCCAGACTGCCGTGATAGATATTCTTCATCCACCACCTGCAGAAGCAGAGATATTCCCACTGTGCTGCTCTCTGTCAGTGTCACAAAGACACATTTAGGTATTAACTACGGCATTTGTTCATGGAGATTAGATTAAACTGAGTTTAACCTAATCTCCATGAATCTCCTAAGATTTTACATTTCGAGAAAGAGTTTGTCTGCATCTTTATTGAAAGGCCTCGTATCAGTGAAGATTTCATGCTAAAAGCTTTCTTAAAAACGAGCACAATGTAAATAGGAAGAGAATGAGCTCATCAGACAGGGTGAATAAACCAACAGAGAGAACTGTTCCCCAATGATGCAGCTCAATTGATCCCGGTTTGTTGCATGGAGAGAACTCCTCTGAGATCAGACTGAGCGTTGACACAGCCATCACAATGCATTATGGTGGGGGATCAAACACAGGCCAGCAATGGCCACTGTGCCTGAGCCGATGCCTGAGGGGGCTGGGAGAAAACGGAGGAGAAAGATAAGGAACGGGAGCAAAAGAGAGGAGGGGACAACGCTCACTGGTTAGCCAGATTTTCAGTCACAGGCTGTCAATCAGAGCTGCATCTCAATCACTCGCCATCTAGAAGTGTAGTCGGACAGGATGAAGGGAGGGCTGGTGGTGTGGGTGGAAAACATAAGAAGAAGGGAAATTGGAGAAGGGAAGAGTCAAAATATTTTAAATGAGTGTCTGTGAGCGCACAAAGCATATGTGTGTGACAGATGGAGGCAATAGGGCGGCGATGAGGTGAGAAACAAAATGGGACTCGGGGAGAGAGACTCCGCAGAAAAAGTGAAGAAAGAAGAGGGTAGGAAAATGAGGCAGGTTTGCGGGCTGGAAAGAAATCCAACCAGGATTAGGATATCTGCATTTATCCATGCAACCCAATAAAAGCTTTCTATTCTTGCCCAGTGTGGGCTGTTTTTGTTTTGGTCCGTGTCTGTCTCCAACCCAGCAGTCAGTGTGTCAAATGTCACTGGACAGCTTACATGTGCTGGCTGCAGACTAAGAGAAATGTCAACCATGGTAAAACCGCTGACGTACTTAACTACGTGTGTGTGCTATATTAAGCAGCTTGTGCTTGTCAGTGCAGAAGACACACAGTAGTAGCGCTTAAGGAATGGCACCATATATATTGTACATGTGAAATTGTAGTATAATTAGAATGGCATATCATATTTATCTGGTCCCCAAAAGTGCTATTCATTATGTACTATCAGCTTGAACCATCAGCATGATCAGGAATGAACCAGAATAAACCATGGAGAAACAATACAGGGTTACTAAAACGCAGAGGTCTAAAGTACTGTACAGTATGGTGTTAAATTAGTCTAAAATAATTTAGACCTTAAGCAGGAGTTGTTTGATATGACAAGGTTTCAAAACAATTTAATACAGTTTTAATCAGGTGCCTCAAACTCCAGTTGTATGGAGAACAGCGTAATGCTTTGTTGCCCCTCCCCAGTGTGTTGCTGAGCACTGCCTATCAGTCTAAAAGAAGGCTGAAGGAAGGCTACAAAACTTTTCTTTCACATTCACCAAAGAGAAATTTGGTTGTTGGAGATATTTCCTGTTGCAGAAACTAGCTGTTAAAAGCCAAGGAATGCCAAACATGGCACTTGTAAGGGTAACATCGGTCTAAAAGTTTAAAAAGCTTCTCTTGAGCAGCTGTCTACAGGAGAGCTACTGGACCAGATAGCCTAACTAATTAACAAATTTATAAATGTGCTTGTTATGTGCTACTCCATAAATCAGGTATAAAATGGTCTGCATACAGTAAAAACTTCTAAACGACAACTAAATTTACCAAGTGTTTATTTTTGCTTTGTTAAAGACCTAATTTTAAATCCTAGACATCGTCCAGAAGTCGAATCTTTGAACCATTATTAGGTTTTATTTGTTCTGCTGGTAAAATAAATGATTAGATATTGGAAATCATTTGATTTGGTATTTTCCTGTTAATACTGTACTAATGTGAAACTGGTACTTTCACCCAAGGTATAGTACTGTGAGAATCTCATATAAACCCAGGCCATGCTGTAGTTATCAAATATTCTAGTCTAAGTGCTCTGTCAAATAACCCCAGAGTTAGTCAAATAATCCTGTATATGTGCATCAGCAGGTGTTCTCAAACTTAGATTTTTTTTTTAAGCCCTTCTACACTAATCTACAATAACCGCTGGGTCTGCCCAGACTCCCATCCAGATCTGCACTTTACAACAAGCAGTAGCCATTTTTAATATGGGTCATATGGGCAGTTCCCCAGGGTGGCAGTAGAAAGGGGAACACATGAGCACCAGATAAAAAACATAATTTATCTGTAAGTTGTACTCTAAAAAGGTTTTCTATTGCTTTTTATGTATAAGCAGTCAATTGGGAGTTGGCATTCTTGCTAATGAGAATAGAGAAACTAACTTACCTGCGTCGCGTGGGACTACAGTGCATTTTTATCCTGACCCAGAGTGTGATTTTTCTCATTTTAATTGGTTAAGGAGGCAGCAGAAGGAAAGGCTTTTGAGAACTGCCACTGACAACAAACCAGTCCTGACCCTGTCCACATCTTACTTTTGAGGCTCTATTAGTTTGTGTGATGCAGAAAATGTGGAACGAATCCTGAAACTGGGCTAATGTGAAATCATAGAACGTGGTAATTTAAATGTGATCAAATACAATCTAATCTATGTATTGGTGTACACTTCGCTGTACTGGTCGCTGTACTGGTCGCTGTGGCTGTTTATTTTATTTGTCAGGAAAGGTAATTTTATTTTTTGAGAGCCCTTGCTATATGGGGTATGTTCACTTTAATATGTCCAACTGCATTAGCAAATGTTGGTGAAGGTTCAATAGTGTTTGGTCATATGAGCTAAATAAACAATCAATTCCCAGAGTTTGCTTTTGGGATTTCATTGTAATTGAGTTGAACAACTCCATGAATTGTTTTAGCCCTATAATAAACAACGTACATCAACCCTATCTCACAGTTCCAGAGCAGGTTCACCTTTGTTGCTTATCTGTCTTGTGTGACAGCTGTGAGACAGAATGTTGGAGTTGGTCCACAACTAACATGGCTCATGAAGGTAAAGCGTGACGGTGTGAAGGGAGCACACAGCTTTTACTAATGCTGCTGTTATAGCTACTCTGATTCTTCAATATCAACTTGTGCGTGAGCACACACTGATGCCCTGAACCTTCTCTGTTCGGGCTGTGTAAATTATCAATGCTAAGCAAGACTAACAGAAAGACAAACTATTTTTTGAACTATGTTGATCTTTAGGAACAGTTAGTGCTTGTTTGAGCTTAGCTCAGACTATGTGAGAATGTTTTATAACAGACTCTTAGGTGGTACACTTCACCCACTCCGTCTCCATCAGCATCTGAATCATGCTGGAAATATCAGAAACCAAGCCTTGGTTTGTACAGTCATGACCCTACTTTGTGGACACCTAGATGTTTAGGATGCTGTGGAAGATGCTCCTCTGTTTCAACAACAAAAAAACTGAATGGTGTTCACATAAAGGGAATAAAGAGTCATTGATTTTTTTTTTTTTTTTTTTTTTTTTTTTTTTTTTTTGGTCCAATCACTTAACCTTGCTGAGAAACTGCCTGGAGCACTAGGAGTCATTGCATTGAGAGTAACTGAACAAAATGTATGCAGACCTTGATGGTTAAAATGAAAGAAAGCCTAAAACAGTGTCAGCAATGGTCAGTCTGTGTCATCAGCAGAGATAGTTCATTCATTTGTAATTTGAAGGTTCTGGAGGTTTTTCTCAAGTATATGTCAATGAAATATTTCACTGTGGCACTGAGCTGGAAAAATGCCTAGGGTTTTTAATTACACCTTTGCTACACTCACAAAATGTCTTCAAATGAATGAATGTGAGGTAGATAAATGAATAAAAAGGATCAAATCACACATTTAAAATTTATCTACAGGTTTTTTTATTAGATTTAAGTCTCAGGACTCAAAAATGACCTTCTGAAAATCTCGATTTTGTGTCCTGAAAACTATTTCTGTGCTGATTTAACCGTATGTTTGGAATCATTATCCATCATTTTTATGGCAGAAACCAATCACATTTTTATTTTATTTTTCTATTTCCAAGTGTTCATAATGCCATGCAACAGAACAAAGTTTCCGAGGCCTGCCTGTCTGTCTGTCTGTCTGTCTGTCTGTCTGTCTGTCCGTCTGTCACATCAAATGGGGTGAATGGTTAGTCATAATGGTCTCTCAGTGAGCTACATAAATAGAATTCAACAATTATCTCACCCCACTGTTCCCTATATGTTGTTATGTGATGCTGGTGTTTAAAACAATTATTTTAATAGAAGTTCACCAGCTGTCCCTCCAGTTCTGTGTAATGTTTGTATACAGGGAGCAGTGATGTGGGATTCAGTGTGCTCTGACGAGATATGTTACTTTTTGTGATGTCACTGTCTAGTTTTGTTTTATATTCAATGATCAGCTTACTCGAAACTCACTTTCTCGTTCAACCACCCAGCTTCCTGAGTTTAGTGAAAAGTCAGCACCGAGTATTAGATTAAAGGGGTAATGACAACAAATTTCATTTTTCTGTGGTTTTGGGGGTATAATATGATCTGTTGGGCTCTGATGAGGCCATGTGAATGTCAAGAGTTGGTATCAAAAGCCCTTCTCATTGGCAGTCAGCTTTGTTTCTTTGCTCAAAAACGGACGAATCAGAGAACAGTTTATCTTTCTATGTAATTCATGTTCTCCAATTAGAGCACCCCATCAAGCAAACAGCCCTCCCCTTCCCGCCTCCCCCCAGCTGATACACCAGCTAATTTAAGGTCTAAGTCATACTAGCATGTCTGGCTACTCCACTTGAGAAGAAGATGGCTACGAAAAAGCGGAGCTGTTGTGCTCAAAAACGAATGAAAGTTTCCACTTACTCCCGAAGGATGAGAATGTCAGAGAAGAGTGGCCGAGGTTTTTTTATGGGGAAGTACCACACAATTATAACTTCAATTTGAGACGATGTTCAGTGCATCTTACTGAAGAGTTTCCCAAATATGGCTGTAGCCAATAGGAGAAGTCGCCGCATATCATTACCGTACCCAACCCTTTCACTGAGGAGGGAAATCTGGCCTGCCAAAACAACCCCCTACAAAAAAGTGACGTTATTTTTTTAAATGAAATTCTTTGGAGAACTGACATGTGCAGCAGTATCAGCTACATGAAATAGTTTATACAGTGATGTCACCACCCCTTTAAGTAATGTTATTACTGGATAACTGCTGTGATATTTGAATCACAGTTGCAATGTTTCTGTTGTAGTGGTGCACATGTATGGTATACATGGAGTCTGAGAGCTACAGCTTTCAAACAGCGGAATATCGTTGTAACTCTGAGGCAGTCTGTCTTACCTGGTGATCAGATTTTGTATGCTAAAGGTTCAAATGTGTAGAAAGAAGATCTGGGAGAATTAGTTTCCGATGGCATCATGTCTTCCTATACCATTGAAACAAAAGGCAGAAATGCAATAGTGTGACAGGACTGGTACACAACAAACTGAAAAGGTCCAAGTCCTGTTGTATTACTGTTTGTGAAGAGTCTGTTAATACAATTGCACTTGAAAAACCTAGTTTACTTGCAGTGGTGCTGTTATATAAAGTTTAAAAATCACTGGTTCTGTTCAAAGCATATTCCTGTGTACGAGCAAGGGCTGCAGTATATAGGAAGACATGAAATAATATTATTGTTGAATACTTCCATGAAGATATTGATTGCAGTTAACCCATATTATCCTCACCACTCTCTTTGCTTTCCAATATTTCCCCACCACCAGCACACTCCCAGAGCTTTCTGATTTAAGATCTATATCTGATGTGGGCATAAAGGACAGTGAAATCCATGCAAGTGACCAAACATATTGTTTGCTAGTGAAGTTTTAAAACATGGCACCAGCCTGCCAAATGTTACATTAAAGCAGTCTTTTGTAATTGAGATATTGAACACTGATATTGCAATGGTAATTGACACTCAATATTTTGTGCAGCTCTAGTTAGAACCACACAGGCAAAGTCTAGACCTAAATCTACGTGGGAATCTATTGCAAGAGTTAAAAATTGCTAATTACTCGGGCTCCCCGTGCAATCGGGCTGAGCCTAAATTACTTTGCAAGGAAGAGTGGATCAAAATTTCAGTCACTAAGGGTACAAAACTGGTAGATACCTCAGAAGATTTGCAGCTGTAATTGCAGGCAAAGGTGGTTATGGGTATTGACTCAGGGGGAGTAAATACAAATACACGCCACACTTTTCAGATTTGAACCTTGCATTACTTTGGATTTTGTCTGTGGTTGTAATATGGCAAAATTTGTGAAGGTTCAAAAGTTGTGACTTTTTTGCAAAGAACTTTATATTGACTAACAGTAATAAAACTGGATTAAAGTACCACTAATACTTTTCCCCCTTTGTTTTAAATCTCAGTGTAAGAAATCTTCCATCCATCCATCCATCCATTTTCTTCTGCTTATCCGAGGTCGGGTCGCGGGGACAGCAGCCTAAGCAGGGAGACCCAGACTTCCCTCTCCCCAGCCACTTGGGCCAGCTCCTTCAGGGGAATCCCAAGGCGTTCCCAGGCCAGCCAAGAAACATAGTCCCTCCAGCATGTCCCGAGCCCCCTCAACTGGCTTCTCTCGACACGAGGAAGTATCGGCTCTATTTTCAATCCCTTCCGTATGACCGAGCTTCTCACCCTATTTATTCAATTTATTTTTTTTTGCCACTTTTCCATGAAAGTCACTTTTAAGATTAAAAAAAAAATTAAAAATCCTGTTTTATTTTCCGTCCACTTCACATTTATGCACTACATAAAATCCCAATAAAATACATTCTGGTTGTAAAATGACAAAATATGAAAAAGTTCAAGTGGTACGAATACGTTGCAAGGCGTCAAACCCTCGATGCACTAATGGTTATATTTGCACAGTGAAATCCAAAAATGTGACAGCAGTCCTTTCAAACATAGAAGCACTTGGAGATTTTAATAAATGGGGAAGTCATACAGAAAAAAAAATAAGAGCAAACCATGTCAGTGGTCCGTAATATTTTTAGTATGGTGGCCTACATTTCACACTACCTAAAAGATGACAGCGCATGGACAGAGGGGATGTGTAATTATTCAGAGCCAGACCTTTACGTGCTCTCATGCCCACTCTTCTTGCCTATCTTTGTCTTCTTCCTCTCCCTCTCTAAGGGAGACAGACAGGGGATCCAGCTGCAGGAGCATGACAGATCCACAAATCACTGCCTTGGGGGAGCAAAGAAGGGGGGTCGAGACAAATATTGCTGGAGGAGGAGGAGGAGGAAGAGGAGGGAGAGGCGAGATGAGTAACTGATGGACAACATGAGCAGATTAGTAAATAACAAGACAGAGTGGAGTGAAAAATAATTAGCAGCATCTCAAAGCATTTGGAGGAGAAGTACTACAAAGTGTGCTGTCCAGCTTTTTTAACTGATGAGAGGAGGATTAAAAGAGAATAAAGAAAGCACTTAAAGACATAAAAAAAGAGAACAGATTGTTTCTCTGCAAGAGGAGACAGCAGCTGGATGCACTGATGTAGTTTTCTGTTCCTTTGTCACCCTCATGTCAGCCACTTTTTTTCGAAGCCATCTGCTCCCTCTGTTTCTCCTCAGTGCAGAGCTCCTTGCCATCTCTTCATCTTTCCATCCAACCATCACATCCCACTAAGTCGCTCTGTTTCATGTGTTGTTTACTACTTTATATAATCCCCTCCCACCTCCACATCAATCCATACTTTGCTCCCTCCCATCTTCTGCAGAGCACCTTAGCAGCCAATTAAACACAGTGTGCAGGGCATGCTATCGCTCCTCACCCACTTCCCCTGGTGGCCTTTGAAGTACTGGTCCGTGTTAATCGGATATTGGTCAAAACATACAAACATGGAGACACAAACAGCAAAGGTGGGAGGTGGTGGTGCAGGTTGGGATACAGGGGAATTTGAAGGTCAATGTACCCTCATCCACCTGGAGTTGCGGATGTGTGCCCGGTCTGTTGGAAAGTGTGTCGTGTGCAGCATCAGTCACTGTTAGACATGGTGGGTGGGCACAGCAACAAGAGATCCTTGCTTTATGAAACACAGAGAGGAGCCCATCTACGAAGATAAAGGAAGAAATGGTGGGAGCAGCTGAATGAATGTCAAAGACTGTGAGAGTAATTGTACAGTGTACAGTACATTCAAAAGTATGCATGTCCTTTTCCCACATATTGTCAAGTTGCAATCACAAACATCAATGTTTATTTATTAGGATGCAATTGGAGTGTGAGTGAAGTAAAAGATGATGCATGGTTTTCAGAATTTATATATCTAGAAACTGATATTTTTGCAAAATGGCTCTAGCTCAGTCATGTTAGGTGCAGAACATCTATAAACAGGAATTTGCAAGTTTTGTTATAAACTCTCAGTTCGACTTAGGTTTGGACTTTAACTGGGCTATTCTAAAACATGAATATCTTTATCATTTCAATATTTTGTTGCTTCTAACAGGTTTTCTAACAGGTTACATGGCTTTTCATCAACTCTCTACAGCTACCCTGTCCCTGTTGAAGGAAAGGTGAAACAATAGATAGATAGATAGATAGATAGATAGATAGATAGATAGATAGATAGTCTGCTGTAGTCTGGGTGCTGCTCTGGTCTGTTGTAGTGAAGAAAGACCTGAGTCAAAAAGCACAGCTCTTGATTTACCAGTCCATCTATGTTACGACCCTCACCTATGGTCATGAGACATGGACTAAAGAAAATAGGATCCTGGATACAAGGGGCCAAAATGACCTTCATCCAGAGGATGGTTGGACTCTACTTTAGAGATAGGGTGAGGAACTACCTCATCTGTGGGAGCTCAAAGTATAGCCACTGCTTCTCTGCAAAGGAGTCAGCTGAAGTGGTCTGGGCATCTGATCAGGGTGTGTGTCTCCATTTGGAGGTTTTCTGGGCACAAACCACTGGAAGGAGACCAGAACTTGCAGGAACTAGACATCCTGTCTGACCTGGGAACACCTCAGGATCCCTCAGAATGAGCTGGAAGATGTTGCTGGGAAGACAGGAGAGGAGGATGTCTGGAGAAAACTCCTGGACCTGTTGCCCATGCGATACGATCTTGGATAAACCAATTGATAAATAGTTAATGGAAGTGCTTGGCCAACTCTAGCATGTGCACTCTGTTTTGGTATCACTTGTCAATAATTTGGCTTGTAACATCTTTCACTGTAGTTCATGCTTGTTGCATGTGGGCAAAAATTTGGTCTCCTAGTTTAAATTTTTATCAACCAAGGTAGTTGACAAAGACACAGCAACAGCCAATGCAGTCTCTCTTTCACTCTGAACATCTCAGTTTAGGATTAAAATCGCTAACATTTTTATGAAAAAGCTAGGTTCTTTAAAGCAGTCAAATACTCGGTCTATAATTCAGTTTTAGAGTGACTAGAGGCTTTATGTTTTACGAATCAGTTGCACAAGGCAGGGCTCTTTTGGCTCGCTGGCTATCTATGGTGCAGTTGGAAGAAAGCTGAGTTTAGTCAGGGGGTACATTACTGAACATCTAAACAATCCATGTCATTTTTGGCTTGACTCTTTTTCAGACTTGCGAATCACTGTAGCTGTTTTCAATTTATACTACAGCTCCAGTACTATGAAACACTCTAGGCTTATAATGATTCAGGTTTAGTATACAGTATGTGCATAGTCTAAAAGTCTCGTCTGTGAAGATTTTAAAAAGCTCTCAGTGTGATTTAGCAGCAAGGGATAAGGAACACGTCATGCACCGTTTTCACCCCTTATGGCGCCGACACTTCTAGGAGGCTGCAACCCCAACCGTGCCCTCCAACTATAGGTACATAGTTAATATTCTTGATCAGTTGCCCCTTGCCAAGTGTTGTAATGGGAGCCATTTAGTGAAGGACAATGCTGGCTGCAGAGGTTTTATGATGCTACATGAAGTCAGCGAGCTGAGTGATTCCAGTGCCGCTGCCTGGAGAATATGGATGAGGTCATTCCCACACATGCACAGACACAAGGCTGTACCTCTACACTAAGAAAACCTAAAAAATGCCCTTGGATGCCCCAGTATAACATAAGTTGTGTTACATGTAAACATACAGAAAAGAGCCCAAACACACATATACCTACACATAGAGAAGTTAACACAGTAGTGTTGCATGACATGTAACCAGTGAAATGAAGAGACAAGCCTGCTGTAAAAAGGACCAACATTATGTTAGGAGAAGGCGCACAAGTACTTGATGCTTGTGCATTTGGTAGCAGCCCTTATATAATAATAGGTTTATATAACTGTTTAATGCTAATGTTCTCCTACAGAGCAACTCCTAATGATATTGTTCCTTTAATCCAGCTCCCACCTGGTCCAGTCATCTCCTGCTGGATTTGGGACCAGTTGTGAATGAGCCTTATTCTGGATATTCACATGATAGTTTCATTGATTTAATGCTTTTTTTTTTTTCTTTTTTTCTTTTTTATTTTTTCTTTTTATTTTTTTTATTTATTTATTTATTTTTTCAATCTAACATGTAATGCCTTAAAAATGAAGCTGCTGTAAAATTTAAGATCAGAGCTTTAATCTCATTCTCAGTTTCTGGTGTTAACCGATTCATTTCAGTTTGTGTGTAAATATGCAGCTGCTGTGTTGGTTCGAATTGCTGGATTGTGTTTAACTTGCCCCAGCCATCCTCTTAAATATAAATTTTTATTTGCTGTTAGGTTGGAAATTTAAGTATTTCCATGAATGAAGCACATGAGAATATATTCATACTTTTGTTTGGAAACTTTTTTTTTTTTTTTTTTTTCAATTGGAGAAATATATGGTAGAATTTCGAACCAGCGCTCTGGTCTCAAGTTATCTGGAAACTCTAACAAGTGTTCTTCAAGAACTGCAGTTTATGTAGCTCCATCCATCTCTCCGTCAACTCTAGCCAGGTTCGCTGTGCCTGCTAAAGAAAATTAAGCCCACATAATAATTCCCTATGTGTTATAATAGGGAAGGTACTTCCAGGGTGATGTGCAGTGTGCTTTTTCCTTCACACATAGCACTTTGCATGTTGGCCAGAATGTTCAGTTTTGTTCTCATTTGATTATAGCACCTTCTTTCTCATGTTTGGTGTCTCCTACAAACTTTAAAATGAACTTCTTGTGACCACCTTAAAAATGCCTTTTTGACACTAGGTCACTTTCAGAAAGGCCAAATTTGTGGAACGCATGAGTAATGGTTGTCCAGTCAACCAGTTTTACCATCAGGGCTGTGGATCTTTGCAGCTCCTTTGAAGTTACCCAGCTGTGCCATACATTTTGGATGATTAATGGAATAGTCGACCTGTCTGCTGTCTTCCTTAGTCTTCGTGATGCTGTTCTATAAATGATCTCTAAGAAACCCCTGAGGCCTTCATAGAACAGCTAGATTTATACTTAGATTACATTATACACAGCTGGTTTACTAATTAGGTGATTCCTAATGGCAGTTTTTTAAGGGCATTGGACTCAAGGGGGCAGAAACCATTAAACAAATATGCACTACTTTGTGTTGTTCTGTCAAATTAAATCCAAATCAAACACAGTGAACCCCCAATATTTGCCAGGGTTTGCGGCCACAACCACCTGCGAATAGCTGAGATTTGAATACTTGAGACACCCTCTAAAAACACTTACAACTGCTTATTTTAATAGTTCAAACAGCAAATATAATTTAATATACATTAATACACACAATGGAAACCATCTTAGCACTACCACACAACCTGACATCTACAGTCTTCCTTGTCTCTGCTCTTAGGGGCACAGCCAATCAGTACCAAGAAAACTGAATGGCACTCCTGGATTGGCTGATTTGCAAAAACCAGCCAACAGCATGTCAAGTAGCATTGCTGCCAGTTCTTTCAGCTTCCCAAGCTGCATTTTCTTTTGAAAATATTAGATATGCTCTATGAAAAAAAAATCCACGAATAGGTGGGTTAGAATATTCTATGATGATTAGATTGTTTACAACACAACTTGTGATTTGTGAAAAAAAAATGGGGGGATTCTTGGTTCTTTTGCAAATTCTGCTTAATCTTGTCTCATTTTGAAATTGGAACTGCGTAATGTCCAATGAGCTGGATGGATCATTCACACACTACTGTGGCAAATGTAATTTTGTTTCAAGCCAGGGTCCATTTAAGAGGTCGGTTATAGTCATTATCTGTCAGTAATGTATCACTGACCACAGAAAAGGTATGACACTGTGGATGTGTATTTTTAGAGAGATTTAAACCAAAAAAATGTCTGGTTATTAGTTCCCGGATAGGTCAGTGTGTATTTTTTACCTCAGTGACTCATGCTCATTATAAATGAAGCATCCATTTGTGTGGTGAGTGTATCTGTGTGCATATGTATTTAGCAACGATTTTACATTAAGGGTGGAGTATTACAAATAGATAACTCAGCTCATTGTAAACCAACATACACACATAAAAACTAAACGTGGAACTACTGCTGTCATTATCCATTGCACATCAAATTACTGCAACCAGGAGATTACTCTTCTGTAATAATGTCCTTTAGCATGTATAGCATACACACACACGAGCGCACACACACACACACACACACGCATAGAGCAAATACTTGTTTTTGCTTTGTATCACTTTCATATCAAGTTTCAGACTCCAGACTCCAACTCTTTCAAAATCTTTTTCATTAGACTTAAAACTTACTAGGTCATCACATCTCTTTCCTTCCTTTTCCCTTTTCCTCCTTAAAACACTCTCCCTTTGAGTCATCTGAGCTCTTTCTTCTCCTCCATCTCTTCTCTTGCTCTCTCCCGTTCTTTCTTTATTGCGTTCCTTTGGCTGCATCAAAGGTCTTTCCTCTAATATTTCATAGAGGAGCTAATATGCGTAGCCCCTGCCCTTTCCTTTACTCTGCATGCATACATAAATAATTAAGTTAATGCATGACGCTCCTCTGTCACAACCTGGCAAAGCATGTGTGTGTGTGTGTGTGTGTGTGTTTTCTTTGTCCTTGACCATGTGTGTATCCTTTTTTAACCTTCATCTGCGAGTAATACTCAGAAGTTGTTTGCCTTCACAAACCTTCATCGACCTCCTTTCATTATTAAAAAATGCAGATTTAAGATTCATCTCTCTAAAATGATAAATCTCTGCTCATTAAGAATTCATCATTCCTGCAAACTAATAAACTACTAATGAACAACAAATGAAACTTCCTTCTCATTAATCAACCTGCAGATAATTAAATTAGCACTTTTCTTGATCCTTTAGAGGTGTGTAAATCAGTCTGAGTTAGTGTTACCATGCTGACAGAAAAAAAAAAATTTCTTACCAATTTAATTGGAACAACATGAGACAAAACAGGCTTGAGATCTACCTTTTGCTTCAATCCTAGTTGTAAGTGTTTGGGAGGTTGTCTCTACCTGCTTTGCACATCTTTGGACAGAATTTTTTGTCCGTTCTTCCTTGCTAAATTGCTTAAACCCAATCAGATTGGATGGAGAACAACTGTGCACATTGATTTTACCAGAGATTTTAAGTTAATTTAGGTCTACATCCACCCCAGTTTTGAGTCTTTTGGTGTCTCTAACAGGATTTCTTCCAGGATTGCCCTGTATTTTACCTCCATCTGTCTCCTCATCAAGTCTAATCACATTCTCTTCCCTGCCAAATAAACCTAAACTTTTCCCAGCTTTGAACTTTTTCTCACTGATGTTCTCTAACAAAACTCACAAAGGCCTTCACAGAACAGTTATTACTAACAAGGGGACTATTAATGACATTTGGTTGTACTGGATTTAATGTAATAGGAGCTAAATGCAAATGAACAGCATGCCATTAGAATATCATTTGCAGAAAATCTTGGAAACCAATAATCCTTTCCTTCCACTTCACAGTTATGAGCTACTTTTTACAACAATATGTGGAAAAGTTTATACTTTTTGAAGACCCTGTGGTTGTATTTAAACCAGTGTTTTATTGTTTGAAAAGAAACTTTTGGTTTTCTAGAGGAATGATGATGGATATGACTCATCCAGGTGAATTTGACTGAATACTTGGGAAATGGTAAAGTGTTTTGTTTTCTCAGATTAAATACGAGATGTGCTGTAACCGGTAGCAGGCTTTTCCAGTAGCAGACGTCAAGCCGATGTTCAGAGATTAGTAAATGTAAATGGAAGCCCCGCGAACTGCTTGGCTCAGCCTATGTGATGAAAGGGCATATTCGACTGTCAGATGAGTTTAATAATTCACCAGTTCTCCAAGTTTGGAAGGAAAGAGTATACCTGCGCCGCACATGTACTTACACAAACACTTAATGCCAGGCAGGTTGTTATGAATCCATTAAAGGAAACGAGAAGCTTGTCTGATGGGAATTCGCAGAGATTTAAAGAGTGACTGTAGTGGTTGCAGTCTTACAGGAGATTCGGTGTTTTAACTGGATAATTTATGCTTTTCCCAAACAAGATCAACACTTCTTTCCCCAACCAAAATCTAAGTCTACAAATTAGTATAGAAGGAGGACATTTTTGATTAAATTGGGCAATGAGGAAGCCATTTATGAAAATATTAAAGCTTAGCAGTCATAAAATCCAACCCAAAGAAACAATTACTTATCTCAAGTGGAGCTTAATTTCTGTTTTAAAAAAACACTGCCAAGTCTAAAGAGCTATTAAATCAGAAGAGCTTTACCAAATTTATGAAATAAAAAAAGGATTGGAGCAATAATCATTTTATTATAATATTAGTTGGCTTTGATCTATTTATGTTTTATTATTTTATTTTAATTTAAGTTCTTTATCTTTTGCAGATTTACTTTAGATGGAAGCTCAGATATCTCGATCTTTGCTTGGCTATAATGTATGTTCTGATATTTTTGCAATTTGTGTTTTTCTTAAATTTGTATATTTTTTGCAGTTCCCTTACTGATTTCCTACACTTTCCTCCATTCCTTATAATCTAGAATTGATTTAATGAATTATTTAGATAACTATTTTCTTCATTTTTTTGTTTACTTAGTTTGATGATTGGAAGGTTTTTTATGTCTGTCTGTTTCTATGAATAAACTTTGAATAGTTGATTGATTAATTGATCATTAAGGTAGAATTGAAGTTCTTTTTAAGATCAGATACAGATTAAGTCAATACCACTACAATGTTGACCTTAAAACACAAGGATTCAGCTCAGTGAAATACAGCAGAAATCCTGTGAACATAATAAAGTCTCTCCAGAGTACTTCCTTATTCCCACTCACATAAGTAAAAGAACTGAATATTTTCACTCCATATCAGTAAATATTTTGGGGACTATGAAACTGTTTGGTTGTCATTTGACCTTTATTGTACAGTTTATTCAACTACAGTTAGCATCAGAAAAAGGGAGTCATCATTGACCAAAAGGGTTTTTAGGTGTGATCTGAAGATCTTTGGGGAGGAGGTATTATGGACGTGTGATGGAAGAGAGGTCCAAAGATGTTGCTCTCTCATATTGGCCTCACAAGATATTTCTTTATTTATGACTAAATGGTTCAATACGTAACATTTTATTTGACTTCTGTTTCACACCTGAGTTTCTTTAACTCTACAGATTCGTTTAGCTAGTATATGGATCTGAAGGTGATTATAAAACAAACTTACGATCGTACAGCCACGAACTGCACATGCAGCAGAGCAGGAAATTTAAAGAAGACAAGTGTGTTGGGAAAAAAAACCCCATCAATGAATGTCAGCACATTGATAAGTGAGTCTTAGATTACCGTACAGTACAATTACCGCTTCTGAATAATTGAATCCTCTGAAGGAATGAAGCAATGACCAGCGGTTGACTTTCTTCTTTGTGGAAAAGCAAAAAGGGAGAGAAAGGGGTAACACTTTAAGCTGTTCTTTATAGATTATGAAACAGAAATAATGGGATTTACGCACACAATGTTTGCTTCATGGCTAACACATGCAACCTCCATTAAAGAAACTCTCTATATCAAAAATATGTGTTATCATACTGAGAAAGACATGATGCAAAGATGGAAATTGTGTTTTTTTTTATGCAAACACCTTTTTTCAGTGGTTATAAAGTTTTCTTTCTTTTTGCTTAATTAGTCAGACAGAGTGACTACTTTTTTGTTAGATTATTACCAACATTGTTTCCTCATATTTAAGCACTTTGACAGGGCTAATTTGTTCTGCTCGACCCTGGTGATGAAGGCTGGCCTTCAAATAGCTCCAGATTATTAAGAACTAATTAAAATTCCAGAAACCCAAATTTATTTGATCATAATACAAACAGACAGAAACCATGTGTAGAAACCTCACAGCTTGCCTGTTTGTTTTTTTTTTTGTTTGTTTGTTTGTTTTTACTCTTCATTTAATTACAATGTAGGGCACAAATAAGATTTCAACATCCAAACTGTTAGCTGAATGCTAACATCTGGTTCCACTGATGTATGCTGAAAGACTTTCAGGACAAACCTTTGTTTTTTATGCAGCAATGATTTGTGAATGTCTTCCTTCAAGATTAGTTGTTTACTGTGCATGTAACATGTGGTCAGACTGTTCTGGGTCTGTGAACATCAATTTTCCAGTTTCACCATAAATTCTCAGTTGGATTTAGATCTAGACTTTGATTAGGCCATTCTAATGCTTTGATCAAAACCATTCCACAGTAGCTCTGGCTGCATGTTTAGAGTTGTTGACCTGCTGGAAGGGGACCCTCTGCCACAGTCTCAAGTCTTTTGCAGCCTCTAATAGGTTTCCTTCCAGTATTGTCCTGTATTTAGATCCATCCATCTTCCTATAAACTCTGACCAGCTTCCCTGTATCTGCTGATGAAAAGCGTCCCCAAAGCATGATGCTGCTAGTGCCATGTTTCAAGTTGGGAATGTGTTCAAGGTGATGTGTAGTGTTATTTTTCATATGGGCAAATGTTTGATTTTTGTTTCATCTGACCAGAGCACCTTCCTACAGTGTTGTAGTCAAGACCACCTAACCCGAGACCAAGTCAAGACCAGGACCAGAGTGTATCAAGTCCAAGACAAGACCAAGACTTTTAGGATCTGAGACCAAGTTGAAACCAAGACCGTGGGAAAGCGAGACTGAGTCAAGACCAAGACCAGTACCCCATGCCACAATAAAGTTGAATCATCTGTATTAAGTAAAAAAAAAAAAAAAAAAAAAAAAAAAAAAACCCACAATAAAGATATGTGCAGATAAAAATATGTAGGCTATGTATCTTTATAAAATGTCAAAATATAAATATAAAATATGCATGTAGTGTTTTAAATAGTGTGTGTATTGATAAAAATGTTAGTCCTATTTGTCATATAGAAACAAAATAAAAAGGAAAATGTAACAAAAGGCGGATTAGTGGAATGCCCAACTAAAAACATTTCTCCACTTACCATATACTGAGATTAAATTACATATAGTTGGACTCTATTTTCTAATTAGATTATTTTTTAAACTATTTTGTTGCACTGCATTTCTGTGGATTAGGGATTATGTATCAAAACTTACAACTATTGCTTAGATGTGCCTCCATGCCCGATTCAGGAGTCTAAACAACTTCAAGACCTTCTGCCGCTTCGAGCAGTTGGTTGCTGTTTAGTCTCAGCATCAGACTAAGAACAGAAAAATAAGTTAATGAGAGGTGCTAAAGTGAGTCAGATGCAAAGAACACAACAGAGGATCAAATAGATATAAACGGGGTGGGATGAATTTACTGCAACCCAAAGTGATTGTGCAGTGGATATGCTATCAGATGACATCAGTGAGCAAAATTTACCAACTTTAAAGAAGAAACAAGCTCATAAAAAAAACTAATAAATGAATCTTAACTTGTCATCTTGGGACTAAACTTAGTTAAAACTTCTAAAACTGTGCACTTTGAACAAGGAGTAATTCATATTCAATCTGTAACAGATAATTATCCATGCCCTGCTATACCCTGTGGAGAATTTTAGCATCTTTCGTCTGATTGGGTTTTCTTCACATAACCATTATGTAAAAAAGCAGCTCTTTTTAGAGCAGAAGGATTGCGTTTAAAAAGTAAACCAAATAATTATTAGGAAGTAAACAGAGTGCAGCAGCAAACTTAAAAATACCAGATACTATTCTAATACTAAACATAAGACATGCTGTCTTTTATTCTGCTTATGTTTTTTTTTGTATGAATGCAAGCGTTGCAGAATCTTCCCTGCATTTGCTTTTAATGTCTCTCTGTTTTACATCCCTCTCTCCATCTATTTGATTCCACCGTTTATTATTCTGTTTCTCCTTCATTTGGAGCTCAATATGCCCTCTTCAGCTATCTGCTCAGTGGAAGTAAAAACTACTGTCCAGTTTAACTGCTAGTTGACTGAGAGTGTGTGTGAGTGCTGCATGGCAGTTTACTGCACTGTGTGAAGTGCTGACTGTTTGAAATGTGTGCAATAGAGACAGAAAATAATGGCCTATTTGGGGGCTTAGCCTTCATTTACTCAGCAAATAGAGTGAGAGAGAGGAGGAGAATGAAGATGGTATTGAAAAAGAGATCGCGGTGTAAAAATCTGTGCTCTGACATGCCATTCAGCACCAGTAAGACCGATTCATTAGAGGATGTAAATAACCGGAGCTCTGAATTATACCGGCTGACAAAAACATTTAAAGACCAAGTTAAGCACCCAGAACAAATTGTCCAATTTTCGCTTAATTTGGTAAACATGCAGATAACCAATTGGCATGCAAATAATTGAATTTGTAAAGAGCAGGCACGTGTGAAACAGGCACCAGTGGGAAAAAGAGGTGACATTAGGAACTAAGCAATGTTGCAGAAGTGAATCCAATAGTCAAAACTTAAAAGGTGCTTCATATTCATGTCAGCTAGCATTCCCAGGTGGGGATAAAATGATATGAAATATTTGTATCCTAATTATTAACAGCTACTATTGAAATCAGCAGTTTCCATACCCCAAATAAAAACACACGTCCGCCTTTTTGTCTCACTGTCTGAAGTTAAATCAGACCAAACTTCTGTTGTTTTAGGTCAGCTAGAATTACCCAAAATTTTTATATTTGCTAAATCTCATATTAATGAGACAAAGAATATGTCAGAGATTTATTTATTATTATCATCAAACACAATTTGAACTGTAAAGTTCTTGAAGAACAACAGTACTATCTGTCAAAAATGCTATGATAAATTTTAAATCTAGGAACCATTTCATCCTTATTGCCAACACTTTGATTCAGGGTGGTTCTTTTGGTTTGTGTGAAGCCGGGGGGCTTAGAGTTGGAATAACTGGTGCATGAGTGCATCGACATGTGTTTTCAAAAAATTCACCACACACACATTTGCTCCGGCCATAGTTTGAGAAGGATACTACACACAGACGCACACACGCTTTGCTTCATAAATCGGCAACAGATGGCCTCTCTTTCATTCACAAAGAGAATTATAAGGTGAAACAGAAAGTTGCAGAAATAAGTAGGTGAGCAGAAAAAGATAAAAAGACAGATCAGAGGCAAAATATAAATCTGCTAATTCTTTGTGGATCTGTGCTTGATTTGAAGAAAGAGAATATTGTCTTTTGCCAAACTTCAGACTTTTTGTGCTATGAAATAAACAGAAAAGTACAGAAATAATAATGAATAATGAATGATGTGTTTTAGTCATGCCACCCACTGAAGAAGCTGTCTTGTGCAATAAATAATCAAAGGTAGATGTGGACAATGTTTCCAAATGCAAGCCTTTTTCTGTCACCTTCAAAGGACTGTTTTTGATAATTTTATCAACAGGAAGCAGATTCAGATTACTTATTTTATGCATTTATGAAATATTTTCTGTTGTCACTCTATGAAAAAGGTAAATAAAATTTAAATATATCGCCATAACAAGAAACTTTTTCGCTTCAATGAAATATAAGGAGATATAAAACTTTTTGAGATTTATACCACATTAAAACCAATATGTTCTTGTTTAAACGAGAAAGGTTGTAACACTAAAATGGCAACACATCATGGGATTTTTGAGTGTTGTCTAGAAGAAACAGAGTGAGAGGATGAAGGGTCAGAGGGAGCCCCTTTATGCCTTTTTAAGAAGTCATAATCTGTAAGAGGAACATATTTTTAAATCTTGTTAAAAGAAGAAACTTTCTCATTTAGCAACTGTTGAATCTCATTATAACGACAACGTTTTTTAAAGTGTGGTACTGCTCCCGAATTTATTTCCTTGCTCTGGCAGCTAAATGCTTCCGTAGTTTTGCAACAACACACAAATACATTTTATGTAAACATTCAGTGCTTCAACATGTCCAGGTTGTATCTCACCTCTGACCCTATGACCACTGGAAATAGGCACCAGTCACCCCGCGACCCTGCAAGGATAAGCAGGTATAAACAAGGGATGGATGGATTTCGTGCTGTCAAAAAGTATTGCCTCCTTACGCATTTCCTTTGTTTTTGCTTTTTTTGTCAAATGTAAATGTTTCAGATCAACTGACACATTTTTAAGTCTGACAAAGAGTAAATACAAATCATATCCTGATTTTATTTATTAAAGGAGAAAACCTTGTCATGTGTGAAGAAGTAATGCCCCCATAATTAATCTGTTGTTTTTGTTTGTTTGTTTGTTTGTTTGTTTTTTGGGACAGCTAAGTTCAATTTCACTAGCCACACCGAGTCCTGACTTCCAGAATCAACAAATCATGCAAACAGAACCAAGGTGAAATTGGCTGAAAAATCTCAACACATCATTCCAGTTTAAGGAATTACAAGCCTAGACTCTGACATCAGTCTTTCTGAAAAGGATTACACTTAAAACACATTCTGTGTCAGACGGTTCTGCTTTACTCAGCGACGTATGTGAGAAGGTCAAAAATGCTGCATAAGTTAGTTTATTAACAAGAAACAAACTTGGTGTGCAATATGAATGATACTTCTCAGCTTTCCCAAATATTCAATGAATTACAGACCTCTATGATCTAATATTACCATATTGCTCAACTCTTTCAGGCAGCGACAAAATAGGCAAATCAGCACACCCACTTATTCAAACTTTATGAGCAGGCATATCTAAATACTTCAGATTTTCAAGCCACTTCAACTTATAATAACAAATTTCCTGAATTGTTTAAGTTAACGACTTACACAGCAGACAACTTTAATTAAACTATGCGGGTTCTATTTAAATCAGAATGCAGTTTTAAGTCAAGATACTATATGTTAAAAGACAAAAAACAGTAAAATTATAAGGCAACTCCATCCTGTTTTAAAGTTAAAAGAACAGGTTGCATTTTACAGTGTACTTAATGCATTAAACAACACAGCACTCTTGTTTTTATCTTTGCGACTCCTACCTCTTTGCATCTATTTTTCTTTCTTCCTCTTTTTTTATCTGTGTGCTTGTGTGTATGTGTGACTGTAGTTATGTCAGAGTAAGGCCGGCTGAAGCCCTTACAGCAGTCAGCCTCTTTGATGTTGAGCCCTGCCGAATTAGGCCATCACCCAGCAGTGCTCTGCTGACTGCCTGCACCCACACACTGTCTCTCGCACGCAAACACACACATAAACAAGGTACACACATAACAACCAAAACAAATGCATCCTGGCAGGAAAGCACACACATGGAAAATAAACTTTCTGTGCTGCTGTTCACACAGAAGCTGCGGACACACCACCGCACAAGGCAAAGCCTCAGATGATGCGCTCAGAAAACACGTCCACAAACATTTCATCACTCTCACCGTTCCTATGCATTTCAACCAATGCTTCACACTCACTTTCCTGTGCACTTCTCTTTAATAAACATAAATGTAAATCCTTATGAGTGCCTCCCCTCTGAGGCTTCTGTACAACGGTGCATCAAAAACATGCGCACACTGACAAACACACATGCAGGCAAAATGTAGGACATTGAGAGAATTTATTCAAGATTGCGGGAATACAGGCGAGGATGCGTTTCTTTTGGATCGGTTGCATGTTGGGACAACATCGTCAAAATGACTGCAAAAGAAAGCTTCTCAAAACAGCATGCAACACTTTGTAAAATGGACAAACACCATTTACTCGTTGTTGCCCACTTTTATATACTGGAGAGTTACTGTGAAAAATAAAAGGAAATCTGTTGAGAGATAAATAAGGTAAAAGATAGCAAAATGTTCTATATAGTCAGCATGAAATCCTAGTGAAAGTCTTTGTGTGACAAATACTTAACAGAAATAAAACCTGTTAAAGCAAAATGCAGCAGATATTTTCCCTGGGAAGACGTGAAAAAAAGACATGACTTGCAGGCATCTGCAGTGCCTTGCAGCATATTAATACCGTTTGAACTATTTTATATTTTATCACATTACAGCCACAAACTCTAAAGAATGTTCCACAAATCTGTAGTTAATAGAAGAGCAGCAAGAAGAAAGTGACAATAAGCCCAGTTTTCACCAAGCAATATAGGTGACACAGGAAACTGCTCTGGTGAGACCAAAACTGGTCAGATTTGACCAAGATGTAACTTTTTTTCCCTGTATTCAAAAGAGTGGCTAGACACTGACATGGTGCGTCACCATGAATGCATCATCCCCAGCATGAAACATGGAGGTGGCATCATCATGGTGCAGAGATGCTTTTCTTCAGCAGGCATAGGGAAACTGGTAAGGTTGATGGGAAGAAATCCTGGAAGAAAACCTACTAAAAGCAACAGAAGACTTGAGACTAGAATAGAGGTTCACCTTCCAGCAGGACAGCAACCCTAAACATTTGGTCAGAGCTACAGTGGAATGGATCGAAGCATATCCATGTGTCAGAATGGTCCAATAAAAGTCTAAATCCTGTCATGAATCTGTTGCAAGACTTGGAAAACTGATGCAACAGACATTCTCCAGCCAGTCTGACTGAGTTTATGTTGGAGTCAAACTGGCAAAAAAAATTCTGTTTCCAGATTTGCAAAGCTGGTGGAGACATATCCCAAAATGATCTTTTACTGTATTTACAGCAAAATGTGATTGTATAAAATTTTAACTGAGGTGCTATATTTTATCTGTCAAAGTTTTTTCCCCCTTTCACTTCACAAATATGCAAGTCTTTGTGCTGACCTACTATATGTGATCCCAATAAACTGCAATAAAGTTGCACAAACTTCCATGTAACAAAATCTGGAAAAAGTTCAATGCTTTTTTAATACTTTTGTAAGGCACTGAAAACCAGATGAAAATCCATAGCAATCATGGTTGACCTGGTATTTTAGCCTAATCTCAAAGAAATGGTGTAAAACAGCAGGAATATTTGTCCATATCTCTGAAATATGATGGTGTCAAACTCCAGGGTAAGTCATAGAGCTGTTGTCAAGGCTGGAGCAGAATCTACATAAAATGATGCAAACTGCATCTTTAAGATATGATGTTTTAACTCCTAACTACGCAAAACCACTTTTCACATTTTTCTACTCTGAACCATAACTCCTGGGAAGTGGGAGTGAAATAAACTGAGCTGTAAGAAACATCCCATGTGACAGCTCTTGTACTGAGCATTGCTTGGATGGATGGAACCCCTCCATCTATCCACTCAGCTTCCTTTCAAGTATTTCTCGACATATTATCAACATCAAATGTCTAGCGTTATGTTGCAGCCAAACATCAAACTTTAGGAGTGGTTGAACATCCTTGTCAACAGGTGTTAGGTGGCTTTAAATGTTGAATTTATTAAAGGAAACTTCAGAAATAAAATGTTATTTCTTGCTTTGAGAACATGGATGACCTTCACTGTGGGAATGAGTTAAGCTAAAGATGGAAGAAAAAAAAAATAAAGCTCTTGGAGCAAATGATCAAAGAAGTTAATTTGTTGAACCTGCCAGAACTTATTAGAATCACAATTTTGACTCTCTCTTTAAAACAAACTCAAGTGCCAAATAAATTTGTTGACTTATGGTTGAAATACCAAGTAAAGTTTTCTGTTTTACTTCTTTACACTTGAAGAGGAATGTTAAACCCCAGGATGAATGTAAGTGGTTTCTTGGTGGTTTCAAACCATTCACAAATCACAAAACATTACTAAAAGCTGTTAAGGTGTCACAGCTAAAAATGTGTTTTATGGGAAGAAATAACATGCATTTTTGTGAAAAATCAAAATATGTCATGTTTATGAACTATGTGTTGCTTTTAATGTGCCCCATATTTTGTGGGGTGTGTGTGTTAGGATGATGAGGGTAAAATATCCAGTCTGTCAGTGTGTGAGGAAACTGTAAGACTGCTTACACATAGTCACTCTGGCACTTTCTCCAGCATCTCCCTAAAAGTGACTTTAAACCATAGAAACTGTATGAGGGAAAAGTTTTAGTTTTAAAACTGTAACTCTACAAAAAAATAAATAAATCTATTAGTCACTCAGAATAAAACTCATCATTAGAAATGGAAAACAGATGGATCATACAAATGCCATATTCCCTGTTCTGCCCGTTGCTTTCATTTGTTAGGTATTGCTCTGCTGAATGAGGTGTCTAGAAATCCTATTTAGCTGAGAAAGATAAGGCTGGTCTGCGCATAACATCTATGCTGTAATAAACAATCTCTCTCTCTCTCTCTCTCTCTCTCTCTCTCTCTCTCTCTCTCTCTCTTTCTCTCTATCTCTCTCTCTCTTTCTCTGGTGGCCTGGAACAGCCCTCTGGTCAAACTGGAGACCAGCCAAGGACCTTTCCATCAATTTGCTGGTGTTTTTTCTTTCTCTCTCTGTCAATCTGCTTTCAGTTTCCTCTTCTGTGTCTATTTCTACCCCTCTGTCCATTTAATCATTTCCACTGTTGGCTCTCTAGTATGAAAACTTGGTGTAGGATGGCCTGAGGAGCTAAAGCTACTATTTAAATGTTATGTAATCACGACAAAATAGCTTAGAACACAACTAACACCATCTTAATTCAGTTAAAGTTGTGCAACTTCAAATTTCTGTCTTAGTGAGGAGAGCAGGTGCTTGTCACAAAAGACAAAAACCATCTCACACAGCAACATGCAGATAAAATTATATCACACAGTCAGGCCTCCCCTGCACGCCACGCCACACACAGCGTGTCACTGCTGCATATCAATTACACGGGGAAGTGAAGATCTATTTCTAATTCAATCAGTCAGCACTGGTGTCACGTTCCTCGCTTTGTGGCTTTCTCCCTGCCTCTTCGTCCCATTTCCCAACTCGCTTGATTCTCCACCGATGCGTTTCCATTACTGTAGGTCCAGTGGATGCGGATGTCAGGTTTTGAGCACTTGTTTATGCACGTGCGCGAGATTCTGGAACGCTATCCCCTACTGGGAGCAGTTTTATTTACATTTAATAGTTGTGGAGATGACACTTGGGAAAGAAGTGGCCCTGTTGATTCAGAAGCTTAGAGGTAATTTAAGGTTAATGTTAAGGACTTGTTTCTCTTCTTTTCTTCTGCTCCTGTAATGTTTTTAGTTGCCTGAAAACTTCTGAAGACTGTTCATTTCAAACAGCTGAAACATCTTCTGACTTTTTATAGCCTAGAAGCTGGTGGGTAAGAAACAAACATCCAGTTTGTTTTTTTTTACTTACTCAGTTTTGGGTCCAGTCTGTACCAGTCCAGGTCTGGGTTGATTTAGCACTACAACATCCTTGGGCTTTGAGTTTAACCCAATGAAATGGATTCGGATTTTAACTTGTGTTCATTTGAGAGACAACCTGGGGGAGAAACCGTCTCTGTGGTTTTTGCAAATATTAGTAAATAGTAGCACTGTCTAAAGTATAAACAGTTTGTGTCCAGGATGAGTGGAGTCTGCAGAGATGTTAGTTGCCCTTTTCCTGGCCTTAGACTTGTTCAAGTCCTGGGTGGAACAAAGGTCAGACCTGATGATCCTCTCTGCAGAACTAATTGTTTGTTGCTGTCTGACCCTGTCCTGTTTTGTGGATGAAATGACCAGCAGCTTCTGTGGCAGGTTTTAATTGAGTTGCTGCAGGAAGTACAGTCTCTGTTTGGCCTTCTTCCAAACAGTGTCTATGTGTGAGGATCATCTCAAGTCCCGCGTGTTGGTTCCTGGGAACCGGAAGTGATCCACAGTGGACTTTTGTTGAAGATAGGGAGGGAAGGCACTATGTGGGGTGTTCTCCGGAAGTCAATCGTCATGTACCATATCTATTGTTAAGGCAACCAAATATAGAATAACTCATTACCCGGATTACAAAACAAGTCATATTTGAGTTAAGATACTTATGTCTTATTAATCCATCAATTTTCTGTACTTCCAGAATTGCAGGGGTTGGAGCCTATCTGAAGAGCTGATGAGATCATTTTTTGTTTTTACCAGTCCTTGTTTGCACTCCAGCTCTTTCCCTCTTTTAATAGGTTTTCACAACAATTTTCTCCAACCTGCCCTTTCATGAATTTATTTTTATTTAGTTGAAAAATTGATGCAACTGAGGTTAATAAAAAAAAATGTTCAAGTGTTTATAATACCTGTATTCTAGGGCTTTTTTCCTTTGCATTATGGATTTGGTGCAAACAGATTCTTCTTTCTTTTTTTAATGAAAATACTCAGCAGTGCTTTGAGGTCATGATGTACCAGCTTCTTTCTTTACTTTTCCCAAAGCTTTTGCTTCCTTATGAGAAAATGACTCACTCTATTTTCTCTCGCACTCTGTCTCTTTTAGATCACAACCACTTGAACAATGCAGCTTTATCCCCCCTGGGACCGGCCATGGCCCTGTCTCACCCTCACAACAACCTGGGAATTGGCTTCAATAAATACACTTCTCTCAAGGCTGTAGGTGAGTTGAGCTACATAGAAACACTGACAAACATCCACTCCAACTGCACTGAAGACAGCTAATCTTTACAACTGTACCATTTGGATACGTTTGTGAATGCTAATAATCGCAGCTACTGAGGTGGACAGATCAAGAAATGCATAGAAGGCTTTATGCAAAGGTGGGACTGAATAAAAAGTGGAGAAAGGGTAAGTCTCCTTTACAGTAATGGGTGTCATCATGGGTCATCATTCATTTCTGAATGCTCAGTCTGATGCCTGACTTTCATATTACAAAGGATTATAGCAGCCATGATGTGAATATTATGACTGAATTAACCTGTTCACAAGAAAAAAAAAATCTCCAACACCCTGATTTTATTACCTCCTTTGGTTTACTCCATCTGCTGGTGTTTATTCTAGTTTTGTCACGCAAAGTGGTAACTACAGGGGAGAGATATTCAAAAGTTGTTTTCTTGCTTGTCTGGGTGCTTATGGTATTACGGTGCTCATTGGCTGTACTCCCAGGGGGAAACTAAATAAGACTGTCGATGTTAGCTTTTACGGTAGTGCCAAGACGGTTTCCACTGTGCGTATTGATGCATATTAAGGTATATTTGGTGTTTGAACTATTAAAATATGTTAGTTATGGACAACACTGAACATCCTCTTAATAAGACTGTTATAGAACAACAATTTCTGTTAATTTTTTTTTTAATGGATTGCCTGTATGTTGGGAGAAAATTACCAGTAATCATCTGGCCATTAAAGTGGACAACAACATCATCACTGGTTCACCAGTTCTGGTACTTTACTGTTCTTGAAAGGACTTCAACAGCAGTAACTGTTTTTGTAGTTAAGAAAATTAAAAAAAAAAAAAAAATCTTGGAGTAAAACATATTTTCTATCAAAAAACAGATTTTCTGCAGATTAGTTTCATGTCGAGTTACAGTTCATGTCTTTTTATTTTGTAACGCTAAAGAAGAGTACATAACAAAAAAATTGGAATGAATATTAAGTCAAATAAGAATGTAAGTGACAGTGATTTTGAATGTGAAAGTATCTTAGAAAAGGAAGCATTAGAATATACTAGATGTATGACAGAGGAGCTGAGTATGCTGAAGTAGTCAAATTATGCTGACGGAGCTGAAGATTTGCCACCTGACAGCGCTCCAGGACAAAAGAAAGCAAAATATGATTTTGTGTCCCTTATTTATCCTGCTAGAATGTCATAATTAGGTTTGTGAATCAGAGTTCATTTAGGACTCAAATTTCCCTTTGTTTAGTGCTGTTGTTATGACTGGCTCAGGGTCAAAACAAAAACAAGAGACCATGCCATGGCTAAGGGTGCAGAAATGGAATATTTATTAAGGATCAACAATATTAACAAAAACTACAATGGAATGTGAGTGTCAGTATCAGTGGCATAATGCAAATGCTTGGATGTGTTGTACGCATGCATATGGAAATGTTGAGATGCGAAAATAAGGAGAAACTCAAATGGGCATGATAAGGGGAGGGGGGCTGGCAGAGCCCCCACACAAGTCAGGGGGCAGCAAGAGTGGATGCAGAAAGTGACCTCGAGGGATGCAACAGAGAGCTTTATATACTCTCTGCTCTGGATCAGCAGATCAGCAACACCTGCACAAAGGAGGAGCACTAGGACAGACACACACAAACACCTGTAGCCCAGCTCATAAGGCCTGGGGCTGTAACACTATGAACAATGTTTTTGTTGTTTATGTATAATCTGTTGTTGTTACAATGCAGAGTTCAGGGGAGAAATAGCTAAATTAGTAATGAATGAGGCAGGATCATCGAGATAGCACAGGCTGTGGAGTCATTGACTTCATTACACTAAACAATATTACAAAATGGAAAAACATGAGGCCAAATTAGTTTAACAGCAATATTTTTTATATTATTATGTAGTTTTACTCAACATCTAGTATATAGTATAAATTACACAGCACTCTGCACAAAAACGCTTTTCCTGCACCATCTCCAGTTGCTGATAAGCTAACAAAAATGGTGGTGTTTTTTTATGTCATTGCAAGGCTGAAACTGATGCTGGAGACACAGAAGCCTCCCACCAATATAGGAAAATTTTGCATATTTGGAAAAGATCAAGGAAATACCCTGGAATAGTGTTTACTAAAAAAGTGTTTTTTACTCTGGTCCCCTGGGGGTCTTGGCGTGTCCATATGCTCTTCTTTATCGAAAACAGCCAAAGCAGCATTTATCTTTAGGCCCCACAAGATGGCAGATTCTTTTGGCATTGGGATAACTCAGAACATGAGAACTGCCCCATACTTTAGTTGAACTTTTCTTTTTCCGTCGCCAAGAAAAACTAAGTTAAGTAAGGTAAATATCCATGTCATTTAACATGAACATGGTTTTACATGAACAACGACTATGTTTTATAAAAGTTGGGGTCTAGATTAAACAAAGAAAACATTGGGATCGCTGTTGTTCTATAGTCATTACAACAACACTATGTGCTGTCTGTTCTGGGTTCTTTAAACCATTATTAAGTTGACAGTTATTGACAGCTCACTGTAAATGGTAACTTTAGATCTACTTTGTATGGGGGGAAAAAAAGAAATAAAACCAGACCTGATGATGGTGATGATGATAAGATCACTTGAACAGGAACACTGTCAGCTGCTTCAGAAAATGAAAAAAGATAAAATGCACATCCACACAAAGAAGGTAATTTACAGCACCCTGTATATTTATTGGTATCCCTGGTAAAGATTTGTAAAGAGCCAGTGAATGTTCCCTTTCAATGTTTAAGCAGTGGTCATCAGATTTTTATTTAAAAGTTCCTGGTATTTTAAAGAGTTTATAATGTTATGCACCGTAACAAGGTTTTTATAGGGTTTTTGAAAGAGAAACAGGCACACAGCCTCACAGATTCTCTACCATACTTAACAGTTGGGGATAAGGCATTTTTCCACATATTCATAATTTTTTCCATTCCCAACCCACCTAGAGTGTTTTTTGCTAAAAATGTCAATCGTCATCTCATCTGAAAGGGAAAAAATACTGTATCCTGACATGTCTTCTAGCAACCAGTTGATATGTAGATGGTGTTGAATAATCCCAACATTCTGGTCTTTAATGCAGTTTTGCAAGGGTAAGCATTTCTATAAGACTTTTTTTTTTTTTACGATCCTGTTCAGTTTGTGTAGTGGCTAGGTAAAGATGGGCCCATTCCAGTCTTGTTTGACAATTTCGGTTGTGTAGGCTGGAGCTATTTTCTTGCAGGCAGTTAATTACATAGGAAGATCAACATGGATCTCCCTTTGTTAAAAGGTATGTTCCCTTGTCTTTCCCATTTTGAAGAGTGACTAGGAGAAATGGGCCTATTTATACCCAAGCAAAACAGAATGTTTTTGAAAACAAGGTATGAATAAGTGGTAGGAAAATGCCTACAAAATAGTAAAAATCTCCTTATCTCTAGAAACTTTCCAAAATGTTCCTATAGGAAGTTGGAAACCTCCCATGGTAATAATAGGAATTAATTCAGAGGAATTAATTGATAGTTGAGGGTATTTTAAGCAAACTGCATACTATCCAAACAGAAATGTAAACATTTTTAAACTGCTTAGAAATGTTGCTATATTTACACTGTGTGCATAATTATCAGGCAAGTGAGTATATTGACTATATCATAATTTCATGCATAAAACCAGCTGTAAACACTTGAATGCTTATTGAATTTCAGAATATCAGGGGATCTTTATTTTTGTAATGAGAAAGAGTGTGGCCTAAGAAGATCAATAACCTATATCAAGGTGTGCATAATTATTAGGCAGCTTCTATTCCTCAAGCAAAATGGGCCAAAAAAGGAGATTTAGCTGATTGTTAAAAGTCAAAAATTGTAACCCATTAAACAGCTTTTTGCAAATAGCCAGCAAGGTTGTAAGAAAGATGTTGAGAAGAGGAGAGGCCTCCATCTCATACATCAATGTACTCCACAGTGTGGCTAGCCGGTAAAGGCCTTAAAGATGAAACATATGACACTGCTCCTTTCTAACCTGATCTAAATCCCACTGAGAACTTATGGGTCCTTCTTAAACCGGAGATTTTGTCAAAAAAAAAAAAAAGGTGTACCAATGTATGTGGAGGTGCTGTTGGATGGTTATCAAGCTGGGAGTGGAGGCTACGGGATCAGACCTCAACCCTGCCCAGCAACAACATAAACAACCTCCACTCACACAAACTCAGTATATTAAACATTTTTCTTGCTAATGCAAAGACATTTATATGTGTGCAGAGAGAAAAACAGTCTTCATCTGATCACTGCAGACAGAAGAGAACATTGTGACAAAGATGAGGAAGGACAGCTTGACACATGTATGTGTGCTGTTCATTGGCTCAACATACAAAGAGGGATGAGAGGGCCCATCAGAGCAGGAAAGAAATACATGAGATGCAGAAACCAAAGAGTCAGGGACAACAAAGTTTTGAAGGGCAAACTGATTACTCGCAACAGGGATATTTTATTGAAGTTTTCAGAAGTAAGAATAACACAGAAGTGCAATTAAAGCAGTAAGTAGGAAAAAGGATGGGGAAGAAAAATGTAGCGTAGCTGTGAGAGGTGGCTGAGGAGAAAACAGAGACATTCCCATCTCATTATTCTGCTCTGTGAGTGAAAAACAAAGGCTGATTGCAGCTGCAGCAGAGAACCAACTACTCGAAAATGAGCGTCAGACACATTCCACTGAAAAACACTTCAAAGTAACAAATCCCTCACACACTGAGGTGCAATATGCTCCATTCTCGCTCTCTTGATTTCTAAGTATTAAGCTCAGACTCGGTTTTAGGACATGCTACCTCTGTCTGCTACCTGCTCTTAACAGAACTGTGTTGCAAATAAGGATATAGGCACAGATAGTACAGTGTTTTTTTGTTTGTTTGTGTGTTTCCTAAGCCTTAGCTGCATTACTTTGTATGTTTTAATATTTTTTAAAAGTTTATTTTTATTTTGTTTGAATATCATCCATCCATCATGCATGCATGGCTGGATGGATGGATGGATGGACATAAACAAAACAAGATGACATAAACGAAACAAGACGAAACGAAACAAGACGCCTTCCTTGTCTCATTTTTATTAATTTATTTCTAAAAATTTTGAAAAAATTTTAAACCTCAGTTTTTATCACCAAAAATGTCTCTTTAATGGGGAGAAAAGGTACAAATGCACCAGGCGAAATTAGTTTAGCTAAATATCCATGCTAATCCAAAGTTGGCAAATCTGTCTTCTTCCAATCTTGATTTAATATTTATTTGTCCACAATAACAAATTTCCATCATTAATAAAGTATTCAGGTGGGGAATAAACAGAAGAATTTCTGCTAATAAAGTTTTTCTAAGGATGTAACAATACATTTAACTCACCACTATAGGCCATAAATCATATTGGGTTCACAAGAACGACACGAGATTTTAGCTAAATGTTAAGGAAAACCAGTTTTTGTTTTAACAACTGAAGTTTTCAAAGATCAAAAAGTGTGTTTTATTAAGAGTTTGTAACAAGTGCAGATTTTTTCCAGTCCATATGTGACAAGTCCATATATATTGTATATTAGGAATGCTACAAAACTAATGTCAACTTTAGCATTGTTAGCAGCTAACGCTTAGCAAGACATCGATATCTATCAGCTATGAACAATTTAAAAGTCATGGTGGCTTCTTCAAAACTATAGCGTTGTCCACCTAACCAACAAGAAGTCTGTATTAGTCTGTCTCTGTCTTAACAACAGACCAACAAGAACTACTTCCTTGAATACTTCAAAATAAGAGTCTCAAGCATAGCTACAGGTTGTAAAGCTTGAAATATTCACCTTAATCTCCTGGTCTTAAAATAATGGTGTCAACATACAGTTAAGTCCACAATTATCCATTCCCCTGACAAATTTAGATCAGTTTTTCAAAATTATTTTTTACATTCTATCAAGAAGTTTGTTTCTTAAATGAGGCTGGTATTGTTTTAAAAGATAATATGAAGTGAGTGTGAAATGAGTATCAGTTTTTAAAAAAAACAACAACATGTTTTTATACACATTTTATTTAGAAACGGAATGTCAATAATTTGCACCATTCTCAATAATCAATTAGACAGTTGTAACGAGGTTGGAAGGCCTCATTTCCATCACCCTAATTCAGATTCTCAATCAGATTCAAGTCATGACTCTGGCTGGGCCAGTCTGAAACATAAATATTACCTCTTGTCATGAGAAACTTAAAAAAAATGTCAAAAATAATTTTGAGTCTAAATCTTCATTGAAGCCTAGCTGTTGTTTTCCAACCAAATTTATATGCTGACCAGATTTTACATCTGCATATAAATTGTATCAACCATCTTTTGGTTGATACAAGACAAATTTAAATATGGTTTGTAGACTCTTCGATTTAGTTTAAAAACAACTTTTTCCACTTTTTCAACTTGACACAAATAAAGGAATTTGATCGATATATTTTAAATGGCCACACTGACCAACATTTTTCTCAGAATTTTTCTTAGCTTTATTTTTTTGCCTTCAACAAAAACTATTAGTAAATTACACTGATAAGAAGTGCAGCAATACTCACCATTCATGTTTTCACACCTGCTTATCAGCTCCCACACTGGGTAATAAACAAGCCACTGGGTCCAGAGATCCTCACTGTGCACACAAAGTCATGGCTAGGGCACAAAACAGTTTGGATGGGAAAGCTGACCATTTGCCAGGTGAAACAGCAGGTCCCGTGGACTCAGCTCTTTTGAAATCTTTTTTAATATAACACGGTTGGCTGGCAGCAGCGCAGATTAATTCTAATCAGTGTTGAGAGAAAGCAGACTTAATATATGTTAACCCAGATTTAATATTAGTGAGAGCTCTGTTGATGATAATCTGGACAGAAATCAGAATGTTTCACAAATAAATTTGTTGTCAAGCACTTGTAAGAATAAAAGAGATAAGGAGATTTGGGGCTACAGCTTACACTGCTGATGTTTTGGCATGCCAAATATGATTTTAATGTTTCTTTGATTAGCATAAAAAGTCCTTGAGAAGTTAACGTATCAGTGGCAGAGCTGCAAATCTTTCAAAAACTTTTCCTCCAAAAGTGATCCATCAGCTCTTATTTTTGAATGTGAAACAGCTCACTCAACCTTTTAGCTTGAGAGAAATTCAGCAACAGCATAAACCTCAGTGGAGTCCTACCCATAAGTATTCATGAGAAGCTTGATTATGCTTTTCAGGTTGTGGCAATAAAGATGTCTGCTTAAAATGAAACCCCTTCAACTGTCATTTACCACTCAATCACATTATAGACTGGAAACTTCATGATAAGTGTTGGTAAAACACACTTCAATTAAATTTAGCTTTAAAGGCATTGAGCACTAAATTTAAATCATATACCCAAATAGGAGGATTCGGAAACATACCAGGAAATTATGTGACAACAAAGCTTTGCCAGAAGAAAACCACGAGATCTTGGCACAAGCAAATGTAATATACCTATGTTAATTAAAGAAGTAAAACAAGAACAGGTGCACTGGCAGCCAGAAAATGTGGGATAATGGGTTGAGGAGGAAGTGAGAGGGTGGAATGGAGAAGCCAAACACTAAAGTAGAGTAGAGACTGTAGCCATGGATCAATATATTTGTTTTTGTTTATCACCATTGTGACTTTATAGATGTACAGAACACACAGCAACAATTTAAGATAAGTGCTGGTGCTTCGTGTGTTATTGATCAAGCTATTCTAAACTCAAATGACCTTCTAAGAGAACAACCACCTCTTTTCCTAAACCAGTTTTGCCCAAGTCCAGTCCCCGCTACCATCCTGTAACAGTTTAGATGCACCTCTGCTTCAACACCCCAGAATCAAATAGCTCAATTCCCCCCACTGGTCATTCAGCTCTGTGGAGAAATGGCAACAAGCAGTTCATTTGATTCATGGGTGTTAGGGGAGGGATCCATCTAAAAGTTGCAGGATGGTAGCTCTTGAGGACTGGGCTTGGTCACCCCTGTCCTAAACCCTAGATCTGTACAAGTCCTGGGTGGAGAGAAGGTCAGCCTCTATGATCTGCTCTGTTGACCTGATTGTTGTTGCTGTCTGGTCTTGTTTAGTGGCTAAAACAAAGCATACTGTGTTGGACAAACAAAGAACTAAATAATGGTCAGGTAAAAGCTTACTGGCAGATCCTGCTGCAGTTACCTCTTGAGTTACCACATTAAGTATTTTCTCTGCCTTCTTCTGAACAGTGTCTATGTGTGAGGACCATCTCAGGTCCTGAGAAAAGGTGATTCCTCGGAACTGAAAATTATCCATAGTAGACACAGTCTTGTTGAGGATGGTGGGGGGAGAGATTGTGGGGGCAGTTCTCCAAAAGGACAATCATTTGCTGAGAAGCTGTTGCTTCTCTTAGTTGCCCTGATCTCCTTGACCTGTTTGTTCCTAGCCTGCTTTTACAGGGCTTGGTTCCCACTGCCGTAAGCCTCTTGGTCCAGCACAGCCTCTTCAGATGAGAAGTGAATCTTGGTTTATTGTTGTTGCATGTGCAAAAGTTCTTGGTCTGCACACTCATATCCTACCAGAGATGTATGATATCACGGCATTGGTGAGCTCATTCAGGTCAGTGACTGCAGTTTTAAAAACACTCCAATCTGCGCAATCATAGCAGATCTGAAGCTTTTGCTTTGACTGCTCCATCCACTTCCTTACAGTCCTAACCAAAAGCTTAGAAGTTTTTAATTGCTGCCTACATGTTGGAAACAGATGGAGAATGATCAGAAAGTTCTGAAGCTGCTCAGGTGACAGCACGGTAAGCATTATTTAAAGCTGTGTAGCAGTGGTCCAGTGTGTTCATATGCCTGGTTGTCCACTTGATATGCTTGCTATCTGTATTTTGGAAGTTCATTAAAGCGGTTTGTGATGCTGAGAAAGAATAATGATGGGGGAGTCTGGATGTTTTTCCCCATGTCTGTTATCAGGTCAGCTAGCTGTTTGTCACCAGCTAGGACGTAAACAACAGCCAACTTCCTCATTGAATAGAATGGTTTACATTTTAGAAAAATGTGCTGCAGGTGAGGGCTACATGACTTCTGTAACAAACTGACATTGGTACACCAACCATCATTTACATAAAAACAGATTCCACTTCTTCTGTTTTGCCCCCAAGAGCACTGTGCTGCGGCCCACTAGCAGAGAGTGAAATAAACTGGTAAAAACAATCAAAGTGCCAGAGAGCGAAGGAACAAGGCTTACTGGCCATGGGATTTGTTTCCACCAAATGGATGTTTAGACACCTGCAAAACATATTTTTAGTCACAAGTCTGTGGCAAGATAAGAAATAGTATCACAACAGCTTTCTGATCCGAACTTATTTAGAAAATCGTTGGTACATTTCATAGAATTAATCAAACTTTTTTTTTAGGAAACTCTTTTTGGAAACTTTGATGATAACATAATAGACTTCTAAAAATATGAATTCACAGGGAAAGAATGCAGAATAGATATTAGTTAGAGAAATTGTAAACAAATATTTGTAGAGTAATAATCACATGCTGCATACAGAAAATTATTAAAACATAAAGTTCACAAAACATCAGACTGAAGTTTTAGGCTTGATGTTTCCAAAAGATGTTATTAATTAGCATTTTACAGAGTAGGCGCTCTTAGAATAGCTCCATCAACATTATGTACTGCATTACAATTAGTCCAAACAGAACATGTTGTAAAACTCTGAAATCCTTCTGTGGCTCCAACTAATGCATGTATAATGCAGTGGCTCAGACTAAACCCAGGGGCATTGTTTTAGGCTGCCATTGGAAGGAGAGCAATAATTGGTGCTTAAGAAGAGTAGAAAATACCTGAAATATGAAGTCAAAAACAAAACAGAATCAGGAGAAAGAATGACCAGATGGGAGATTCTGTGAATTGAAGCGCATGTTCAGTAATACTGTCACAGTGAATCGTGCTGTCAGCTCTGCCTGGTGACAACATATGTGGAAACACTTAAGTGGACAGCAATAGCAGTTGTTGTTTGAAGGGAGGGTGTGTTAATTCATTATCCCTGTACTCTCCCAGATTTTCCAACAGCAGTGTGCTGCCACTTCACCTTCAACAAGAAACATAGTAGTTCCCAGTTCCGCTCACATAGATTAAAACTGAAGTAATTTATTGTTCACCAGCTAAACATGATGCTATGCACCAATCAGCAGGACCAGTGATGCCACTAGGCAGCATTAGCAATGTAGCCTTTGGCATCTTATTTACATCTGTTCAGTTCTCTTTTAACAACTTTATTGTAACTTGGCTTTATTTTCAATAGGGCTGCCTGAGTTTTTTTTATATATATATTCTGCTTCAACTGCTACAAAGCAAAATGAATCTCAATTTTTAGCAGAGAATTGGCTCACTAAGATAATCTTTTAATTATGACTACTTTCACTACAATTCCGAGGTCTGTTGGGGGGGTATTATGTATTTTCCAGGCACTTTGCAGATACAGCTATGACTTTGCATCATAGCAGTATCTGACACCTTGAAATTGGCCTCTGTCTCTTTAATTACCTCCTACCCTTTCCGACACTCCCCCTTCAGCACATCATCATAATGCTTCTCCATGTCGTCCATTATGCCGTTTACAACTGTTCTTAGGAGCGTTGACCTGAGAAGTATCTTATATGATAAGTTAGACAGTCTGGAGGGGCTGTGTGGGGGAGGCGCAGGGCAGGGGTGCTCTGTGGGTTGGGAGCTTGGCTGGGGACTGAAACTTCAAGTCGGAGTTTTGGGTAGATAGGTGCCACATTGTATTATCAGGCGTTAAGGCACCCCCGAATAGCTGCCACAGGAGATTAAAGGTTTTGTCACACATGCATGAATGAGTCAAAGCAACACTTCTGGTATGTGTTTGATGAGGGAATGACATGATTATAGCATGATATAAAGCTCAAAAAAGTCAATTTTGCATAACACCTAGTTTATTCCTTCTGATTAGTTCGGTTGTTAGATTTAGTGTTCTGCTGTTTCATTTGGTTTCATCTCTTTTATTCTTCTCAGTCAGTTTTACCATTTACTCAGCCATGTTCTGTTCTGTCTACTCTTAGTTATATATTATGTTTAATGGTTGTTATCCTTTATTCCTTAGTTTCTTAATTTGATTAGATCAGCATTGTTTCTGTTTTACTTTAGTTCAGTCTTTCCCTAACTATTCTAGTTTGTTTATTTATTCCTTGTCTCTAGTTATCCTCTGTTACTGTTAGATTAATTTCCTTGCTCCCCTGTTTACTCTCCTTTGCCTCCTGCTGCCATTCTCTCTCTATCCTCAGTCTACCACTCTTGTCGGCTCTCACAGCTGCAGCCCATTACCATCAACCACTGGTTCTCTATCCAGTAATCAACTCACTTGTCTTTAAACTCCTCCTTGTCAGCCAGTCATTGTTGGGTCCTTCTGTTACTACCCGTCTTCTTCACGTTTCTTCCCCGGCATCTCTGCTGTGTTTTGTTCTGGACTCCTATGTTTTGTTCTGCTCTTACTCCCTGCATTCCCTGTGGTTTTTGTAAGTTTTTTTGTTCACCACTTTTATTAGATATACAAATCTACTCGCTTCCTCTGCCATCTCTGCATTTGCAGCCTTCAACACCACAACTAATCATGAGAATCTTCTAGGTATTAGTAACATTAATGCCTTCCCTACCTCCATGGTTGTTTTATAGTTGCCGATAATTTAGTCTCTTTGCCATTTTGAGCCTTTGTTGTTTTATTTGCCTTTTTCAGAAACAAAGTATAGCGATCTGTGACAGGACTTTTCATTCTACCCATTCATTATTTGGTCACCACAAGGGGGATATTTTGTGTCTGCCTTGATATTAGAAGTAATCTATAATCTACTTGTCTGTCATAAGGAAATATGGTTATGTGACTCCAATAAATATCTGTCAGCAGGCGGTTGCTTAGAGTGGTTCTGGTTTGATCATGGGCTCATAATCTATCATATTTCAGAGAAAATAAGTGGCCAAAATGGGGATGACATAAAAAGATAGAAATATGGTGTAACAAAGTAGGATAATCATGAATCAAGTTATATGTAAGATTTGACCATTTGTCCTTTGCTATAATGACAAAGTGTCCAAGAAATACCCTGTCTCCCCACCAAAGACCACTGGAAATGGACACCTGCCCTCTCCATGACCCTGCAAGGACAAATGGGTATAGGCAGTGAATAGAATGACTTGACTATTTTATTGTTATTTATCTCCCTTTTTTTTCTTGGAAATACTGAGCTAAAAATAAAGTAAAATAAACATGCAATGGATCAAGTACATGGGCAATAAAGGGTTTGTTTATAGATACAAACTGGAAGTAGGAAGGGATGAAATGGGGATTTGTGTGTATGATTAGGGCACAACTTGACAAAGGGGCAAATTGACTCAGAGCTCTGTCGCAAAAGTTGACAGCTCTGAGGACAGTAAACAAATTCACATTAAGCAATATTTCTGAGTGCCTCTGTTTAGGATCAGTTGATGGTTCTGCAATAATCAAATTAAATGTAACCAAATCTGCCATCCAAAAAATCAATTTTTTTTTTTTTCCTGTTTTCCCATCATGTAGACACAGGTGCAAGAGACTACTACAAGAGCTACCCAATGGTAGATTACACCCACCGCCAATCTCCTCCAACGTTCCAGCCAATCAACTTCCACCCCAAGGACAAGCCTTTCCTCCCACCTCCTGATGTCCACGCACCTTTGGCCATCACCATCAATGCTTCCCAGATGCCCAAACCCAAGATCTCCAAAACCAATACGCACCCACTCACCTCCAGCTCAGCCTTCAAAGCGTGGGACCCAAGCAAGAGCCACATCCAGCATCCGACGGCAACCCACATGGGCATCAGCGCGCAGCAGCACCACCCCATCCAGCAGCAGCACCACCAGCCGCTGCACCAGCAGAACAGCCGGCGCCAGGCCTACTCCAACAAGAGGCAGTTCAGCATTGAGACGTTGCCTGAGCTCTTCTCACAGCCGCTGGGCTACGGCCACTCACCACACATGCACCCCAAGCACAAGGGACTGGCCACCAACAGCAAGACGGAGGTGACAGTGTGAGCGAGCAAAGGAGGAAACAGGACAAAGAGATGAAGTCGAAGGGAGGCGCTCTGATATCCTTTATATCCACTGCTACAATGTTGTGTAGGAGCAAGCAAATATCACATCTGGGATTTTTATTGCATTATCCTCAACATTTTGCTGAAACAAAAATAAGTGTGTGTGTGTGTGTGTGTGTGTGTGTGTGTGTGTGTGTGTGTGTGTGTGTGTGTGTGTGGTATTTGTATAGTTCTAAGACCACCGGATCGAAAACCCAATGGATAAGCCGTGAAGGTGACGTAGCAGCAGGTGTCAGCTGTGACCCTTTGAACCTGGCAGCTTTTCTAAATAATTGAGTGGCCTCTTGGTGTGTTGACACACCTCTCTGTATTGTCTCCTCTTGCATCTCTTGCATTCTGCTCTTCTCAGTAGCCCCTGTCCACCACTTCCAACACTTCCAAATGTTTAGATCCCACTCAGAGACTTTGTTTACCCCTAAACCCAGAGTCCAGACTCTGAGGCTATGAGAGAGGCCAGCAAGGGGTTTTTTTTTTTTTTTTTTTTTTTTTTTCCCCCTTAAACTTTGGCTTCTCATCAGCTGAAACAATATCATTAGGTTGTCAGCTCTCATTGCCCTGCAGTCTTCTGAAGAGTGAGATATCAGACTTGCAATTCATACTAGAGAGGAGGGCAGGGGGGCTGTGCAAAGTATTCATCTCAATCCAAAGGCAAACATGATGAGAAGGATCCAAACCCACACATGCGTACATGCATACACCCGTCAAATATTGCAGAGTTTTCGGCAATGTCAGAAAGCCCGCAGACTCCACATCTATTCCCCCGGAGACAAATGGAAACACAATTTTCTCTCAGAGCGCTAATTCTCAGAGACTTGTGAAATAAATCAGTGAGCTGTCTTATTGTGAGCCAAAGCTTGATGAAATAGCTCTTATACCGAGGATGTTTATAGCTGCAAAAGAAGCCACTGATGGTTGAAAATGGGACAGAAAAGTCCAATTTGTCTAGCCAGATCATTGTGAAGTTCCTTGGTATAGCTTCACAGAGAATCTGTCAACTGCATATCTGGTGTTTTTATATGGATTGAGTAAATCCTCTGAGATTCACCTTGCTATTTTCAGCTCCATACATATAAAGGTATTTATAACCCTTGAAGTCAAAAGCACAAATGTTATTTTATTGAGATTCTATGTGATAAACCAAGACCAACTTGGGCATAACTATAACATAGCTGGATTTTTTTTTTTCCAAATCAAAATCTGAGCAGTGTGGTTTCCATTTATAGTTAGTCTCCTTTTATGCTGATAAACCTAAATAAAATCCAGTGCAGCCAATTCCTTTCAGATGTCATGTAATTAATAGACCGAGTCCCTATTTGTGTTATTCAGTCTAGATCAGCTGTATAAATCCAGCTGTTCAATTAAGGCCTCGGGAAATGATAGAGAACAAACAGCATATTGAAGACCAAGGAGCATAATATCCCAAATTATGAACATTTCACAGAGCGGCTGTCATACAGACCTATTCAATAAATTAGAATACATTGAAAAATTCACTTTATTAAAAGCAGAAATGTGAACTTAATGAAAGGTATGCTTAATTCCTGCTTAAAGGTTATTTTCTAAAGGTACTTTTAATCTGACAAACGAAACTCATTGTGGCGTATATTAGTATAAGTAGGGAGATGATGGCAACATCATGCTTTTCTTAAGCATGGACAGAGATCCCTGTGAGAGGTAATGGGAAGATGGATGGTGCTAAACAAAAGACAGTTCTAGAAACCTGTTAGATACAGCAAAAGACTGGGATTTAAGATCATATTCCAGGTTGAAAACCCTAAACATACAGCCAGAGTTACACTGGAATGGTTTAAATCAAAGCATATTTGTGTGTTAGAATGATCCAGTCAGAGTAAAGATCTAAATCCAATTGCGATCTTGTGGCCAAAGTGATGTTTTAAAGTCGATCTCAATCCAATCTGACTCATCTTGAGCTGTTTTGCAAAGAAGAATGGGCCAGCATTTCAGTCTCTCAAGATCTAAAGGTGGTACAGACTTACCCCTTATGGTGGTATTTGCTGCAAACTGTGACCAAGTTTTTACTCTTGGTGGCCTAATAAAAACAGAAACCACACTTTTCAGATTTTATCAGCAAAAAATGCTGAAAATCATAAATCATTTTCCTTTTAATTTCACAACTATTTGCTGTTTTGTGATGTTCTATCATATAAAACTCCAAAAAGAACACACTGAGATTTTTGATTGAAACATGACAAAATATGAAAAAGCTCAAGGGGCACGAATACATTTTGTGAGGCTCTGTTTCCAGACTGGCTTCCTAACTGATTATTAACAACATGGAGTGTTTCTGGGTGTAAGAAGAGAAAGCACTGATGCACACTAGAACACCTTCTCCTGGAATGCCTGAATGGAGCTGTCTGATGCAAGTGTTTAGTGCTGCTGCTTGCGCTGCAGTTTGCTTCACTCCCTCTTAATGAAGTGTCTCAGCACTACAAGTGAATGACTGCTAGCACTTAAACAAATCACTAATGTGATTCATGCTTCGGATGCATACAGCTTACACATCAAGAGAGCTACTTGGTCTGAGGCTATGCTTTCATTCAAACGGAGAAAAAACAAAATGAGAACGTTTTCCCATTCTAATGACTATCCAGCAGTTTAGATGTTCTGATTTACAGTTTTCTAATGTGACCTACAATCTAAATTTTTTGTTTTTGTGTTGATGCCATAGTCGTCCTACTGGCAAGATTTACAAGATTTACCTCAATGTTTTGTCAGTTTGAAATCCTTCTTAACAATGTCTTCAGTCCAAGATCTTTCCTTCATATTTGTTGAGCATGCAACACATTCACATTCTCAACACGTCACATGCTGACGCTTGATCACAGGCCTATCCTGTAACAATTGATGGCCTCAGATATCTCCTAGGGCCACTTTTCAGTACGCAGGGTAGTGATTTACACCAGCAGCTCTCTGAATGAGAAGTTTATCTGCCTGTCGGGATGCTGCAGAGGCAGTTGAAGTTACAGAGACCCTTCTTTAGTCAGAAGATTTCAATAGGGAAATGTAAAACTACCCATTACTATCAGTTATTGAAACAATTCTTGTCCAGCTTGTTCTCCTTTGTACTCATCAAGTATTGCAGTCGGTTGCACTTTAGATGTAACAATACCATTTTAAATACAGTGCCCTCCACATTTATTAATATCTCTGGTAAAGATGTCCAAAAAGCCTTAAAATAAATTCATATTTTATTGCAGCAGCATGATCATACATGAAAAAATGTAAAATAACCTTTAATCTGGGTACACTTATTCAGTGCAGAAAAACTTAACAAAATTTACAGTGCACCTAAAAATCCCTTTAACATATATGTAATTAAAACATTTGTCATGTATACATCACTTTTTTAAGTTGATCAGAGCTTTCCTAAGGTTTAAACATGCCATGACACAAAAACAATTTGAGGAGAAAATTAGCTAAAGCCAAGAGTGGCATTTTTGTCTCATCATTAGATGCTACATCTACAAGCTAACTGCTTGTTTTAGAGTTTGCTAAACTCTCCTGGATAATTATAAAGAACTGGAGCCAGGTGCTTTTGTCAAATGAGACTAGAGCTGGTATCACACCACTACTTCCTATATTGCCATGCAAGGGGACTTTTGAAACATCAGAAATTGCCACATCTTTGAGGTATGTGTTCTAAATAGTGCATGTGTATTAGGATCAAGGGTGTGAAAATCTGCTGAATTTTGTTTACTATGCTTTAGCTGTGATGTCATCATCTTGCATGTTTTTCCTCATATTTAAAGATCATCTGACTGCCTGCAAATGAAATTTCAGTGCTTTATACCCATTTGAGAGCAAATTTATTCATACATACAAACTCAAACCTCAAATAGCTCTAAGCAGCAGACATTCCAAATCATCAGTTTTGTATCTGGTAGCCTCTCTGGCAACAGACATTTGGTGTTATGGATACATAGTCATCCAATGCAATGATTATGAAATGTAAAAGTATAGCTCTTTTACAAAATTCCAGAAATTTAGGTTGTTTCTGAGGGACAACATGCACTGCTGGCATCTGACATGCAATCACATTATTTTCCATTAACAAAGCCTCACTGGCCTGAAGCCGATGCTCCAATTTATGGTGGCCAGCAAATCTCTGCTACCTTTTTGAGCCTCTTTATTCCAGGATGGAACCTTTGACAAAAACTATCCACAGTTTAAAACCAAACCCATCTATTGATGTTTAAACCCAATACCCTTGATGTGTGTTGCTCTTGATGGTGGATTTGTAGGACAAGGTTTGGAGTAGGGATTATATCCACCTTCTAATTTGCAACCCTGACTTCTTAACCTGGAATAGTTTTCATTATGCTTGAGTAGTTGCTGACTTTTCACAAGTACTCCACACAACCCTGCTTAAAAAAAAAATTTCTTACTGATTATGTATCTAACTCTCTTTCTCTCTCTCTCTCTCTCTCTCTCTCTCTCTCTCTCTCTCTCTCTCTCTCTCTCTTTATATATATATATATATATATATATATATATATATATATATATATATATATATATATATATATATATATATATATATATAACATTATATTTTGCGTTTTGTTTTAGAACTTCTTCAGCAAAGTGATTCCTCCTCAAACCAACATTCCTTCTAAAATGCCCTTTCGAACAATCACAGTCCCACTTGAATTCACCTTCAGTTGTTATCATAAGGACACCAGATATGCCGCAGTGGATAGGTCTGGCACATGTTTCAGCACATCAGGCAGGTGGTGGAACCTCATCAAACTGCACCACTTACCATAGTCACACACTATTTAGCTCTTTTTTTTATCTTTCCTTCTCCTCTCTCTTTCCATCATTCCGTCTGCCTCTTTTCTCCCACGCCATTTTTCCCCCGGCAAGACTTTCTTCTGCCGCCTGAACCTCCCTCTGTGCATCCATATCCATGAAAGGCTGAGCAATGGGTACCAAGAGCTTGTCTGGTGTTTGGTGTCCACTGCTTCAAGCTGTTATGAACCATGAGAATCTCCCTGGGTCCTCCTCATGTGCGAGTGACTGTGTATTGGGAGTAGGCTATGATAGACGACAGTGTCATGGAAAGCATGTCAGGCTCCAGATTCACTCCCCACTGAGCAGTCAGACACAAACATGATGAGACTTTCACAATTGCAGACTGCAACATGAATTTGCCACATCTTTTCACATCTGGATATATGAAATTCCATGAACATGGAAGTGTGAACCATATATTTGTATGGATGAAATTTCATTCAGGCAGATAAGCTGGTTTGCATTTAAATTTCATTGAAATGCAAATGAACACAACCAGATAAGATGAGCAATGAAGTAAAACTTTAACAAGTGAGAATTAATTAGCAATATAATGCATGCTCCAACTGCTGCAATGACTTCTCCACTTTACCTCTCCAAGATGTAAAAAACCTGTTAGGCAAGCTGCTGGAGTGCTGCTCGGGGCCCGCTGGCACGCCTTTGTAATAAGGGATCAGCTGAGAATGGGGATCATGAATACAAAAGCACCAATGGGATATGCATGGTGTGAATATGCATCAAACGCATCTGTGCTTGTGCTCTCTTCAGCTCTGCGGCGTATTTAATGTGCCGTGTTGTGGCTCTCCTCCGTGGCATCTTTCTTTCCTTTTGACTTTTAGTCCCATGAGGTGCAAACACTTTTAGTGGGTCACTTCATGTGAAAAAGCTATCTGGCCTTTAAAACCCCGACCGAGCTGTCTCATATCACTACTAATGTGTTAGAGCAGTGGTTCTCAATTTTTTAATAAGTAACATCTCAGTATTAAGGTTTCTAAGTACTGCCATGCTGAAAGACATTTTAAAACAGTAACAGAAATTGACGTTTTGGGTTTAAGAAGAAGAGGAAAAAATACTAATCTTATTGACTGTATATTTGGGTAAAGGATTCAGTTTAACTGTGTATTCTATTTTAACTCAAAGGGTTAAAAGTATGAAACATAAACAGGAATTTCTCCCAAAGTTTGCATGTAGGAAAGTTAGAGATTTCTCACAAGGAGTGTGGTGATACATCCAGCTCACAAGATGAGATAATGGCTTCATGAGGACAAGAAGGGTGAAATTTAGGTTTTGGAAAAATTTTTTTTTTTTTTTTTTTTTTTGGTTGTTTTTTTTTCTTACTTTTATACATAAAAGTTTTGTAAATAACAAACTGTGTCTTTATAAAATCTAACCAGTCCAGATTTGATTTGTTAAATATATTGAGATTTTTATGCTTATCTAATTAATTCTAAGTCGGCCATTATGCCCAAAAAAAACATTGAAAACATCATATTTTAGTGTCTTAACAAATAGGATAAAAGTTTCAAAACCTCAAACTGTGCTCTAAGGAACCACTGTATAGTGTAGAATCATCTATTTAAGGTTTGAGCAATTTAAATAATTTAGTCGACAGCACTTGGTTGCATAAAGTTGTGTTCGATTTCTCTTAGAAATTGGAGCTTGGAATGACAAATCAGAGTTGGGCACATTCCAGTTGTAAGTTAAAAACTGAAAGATTTGCTAATTGATGTGATGCTAAATATTTGCATTAAAAGCCAATAATAACCTATTTCTCCCTATATTATGCTTTAAAATACAAAAGTTTAAATTTTCAAATAAATATTTTACGCTATGTCTCCGTGGTTTAAAGAGATACAGATTGCCAGAAGTTCTAATAATTGTGTTTCAGACTGGGAACTCTGAAAATCTTTTGAATACAAAGACAACACATCATAAGCCTTGATGAAGCTTTAACTACTTTTAAGATGTTTATCTGACATGATTTTGAGAACCTGGTAGAAAAAGAAATGGGCAGAGTGACAGATAAGATACGAATGATTTGTGAGCACTGTGAGAACGCCAGGACTGGCGACTTGTTAGCCACTTATGATGCCAACTTTCACATCTGTTTTGTAGCATCAAATTTATTCTAAACTAGAGGGGTTGCTTCACAGATTTTGACCTGCAAAGCGCTACCAGAAAAGGGTTGTCCCTGTCTATGTTCAATAAAATTTCGAAGACCCAGCACTTCAGAGAACATCTCCCACCCTACCCCCTTCACAGCTCTCTTTCTGCACCTCCCTCTATGACACAATCTGACTGGTGGTTTTCCTTCTAAGTAGCTTATTGTTAGTTTTGATATTAACTGGATTGCTATGTCCTCATTTATGAGTTGCTTTGGATAAAAGCATCTGCCAAACGCATAGACATAAACCCCTTCTTTCCTGAGCTTGATATATCAGTGCACAACCCCCCCCCTTTACAATTTCTACCGATTTATCTTATTGGGAGTTTTCTAAATATTCTCACTCAGCTTCCCCTTTTTTGTGTTTCTGTTTAACTTAAAGATCATTGTACATTAACAACTCGCCATTTTAGCCGTTTATTCGCTTTGTATTTACCATGGAAATGGTAAGACCAAAATTTCCTAAAGAGAGGCTACCCGAGCTCTAACAAAGCCTGAAAACCTTGGAATTAGAGGTTCCAAAAAAATGCATGACAGCAAGTAAACAAGCAATATGAAAAGGTAAAGCAATAAGCACTCACCACACTACACCCTCTCCTCAACTGTTTGCCCATCTAGAGCCCTTCTTAGAGTTTAGGGGTTTATGCCAACCAGTGTGTGGAGCTAAAACAGAGGGGAGCGCTGAGCAGAAGAGGAGACTCTACAGAGAGTCTGAGAGATAATTGAGACCAGAGTGAAAAAAATGATCTGGCTTGCATGGACACAGCAGATATGGCATTGGTTGTTTTTTATTCGGATTTGTCTGCAGAGTCCTGAAACATTCATCCTGGGTTCTATCTCTTTGATGTATTCGAGCAGTCAGCTTTATAAAGGATTCTGCCGCTGCAGCTGCAAAGAGAAGCCGGTCTGTACTCTGATCTGCAAATGTTCACAGCGGGATCTGGACCCTTTTTATTCTCTTCACACATTGACAGACCTCAAACGCTGCAATCTAAGAACGAACAAACAGCACTGGATGTGCGACACCGGCTCCAGGATTTACAATTAGAGGAGAAAAACAAGTCCTTCAGGACAAACAGAGCCTGAGGATAAGCTACCAGCAAAGTCAAAGAGACAACTTTTCTACATTTTTTTCTTGGCGCCTGTTTGTCACATGGATTAGCTGACAGTGTAAGCGCCAGCTGACTTTAACTTCCTCCTGCACTTTGGGAAATTTTGCTTCCAAGGTGCCAGAATCCCAAGAAGCAATCATGCTGACATACTGGAAAGAAACTGACACATTTTAGTGTTGATTTCCCTGTGGTCCTAAAGCTCTGGATTTTTTTATTATTATTTTGTGTGTGTGTGTGCGTGTATGTGTGTCTTCAATTCAGGCTGGACATCTTTGACTACCTTCAGGCAAAGACTAAATTAAAAAAACAGCTGGTGAAGCTAAGTTAATTGGACTGGAAAAAGCCTCTGATGAGCCACAGTTCTGCCTCTGATGTGAACAATGTACAACACTTGCGCACACGCACAAGCATCCATGCATGTATAGACAAAGAACTCACATCTACATACAAAGACCACAGTTTTGTGGAATAAAACAGGACCAAAAGCCTTGAATCAGGAGAAACTGAGTACGCCTAACTGATGCTTTAACATCTAAAACAGTGGGAATGCTGAGACTGTTTTGGATCATTAGCTTAGAGTGCATTTACTCAATCTCTCCTGATGAATGACAGACTATGGCGCCGCTCGCTCACCTGCGAGCAAACTGACTGTTGTTTCTGAAAGTTCCTCCCCAAAAAATACACAATGCAAGTATTCTACCGAAGGTTATATGAATGCAACCTGGTAGACATACTTGAGCTCCATGATCCTTAGCAATATGTAGACTATTGTGTACGGTTCAGTTGTTTCCTTGTCCTCTGTCAGTTTTCGTATGGTGTTTTTCCAGGACTGAGCTCCTGTTTGAAAAATTAAAACGTTATTTTGACCAATGAAAAATTGACGAAGCGCTTCCAGATTTTAGACTCATGGCTGCACACCCTTCTAGATCTAGGCACCCACCTATCATACGTCACACAATATAACTCCAAAGGTCACAGATGATCTTTTGAATTTCATTCTATGTCATATATACAGTATGAAGCTCGTGATCTTTGTGAGTTACATTGTTTGGTATAGACATGCACTTGTGTATATTTATTGTTAAAGATATTGCATTGTATCTAAGTGCTTTGCCAACACATTAGCTGAAAAAAAGGGAAGATTTAATTATTTCTTGTACAGCTTTTGCACTTCCGGAAAACTGAAAAAAAAAAAAAAAAAAAGTCATGCTTTGTTTCATGATCATTTGTACTGGGCAGCAGTAGGCTTGTTTGGACTGCTATGTACTACTTGTGTGTATATATATATGAATGCGGTACCATTTGTCTGCTGTGAAAGTTGTTGACTACTCAGCTTATATAAGGGCTTTTTATAGATTTAAAACCAGACAGGCATCACTCTCTCTAATTCAAAAGATTCTCTGGAGGTTTTTGTTTGTTTGTTTTTAGAAATGAAGGGATATGGACAAAATTTCCATGCATACAAAAATGCTGTATAAATAAAGTTTTCAGCTGACTTACTGAAGTGTTTTTAGGTACTCATGTTATATTTGCCCATGTGTCATGTTTGAATAAATCGTTCAAGAAATATCGCATTGATCGTACTTGCGTGGAGTACTACAGCTGCTTCTTTTGAATCATGAAACATTTAGATCCTATCCTAGCTGACTTTGGACAAAGGCAGGGCACCAGCTTGACATTCGGGATGACCATATAAACACACCCAAGAGAAATTTAGGATCACCAATTATTAGTGATCCCAATGCTGACTTAGTTCTTGGACCAGATAACAGTCTGAGGCTTCTGATCCATGGTCGTTTGGGCTAGAGGTCATAGTCTGACTGATTTTACTCTGAAGGTTTAAAACAGGTATTTTAGATATAGCAATAGATATATTGATATATCTATTGATATATCAATAAATCAATAGATATATTGATATAAGCTCCTATATCATGCTTTTTAGCAGATATAGGAGCTTGTTTTAAGTCAACAATTCCTTAATATTGATGAAAAAGTTCTAGTTATAAGTGAAATAATCTGTTTGTGGAACAAGACATTTTAACTTATACTATGGAAAAAAGTCTTGTTCTACTGGCAGATTATTTCACTTACAACTAGTACTTTTTCATAAATATTAAGGATTTTTTACTTAAAACAAGCTCCTATATGATGCTGAAAAGTTACATGTAACTTTTCAGCAGCTTATCATACTTGTTTTGTCTTATTTCAAGTGTATTCAAAATATTCGCACGAAATTAAACCAAAAGTAAGTGGTGAGATCTTACCACTTACTTTTAGCAGTGTATGTCAATAGTCTGCTGGCCGCAGAGTGAACACTCTTCTGCTTAGTACTACCTTCTTCTGGCAGTATTTTAGTGTTGAAAAGCAGAGAATACCATATAACTGTCTAATATATGTTTTGTGCAAATCTCTAAAGTGGTAAAAGTTGTGACTGAATGTTATTGCATTACTGAGTGAGGCAAGAACTCCAAAGCTCTGCAGAGGAGCAATACGAGCATAGGCTTTTTAAATTATACTTTCATCGCTGGAAGGGGTAGTTTTTCAGGCTATTTTACCACCATTTCACAGCCCAGTAAAGCCATAGAGTTGACAGCTGAAGCTGTGTCTTCCACCCTTTCCCTCAGCAGTCTATATTCAGATTTAGCAGCTCTAAAGCTGACAAACATATGAATATAGGCCCATTCTGAGACCTACTAAGTAACCTCTAACCTTGTAAATTTAAATAGAGTTGAAAATAATGTCACAAATTTTAGCCGTATACCCGAGTGTCTTCATGGTTTATTCATGTACAACACCAAGACCAAAGGCAACACTAAATGACTGAGTAGAAGCCTTTGGACCAGAACATATTGGTAACAATAGATATTTAAATTCAGAATTAATTTATTTCATGATCAGATAGGAGCATTTCCACCAGTTAACCTAACATAAATAATGTTGGTCTGTGGGATGACGACCTGCATAAGGAGAACATCCAACTAACAGAGATCCAACATGTGAACCAAGGACCTTCTTATCTGGAGGCAGCATTTATAAGCACCACGCTGCAGTTCTTTAAATCAGCAGGTGCTCCTTATGCTTACAAATAAAAAGTTCTTTTAAAAAGTTAATTGACAATATGAGGAGTTGATAGACTCCTCTAAGACATCAGACCTTAATGGAGTTTCTTCTTTGGTGCATTCATAACACTGGTGAAATATGCTGAAGTCAAATAAAAAAAAAGAATTTCTCCATTGCAACATGTCTTGATAAAAACTAACATCATTGAGGGTCCATTCCACTATTTTTTATTTCTTTTAGTCATTGATGAAAGTCAAAAGGAAGATCCATCCTTTGACAAACAGAGGTGCAATGTGGGAAGTCCTGCATCATGGCGCTTCAGACGCTTGTAATGATGTCCTCCATCAATCATGCAGGAAAGACCTCTTGCAAGAAAGTTTACGTCCTTGAAATAGTCAGATTTGATCATCCTCTTCTTTCTCTGGGCAGTTGCTACTAGAATTTAGTGGTGTGTATAAAGAACAGATCTTTCCCTTCTGCATCAAGGCAGGCAAATTTCTTTCTATGCTTTATAGTTTATCAGATTTCACTGGTTATCACTCAACTGGGTACAGTAGTTGATATCCAATATGGCAGCATACGATACGTTTCACCCCTTGACGTAGACACAAATCCCCAATAAACCATCAACAGCTCTCCAAAGATTAAACATACTGGGCTTTTCTGTGTGCATCTATGTGTTCTGGCAGGTCTGTGGGCATCATCTCCAGCTGCCACTGATGTCACAGTTCATCTGTGTGTCTCCAGGGTTTGGACCAAATCCATCATAGAGAGCAAAAAGCCAAATGCCACAAACCATGTCCACAATAATTCTTTCTCCATCTCTATCTCTGTTCTTCTCTAACACATCAGCCACCCCGGGGTCCGGTACCAGTGAATAAATGTTTTTGGTTTTTTGTTTTTTTTAATTCAGGTCAGAGGACACTGGAATTTTGCTTTACCGTCATGTACTCAGTCATCCTGCTAATACTCATGCTGGGACTCTGCATTGTTGCAGCAGGAGCGAAAACTCTCAGCGACATTCCCATCAGCCCCAGTGGGAAAACCACATTGGGCATTCTCCCAGTGAGGCGTGACGCTGAGGCACTCACCCGACATAAGAGTGTATAGAAAGGGTTCCGCTATAATTGATTTCATCTTCCAGTTGTGCCTTCTGCTATTGTTTCACATTAAACAGTCCAGATGGATTGGAAAACTAGGCATAAAATATACTCAGTTCCTTTAAAAGAATCTGCTAAAATTTGCTAAAGCTTCTTTTAAAGGTTAAAAATGGATCATGCATCATGTCATTATGTGAAATATATGACATCCTCTGAGAAACATAAATAGTGTTATTATCTCCACAGTTCCCATCTGCTCCACAGGCTATTGTATTGTCTGTCAGCTTATTGTTTTGTTATAGAGTACCAACTTTATAGCTTGGATTCATGCTTTGTCCTTTCATCAGACTTATTCCCTCACATAGCAAAGCCCACACTGTGCATCAAACACCCGAAAGAAGAAAAAAAGACACAACAGGCACCTTGGGGATTAAACACCTGAAGAGCAACATATTCAGACGTTAATACAGACCAAATAATCTGAGGACAAAAATTGCCACAATCTAATAAATAAATAATTTGTTATATAAATTCATTCATTCAACCTTTATTTAACCAGGTAAGCTATTAAGAACAAGTTCTTATTTATAATAATGACCTGACAAAATTAATATTTATACATGCAATCTTTTTAATCAGATTGTTAGAAATAAAAAATAATATACAGTTATTTAGATATACCGATAATTTATGCAGCCTCATATATAATTGTTGCAATGTTTATTTTAATCATTTCATATTTCCTGTGCATTAAATAGACTAGACTCTAGCCTCTGATTGGTTTACCTGCACAGCAACATAGTTACAGAACATTTACAGGTTTCCCCACCCACTGGTGTTGATGGGGAGTGCTGATAACAAATAATGATATAAAACAAATAAACAATTATCATACAGCAATTTTCCTTACTTGCTTTCCATAATTTCTTTTCTTTTTTTTCTTATTTTGAAAAATTATTGATGTATTCAATTACGACACTTTTGGCTCTTGTTAGTTTTGCTGTATATCATGAAGTAATTTGTCGTATCCATTTGTGAAAATAGCATATCTGTTTTTATCTGCATGTTATTAAAAGAAAAACAGCATGTGAAAAATTATTGACACCATTCTCAATAATCAATGGAAGCATCTCTGGCATTACAGCAATCAAAGCCTTCTTAGAATTGCTGAGCAGCTTTTTGCCTTCTCATCTCGTTTATCTTTAGCAATGAGCTTCAAGTCTCTGGAGGTTGGAAGGCCCCCTTATCATCACTCTAATCTTCAGATTGAAGTCCCCACCCGTCAGCTCCAAAATTACAATAATACTCCCAATCAGAGAAACCTGTTGGTAAATTCAAAATTGAATCTAAACCTACATCTGCCAGGTTTATGAATTTGTTAACTTCAGATGTTACATGAATAGAAGATGACACCCTTTTTTATTAAAAAACATCATGATTTTTTTTTCATTAATATTTTTGCATCCCACAGGTATGTTGTCTCATTGTGACTATGCAGAACCTGGCAGCTAGAAATGTATAAAATAGCTTTTTGTAACTACACAGAAAATGAATTTTTTTTTAAAAATGTACATTTTAAGGTTACTTCTTGAAATTTTCACATGGTTGTTCCCTTAGAGTGCAATCTAACAGCTCCGATCTTTAATGTTGATTTTTTTGCTTGTTAAATTGGATTCCCAATCCTGACATGGCATTCCTTTAAACACACTGTTACAGTAGAAACTAATTCTTTGGACATAAATCAGTAAATTTCTTATAGACGTTTAGCTCACTTGTTATCCCAGTGCTATAAACCCAGCTTTTCAGTTTGGAGTCCAAATAATGTCAGTAACAAAATCGTGCTTACATCTTGTTTTCTGAAAAAGCTATTAGTTAATGCAGTCTCAAAGTGCCTATGTTTGCTAAATAGATAGAGTAAAATACCCTATTTATTTTCCATCTGTCAATAGGTACTTACATAGATAGCCCTATAAAGATACACTGAGCAGAAGGTGGATCTTGGGCTAATTTTGTTCCAGACGGTGTGTCCAGTGAAGTGTTCTGAATCTATCCATCATTCCTCCCATAACAATGTGGATGGAGCACTTCCATTTTACCAGCCCACCTTTATGCATCCCACCCAGAAAAGGGATTTTAACCAGCACCTGACAAAGCCTGATAAGACAACAGCTGTCATTCATTGCAGAAGAGAATAACAGACTGAGTGAAAAAGCAACACCAAAAGGCACAAACAGGAGAAGAGGAGGCGAGAGGAGGAGGAAAAAGTGCTGGAAACACTCCCTCTCTGAAGAAATACTGTCAAAAGGAGAATGATCAGAAGAATGAAGCTGTGCCAGATAATACCCAGAGAAGAATGTGGGGGGACAATAGATGTCTGAGAGAAAAGGGAGATGACATTTCAAGCTGTATGAGGAAGGGGAGACCGTTGCACCACTGCAGACCAATTAGAATACAACATTAGCTGTGGGAAGTAGAAATAAGTGGAAGCGTTAAGGAACCGGAAAAAAAGAGGGAAAAAATTTAAGATGGGTTGAAGTCTGGTGCTGCAGAAGATAGCCAGGCACAAAGCGTGAACTGAGAGGGCATGGAGGTTGATCAGCTAATGCAGTGGTCCACTGGGGAGCTCGCAGCAGGAAGCGGAGCTGTGGAGAGCTGAGAAAATGCTGAGTCGGGCAGTTCAGCAGGCAATTGGCACATCAAATATGAGTGGATTTCTGTCCCAACATGAGGATATAAAATAAGTTGTTCTAAAACACTATGACTTTAGCCTTTCCAGATTTTATCACATTTTATCACTTAAAAACGCATAAGCTTCAGTGTATTTTATTGGGATTCTGGATATAATTTAACAAATCAACAAAGAGTAGAAGGTAACTATGAAGTTAAAGAAGAAAGACACATGATTATAAAAATTTCACAAATGAAAATAAAAATCTAAAAAATCATAATCAACCCCCTTTATCTTGATACTCCTAAATAAAATTCAGGGCAAACAATTACCTTAGGTAAAAAAAAAAAAACTTTCTGTGGAAGAAGGTGCCCTGAGCTTTATGGCATGGTAGCACTGATGATTGTTTTGTGGCCTACACTGCATATCACCCTGAATACAGAGTTCCTATTGTAAAGCATGGTAGTGGCAGCATCATACTGTGTGGCTCCTTTCCTTCAACAGTGACAGGGAATTTGAGGGAAGATGGATGGAACTGAAAAAACAAAGATCTGAAAGGGGGCTGCAAAAGATCTGAGACTTGAGCAGAGGCTCACCTTCCAGAAGGACGTAAACATACAGCCAGATCTACAACAGGTTTTAGAATGGCCTAGTCAAAGTCCAGACCTAAATTCTTCTGAGAATCTGTGGCAAATTTGATGTTCACATGCGCTCATCCGATCTTACTGAGGCTGTGTTATTTTCCAATCAGCAAAATATTCAGTCTCTGGATGTGCAAAGCTGGGGGAGACATATCCTAAAGGATGTTTAGCTCAAGCTGCAAAGAAAGGTGGTTGCAAAACAGATGGTTTTGAAAACCATATATCCTTTTTCTTCCACGTTTATCACATAAACTTCTATAAAATATTTAGAAGTTTCTGGTTGTAACACTGAAACATCACAAAATGTGGACTGATGTTGGAGAATGAATTCTTCTGCAAGGCACTGTAAAACACTAAAATACTCTTTGTATTGAACATGTAAACATAACCCATTATATACTGAAACATACATTGGTTTTACAATACAAACAGCTACTCCCATTTATGCTGTCATGTAAGATTAGACATGACCAAGTATTAAACTGTCCAAACAATTTTCATGTTATCCCAACAGCACAAAGTGGCAACACAATTATTTTCCTATAAGAATAAAGCTTTTCTCTCTCCATTGTTGTGAAGCCATTTTTCTCATCAGTGGTAAAAATCTGTAAAATCATAGCAAAGTAGGTTTTTCTCCTTTTTTTCTTACTGCTTTCACCAGCTAATCACATAAAAACCCATACAGCGCTCCAATAAGAAATTATGCCAGTTTCTTTAGGGTTTTTTTTCAAATTTTGTATTGTCTTCTTGCAGAAATGATGACATTCTGGATTTAATAGTCTTGTTAGACCAGGTGTAATCTTCCTGTATTATCTCATTGGGATGCCTATTACGTGAGTTATAGCAGCATTAAAAACAGAAATTAACATCTTAAACTGGAACTGATAAAAGTAATTAGGATACCTCTCTTCCTCTTGCTCTGTAATCTGCAATCAAAAAAACTCTTTCCACACAGCCAAGCCAATCCATCCACACACACATGTACATCCATCTGCAGCTCTGCAGGCCTGGCCATCAACAGCTCCATCAATCTGGGCATGTCTGCAACCAGCTGTCAGCACACAGTCTAGAGGGTAACAAGCTGGCAATATAGGTTTAGATGTGTGTGGGTTGAGGTGTGTGCAACTGTGTAAAACTGTCGCACAACCAACACTTAGCAGCTGGCAAATCACAAATTATAATAAACGAATAAAATGCTGGAAATCAAATCATTTCGCAATGTCATAGCATATTGTTCTTTTCACAGATGTGTAAATATAAAAATCCATTTATATATATATATATATATATATATATATATATATATATATATATATATATATATATATATATATGCATTTATATATAAATGCTACGGCAAGGGGGAGCCAGGATGCCAGGTCAGAGGGGAGTTAGCTTCAACTCCCCACCCGGAGATTGGGTATGCAGCCCCAATAATGAACGAACCATCAAAGCTGAACGAGGCAGCAACTGACCTGAGAGGTAGGATCGTGGCCCGAATGAACACCAGGCAATCCCGATGCCAATTACAACGGCTGAGTGAAGTACCATCAGAAAGTCTCATTGAAGATGTGAATGCAGCATTGAGAATGATCCCTACCAACACCATAACAGAAACCAATGAGCTGGTGTACAACTCAGCATCAGTGATCCTTGAGATGCTCGGCTATAGGAGCAACCATGAGATTCAATACCCACCATGGAAAAGACGGTTAGAGGCTAAAATCAAGGTAACAAGGAGGGAAGTGAGCCAATTGTCAGAGTTCCAAAGAGGTGCAATCAAAAGACCAGTACCCAAGCGGTACAGCCAGATGCCCATACCTGAAGCGCTCGAAACTGCCAAACAAAGGCTCCAAGCCTTGGCCAGTCGCCTAAAGAGGTACACGAAAGAAAATGAAGCCAGGAGGATTAACCGGCTCTTCTCCACCCAACCAGCTAAAGTGTACTCTCAATGGCAGGGTAATAACAACAGAGCAGACCCACCAAGGCTGGAGACCCAACAGTACTGGAAAGGCATATGGGAAAGGGAGGCGACCCACAACAGCAATGCACAGTGGCTAATCTCTCTACGAGATGACCACAGCAACCTCCCTGAGCAAGCCCCAGTAACTATCACAGTGGCAGATGTCCAAGAAAGAGTCTCAGGTATGAAAAACTGGACAGCACCAGGTCCTGACATGATCCATGCCTACTGGCTAAAGAAACTCACTGCCCTCCATGAGCGACTGGCAGCTCAAATGAACCAGCTGCTACAAAGTGGGACTCACCCTGAATGGTTAACTGAAGGGCGCACACTCCTGATCCAGAAGGATCCCTCAAAGGGTTCGGTCCCATCCAACTATCGGCCAATAACCTGTCTCTCTACAACATGGAAGCTCATGTCAGGCATCATAGCAGCTAAGATAGGTGGGTATATGGATAAATACATGAGTACAGCACAGAAGGGCATCGGCATAAATACCAGAGGAGCCAAACACCAACTCCTGGTAGACCAAACAGTCGCCCGAGACTGCAAAACCTGACACACCAACCTGTGCATGGCTTGGATTGATTACAAGAAAGCCTATGACTCAATGCCACACACTTGGATCATTGAATGCTTAGAGATGTACAACATCAACAGGACTCTAAGAGCCTTCATTGCAGCCTCGATGGGGATGTGGAAAACCACCCTTGAAGCCAACTGCAAGCCAATTGCACAAGTGTCCATCAAATGTGGCATATACCAAGGAGACGCTCTGTCCCCACTGCTGTTCTGCATAGGTCTGAACCCCCTCAGCCAAGTCATCAACAAGACTGGCTACGGATACCGACTCAAGAACGGAGCCACCATCAGTCACCTCCTCTACATGGATGACATCAAGCTGTACGCTAAGAGCAAACGAGACATCGACTCACTGATCCACACCACCAGGATCTACAGCACTGACATTGGGATGTTATTCGGACTAGAGAAGTGTGGTCGGATGGTTACACAGAGAGGGAAGGTCATCCACACAGAAGGGGTCTCACTCCCAGAGGGAACAATAGCAGACATTGAGGACAGTTACAAGTACCTGGGAATACCACAAGCAAATGGCAGCCTCGATGAGGTCACAAAGAAAGGAGCCACAGCCAAATACCTCCAACGAGTAAGGCAAGTCCTGAGAAGCCAGCTCAATGGCAAGAACAAGATCCGTGCGATAAACAGCTATGCCTTGCCAGTAATCAGATACCCTGCAGGAATAATAAGCTGGCCAAAGGAAGAGATAAAGACCATGGATGTTAAAACTCGGAAACTACTAACCATGCATGGAGGGTTCCACCCTAAATCCAGCATCCTGAGACTATACACGAGCCGTAAGGACGGAGGCAGAGGACTAGCAAGTGTGAGAGCCACTGTCCAGGATGAAACATCCAAGATCCATAAATACATCAAGGTCAAAGCCTCAACCGACGATGTGCTCAGCGAATGTCTCAAACAATGGGGACCAGAGGATGAGGTGCTGGAGGAACCATCATGGGAGGATAAGCCCCTACATGGGATGTACCACCGACAAATAACTGAACTGGCTGATATCAGGAAATCCTACCAATGGCTGGAAAAAGCTGGACTCAAGGACAGCACAGAGGCACTCATCCTGGCTGCACAGAAACAGGCCCTAAACACCAGAGCAATAGAGGCTCAGATCTACCACACCAGACAAGATCCAAGGTGTAGATTGTGCAAGGAGGCCCCTGAGACAGTCCAACACATAACAGCAGGATGCAAGATGCTGGCAGGGAAAGCGTACATGGAACGTCATAACCAAGTGGCGGGCATAGTGTACAGAAACATCTGTGCAGGATATGGACTGGAAGCCCCGAGATCAAAGTGGGGCACACCCCCAAAGGTGATGGAGAATGACCGAGCTAAGATCCTGTGGGACTTCCAGATCCAGACAGGCAAAATGGTAATGGCAAACCAACCGGACATCGTTGTGGTGGATAAACAACAGAGGAAAGCCGTTGTGGTGGATGTAGCAATACCAAGTGATTCATCAGGAAAAAGGAACACGAGAAACTGGAGAAATACCAGGGCCTCAGAGAGGAACTGGAGAAGGCCTGGAAGGTGAAGACCACAGTGGTGCCTGTGGTCATCGGGGCCCTCGGGGCAGTCACCCCCAAACTGGAGCAGTGGCTAAAACAGATCCCAGGAACAACATCAGACATCTCAGTCCAGAAATGCGCAGTTCTCGGCACAGCCAAGATACTACGCAGAACCCTCAAGCTCCCAGGCCTCTGGTAGAGGACCCGAGCTCAGAGGTTGAGAAAGACCACCCGTGGAGGGTGAGAAGGGAATTTTTATATATATATATATATATATATATATATATATATATATATATATATATGTGTGTGTGTATGTGTGTGTGTGTGTGTGTGTGTGTGTGTGTTAGGTTTCAGTATCAGGGCAGTCTTTAGGTTTTCAAAGAGAACAACCACAAGTGAGATTATTTAAGAAGTTGCGGCTTCAATCTGTGTGCATCACCCTTTGAAACTGGTGGGTTGATGTTTGGACCACTCAACACTGCTGGTGTTTAAACTTCGCTCAGCACATGCTGTCTTATCTAACTCTGTACTGTCTTGGATAAAACTGTCTTCTGTCTCCACTTCTGATGATGTCATGTCCACCAGGAAGTTCTAGAGACAGACAGATCAGTAACTTAATTTAGTCGCTCTGATCAGACTCAACTGGTGCTGCTGTCGGAACCAATATAGCACACTCTCCCCCTCCAGCCAAAGTAAACCAAACCCTGGCACTGTATTGGACTTATGTAGATTTTGTTCTTTTTTTTTTTTTTTTCGAAGTTGAAAAGAGGCTCAGGGAGAATGAAGAGAAATAAGCAGAAAGAAGCCAAGAGTCAAAAGAAATCCAAGACAGTAAGTGAGATGAATAGACAGGGAATAAAGGTAGAAGAGCAAGATCAGGTGAAAGATTGAGAAGGAGAATGAAGGCAGTGTCCCATAGAGATCACAGCGCTTCTAGATGGATGTCCTCAATCAATCTGCAGCGTCCACTGCTTCATAAACTCAATTAAAGCGGAAGGCTCCCGGGGAGGAACACTCTCATACTCCATCTATCCATCTAAATCTCATTCTCCATCGCTTCCGCTGTTATCTGGCAGGAAATCTACTGCCTGGTGCAACTAGTTTTCTGCTGGTTGCCTCTTCAGTGGTGTACTCTGTCTCAGTAGTCACAGGTAATATAACAAAGGAAATTAGAAAACATCAATGCCACTCATCTATCATTGACTCAGCATCCTCTGCCAACCTCGTTTATCAGAAGTTTGTGTCAAAAAAAAAAGACACAGCTTAATCTTATTTTCTGCCATACTTTTCCATCATAAAAAACTACAGATTTAAGAAGGGTTGTTTTTTTTTTGTTGTTTTTTTTTTTTTTTTTCAAATGTCAGCCAAGATTCAACAGGAGCAAAAAAAAAAAACAACCAAAAACCTGATTATTACTTCATTAAATATTGACATGAGCTAATCAATATATCCCCCTTAAAAAGGGAACCGATAGAAGATGGGGAGGTGGGCGGCCACTGCACATAAATCCTGATGGATGGATTGTCCAGTCATGCAGCTCAAAATTAATTAGACATAGGAAAAATTATGGGGATTGGGTGCATTTGTAACGATTCTGTGTGTGTGCTGGAGAAGCCCTATGGCAGCAACATACTAAAACCAGTGGTGTGCAGCTGAGAATTAAATCAAGAATGGATTTGTGTGCTTCTGACTCATGCTCTTTTAAATTAACTCTTCGGACGTAACGTGCTTGATTTCCAATCACTAACTGAGGCAGTAAACCATTCATCGGGAACTAAAGCAGGCCATTCTCTCTGTCAGCTGAAGATGAATCACAATCCTTGAGTGTCTGCTGCAGGGTTTTTTTCCTCATACGTTACCTTTAAACTGTATTTCCTTTGAGGTTTGCTGAATGTGCTTTCTTCAGATTCGGTCTGAGGTGACCTGCTGGGAGTCTGCTGTTTACATTTTAAAGCTCTGTAGAGATTCTCCACATATCCTCCATTACTCTTTTTATGTTTCTACCATTGTTTTGCTTTTTTCTGTTGCTCCTATGTAGCCAGTTATTTTCACAAATATTTCAACAAACATTCACTGGCAAAAGCCTTTATTAATTCAACGTAAGGCATCATAATGGTTCCAACAAATTTATTCAGATTAAATTTAGGTCACAATATAATTTTTGTCGTTTAATATTAGTTCCACACCTGACTGTTGTGGTGTTGTTAGACTGATACACTGTCTTTGAAAGCTATTGCACTAAAGCACTTGATCCTTTTCACACTTTGTGAGGTTGCAGTCTCAAAGAATTTTATTGGAGATTCCATGTGACATATCAACACATAGTACTGTATAGTCGTGGAGTAGAAGGAGAAAGGATGCTTAACAATTTTTGCAAATAAAAATCTGAAAAGTGTGATGTGCATTTTATTCTGCCTCCGTAAGTTGATAACTTTCATTGCAATTACAGCTACAAGTCTTTTGATTTATATTTTTACCAGCTTTACGTATCTAAAATCTGAAACTTTTGCTCATTCTTCTTAGTAAAATAGCTCACATTCACTTAGGTTGGATGGAGAGCCTCTTCGAAAATCAATTTTTCTCAATTACATTTAGCTTTGAACTTTGACTGGGCCATTGTCATGAATATGTCAAGGTCTGAACCATTCCATTGTAGTTCTGGCTGTAAGTGTAGGGTTGTTTTCCACCATCTAACAGATTGTCTTCCAGGACTGTCTTCTACCTCTGCTAATGAAAAGAAGCATCCCTACAGCATTATGCTACCACCATGTTTTACTGTTGGGATGGTGTGTCCAGAGCGATGCATAGTGTAAGTTTTCCTCCATTCTCATTTTCCTACAGGCAAAAAAATTTGGTTGTGGTCTCATCTAACAACAGTGGCTTCTTTTTGCACCTTCTGTTTGCTGTGTCCTCTACATGGTTTGTGCCAAATTGTAAAAAGGACTGTCAACAATGGCTTTTCTTTTGCTATGCTTCCTTGTGCAGGGCTAAGGCCCCATCCACATGGGAACATTTTTTTTCTTAAACAGGACAATGTTTTAACCTTTTGTGCCCTGTGTCCAGACAGAAATGTCGTTTTAGGGGACCCTAAACTCTTTTTGTTTTTTTTAACAGGCTCCAGAGTGAAAATTTTGCCCTCACGTAACTATGTGGACAGCAAAAATTCCTCTTTTGTGAAAACACTTATGTATTAGCCCAACCCCTAACCTGATCTATAACCCCAAACACATCTTATACATCATACATAACAACAACAATGGTGGATTTACATGTGGTCTTGTAAATTTATTAGTTTTGTAATCTAAAGGCACACAAAGATGAAGTCTGACTTCATCATCACTCCACAAAAAAAGACTCTACTTGTGTTTTGTTGTTCTGCATTTTTGTTTTCTTGCTGTGTTTACCGCCTACCTCGTGTAGAGGCTTTATGTGTATGTCCTATACTCCATGTTTAGCACCACTTTTAGGTCTTGGGGAGTAAAACTATCTTTTTGGGCTGCTCTCTGTGTTCTCATGTGGATGAAAACATCCACATGGTCCTGTGTAGTCGTGGGTGTTTTTTAAAACAACAACCCATTTCAGAAAAAACATTCCCATGTGGATTGGGGCTAAGAGTACTCCTGTAAACAGATTCCACTATGAGCTCTGGATCTAGGCAGCTCCTCCAAAATTATTGTGGACCTCTTGATTTCTCCAGTGATCAATACTCTCCATCTGTCAGTTATGGTGGACGGCCGTGTCTTGGCAGATTTGTAGTTGTGCATTGGGGCTAAAAGTTTCTAATAATTAATAGTAAAACATTATTTAAAAAAGTGATATTAGAACCAGCTAACTTTATTCTTTGAGTTTATTGTTTTTAATTTCCACTTTTAACATTTTCTTTCACAAAGTTAACCAGCACTATATATTTTACAGCACAGCACAATTCATTGTTGTGTAAGCTCATATTAATCATAATTAAACTCTGCCACTCTTCATCTCTGCTCTCTCAGAGTCACTTTGAATTAATGTACCACCATTAAAATCTCTCACCATAGCTAGTGCAGCAATTTTTACACTCAATTACCACCATTTATCTGACTCATCTAAGGCTTTTATGTTGCTTATTCACAATAACTAACCTGTTCCCCGCAGTGATTTAATCAAACAGCTTCAACATAAAGAGAAAAGTGACTGACTGATTGACTGCATACTTAAAAGATCAAATGATCTCTACATACCATGCAATCTGACAATACTTAAGGTCAAGTACAGATACTTCAGTAACACTTATGAAAACACATACAGTTCTTCGTGTTTGAGCAGGGCAATAAGGAAACTATATAAGCAAAGCTTACACTATTATGTATTAGTTATCCGAACTTCCTTCCACAAATCAACATCTATCATGTAATGATAACATGATCACCCTACACATCAGACATTCCATTCAAGAGTTGCTGGAGACCAAAACTATTGTATAAATAAACAGAAACTTGTATATAAGATGGCTAGAGAATATGTTAATATTGCTTCAACATAACAATACTCTTGATATTTCACGTAACTATTTCATTAAATGAAAAACTTTAATGAAAAAGGTAAATACTCATTATTTTAAAAATGTGTATTTACCTTTTATTAATTTACCTCAATCTCCCACACTATGCATTCAACAATCAATATTCAGTGTTCATTATTGAATATATCCCTCAAGAGAAAACAGAGACCAAAATTGTAAATAGAAATGTGTTCCCACTCAGAAATTAAACTCAGCACCAATGCTAATGCAGCTTTAGGCAATTATTTATTAATGTTGACAGTGCAGCTTGTTCCTCTGGCAAAGGGTATCGGCAAAAATCAAGATAATGAATAGAGCATTTACTTGTGTTTTGTCATGAATTGATCATGATGATGGAATGATCACAAACAAATGTATCTGAGTCAAAAGGACAATATAGAGAGATGGCAGTATAATTGTTATTCAGATGTCCTGAAGAAATACTAACTTTTCTTCTCTGCTGGGCACTGGTATAGTAGGTGTGAATAAACATCACTTTTTTAAGTAGTAATTTCCACACACAACACAAGGGAAAAGTATACATCCAAAGACAGCAGGGACACAGTAAACAGTAAGGAAGAATGGAGAGGGCCAGAGGTCTACTGTGAAGTTTCCACAGTGAGTGATGATTTCAACAGCCATGTCATCGACTAGTGTTGGTCCCTTTGCTTTTTCAGAGACAAAGTTACCAGGAAATTGTATCACTGCCACTCTGCCAAAAGTAACAATACCAATGTCTGATTTATTGACCACTATATAACTTATGCTCAACTGGACAGCAAACTCTACTGACCTAAACCCACAGAGAACTTGTAGAATATTTTAAAGAGGAAGATGATGAGAGACCTCAGACCCAACAATGCAGATAAGGTGTAGAGGAAGTTTTGCCTTTTTGGATCAATGGATAGCTGGTTACGACACATTCATAAAACATCTGTAGAGCTTCAAGCTCTAAACTAGGAAGCAACAACCAGTTTCTGTATAGGAAATTCCTGTTATTCAAAAAAATATTGTATATCCAGCACAACCCGAATAATACAAAGCACTAAAGTTAGGAGGAAGTCCTTTGAGTCTTATGGTTGAGTAAACAGAAATCATCATTTCACAGGGGTTCATAGGAAATAACTATATTCCCTCCACAATCTTGGTGTCAGAAGTTGGATTGTTCATGTTATTGCCAAGGACAACTGACAAAAGGCCAGCTGCCCCAGCTCCATCTTAGAGAGGAATTTTTCCCAGTGGTCTACAATCATCAGCACTACCATACCACAAAACAAAGAGGGACACATTTCTAACACTCTGTGAGAGATATTGTGAAATATATTTAATTAAATTCTCAGTTGTTTTTTCCCAAGAGTCCTGGAATCCTAAAGATAGTTACAAGACCTTTGTTATAATGAAAATCGGGGGCTTGAAATGAGCTTCAGAGTTATTCTGCTGAGTAAAACACTCCTTGTACAGATGCACACATTGTTGGATTAGTAATTGACTACACTGGGAGGGAAATATTCTATGACTTGTGTACTGGTGAAAGTGTCTCCTATAATGTTTAGGATGATAGAAAAATATGGAGAAAATTATCTGAAAAAACCTCTTTTAGGTTTCCTGATGGAGTATGAGTAAATAGATTTTAATACATTTATTATACATATGGTGTGGAGAAGTCTGTGCTGCGAAAATGCTGGTAGTGGACTCAGATCCCTGATTCTGACTCAGGTCAAGCATATTCAAAGTGACATCCATAGTAATAATGTCAGAGAAAAAAAAAAGTTTATAGATTACCAGGAGTTTTGTCATCTGGCAGCAACTTGGAGTAGAGCTGCTGCTCCTCGGCATTGAAAGAAGTCAGCTGAGGTGACTGAAGAATTTGATCAGGGTTACTCCAGTAAACTTCCCCTTAGAGGTATTTCACAGTGTGGAAACCCCCAAATTTTCTGGAGAGACAATACATACTTTCTGGCCTGGGAATGCCTTGGGAGCCACAAAAATGAATTTATTTAGTTAAATACTTTTCAGTTTGTTGCTGTGAAAAAAGAGCTGTGGCAAAAAAGTGAAGCTCCCAACCTACCAGTTTATCTGCATTCCAACCTGCATCTCTGGTCTTGAAATGGATCATCACCAAAAGAACAAGATCTCAGATACAAACAGCTAAAATGAGCTTCTTCTGTCGAGTGGCTGGAGCCTTAGAGAAGGTGAGGAGCTCCATCATCCAGGGGGAGCTCAAAGTAGAGCCACTGGTCCTCTGCATCAAAAGGAGTCAGTTGAGATGGTTCAGGCATCTAAGCAAGAGTCATCCTGGGTGTCTCCTTTAGGACATTTTTTGGGCACATAATACTGACAGGAGACCCCAAAGCACAACCAGGACTCACTGAAGAGACCATATGTCCTTTATGGCTTGCCAACACCTTGGGAGCCCCCAGATCCTCTCAGAGAGAAGGATGTCTGGGATTCCCACCTGGACCTGTGACTCCTGCAACCCGATCTTGGATAAGTAAAAGACAGTGGATGAATGGCTGAATAGATTTTTAAGAGAAATTTTAACTTTTCTTCATGCAAAAGTTTCATATTTTTAGCAGCATAGCTCAATATTTTAACCAATTTACTCAATTCTTCATTCTATGTATTTTTGCATTCCAAATAGTCTCTTTCATTTCATCTCTGTCTCAACTTCCCTCCCTGCAGATGTCTCCTTCTGCGCGCCAGAGTGTGCGGTCGGATAAACTGAGAGGCTGAGTGGCTGTTGTTTTTGAGGTCGGGTTGAGAGGATCTGACTGCTGCAACGAGACGAGTTGGGCTCCAATTAAAACAACAACACTTGACAGCTGCAGAATACAAAGTCAGAGATACTTGCAGCTCAGAGTGTTGCAGTATCAGATTCTCTTTGCTTTTCTTCCCCCACCCCCTGTCTCTCTGCAAGAAGCAGTGTGAAATCGTGCAGGTTGTTTACGGCTACAAAATGGTATGACGAATAGCAGCAGTGAACGCAGCAAAATGATGAATAAGCGTGAAAAATGTGTAGAACAATAGAACGGGGGTTGGTGATGGGTAGAAAGCACAGTGTAAAGATTTGAATCTCTTCTATACTTGATGTGTTTATTTATGTATGTAAGTGTCCGTCCCCCTAGGTCTGTTTCCTTGTGTGTTCTGTTTGTGTCCCCGTCTTCCTGTTCTCGACTCATCTCTCGTTTTCTTTCTCTTTTTTTTCTGTGTGCCTCTCTGTATCTTTTGCTCAGTGTGTTGTCACTGAGTTGCTCAGGGCTTTTCAGCTCATAAGTAAAATCAACTGCTCAGCAAAGGCTCAGCTCTTTGTAGTTCCCTAGCTCCTTGCTCATATCTGAGAAGATATGCAAACTTCTCATGCACCCAGCTACTAAATTTATCCAGTTTAAACAACTGCACCACAGTTTTGGTTTTTATTAAGGTATCACAACTGTTTCCAAAGTCACTTTGAACAAGGACTGTCAAGCACGTTAGTGTCAAGCATGAAAAGGGCCCTCATAGTTTTTATCAGGTCTCAAGCCAACTTCAGTAGAGATGGCTCAAACTTTCTTTACACATAGCCATCATAAGTACTGTTTTTTGAAACGTATAAGTGAAACATGCCGAGCTCTCTAGAAAGCATCACCTAAGTTTGTTTCTGAATTCATATCAACTCACTGGCTGCTTCAGAACCACCTTAATTTTTTGTGGTATAGATTCAACAAGGTGACACAAACATCAGTCCATAATGGTCCATATTGAGAGGATTGTGTCTCACAGTGGCTGCAGATTTGTTGACTGAACATCTAGAATGTGAATGTTCCATTAACCACATGCCAAATAGTCTATTTTGGATGAATCCAGTGACTGAGGATGAAATAGGTGTACAGTCACCTCACTGGTATATTCAACAAACCAGCTCGAGATGATCTAAAGGGACCTGGCGAACTGTCCTGCAGGAATTAGCCATCAGAAGATGGGTATACTGTGGTCATTAGTGGTACCATGGGGCTTAAGATGTCCAGAGAAAATATCCCTCATAGCATTACAACACCACTCGCCTAAACAATTGACACAAGACGAGATGGATCAAACCTTTAATGTTGCTTACACCAAATTTAGACTCCATCATCTAACTATTCAAGACTCTTTGGACCAGACAACATTTTTCAATCTTTATTATCCAATTTTAGTGAGTCTATGTCAATTGTAGCCTCAGTGTCCTGTTCTTCGCTGAAAGGAGTAGTATCTCAAGTAGTTCTCTGCTGCTAAAGTCCATCTCCTTCAAGGTTTAAAGGGGACCAATTGTGCACATCTTACTTCACATTTTGCACATCTTACATTTGTGTCTCAACTGCTTCTGAAGACAGCCCAAGTGCTTAAAATAAACACCCAGCTGTTTTTTTAGCAATAAGTTAATATTTTTTGGTGTCTGGAAAATGAGCTGTTTCAAAAACCTCTGGATTGCACTGTGCTGTTACCTAGCAACCCTGACCAAGATTGGCCCCTCACCTAGCAACTCAAGCGGAGTTCCAGCACGACTGGTCAGCTGTTTTTACCACTGTATGTGCTGTGCAAAGGCTGGTGAAAAAGACAGGTGTTTCATTGTTGACTTACCATTCAGAAACCACTGGCTGCATTCTTGTTGGTTATGTAAAAGGCTCTACTTCTGCTTTTCAAAGACGAACAATTGTATAATTGTGCATCTATTTGCAGCCATTTACATGTGCGAGTGTAAACGCTGAGTTGGGGGGTAAGACCAGCAATAGCTTATTTAGATTTAAAGTGACAGGAGGCCCTAAAAGAGCTCATTCTGAAAGGAGCTCAAAATAAGTACAACTGATCAGACTAAAATCTTATCATCTAAGATTAATTTTGTGCAAAAAATGGAATGAACATGTTTTGTAGCCCAAAGACCAATTCCAACCTGTTCAAGGAAGCATAATAGGTCACTTTTAATTGGTTGTGCATTCAGAGTTGGTATTGGTAAAATATGAGTTATTTGAGCCACTGTTGCTTTTAAATCATCTCACACCAGTCTGCTTATTGTCCTGTGACATCAAGAAGACATATTTTCATCCACACTACTACTGCTGACTGGGTAAGTTATCTTTTATAGACTGTAGACCTGGGAAAACGGTTGTGCGTGAAAATTCCAGTAAATCAGCAGTTTCTAAAATATTTCAACCAGTCCGTCCGTCAACCAGTCCATGGCATGATTGTACCAACAATCATGCCATGTTTAAAGTGACTCAAATTTTCTTTCTTCAAAATTCAGATTGAACTAAGATGACTGAAGATGCCGCCATGTGATTTGTTGATTCACTATTTGTGTTGACAAGAAACTGAAAAGGTGTACTTAAAAAAGTGGGCATCATAGCTATTTGTTCATAGTAATTTTCAGACTCATATATTAAAAACACACATCTTTCAATTTTTTTATTTTGAATAATTGGGATGTCATATTAACAGTCAGAGGAACTAGGAAGTGAAGGAGGAAATAATCCTAAAAACTTTGGTCAACTTAACAAAGATAATATATTGTATATAAAATAAATTAGGGGTCCTAAACTGATAATTTAATTAGGGGTGCATCAAACAACTAAAAATATGTGACTAAGAATAGAAATGGTGTTCTTTTTAAATTTACCTTACCTTGTTTTGAATGATGGGCAGTGCTTTTCTCCCTTTTATGTTTGTTTAAACTATTATGGCTATAAAAGTATGTAATGGGGGGCTCACAGTTTTCCCTGTGCTGGAATACTGACAACATATGGACAAAAACAGTTACATGTTTAAGGATCAGAAAAACAGCTTTGGCTCAACATAAATTAAAAACTAATTACAGAAGAAACTCTAGCTCAATTTTAGAGTGATTTTTTTATCCCTAAGATCAGCTCCAAAATGTTTTTGACTGCTTTTGGTATAACAACCTCTCCCTGAGGCAGAACTTGTTGCCTTTCTCATGCTGGTTTCAGATGCCGTGTTGACTAACTGATATCTGCTGGGATGTCGGGGTCTTTTTATCATCTGTTATGATGAGTAATCATGCCAGTGGGAGAGTTGTTTATGTGGAGAAGCAGCCAATTGAGTTTGCCAACCCCAAGTAATGCATGGGAGAAGAACCCAAATCCCCAAAGGAGTTGAGGAGGAGATCACACAGATATAGAGCAAGACCAAAACAGAATTTGTAGATGAAAAAGTTTGAATTTCTGGGGGTTTTTTTCATTGTGTAAAAGAATGGGAGGATATTTATGTCACCAAGATGTGACAGGTTGAAAATATTCTTGATTCCAGTACCCTCTACCCTCTCTGTCAGCATCTTCTTTAGTGAATTAATAATATATTATTGTTAACCCAGTAATTAAATAAGCTGTAAAGACTTCAAAATTTATAAATTAAAAGGGCATTAGTTAGACGTGATTAATGAGTTAAGTTTGGTACCAGATAAAAAGTTCCTTATTAGCTGTCTTCCAACCACTTATTGCTGATTCATAAAGTTGAATCAACAATTTATAAACTGTGTATAAATCCTTCAGTCCTGTTGTAAAGTGTTAACAAATTGTTTATTTCTATTTAGTTCAAAACCTGCCATCTATCTTTGCATCAGGTTTATCAGTGTCCAGGATATATATTACCATTTGTTTACCTTGTTTTCCAAAAGGTAGAAACAACGTGCCATCATGCCAACAATGTAACTAAGACAAGGATAGCAAACAGATAGTGACATGCAGAGTAAATGAGAATATGTTTTGGCTGCATAAGAAAAGGGTTTTTTGCCTTGTAAAAAGTATCATAATTTGATTGTTTTTTTGACTAGAAGTTACTAGCTAGACTTTTCTGCACAATACACTCAAACTCACTTTAGAAATAGTTTGTCACCTACAAAACAACATGGTATACTCAATTTTACTTTTCATATATGCTTCTTATTGTAAATTGGTTTCTAATTGCGATATCTACTCTACTAAAAACACCTCTTCTGATGACATCATAAAAGAAATAAGTCAGCTTATCAGGATACTTTTGATCAGGTCTATTTGTGCTTTTCTTTGTGTCGTCAATCACATTTAGCTGTCATTTCTGTATATTTGTATGCTGCAAGAAAATTTTTTTGTGTTCAAAGCATGTTTTGATGTTTGTATATTCTGAATGCAATGTTAGTTTTGCACAATATTTAGGATATTATCCAAGGCTATTCTGTTTTATTCAAGAAAGAGAAAAAAGGAGAGCTGGTCATTTGTTATCCGCTCTATTCTGGAAATTTTTTTGTCAATTCATTTAAAAGGCATACTTCGACTTGAATAGAGATGTGTAAAGTGAATTAAGCAAAGTATTGTAATGCTTAAAATGCAACAAAATCTTTATTTTTTTTTTTTCGCTTTTCAAGATGAGTAAATAAAGCCTACATGGGGTAATGGTGTTTTGTCATCTTCACAATGTGGGTCAACAGTGAAAGAAAGTTGGGAAATACTGGTGTAGAGGATCAGGGTAGACTGGAATTGGCAGATGTCATTATTAAAGATCTTTGGTAATCATGTAGAGTGTCAGTCAGTGTGTGTTGGTGTGAATAAATAAGAGTGTTGCAGTGAAATAGTCTAGGTCCAATTCTGACTCCCTGGTTTGACAATAACCAGGACACACACAATCTGGAATTAGTTGTTGTTTCTAAGCCTTCTTTTTAAAAACTCAGTATATCAATAAGAAGCTGGAGTGTAAATCCATACTTCCTTATCCACTTGTGTTTTAATCAACCTTTTTACAGGTATTGTTAAAAGGAAACACACCACTGGCTGTTAACGTTCAGTGAAATGTCTCCAGTTTCTCTTTGGAATAAACTCAAAATAACTATGGAAAAACTCCATGGCATGTATGTTATATTAGGGACATAAAACTACATTTCGATACTACTATCAGTAGATTGTATGAAAATACATTTGGTTGACAAAGCAGGTATGAAACATCCCCAGACTGTCTGAACAAAACAACCTTGTTGTAGATGGCTCCTTTTCATAACCAGAAAAGTTGAGCGTGAAAGGACTGAAACTGCAGATGTAAAAAAAAAAAAAAAAGCTGGAAAAAACACACCTACTCTTAAAGTCTTTCCAAGCAAACTGCCCTGCTTCCTGGAAAGGAACAATATTGTAGCTCACCTTTTAAGAACATTTAACTCTAACCTGTGTTTGCAGTTCTGATGGAGATAAAAGACATCGATTTACATTAAACCAACCAGTAACTTTAGACTATTGAAATAAAGATACCCATGTGTCCTTTTTTTTTTTTTTTGTGAACACTTTTTATCTACTGTTTGTAGGTCTCCAAACACATATGACATTTTTAAACATGTTGCTTCATATTATTTCCAAGTCCTTTACATTTGTCTTCTCCTGTATCCCTCCTCCATTGTTCTAAAGTATTATATTTTTGTTTCGTAGACTCTTTTAACCTTTCAACTTGACAGCTAAAGTCGCTGTTGTAATCTTTTCCCAAAGGTCAAGCAACACAGCTTGCCTGAGCAGTCAGATACCGCAACAGCAACTGGACAGCAACTGCAAAGCACCCACCTATCAACGTATCACCTTAGCCTCAAGATAAAACAGTCTTACAGCAGTCCTCGATTTTTAACTTTAAGCTCAACTACATGTCGATGCAAGTGGACAGACCCCTCTATCAGAGAGAGTTTGTGTTTACCTATTTTAGTGTGCAGTCTCAGTCATTTGGGACACTGAAATTTAAAAAAAAAAAAAAACCTTCATGAAATACAAAGTTCTTTTCCCTTTTGCTCAAGAGCTCAGGATGTATTCTGTCTATATGTTTGTAAATGTGGGGGATGCTGCAGGATTATTGGGTGATGGAGATGTTGAAATTGTAGAAAAATATATGTAATGTATAATATCCGTCATTATAATGATATGAATATCAATATCAGCCCAAATTTTCATATCAATGCATTCCTACTATTTTTAATTCAGAGGTTGCGACTATCTGTGTTTGTATTTTTTGGCTTGTAAAATCTATTTATGTTTACGGTTGAAATAAGTAAGCTTCTAGTGTACTTTTAAAGCAGGAAACCATTCTATCATTAACAATATTTGCTAGAAATGTGAATGAAAACCTAAAATAAGGCAAACTAGAATTTTCCTAGCTAAGTAACATTTCAAACTCTCTGGTACAAAATACAGACCCTCTGAAATTCTTATTAGTTTTGAACACAGAGATATATTTTTACAATGACTCAGTTGATTATTGTCTGTAGTATATTTATGTAAAAATGGAGTGTAAAATCACAGTAATACTAAGCTAGTCACATAAGTGTTCACTTTAATTGATTATTCATTTAATTATTCAGCTGTTCTTCGATATAATACTAACCATAAAGGAAAAACAATCACCAATGTGACTCTTAAAAACTTATTATATGGGCAGCTCTGTTTGTAATCTTAGCTGTGTGCGCTAGCATGCTTTTTAGCACACAAGTGTATCACCAACTATAGTTAGATGGCTTGAGTGAGACGCTTTGATTTTATGTAAACCAGTGAAACAAAAAATTATCTTAAATAAGATTTATTGCACTTCAAATTTAAAACAGAGGGCTGCATGGTGGCGCAGTTGGTAGCACTGTTGCAAGCAAGAAGGCCCTGGATTCAAATCCAGCCTGGCATTGCTCTGAATGCAGTTTGCATGTTCTCCCCATGAATGCTTGGATTCTCTCTGGGTAGTCCAAAAACATGACTGTTAGGTTAATTGGTCTCTCTAAACTCTCCTAAGTGTGATTGTGTGTGTGCATAGTTGTGTGTCTCTGTGGGCTGGTGAGCTGTCTGGGGTGTACCCCTGCCTCACACCCAATGACTACTGGAGATAGGCACAAACACCCCTGTGACCCTACAAGCATAAGTAAGTATATATAGTGGATGGATTAATTTTAAACAGTTGTGATTAGTAAATAGGAAGAGCTCTGTGATGATAGCTTTTATCTCTGCTCCAGAGTTTTCGACTTTGGCCTTGTGTTCCCGGAGGAGCAAATCATCTTTTAACAGAAGAATTTCTACTGTCAGCGCAATTCTTCTCTTAACAAACAAAGCCTCTTCGCAGCCAACTCTCCTGTGTGCACTCCTCGTCATGCATTCAATGCTTGGCGTGTCACACCATTTTACAAGGTCTGAAATTTGTTCTTACAGTTTTTATCCATACAAAGAAATCTTTTCAAACCCACTCAACAGCACCCATTGTCAAACAGAGGACATGGTAACAGAATTTGCTACCAGAGCCCTCACTAAAAGAATATGGTGGCCTTTATGAAAGATGTGAAATAAGAAAAACAACTATATGTACAAATAGGATATGTCACAGATAGTTTTTATGAAAATTTATGTTGAAGACACGTAGAAGGTAATGCAGAAAAATGCATAATGTTTTTATGAATGTGTGCATCGTAATTATACTGCAAAAAGAAGAAGCAAAATGAAGTAATAAATAAGGTATTACATCTTTAAAATAAACAGTTAAATTACCAAAAACATAAATAGCTTGAGGTCAAGCATTGCACCAGTGGAAAAAGAGCTCCATGCAAGCACAAGTGCGGGCAGATTTTCAGGTACATACATGTGCGCACACACATCATCCAGATGGCACAAGCCAAGGGCAAGCCACACATGTGAAAATAGTGAGTGATGTGACAGAAGTTCTTGAAGACAGTTCACATGTCTCTGTATATTTATGCATTCATGTATTTATGCAAGGACGTGACACTTGTCCCGACTCAGATGAGCAGTGCATAGATACTGCTGACCCAGACAGCTGGTGGTTTGTCCCTAGCTGGTTGCCTGTGGAGGCAGATGACAAGTTGGGATGTAGAAAAAAAGGCAGAAAGGCATGTAGAGGTGTTCAATGAAAGGGGTGGATGATCAGCATCAGAGCTGGACGAAAACAGAATGAATAATAACACAACCGTTGCATTTGTTTTTCCTGGAATATTGTGAAACATTAAACCGGAATAAAAATGTGGGGTTTTTTTTTGTTTTTTTTTTACCTAGAGAAACTTTATTTGTTCATAATAGTGCTTGTGCAAAACTGTCCAAGACAGAACAAAAAAAAATAAATAACCAAATGCCCTGTGAGGTTCAGTGTTTGTTTAAATGGGTTGTTCCATGTAATTATTTCAAAACAAAATGAGAAAGGACATATCACATTAACACACAAAAAGTTTTATGTGTTTGTTGATGTGCTTCAGGTGTTTTCAGTTATAATCTAATCATCATGTTGCCACATTTGGCTCTTTGGATATTTTATTGTAACATTTTTTAATGGACCAGGCCTTGCTTTATAGTCTTGCTTTTGTCTTTTTTAAGTAAAGTCTTTTAGTAAGATTAAAACCCAATTTAATCCACCTGTTTCTGCTCGTTGGGTCCAGAATTACATTGCAGACCACAGTGGTCTTTGGGAATTTTCGATCGGGTTTTGTTTTATACATATATATTTATCCAACCTGTTCCTAGGTCAGTTTATATATTGGTTGCATAAAATCTGTTGGCAATGTCAGGTCTGGTGATTTTACATGTAAACTAGTGTCTTTTGCAGAGCAAACAAGAGGGAAAAAATAGGCCTGCAAAATATCTGGAAATCCTTTAATTACAATACTGTTGCTGAAAACTGCTATGACCTTATTGGTTACAGTTTACCCATATTTTGGACACTTTTCTTTCTTTATGGACGAAATGATCTGCATTTATATGGAGCTTTTCTAGTCATGCTGACTACTTGAAGCATTTTACACTAGAGCCACAATCACGGATATGGCCTTTAAATTCTTAGCTTTTGGATTTTCTAATTTTCTCCAGAGTAGTTCCGCGTGATAGCTTCAAAGTTTTTGATCAATACCTCTAACAAAAGAAATGGATGATGGAAAATGATCAGAGGTAAAGAACAAGGTCAAGAAGTTGGATCAGAAGGTGAAAATAAATTTGAGGAGGTTTGAAAAGCAAGGGAACTGCAGCTTATATCAAAACCGTAGGCAATCAAGAATGCTGAGGAAAGAAGAGAAGAGAAGAGAGCAAATCAGTCAAAGAGGAAAGGAATGACATGATATTCAGGGGGAAAGCAGGAAAGACATGAATGAAAAACAGAAGCATGCTTGGCAAGACTGAGGCAAGAGAGGCTGAATGGCAAAGGAGATTTATATAGGAAGGGAAAAGATCTAAATGGAGATGAGCTGTCGAGAGAAAAGAAGAGATAAAGAGCAAAAAGCCTACTGCAACAAACTGACACTCATTCAAACTGACGCAGCAGAGATAAATCCATGTCGGAGCAAGCATGACTGGACAAGAATAATCGTCACACTTACTGATGTAGCTTCGAACATTTAGCCAGACTCCTCTGAGACCAAACCTAATTAGATGCAGAGACAAGCATTGTGACAGCACAAGAAAGAGCCTGTTACTCAGAGAGGGTGTGTGTGTGTTTATATGTTATATCTGAACAAATATGTTTCTCTCTCTCGACAAAATGTGTGCACAGAAATCTGGTTTAGCTCTGGATAATTTAGTAGGGTTATGCAATTCCAAACCATTTGACTGGTTCGTTTCAACATGTCATGCTTCAGATTTAGATTTTCAGAAAGCCACAATCACCTCAAAGTGAATTTGACCCAGATCCTGCACAGAGTTAATTATTCCTTTCTTAAAATGACAGGGCAAGCTTCAATAATGGTACATTAATATGTTAATTATGTATTTAAATGCTAAATGACAGTGAGCCACTGGGAAGCTGTTCTCTTAATAAAACTTTCAGGAGAGCTCACATTAATCCCTTTCCTGGAAAGAATGTCCTTTCTTTTTCTGTATCTAATGACCTAGTGTTCATTAAAACTCATATGTGATACAAGCAGAAACAAAACACATTTTTTAACCTTATTTAAGGTAGCAGATTAATTTGCTACTTGAAATGATTAGAATGCACATGAATAATAAATCTGTCTGAAGTGTCACCCCAAACTTTCCCGGGGAAGGATTTTATCAATCATTAAACGAAGTGAGGACACTCTACATATTTATAAAATTAACATTTCTTGACCAATCAAATAAATTACATGCAATCAGGAATTATGGTTAATTTTAATCACACGAAGTTCTGTTGCAATATTTATTTATTTAATTAAAAAGACAAAAGCAAAGATGTTAAAACCAACATGCTAACACTAGATCTACCTTTTTGGTGCTAAAATTTGAAGGAGAGGGGGGAGTCTGCATAAGAACTAAATGTTCAAGATATTATCAAAGCTGAATAATCAAAATTAATAATCAATCAATTATTAATTAAAAATTAATCAAAAGTTTCCTTGGTCTCTCTCTGGAGTTTAAAGAAAGGACTTGTGTCCTGATTTTGAGATATAATATTCAACATTAGCTTTGAAGAAAGAACATTTGGGAGAAGAATCCCAAATGGGAAGCTGAACGAAATAGACACAAAGATCAGCAATAAGACAATAAAGGTGTGGATCAGATGAGTCTGTTTACTTTCTCTGAGCTACTGGTGTTTCTCCTCCATGGTTCCACCATATCAGTCTCTTTCTTGGCTGGAGGGATAGTCACTTAGGCTCCAACAACGGTTCTGTCACTCCTAAAAATGTAAGTGGGTTCCTCATTTCGGAGTCATAACCCAGTGTTTCACTTGAAAAAACTCGTTGAGTGATGCTGAGCATGTCAGAGGTTTAGAGGAAAAAGTAATGCAAAGCTTTTTGCAGAAACTTTACACAAAAATTAGATGAAAGTGGCAAAGTTACAATACAGAATAACCTTTACTTCTACTGAGATCTACATTGCATTATACAACCAATAAGAAAATGGAATCTTTTTTTTTTTTTTTGTTCCACATTGTTTAAACTTAGGGAGAAACAGGATTTAATCAATCTATTACTGTAGACAAGAGTAAAGTAAAAGGTGTGGCTCAGATCTCACCAGTCTTGTGATCATGGTTAATATAGCTTGAGACTAAAGTGCTCTCAATATATTAGGAATGTGCAATCTTTGGCTAGGTGCCTTTCGATCATGCTGAATATGTGTGATAGGTTTATGGACTTAGCATTCTTAATCATGTTTTATATTTGCAATAACTCTTTGGGTCATCATGCATAAAATGTGCAACAGATATGGACATGTATTCATTAATGGTCACTTTTATTGCTGTTCTAGGCTTCACCCAGTGTCTTGTTGATGTATGTTAGCAATCTGTCGAGGGACAGCAGATGTAAACTAGCCTATAGGCGAAAGGCTATAATCTGGCACATTTAGAAATACTGTGCATTTGTTCACTAATTTGCATTGTCCCTAATTTAAACAAATAAATCTGAAATTTTCTCTTTTATGATACATTCTCTATAAACCTGATAGTTAGGTGTGAAAATCCCAGTAGACCAGCAGTTTCTGAAATAGTCAGATCAGCCTGTTTGGTGCCAATGACAGCCATGTTCAAAATCCCTTAGACACCTTTTCTTCCCAATTCTGATACTCAGTTTTTACTGTTCTCTTCCCCATATTTAGATGCTTAAAAGCATTGACTTGTTGTCATTCAATTGGCTGATTTGCTGCTGATGTTTACAAGCAATTGATTATGTATTTAATAAATTAGACGGTAAATCTATGAAAGCTTATCTTGTAAATATTCCACCCTCCTGAATGTTGAACAGGATACGTCTGATAAAGAGAACAGACATATGAATTTGTTGGTTAGGTGTGTGTCTTTATGTTGCCCTGTGATGGAGTGGTGACCTATACAGCATGAACCCTACCTCCCGCTCATTGATCACTACATAGCTTCCTAATCTACCCAACACCCCCTCTCTGTAACCCTGCACAGACAAGTGGGTAGAGACGACAGATGGATGGATGAATGGGTAAATGGAGTAGTTTGGGGTGTGGTTGTCACATCATTGTTATTAGCACAGAAATAAGGATCTTATCCCAAATATCTTCACAGTCTCAGTCTCACAGTAGCTGACTGCACACAACTTCTGATTCCTGTTGTCACCATCCTCTAGGTTTTAGGTCACCTGTAGAACAAAAGCCATCAGCTACCTTTAAATGTTGTCATGAAAAATACCAAAAAGTCTTGCTAACATGTCTGCAAACTATTTCAAATCAGAAAATAAGTTCATTTTACACTTCCAAACTTAGGAATTTGGGTGTTTGTCCATGTGCTATCTGAATTTGTCATTCCCTGCAATGTATGCTGTCTGATGAAACTGCTATTGGCTTCAGTAGAGACATTAGATTTAAAGATTTATCCGATGTCACTGCTTAGCCTCACAACACACTGGATAGGTATCTGGTTGATCAAATATGGGCCGTGCCTCATGCAAGCAGTTTTGCAAATCACATTATGCAAAGCAGATAAGCAAACAATAAAAGAGATGAGTAACATACCGAAAATCTATGAAAATCATGTCGTCATCATTTTGCATGATAATGCGAGAAAAAGTTGATTTTGTTAATTAGGCTAGGAAGTCCTCTACTAACTCAGCATCACAGAAACATTGGCTATCAAGAGGAAGACAGTTGGTCATTTCAACCATTTTGAAATTTTGTAGAGCTTCTGAGGTGTCAGTCAAACACTTGACATAAATTTGAATACCTTTACTGCATCTTTGGGATGTAATGTAAAGCGGTAGAACATGCAGATTTTGGTTTGTGATTCAATATCGGCAAAAATTCTTGATCAGAACATCCTGAAACAGTAGTTCTGTAGTAGTGGTTCGTCTGGATTTCAGTTTGTCTTGCAACTGAAGCAAAAATTATTTCACAGAGACTGGAAGACATTATGCAGATATTGGTCTCTCAAGTTTGAAATGTATAAATTGAACTTCTAAAATTATGAGATCCAACTTCATGAGTCTAAGATCTATTGTGAGGCAGAATAAAGCACTACTAGTCAAGCTGGGCATACACTGTGCGATTTCTGGCCCATGCAAACTAATTTACTTTTATAAACTAAACTGTGAAATGGACTCTGCAGTTTCAAGAGGCTAAACGAAATTTAAAAAGTCACCCCTATGTGTCACTGAAGCATGTGTCTCCACAGCAGGAGAGAGCGCTCCAATGCTAACAGCTCTGACCTGGTCTGACCACCACTGAAGGAGGAGATAATGGTCACGTATGTCAAGTGCTGCAAGGATAATCATGATTTTCCTACTAGGTGAGATAAATCAACTTTTCAGCCATATGGAACAAGGACAATGTAGGCCTACATGCCTTTTTTTCTTCTTTTTTGGGGGGAATAGATTAAGTCCTCCTTATCTGCTTTTTCTCCATGATGGGAAATCCACCATCTCTAAATGATACATAGTACCAAATCCAAATACATTTGTGTTTGCATAATTATTTCTTTGTTGTAATGGTGGCTATAAATCTAATACTATTTCTCCTTAAATTGTGGCAGAGTTGAGAATGTGGGTGGCAATGACAAACCTATCAAATCCACTCTATCAATGCCAAACATACAGCAAGCAGGCAGTAAAATAATTTATCTTCTAAAGTTTATTTACAGATATAAATTTTTTTGTTACCCATCTGTTTTGTGATTTTAAAAACTGAAAATAGTTAATATGTTTCATAGATTTTTTTGGTAAATGTTTGTATCGCATAAAAAAACAAAAAACAAAATAAAAAATTTGGCACGTTTTACCTTAGTACTTGTTGACAGGTGGGCAGTTTCAGTGACACTACTGCCAGATGCAACGGAAGCCCAACAGTAAATTTTTGCCTTGGAGTCCCTGAAGTGGTTTATCCAATTCTGTTTATAGTGGTGGATGTAAAGGTTTATTCAGTGTCATAATGAGAACTATAAAAGCATAATACCAATATTAATAATCAGACTTATATGTGTCTTTGGAGCCCAGTGACAAGTGAAATACACATAAAATTACCTCAGTCGATAAAAGCATGGAAATTAAGAAGAGAATCAAAAGGAAAAATCTGCTTCTCCAATAGCTTCTCAACATTGGCTCCTGAATAAGTCCTGAATAATCAACCAATCATTTGTTCCCCATAGAGCACTTTGTTCTCTGGCTGCAGGTTTTTGGGTGGTTCTAAGAGCCAGATATTTAAGCCTCTGCTTTTCTTTGTGATAAAGCCTATAGCCAGTGTGGCTGAGGTTATTATGAGCTATCCCCATAATTATATTCCTAAAGCTTTTAGCTCTTGGAGGACATACTGACTACTTTTCCTCATTTTTTCTATATTCTCCTACTACTCTCCATGTATGGATTATTTCCAGTAACTGCTGCCATTAAGAGTATACTCTCTCTGTTTTGGGTTTTCATTGAAAGTAAACATCTTTCCTGGATGAATCCATTGGCATAGTCATTGCTGTCTTCAACAATATATGTCTATCAGTCATATTTTATTTTGTCCCATTGGATGTCCTCCTGACCCAGTAGTTCTATGATTTTTCTGTCACTCCTTCCAGTCAGCATTGTTGCACACACCAGATGACCTCTCATATTGAACCAGATTCTGTTCAAGGGTTCTTCCCATTAAAAGGGAGTGGTTCCTCTCAAATGTCAGCCAATGCTTGCTGGGAAGGAGGAATTTCTACAAATGAATGACAAATGATGAATCGACATAGCTGAGATAACTTTTTACCAGCTGGCATTTTATGATCTTCTGAATTTAAATGTATTTATGCTATGTTTGAACTAGACTGTGTGTATTTAAATCTGAATCTGACTGTGATTGGAATGAACTGGACTGATTTGAATTGAATTTGGACCGTGTCCAATTCTACATAATTGGTTATGAACTGGATCTTGTAAAGTATAAGATGACATTTGTTGTGACCTGGTACTAAATAAAGGACATAAACTGAAATAGAACCTTTGTGTTTTGTGAAGGAGATGATAAAGTGAGCAGGTTTCCATCTTCATTGGAGTGACACCTGAACTAGTGCAGGAAACAGTCAGCTTCATTAAATATCCCCTCAGGTCCACAAACAGCTCCAGTCTGTGAGCTATAGAAGCAGAAGATGTTAGAGGGAAACCCTCCTGTGTGCAGCTCCTCGCGTTTGAGTATCAGGCTCCACTAATGGCTGTTTTCCCCACCACAGCAGGTTAGACAGACAGTAGAAGGGAAGGCTGTGCTTCACTGAATTTTCCAAGTAAAATAAAGCGTTTTCTGAAAGAGAGATCCATTGGTAATATAGTTCTTCGGATTGTCTATTTAACCTCTGTCAGAAAAAAAGGAATGTTCAGGGATTTTTATCTGTATTTTGTGGGAGACCTTGCAGCAGCTTGGAGTGATTGTAACCAAACAAAAGATGAATCCTGCCACCTGGTGGACAGATGAAACCTTTACAACAAGCAATACAAGTAGGTTGGAAAGTCTTTTTCAATGTCTTACAGTTTATGTGATATAATCTAAAGATTTATGTGTGTATATCTTCATATACCTCATCTTTACTGTGACTAATATTTATTCACAGTGATTGTCCCATTACTGATGTGTAGCAGTCAACTGGAATTCATTTGTCCTCCAGCTTCTTTTAACAGGATTCAAATTAAGTAGAGAGCGATACAATGCGTTAACTCCTCTTTTTGAAGAAGCAGAAGCAGAAAATGAAGACCAAAGTGGAGTTTCTGATGCTTTCATTGTGTCTTCCACTCCTGCTAAAATGCCAGGTTTTAGTGGCATAAAAAATTAGAACACAATGCATTATTTCACTCTTTTCCACCTTAATATAGCTTTAGTTCTATTGGGAGAAGAATATTATAGAATAAAGAGATTAATTACCTGGTTGCATAAGTGTGTACACCCTGAAAAGGTTACAAATTTGGATGAAAATTATGCTATTGTACAAATTCATCAGTCAGGAGATATGGAAAAAAAATCCACAGCATCATCATGGGATATGATCACGAGCTTTTCTCCTGAGCCTTGAAATATAATGTCATTTATGTAGATATCATCAATATGTTATAAAATAAATGACACAAACTACCAATGTAAAAGAAAAAGACGAGCTCCCTATGTAAAAGGACATTGTCCTAATCTATTCAAAAAGATGTCATTGACAACCAACCACTAACAGGACACCACAGAGACTAAATTACCAGAGCATCTACAGCAAAGAAGGTTGTAAAAATTTAATTATCTTCACTCACTAATGGAGCCGAATTGTAATCTTTAGCTCACCAGGCCTCTAGAGTTGACAACCCCTTAAAGACATTCAAGTCACTGACAGATGTCAGTCTGTAAAATGTTACAAAACCATTTCTAACAACAGACAACATGAAGGGTTTGGTGTGGCCTAGTCAAGGTTCTGAGCTAAACCTCATTGAGATATTGTGTCATGACCTTAAACTGTCCATTAAAGCTTAGAAACATTCTGCTGTGGCTGCATTAACACAACTGTACAAAGAAAAACAGGCAAAATTTGGCAGTTATTGCAAACACTTGATGATAGTTGCTGCCAGCAAGTACGGATGGAAATGCTTAGTGGTGTACACAAAGAAAATTTGCATCATATTTTGCCTCATTTTAATGGATTATCTTAACTCATCAAAGTACTTGTGCTGAATCAGCGTTAAAAACCTACTGACCATCGCTGTATTTGAGAAGAAACACCACAAAGAGTTTCAATGATTTTAATTTATTGAACGATTTACAAAGAAATACCAAGAAAAACACATTACACAAACAATACAAAGTGCAGAAATATAACACTGTTTTCTTAAATAAATTAGTAAACAATAGCTATAAATATCTGGTGCAATCTGCAATTTCACAGGACGGCTAGCAGCAAGCAACAACGTACATCGGAGCGATAAAGGGAGACTTGTTTAGCGATACATTTCAGCGGTCGGGTGTGTCAGTAAGCTGGAGAGAAGGTGGTGAACTTTTAGGTTCTCCTGAACCATTCATGTCCTGATGCAGGAGAGCAAGACTTGAATGGCTGACCCCAGTGACTGCTGGGAAAGTCGTGAGTGTGCGGGGTTCGTTTATTGCACAAGAACATTAATTTTAATGCTGGTTTAGACACTCGGAGATTCTTGCTTTTTGCTACTGTGCTCATCGTTTGTGTTGAAGCAGAAAAAGGCTCTAAAAAGATCCTAAAGCGTACCATCGAATGAGTTACAGTACCCCTCCCACACTAATTGGGACCCCTGTTAAGGATGTTTAAAAAGCCTCAAAACAAATTCATCTTTTATTGCAGCAGCATAATTTTACACTGAAAAAGTAACCTTCAATCTGAGTACATTTATAGCGTAGAACATTAAGAAATAACCCTTAATTCATAAAAACAAATTGATCCGAGTACAGGAACTTTAATTATGATGACATCCTGTGTCCTAGGGTATAAACACCACATGACAGAGGTCAAATTCTCTTCAAAATGGGAAAGACAAAAGAACATGTTTGAGTAAGGCAGGTGTGTGTTGATTTTGAAAAGTCAATAAATGGCAGAGTGCAGGTATTCTCCGCTAAAGTAATAATTAAAAATTTAAAAACAACTAAAAGTGTGATAAACGGGATTGGATGCAAACTTCCCACAGTACACAGTGAGGAGGATGGCAAGGGAGTTAAAAGAGTGCTGTTACCAATGTTTCCATAGCAACCATAAGTGGCAAACTACATGCCAATCAGTTATTTTGGAGGCACGGCAGGAAAAAGCTTCCCCTGTCCTACCATTACAAATGTAAAGATGTGGAATTTAACAAGAGTTGTAACCTTTGATGGGATTATGATTAAAGCTTCATTCAATTCAAGTGGGTTCAGTGTGAAACAAAGGATGAATATGTGGAAAAGCAATAGATGCCCACTGTGGCGCTGTAGGCCTGTCAAATTATCGGCCTATTTGAAATACCAGGAGATTTTAAATGAAAATCTGGTGACCATTTGCCAGAAAACTGAAATTGCGTTAACATTGGGTTGTTGTGCTGAAGGATTATATATAAATTTTGGCCCAATCAACAGTGAAAGGGTTATTGGGACACAAAATCATCCTTCTTCCAATTCTACCTCAGCCCCCAGACCTAAATCCTATTGAAAAAAAACAAACAAACAAAAAAAAACCAAAAAAAACAAAAAAAAAAAACAAAAAAAAAAAAAAAAAACTGTGGGGTGATGAGAAAAAGAGGATCAGTAGTGGTCAAGTGTGGCTCCTGGGTTTTTGCTAAAAGCACTCATTTCCAAAAACAGGCTTAATTTACGTATACCAAAAAAACTCTATGTAAATTCAAGGATAGGTTTTTCAAAAATGCTTTAGTATGAGAATATGCTGCTTCAAGAAGAGATTCATTTATTTCCTGTCATTTTACCCAGGGTACCAAGTGCAAGCGTGGAGGGCGCTGTGATGTCCTCGAAGCAGTACATCACGTGTGTCATGATGAACGTAGGGTCTTATACAATAAGATTGTACTGGGTGTTGCTTTGTGCACTTGATGTGTAATTAATATTATTACATCCTATTTATTTAAATGTGTACCATGTGAACTTCAGACAGCCTTGTGGAGGCTGAGAAAGTCTAGACTGTTGTTAGGCAGAGGGGAATGAAGGCACAGAGGTGTGCTGGAGTTCAAACACACTCTGGTGGCTGTTAAAGGAGTCAAGCAGGTTATTGTTGAGAGAGCAGGACGGCCACTTTAAAGAAATCTGTTGATATAATATACTGAACACAAGGAATGGAAAAATATGGAGTCACTTCTATAGAAGATAATGAAAATTTTAAGTAAACAGTTCTTGAGTCCCACACTATCTTGGAACATTATTTGTCAACAACCTGTTGTGCGTCAGAAAATGAACGTCTTCATCAAAAGAGATCGTCATATGAAAAAAACAAATACTTAAGACAAAAAGAAAAATACACATATAAAAGAAATGTTGACTGAACATAAACTATAACCAGACAAGCATGAACAATGGGCAAATATAGAAATGTGACCAACCCAAAGCCGTTCTCAGCAATAATGACTTTATCAAATATAAATACATTTCTAGAATAAACTCCAGCGATGAACAAAGTACTGAAGTATAATTTAACACTTAATTACCAATGGGGAAAAAAAAAAAAAAAAGAAAAAAAATGAGAAATTTGTTTCAGTGTAAAACTTGCAGGGATTTTGGCTGATTTACCAAGGATGAAGAAGTGTGAAGATTTTATTACATTATTCTTCATTTATATAACTGAGAGTAAATATCAGTAAATCTGTTCCCAGTTATTAGGTTTAGGGCGCAGTTACTTTCTCACATATGGTCAGCTCAGTTTGATAGATTTTTTTTTCCCTCTAAATAAATTATCATTTAAAGCTGTTTTTTTGTTTTGTTTTTTTTTTTTTTTTTTTTTTTTTATTTCCTCTGATTATAGCTGTCTGATTACATTTTTTTTATCTGATACATTGAAGTCTGAGAAATCAAAAAGCAAAAACAAGAAATCTTTCTCACAGTACTGGAAAGAGGTGCTGTATTCACTGTCATCGATACACTGTAAAATGTCTGATGTGAAACTACTTCCCTCGAAACTCGGTGGTCAATCGTTTTGCAGAAAGAATGAGAAACAAAGACGGAAAACAAAGAATTAAAAGAGATCAACAACAATGAAGGTGACCTGCAGAACGTCAAGCAGCTCCATCAGGTTAGAGGTTTCTTCCACCGTTGATGACGTTACCTCCAGGAGGGGCGATGTGAATGGAGTCAAGGATTGGTCGAAGGATTTGGCCGAACGGTCTGGAGATGGGACAGAAGAGAGTTTATCTGAAAAAAATATACATTTTCTGCAACAAAACTAAAACCAATGACTCTTTCAAAGCAATTATACTTTATAATATACGGAAAATCACTCCAGACCCCATTGAAAGGTGCAACTGTGATAAGGTTGAAATCAATTTTAAAAACGCAAACTCTCTGTTTCCTGTTTTAAAGCAGAGGGAGAGAGCAGAAGCTGTGTACTTTGTGTCTTTCATCCATCGATGTATTACCTATACCGCTTAACTGTGCAGGGTCCGGGGGGGGGGGGGCATCCTGAGGGGACTGGAGAGAACATGGAAACCCCATGCAGAAAGAATCCTTGGTTGGAATCAAACCTGGGAGCCTCTTGCTGTACGCACAACTCCACCATGCAAGCTCCTGCTTTGTTTCATTCAAACTTAAAATCTGCTAATGATCCACATTCATCGATTGTTGATTTAATTTTGTCCCTTGGAAAGTAAATGCTGCAACATTTGTTGTAACATTACCAATCCCAAAGTATAATTTTGACACGGGTTTACTCTCCCCACCGCTGATTTACTTCATTTTAAACATATTTTAACTAGAGTTAGTTGGTTTTAATTATGTTTTTGAATGTAAGCATTAAACTCTCTAAACTCAGCTTATAAACCTGGTTTGAATGTTCTCTTTTGTTAAACAAAAAATAATGCCAATCACCCCTGTTCTATAATTTAAAATAAAAAGAAAATCTGAACATTTAAACAATTTGCAGATAAATTCATATTTTATACACATTTTACAGTGTAACAAATGTTTTTCCACCCTGTAGGAGAAGTTTTGAGTCCTGTCTCTATAGCTGGAAGCAGATCACACTGTATCTGTGGCAAAACTTGTGTCTCAGCCATGACTGACCTTGTGACTAAACCCCCAAAAAATGCATTTCGACACAGTTTAGCAACAACACAACTCCTCTCAGACCACCATCTCCTTCTAGCAGAGTAATCATCAGGTTTGTTTCTCTTAATTTAAGACTATTTGCTTGCTCCGGTTTTATGGAGATCATCATCATCACGCATGTTGAGCTGAGACTCGACTGCAGGCACTCTTTGGAAACGGACACTCACGTTGAGAGGACCTCTGATGGAAGGTCTGTGATGTACGACGGTATGGTCCTGCCAGTCAGGAACTGAGCCACCTCGTTGGTGAAAGTGTTGCAGTTGTGCTCAAACAGACGATACCTGTCACCTCTGAATAACGAAACAAAAAGGTACAATATTTATCTGCTGTGCGCCGTGTCCTGATCCTGAAGTCACGACTGAACCAAAAATAGCTTCAATGCAAGGGTAAAAGAGGACAAACGCCTCAAGGACCTGTATGTGGTTTCTCCAAGAGAGGAGAGGTAGTCCATAAAGATCTCCTCTGTCACTTCAGTCTCGCCCAGCTCCACCACTGTGTCTGGGGGGCCCAGCATAGTCCCTCCCTGACATAAATCACAGAGAGAAAAGTGCTTGAAAACTGAAATCACACAGGAACAACTCTATACTCATTTATTTTTCTTTAAGGCAAAACTGAAAGCTTCTTTGTTGGAGATGTAGACAGTTCAATAATTCGCTGCAGTGGGGAGGAGGGTATTTATTACCACCACAGACAAAAACAACTGTAAAATGTTAATTTTATATGTGAACAGAATTTTTTGACACAAATATTGTTGGTCTATTTCATGTAGCCCCCTTCGGGTCTTTTCTTTTTTTTCTCTTTTAAATATTACCATTAAACTTTATGTATCAACATATTTTCCTCTGTTTAATAACCAATGTCATTATCAACTTTCCCCATCATATATATGAAAGTTGTATTTTTTTGGGTGAGATTTAGACTATGCGAGGGTCATTTTTTTCTATTAAAAAAAAAAAAAAAAAAAAAAAAAAAAAGGACAAATGTTGAATAATTTTTATTTTTTGTGTAATGTCTTTAAAAGCTGCCAAAAAGTAGTTTTTTCCCTTTGCATATAAAAAGATACAGATTTACTCTCAGCAAAAAAATATGTTAATCAAGCAGAAAACAGTAAAACAACACCAGGGAACAAAATATATATTTTTAAATGAATCTCATTATGATGGTTACCATTACCATAGTAAGATTAAATGGCTCAAGTCCCTTTTAGTTTAAAAGATGTTTTTAGAAAAACTATCTAAAAAAAAAAAATACACTGGAAAGCAAAAGTTTATGGCATCTGTATCAAAACAGCCAAACTTATGCAAAAATACATTTAAAATTTTATTGAAAATTTTTAAAATGCGCAGTGACCCTGGGGAGTTAAACTGAAGCTATTTCATTTACAGATTTTAACAGCAAAGGTTTGCCCCAAAGTCAGCTATTGTCTGTCCTCTACATGTAAAGAGGAACTCAGATTGCTGCCTGGCCCCATTTATTAGCTTCCATGGTAACGATCCATAAAACACCTTTAAATAATTTCGGCTATTTTATTTACTTATTTTTATAAATATTTCTTATTTTATTTTTACATTTATTTTTATTTATTATTTTAGCTGCAAAAATAATAAAAAAATCATTTAGGAAATTGTTAAGATTTTTTTTATTTATTTCTGGTTTACTTAAGTTAATTAAGGCAATGTTTTTTGTGCTGTATGAGTATAACATTTCTCTTAGCTGTTCTTCAAAATGAGAAAGACAAGAGAACACGCCATTTAGGTGAGGCACATGTATGTTGATCTTCATTAGTCAGGAAAGTAGACACTTGCCTGAACTTGTTCATGTCTACAGTGAGAGCAATAATTCGAAAGTTTACAAGTAAAACTGTGCCTGGCAGCGCTAGATGAGGACTCGCGGTTATCTTGCCACCACACACAGTGAGCAGGATGGTTAAAAGGGGTGGGGGGGGGGTGTTAGGAACTGCAACTCTATCTTACCGGTGAACAGCTGGAGATGCCCTCCCCTCCGAAGAAGAACTCATCACCATATGCCACTATAGCTGTGTGCCTGCAAGAAATAAGCCAAGTAAATCCAAGTGACAGACCGCAGGAACAGTGTAACAATCAACACACAGCTCTTTAAGTTGCTGGCCTACATGTTGTGATTGCATTCCAGGACATATAATATTTATATAGGGTTCAGGAAGTCAGACTTACCATATACCATCCAGCTGTTTACCTGCAACGACAAGGAGATGATTAGTGACGATAGGAGGCAGCAGACGCGTTTTAACTGGTTCTGAAGAACCCGCTTAAACGAATGACATCCCTGTTCCGATAACATAATGACAACTAGCAGTCAGGATTTTTAAATATTTGAAGAACAAACTGGAAAAAGCAATATATAGACCTGTAAAGTTCAAAGACATTATTTACAACAACTGCTTCTTCTACATAATTTGTCTCTTTCGGCCATTCTGCATCTTCTTATTTTTTATTTAATACCAACTTACCTAACATGATAGGACTAAGGCTGCGAGCCATTCCTCTTGACAGGTCATAAATATACAGCTGAACATTGTATCGAGGTATATTTTTATCCATTACCTCAACTCTAAATTGTTTGTTTTTTTTATCTGTCGGTTAGCTATACCGCAGACCTTTTAACGGTACAGATGACTGGGAGGAGCTAAAGTAAAAGGGTGATGTCATTACGTTTACGGACTTCCGTTTCTGTTACTTTCAAAATAAATCTGAACACTACAGAGAAAGAGGAGAAGTCGCATCAAGATTCCGTCTTTTTAAAAGAAGATATAGTCAAGGTCATGTATACATTTCCCTGTTTTACTTCCACTGTGTCTTTGTGACTTCATGCTATTTTAAGTCTAACATCACGATCTGGGTTCAAAGATTGCCACATAGTAGTGAAGAAACAATAAATCAATATTCTATCAGCTGACAGACTGTGGCTTTTAGTTAAATGATCATAATTAAATCAGCCCTTAAAAAGGGCAGATAATGTAATATCTTTTAAGATAAACAACAAATATTTCTGGAAAAAAAAGAAATGTCCCCATTTCAATTCGATTGTTTTATAAAACGATCGAACAACAAGGTTTTTTTTTTTTTTTTATCTTTGTCAACTTTTTTGTCAACTTACAACCACAAACTTGTCATTGGGATGTTATGTAAAAGATCAACACGAAGAACCACATGATTTTGAAGTAGAACAAAAATGACAAATAGATGATTGATGGTGAACACTGCCCCAGTCTTCATCTCCCTGCTGACGAAAAGCCAGCATGATTTGCTGCCACCACTATGTTTTACCATGAGGATGTTTGTCTTTGTTTTCATTCACACATAACATTTTGCTTTTATGCCAAAAATAAAAACGTTGGTTTCATCCCACAAAACAACCTTCTTCTAAATATTTGCTGTGCCATTCCTAAGTGCTTTAGTAGAATGCAACTGGACTTCTCTGTTTCTTAAAGTCGTTCCATCTCTCATCTAGACGGTAATTTCAGTTCTGAACATAACTGGATGTAACAGGCTTATAAATTACAGTCAGAACACTGACTGTAATAGGGCTATTAAGATAACTAATTGGACAATTAGGACACATGACTCACTGACATTAGCAACTATTTAGCTCAATGTTTTGGTAATTGTTGCTTGATTCAAACAGGTCTGTAACAATGCCAAATGTCCAGTTGCCTTCTACCTATGTATTTAGGATTGCCATGTCCTGGATGATTGAGAATCTAGACATTTTTATTTTTATTATTATTATTATTATTATTATTATTATTATTATTATTATTATTATTATTATTATTATTATTATTCAACATATTGAACAAAATCTAAGCTTCCAAATTTTTTAAATAAACCTTCGGGAAGACAATCCCAGATTCTATTTCCACTCATTAAAAAAAGATTTCAACCCATTTATTTTTGAGACCGCATTTAAATATTCAAAGTCAATGGCTTGTAAACCACCATCTTTAAAGTTTTTTAACCATGTTTGCCTTTTTTAAGTAGTGGAGTTGATTTTTCCAGATGAAATTAAAGTTTAACTGATTTATAGTTTTAATGTATTTGTTATGTATGGCCATAGAATATGCAGGACATATACATCAAGCCAGTGACTCCATTTGAATCTAGGCATATTGCTTTGTAACTTAAATGGTTTATGAGAAACTAGCAGGACTTGTTGTTTGAACTGCTGTAAGCCACTTTTTCATCCAGACCAAATTTTGGAGTGCACATAGTTATCATGTTAACAGATTCTCCCACCTGAGGTGTGAATCTCTGCAGCTCCTTCAGAGATACTATAGGTCTTTTGGCAGCTTCTCTAATTAATGCTCTCCTTTTCTTACCTGTCAGTTTCAACAACTTTGACCAAAAACAATATAAAATTGTGGAATCTTTGTTAAATAAAAAAGCAAACATAAAAAAGCTAGTTTGTCAGTTCTGTGAAGCACAACAGCAGATGGTACAATACATATTTTTGTGCTTATTTTTTTTTATCTTGTTCACTTCATTTTCCATAAATGTGCTGTGTTTCATTCAAGAAAATGCACAGGCCAGTATTATTTTGTTGAAAAGTCTTGATGTTTTCTTTCTTCTAAAACCTAAAAATTAAAGTAAGACTGTGGTTTTACCAATAGATGACATAACTTTATAAAGAAGGTATCTATAATTTTTTTTTAAAGACCACCTAAACTTTGTGGCTTTAGATACATTTTATTTAGTAGGAGCAAAGGCAAAAAGGTGATGTGACTTATCCCTGGTTTAGTTAGGCAGTCATATGGTATAGCAGTTGGGTGATACTCAACGTGAAATACATAAAATAATTCTTCTTTAATCTTCCACAACTTTATGCCTGTTCACTAGTGTTCTCAAACAAACCTCCAAGGCCTTCATGGGACAGTGGTATTAAAGCACAGTGGTATTAGATTCAATAACACAGAAGTGGACCCCATTTACTAATTAGACTCAGAAGTTTATAGGTTGCTTTAATTTAAGAGTATTAGAGTAAATTGGGATTGACACACTTTTTATACTGTTATTTTATATGTTTATCGTTTGTTTGTGCAGAGGATGCGTTAAGTTCACTGTTCACCACTGGGGGACAGATCCACGCTTGCTTTGCAATTTGGCATCCAGTGCATCCAGAACCAGAGGGGGGCAGTAATGTGCCCGAACGTGTGGTGTTCAGACTGTGTCAAGACCAGAAAGAAGAACAGCCAAAACCCTCCTTCCTTTCGGACCAAAATAGACAGTTGAGGGTGGAGAAGCTGACATCAACTCGTCAGAAATGGCTGCCACCGGAGTTCTTCCCTTCATTAGGGGGGTAGACCTCAGTGGAAACGACTTTAAAGTAAGGTTTTTTTGGTTGACTTTGTTAGTTTTATATCAGTGTTTGTTTACCCGCTGCCTTAGCTGAAGCTAATTCAAGTGTGAGAATCGGCAACAAATGGCTAAAACAGAGGCGTAGCTTGACATTAGGAGCATTGGGCGTTAGCCAGTTGTCAAAATGACAAAGTAGTATTCCGGTGTCCGCTACTGTTGACCTCTTTGTTTTTCCCTTAAATTGTGCTTTGAAGGAAAAATAGTGAAGAGCTTTCTTTTAGTTTTTCATTTATTTAGTAATTAATTATAGTTTGGGTCAAAGTAACCACTTCCACTATCACGTCACCCTGCTAATTTAGCTCTACTTTTAGCTAACTTTAGCTGTGTTGCTTCAGGGTCGCTTGTGATGAGTCGATACATATTTTTTACTGTTGTCACAATTTAGGCCAGATATAGGCTGTGGTTGCAATTTAAGTTAGATAACATTGTACAGTTTGTTGAACTTGTTAGAGCATGCTGAGGGATTGAAATCAACCAGCGTTGTCATGACTACTCCTGACAGCCTTTGTTTGCTCAATGATTGGCGAAAATGTAATAATTTCACCTCATTAGGTGTTCTAATTATTTGTCCCGTCAACGTAACAGCTAGTTTTGCCACCTTTGGCTGAAACAACTGCGATAAAGCGTTTTTGACAACTGACAATGGCTCTTTTTCCATCACAGTGGAGGGATTTTGATCCACTTTTCCCAGAATTGTTTTAACTCAGGCACATTTGAGGGGTTTTGAGCATTGGCGCTCTGTTTCAGGTCTTGCCACATTATCTGAATTGCATTTGTCTGAACTTTGACTAGGTAAGGCTCTCATTCTTTTAAGTCATTAAGAGGTGGGCTTGTAGAGTGAGCGATTATCACAAGAAAAGAAAGGGAATGGATCAGCTACAAACTTGAAATGATTCGAGGACCAGTGGTACCACAGTCACCAAGAAGACAATTTATAACACTGTGCTGGAATGCATGTGTGTCAGACTTCAGTCCATGAGGCACGATGTCATGCAGCTATTGACTGTACTGAACCAGGGACACAACAAAAAGTTGCAGGAAACTGGCGTTTGGGGATGGGTGCTTGACATTCATTGAAATCTTGCAGCACACAGCACCTGAATGCATATGTACATGTGTGGCATAAGCTGGGCAGTAAAAACTGAAGGTTTGGGAGAAAGTATTTTGGTCAGATGAAACCAAGATTGAGCTCTTTGGCGGCAACCTAAATTGTTTGGAAAAAGAGCAAGAACATTATTCCCTGAGTCAAACAAGGAAGTGGAAATATTCATGCCTTGGGGCTGTTTTTCTGTTAATGGTACAGGACAACTTTACCACTTCCATGTAGATAATGTCTTGGCTAAAACTCTCTCCCCTCAACCAGAATCCTGAAGATGGGTCATGCATGGGTCTTCCAGCATGGTAAACAACTAACCAGTCTCCAGATCTCAGTCCTATGAAAAATCTCAGAAGTGAGCTGAAGATTTAACTTGAGAACTAAAACTCTGCCTGAGATCTGTTACTTCTTACTGCTGTGCTGGCCATCACTTTCTGATTTCTGTTTTGTTTGGGGATCAAATACTTATTTTGTTCGACATGCAAATCTATATTAATTACATGTAATATTCTTTTTTTTTTAAAATTGCTCAATAATATCTGTAAACGTTAACATAAAACCACTATTACAAACTACAAACTGTTCCTTTGTACTGTTCTGTAGCTTCTCTGTGGAGTGTATTTTTACACTCTACAGATTAACAGGGTTGTTTTTGATGAAATCATGCAGCTGTTGTTTAAACAGCACACACATTTGACCTCTGTAATACCAAGGATTAAGCCAGGTGTTCATTTACTGCTTTCATTCATTCTGTCTGATCAGGAATAATGTTTTTTTTTCTGTCCTTGCATAATATTACACTCCATGTCTCTAGTTTTGTTTATTGTTTTTAAGACAGTCCTTGTCTTACCTAAAAGTTACTTCCAGTGTTACACACCTTATTTATCCCCTCTCCTCCTGCCTCTCTACCTCTGTCTGTCCCTGCAGGGAGGATACTTCCCTGAGCATGTCAAGTGTATGAGCAGCCTGCGATGGCTGAAGCTGAACAGGACGGGACTTTGTTACCTTCCAGAGGAGCTGGCCTCTCTCCAAAAGCTGGTGAGTTATTTGTACTGATTTTTTTTTTTTTTTTTTTTAAATCACCACAAACAGTTTATATTTATAGCATTTGTTCACGTGAGATCACCGTAGTGTTGACGCTATGGGCTCATGGTCACACCTGATTTCAGCTGATGGCTGATTAACAGGTTTTTGCTGAACTGCAATCATCTGAATCAGGTGTGTTAGAGCAGAAAACATCTAAAACATGCAGGGCAGTGTGCCTTGAGGAGCAGGGCTGGATAAACACTGGACTAGATGATCTGCAACCCAATCTTTAGGAAACACTACTCCATAAAATAAAGGAGGAAGAACCTATGGTTTGAGAGTTTAGTTTTTTTTGCCAGAATCACACAGTAAGGTCTCCAGACAGAGCTCAGTTTTAGAACTAATAACATAACTTTCAACTTCTTTTCATTTCATTCTTTAAAGCTCAGCTAAAACAATTCGGAGCTCCCTCCTCCCACTTTAAAAGCCTTTGCTGTTGTAGCTTAATGCAGTTATTTTATTCCTAATGTGCACTGCGAGCGTTTCTGGAGGGATGCTGTATTAAACATTTAATGATTCATGTTTAGTGAAGAGCACTTGAGTGCTCCACAGATCTAGTTGGGTGGACAGGGTCATTTTTCTTTTTGATTAATGTGTTGATGTTGGCTTCTATGTTTCTCGATCAGTACAATAATGTTGATAATATTATTATACAATAATTATAATACACAATATACAATAATGTATACCCTGACAAAAGTATTTACAGTCCTTGAAATTGTGCACATTTTGTCATGTTACAACCAAACAAACATAACTTTATATGAGGTTGATGCATTTCTCTTGAACACATGCAGAATCTTCTGGAAGAAGATGAAATATTTATTTAAGTGTTTGGTTCTGGACTGTTGCAATGTCCATGTCCTTTAATCGTGAGTCATAAAGACTTAAATCAATAGTTCAGGTCAACTCTTACGTATCTGGTCACTGAGGTCCTCTAAGCATGTCTGAGCAATTTCATCGCGTACATTCGACGTATCCTGGAGACAAATTATTTTGTTTAACATATAGTGACGTCTGGTAACAGATAGAGTTGAGTTATATTGTCACTTTTATTATTGTTGCATTTAAAATATCACTGCCATATCGTCTCTCCCTATTTTCCTGTCTTATAGTTGTGTTTAGTTGCAGCTCAGCATAGGGAGGTGCAATTAATTAAATTTTCTGCTCCAAACTGTCACAAAAACAATATAATAGATTTAGAAAAATGATTTCTTTATTTATATATATATATATATATATATATATATATATATATATATATATATATATATATATATATATATATATATATAAATACTTCATCTATTACTCCTGGGATGTGTGAATGCAAATGGCAGAAGTCACTGTAAAACTCTAAATATTGTGTAATTTGTGATGCAGTGACTAGGAAAGAATAGTGACAGAGACCGTATTGGTCACTGTGACCCACTCTGCCAGGGCTCATACTTAATGTGAAACATATTTGAGTTACTTTTAATACTAAAACACATAAATATATGAATGAGTGATGGCAATATTTTAAGCAGAGCATTATGGAAAAAAAAATGACATTTTGTTAATTTTTGCTAGGTATTAAATACTGAGATATTTAAAAAAAAAAAAAAAAAAAAAAAAAGAAAAAAAAAAAAAGAAATGTTGCATCAGCCCTGTGATGAGACATTTCTTAGATGGAAGTAAATTGGCTTCAGTTTGGAGAAAGGTTCTAAAATGCAGTGAATTTAGGGTGTTTCCAAACTCAATGAGTAGTTGTGACAAATAATTCTGATTCCATCTTTGACCAGGATCTTTTTTTTTTTCCAATGTTTATATTTTAAGCTGTTTGTAGCATCCTAAATTAGCAGTTTACAAAATAATAGTTTGTGTCTATTCCCTTAAGAAAGTAGATCCTTACATGAACTGAGATTCCTCCATGTTCCATAACAAATGGAGACTCAAACTTAAAAGGATGAAATGTTGCAGCTTTATCATAATATTTAACCTTCCTGTTATCTGCTGAAGTCTCTTTCGCTTCCTTTTAAAAATACCTTCTTGCATCTATGTTGGCATTTTGGCCAAAATAATTGACTATTGATTATTTTGTGAACGACGAGCCTTATCTGCACACATCAGAGACGTGTACAACTTAAGAGGCAAACCTGTGGACTGAGCTAATGTCTAGTTTATATAATTAACTATATATTAATGAGTGAAACCTTTTATTTTTCTATCCTCAGGAACATCTTTCAGTGAGCCACAACAGTCTGACCACCTTACATGGAGAACTTTCCAGCTTACCAAACCTGCGGGTAAGTAACATACACGTTCATACAGTTATTGTGTTAGATATGTGGCGAAAGACCACGACCAAGACTTGTGTATCCATGGAGTGTCTTTGTGACTTACCTGTTGTTCAACGTAGGCAGTGGTAGCCAGAGCCAACAGCCTGAAGAACTCTGGAGTCCCAGATGACATCTTTCAGCTTGAGGACCTTTCTGTCCTGGTGTGAAACCCAATAAACACGTCATCACGTCTTTCTTAGTTAACACATACCAATGGAAATTTCACTAGTTATGATAATCATTTTTCCTCCCCTTGCAGGATCTGAGCTACAATCAGCTGACTGAGATCCCCAGGGACCTGGAGAACAGCAGGAACATGCTGGTGTTGAATCTGAGCCACAACAGCATCGATTCCATCCCCAACCAGCTGTTCATCAACCTCACAGACCTGCTGTACCTGGACCTGAGCGACAACAAGCTGGACAGCCTGCCACCCCAGATGAGACGCCTGGTGCACCTGCAGACCCTCATTCTGAACAACAACCCGCTGATGCATGCACAGCTGCGGTAAAACACAGTGAGCTTTATTTCTCTGCTGTTTTGTATTCAGGTGCTTGAAAAGGGTTGAATTTCTGTTCTGTTGTGCGTTTCTGAGCAGACAGCTGCCAGCCATGGTGGCATTACAGACGCTTCACCTGAGGAACACGCAGAGAACGCAGAGCAACATGCCAACCAGCTTGGAGGGACTGACTAATTTAGCAGGTAACAGACCTTTTTTTTTTTTTATCCCGGATTTTTTCAACTACAGGAACTGAGGGCCAAATCAGATTTCCAGGGTAGAAATGTAATCTAGGAAGGAACCCAGATGTACCCTTGAACCACAGGTAGAGCTTTGTGATGGAAGGCCACTAAACATTTCTTACTGGTTTAATGTTTACAGTATTTTATTTCAGCCATTTCAGTTTAAACTCCTGTACAGTTTCTGCTAATTTTATAAGATAGGAGCAAATGGTATTTTTCATTGCGAGCACAGCATTTAAACTAGGGGTGCACAAACCAATATTTGAGCTCCGTTATTTTGTTTCCGGTGTTATCTAAAAGCGCCATCCATTCATCTGGCCCGTCCTTCTGTCATCACTCTTTACATGAGGGTGCATCGGCGTTTCCCTTCCTGAAAAAAAAGGCTTAAATAAAGCCTGGAAATTTGAGTCTTGCTTAAAAAAAACAAAAGGGAAAAAAAAGTAAAGTTAGTTTTGTGATGGTTACCAGTTTCCATTAGGTTTAGAGTGACTTTAGATTTATTGCTGAAAATGGAGGCCTTTAGTTTTGTGATGGGAGCCTCTTCCACACAGTGGGGCTGAACAAGACGTCAGTCAACACTTCGGCAGCAGGAGGATCGGCTCTCTTGGTGTCATTAGATGTGATTCACATTAACAGTCTGAAGTCCACTGAGGAAACGCACACAAAACACTGCAAAGGTTCTGAGTGGAATAGCATTCTAGGTCGTGTTCTGGAAAGAAAGCTTCAGACATGACGCTCAGACCGTTACATAAATGTTTGCTGTTTTCTCACTTTTGTCGTCTCTCCCGTGGAACCAGATGTGGACCTGTCCTGTAACGACCTGACTCGGGTGCCAGAGTGCCTGTATTCCCTGAGCAGTCTGAAGAGAGTCAACCTGAGCAGCAATCAGATCTCTGAGCTCTCGCTGTGCATCGACCAGTGGACCCAGCTGGAGACGCTGAACCTGAGTCGAAACCAGCTCACCTCGCTGCCTGTAAGGACGACCACCACTGCAGGCGCCTCTTTTTTTGCCCCAATCTGGATTAAAAGCACAAACTAAATGGTTATGAAATGCTTGTTTTGTGTCTCCAAACAGTCTGCAATCTGCAAGCTGTCCAAGCTGAAGAAGCTGTACGTAAATTCGAACAAACTGGACTTCGATGGGCTTCCTCCGGGTGTGAGCAAACTCGTCAGCCTCACGGAGTTCATGGCTGCTAACAACAACCTGGAGCTCATCCCAGAGGGCCTCTGCAGGTGAGCTGCAAACGAACACAGTGTTGTGTCTCAGAAATAGCCAAACCCTCTCTGAATGTTTGGTTTCTTGTTGTTTAGATGCGACAAGCTGAAGAAGTTGGTGCTAAATAAGAACCGGCTGGTGACGCTTCCTGAAACCATCCACTTCTTGCCTGACTTGGAGGTACAACACTGTTATATATGACTTATAAATGACAAAATTAAGGGCTTTTTTTTTGTGTGAGTAAAATTACTATTGACTACATTAATCTGGGTTTGATTAGTTGGTGATGGTACAAAGTTAAACCGTGACACATGATAATTTTTTTTTTTTTTTTTTATGATTAGAGAAAGCAAAAAAAGCCAGTTGAAGTGAGTTAGCTGATAAATTTGGATATTAAGATTGTAAGCTACTTCTTTCAGCCTAATCTCCCACTAAAAAACTTAGGGAAATCCATTCTTTAATTTTAGTTCATGTTGCTGGGAAATCTGTTGTTTTTCCCACCGAATAAATGTACTCAAATTAAAGGTTGGTTTATGTTTCTACAATAAAAGATGCATTTATTTCAGAGCATCTTACTCATGTTTACCCACAGTTCCCTAAAAATGAGGCCAGAGCTCAGTGCTTTGTAAGTAAGACGTTTGTCTTGCCATAGATCTTAGACGTGCGGGAGAACCCCAACTTGGTGATGCCACCAAAGCCTGTGGACAGAGCAGCAGAGTGGTACAACATTGACTTCTCCCTCCAGAACCAGCTGCGTCTGGCCGGAGCTTCTCCTGCGACTGTCGCTGCTGCAGGGGGAGGTATATGACTTTATGTTGCTGAGTTCAGTCAGAACAAAGTTCGTTTCTTTGAAGTTAAAGCTGTTTGCGTCGGAGGCTTACATTTGTGTCCGTTTGCACACGTGTTAAGGAGCTAGCCCCAGAGATCATCTGGCGAGGAAGATGAGGCTGAGGAGGAAGAAAGACTCGTCGCAGGACGATCAGGCGAAGCAGGTCCTGAAAGGCATGAGTGACGTGGCTCAGGAGAAGAAGAACATGGAGGTAAGAAAAGCGACGGAAGGGTGGTTTAAAAGGCATCATCTCCAGTTTAGAAGACTGCATCTGTGAAAAGCAGAACCTTCATCTGATTCTAACTTCTTCAAAGTGTTAAATCTTAATGAATTACAATATTATTAAAAAGTTAATTTCAGTGATTCAATTTAAAAAGTGAAACTCCTATAGAATCATTGCAGACAGTACTATTGTGTTTATTCCCGTCGTCTCTAATTCAGGAGCTGCTTAACGCAACGCAACAGTTGTAGCCCATGTGCTGAATATATCTGTGGGCTTGTCTTCACAATCCTACCATGGCAGCAAAATGTTTTCACAAAGCTGTGGTTATCCCTGTTATGTGGGCACCTTTTTCTACTACACTTTTTACACCCAACCATTTTCTATACCCTGTTATGACCCACACATGCATGAGGAAAACATGCACTAAGGCCCGGGTAAGGATTTGAACCCAGGACCTTCTTGTTCGAAGATAACAGTGCCAACAACTGTGCCTACCCTACACTTTTTCCTTCCTCTCAATTTTCCACTAATATGCTTGGATACAGCACTCTTGCTGCCAGCCCTTCTGGAGGCTGACTGCTGGACAACTACTAAAGTCAGCAGCTTTTCCTATGATTGTTTTGGCCATAAAAACATTTCTGCCTTTAAAAGAATTTTTTTATTAGTCTCTCATAATAATCACATAATTTTCTGAGAACTTTTTTTGGATTTTGTAGGAGAACGGGGACTTGAAATATGGAGACCTAAAAGTCCGCCGTTGGGACAAGAGCCTGGAGAAGCCTCAGCTGGATTATTCAGAGTTCTTTATGGAGGACGTGGGGCAGGTAAGGTTCCCTTGTTTTTAGTAAACGGCCTCAAACAAAGCTGCAGGTGACAAGAAAGGCTTCTCTTATCTGCACTTTGTATAATCTTGGATTGACAATAAAGTTAGATGTTTTCTTCTAAGCGTTTCTGTTTTGTCTTCCACAGATTCCAGGAGTAACTGTGTATCAGATCGAGAACTTCATTCCCCTACAAGTGGACGAAGCTTTCCATGGCAAGTTCTATGAGGCGGACTGCTACATTGTCCTCAAGGTAACTGCTTGCATCTATTATTACATGAATAGGGCCTAAACAGGAAGATAAACAGTCTGAAGATGGTTTCTGTTGGGGTTTTCACGTCCTGCTAATGTAGACCTTCCTGGACGACAACGGAGCCTTAAACTGGCAGATCTTCTACTGGATCGGTCAGGAGGCAACGTTAGACAAGAAAGCCGGCTCCGCCATCCATGCTGTCAACCTGAGAAACTTCTTAGGAGCAGAGTGCAGGACCATTCGAGAGGAGATGGGAGACGAGAGCGAGGAGTTCAGCGCAGTATGTAGAACCAGAAAGCGCATTTATGATAACAACCAGAAATACAGATTGAAAACATGCAGCATGGCTGCTACACGCTGTTGAGATGATTCCTGTTTTGTGTGCAGGTATTTAACAATGAGATTTCCTACATCGAAGGTGGAACAGCCAGCGGGTTTTACACTGTGGAGGACACGCATTATACTGTCAGGTTGGTTCAAGCCGCTTTACATCTTTAGTCCTTTGGTTTGGATGAAATTTAACTGGTTACTGGAATCTTTAAAAACACATTCAGAAAACCGGTCAAGCTCATTAGATATAATTGTTTCAGCTTTTTGCTCTGTGAGCTTTTAACTAATAGACGTGAAGTGCAGAGTTGGTTTAGTCTGATGTTATCCTGATGTTTAATCTCTTGTCTTTTTGTCAGGTTGTATCGAGTCTACGGCAAGAAGAACATCAAGCTGGAGTCTGTGCCAGTGAAGGGCTCCTCCCTCGACCCTCGGTGATTCTTAACGCTCTACCTGCCTCCTTAAAAACCACTTCACTTAAATGAGAGACGCACAATCATTTGCATTTTAAAACAAAGACAAACTGATGTCAGAGGGAACTTTTTCAACAACTTTTACATCTTCTATTAGTGATTAGGACAAGGGGTGCACCGATAAATCAGCCGACCAACAAATCGGCCCAGATTTCCTTAATTTTGGGTGATTGGTGATTGACCAATACTTGCATGTAAAACTGATCTTATCCGCTGATCTTACCTACCTCCACAATGGTCTGAAAATCAGCTACTGTCTCCTTTTGCTCTGCTGGGAGAGAGGGTTGACTGACAGACCCGCCCACCAGGACATGGCTGCACATGCGTGGCTATATTTAAAAAAAAATTGTAATCGGCAGGTCATTCTTTTTAAAGATCGGTGATCGGCCTGGTAAACCAGTCTTTGTGTATATAAATGGGAGAATGGCAACCCTTGGCGTTCCAAAAGGCTGCCAACATTTCCAGATCTATCATGTTTCATAACAGATGGAGTTTAAAAAGCTCCAAAGGATCAAACAGACTTTGCAGCACTGTGTCCAGCCCTCCTGTTGTCTGATGGAAGTTGGCACCACATCAGTTCGGTCCTTCGTCAAGAAAATCCTCCCTAGTAAGGTTGGAAAATCATGGGAATTTTCAAATTTGGAGACTCTTGGTTTGAATTAACTATAATTAATGGGAATAAATCTGGAATTTAAAATACTGAAGGTTGAGCTTTACCATGGATTTTAAAGTTGACTTCCTCCAACTACACTTGATCATATCAGTGCTGTTCTTCAATCTTGTGCATGTAGCCCATTGCTTCCTGCAGGGGTGTTAAAGCCACGCCTCCTGCGTGCACTCTGCATTCCTCCATCATATCCACTGATGATTTCTAAAGCAGTGGTCTGTTAAAACTACACATTTGTTCCCAGTTCAATCATGTTATTGGATATTTTTGATGTAAGTTCTCTGTATGTCTCCCTGTGACAAAACACTTTTTTTTTTTTTTTTTTTTTTTTTTTTTTTTTTTTTTTTTAAGATTTATTCTGATAAAAACAGTGATTTTCAATTAACTCCCATAGAAAGTTTCCACTTTGGAGATTTTTGAAAATGTTCCAGTTTAGGACCCAACTTTGTCAGTTAAACAACCAAAGATGAAGTCTCTGTTTTAGCAGCCTTAAAGCTGCAGTGTGTAACTTTCATGAAAAATGTTTTTTACATATTTGTTAAAATTATCATTATGTCGTGTCAGTATAAGACAGTTATCTGTGAAAAAAAAAATCAAGCTTTTCTGCCTTCTCCCAGTGCTCCCAGTACTAACTGCAGAAATACACCACTCAGTCAGAAACAACCAGTCAGAGCCAGGAGGCGCTGTCAATCACCCTCATGTACACGCAGCTCGCAGACTCCCCCTTGCTCTCTTAAGTTACAGCTGGTTCACAACAACACAGCCTGCTGCTAACGCTAAAGCTAGTTAGCATGCCCACCAATGACGGCGGATAAACCATTTTCCTGGAATGGGAAGTTGTTGTTTTTTTTTCACCATAAGCATTTTTAGCTGCCAAACATGAGGGTGACTGACGGTGCTAACATCTTCCTCCTGGCTCTGATTGGTTGTTTTAGGTCGGGAGCGGTGCATACTGCAGCTTTAATGAATAACAATAGTGACCTTTTTAAATGGCTTCTTACGTCTGTGCTTCCTCTGACTTCATTTTTAAACACCAGATGGTTTAAAAAAAAAAAAAAAAAGCTAACTTGCAATTTTCATCCTTTAACAGCATCCACATTGAAGAATGTGACCTAGTAGCACTTAGGATGATTTTCTAGTTTCCACCTGGCTGCTCAAACAGAAATCAGCTAATTCCTCTATGCCTCTCTAGTTAAAACTTATGATCTTATTTCTGTTTTTGCAGCTTTGTGTTCTTATTAGACACGGGGCTGGAAATCTTCATCTGGAGAGGAGCCAACGCTACTCTTGGCGGCACCACAAAGGCCAGGTAGCAAACTTGTCAGAAGAAAATGCTCCACAAGAAAAAAACCGTTCTTATTTCCCAGCTGTGTAGTTATGCAAAGGTCTGTGGTGTTGAAATCTGCCAGGTTGTTTGCCGAAAAGATCAATAAGAATGAACGGAAAGGGAAGGCGGAGATTGTGACCCTGATGCAGAACCAGGAGCCTCCAGGGTTCTGGGAGGCTCTGGGAGGACAACCAGAAGAGATCAAGAAGCACGTGCCGGATGATTTCTCCCCTATCAGACCTAAGCTGTACAAAGTAAACGATTCAATCACCTCGAAAAACTGGACATGTTGTCACTCCGTAAAAACGGCTTAGTATAGAAAATTGATAAAGACTCTCCGTCTCTCCTGTAGGTAGGCCTGGGTCTTGGCTACCTGGAGCTGCCTCAGATCAACTACAAGCTGTCTGTGGAGCATAAAGATCAAAAGATCAAGCTGGACACCCTGCCTGAGCTCAGACTGGTGTGTTCATCTGCTGAGTCAGCAGAGGGAAAGATGGACGCCAAATACAGCCTCTCATTTCCTCGCATCATGTCTCACCACCTTTATTTCCCCGGTGCCTCTCCTCAGGTACAGTCTCTGCTGGACACAAAGGGCGTGTACATCCTGGACTGCTGGTCGGATGTCTTCATCTGGATCGGGAGGAAGTCTCCCCGCCTGGTCCGAGCCGCAGCCCTCAAACTGGGTCAGGAGCTGTGCTCCATGCTGCACAGACCCAAACACGCCAGCGTCACCCGCAACCTGGAGGGCACAGAGTGTCAGGTGAAGACTTAACGGTGGTGCTGCTCCAGGAACTGCAGCCACACACACCTGCTTGTTTCTACGTGATTTTCTGCACCTTTTAACTCCGTACGTGTGCTTCTTGTTCTTTAGGTGTTTAAATCCAAGTTTAAGAACTGGGATGATGTTTTGAAGGTGGACTACACCAGAGCTGCTGAGACCGTGCAGCAAAACGATAACCTGCAGGGCAAGGTGAGACGTGACCGAGTCTGAGCCCAGGACTTCACGAGAGACGAGACCTTATTTCTAACACACGTTTGCTCGCAGGTGAAAAAGGATGCAGAGCAGAAGGACCAGATGAAGGCTGACCTCACAGCCCTGTTCCTCCCCCGGCAGCCCCCCATGCCCCTCACCGAGGTAAACACACGGCGGTTTCTGTCCCAGGCTGCTGTTCTGTTCTGCGTAAAGATCACGGCTACAAGCTCCTTCATTTCCAGGCGGAGCAGCTGATGGAAGAATGGAACGAGGACCTGGACGGCATGGAGGGGTTCGTTCTGGAGGGGAAGAAGTTCACTCGCCTTCCCGAGGAGGAGTTCGGACACTTTTACACGCAGGACTGCTACGTCTTCCTCTGCAGGTACGCGAGGGTTACCGAGATGGCGCTGCGCTTTTCTCATTGCCGTGTCACTTTAATCTGACCGGGCCGTTTCAGATACTGGGTTCCTGTGGAGTACGAGGATGAAGAGAAAGAGAAGAAGGAAGGAGAGGGCGGCGAAGGTGGAGGACACAAGGGGGATGAGGATGAAGAGGACAAACAGCCTGAGGAAGACTTCCAGTGTGTGGTGTACTTCTGGCAGGGCAGGCAGGCGTCTAACATGGGCTGGCTCACCTTCACCTTCTCCCTGCAGAAGAAGTTTGAGAGTCTTTTCCCCGGAAAACTCAAGGCAAGAAGGGTTTGATTTCCCAGTTTGGTTTCGGTTCCTTCTGCTGGAGCGGCTCCTCGGTGGGTCGGTTCCTGTTCAGAACTGCGCTGAACTCACATTCCTGTTTTCCTGTTTAGGTGGTGCGTATGACCCAGCAGCAGGAGAACCTCAAATTCCTGTCGCACTTCAAAAGGAAGTTTATTATCCATAAAGGGAAGCGGAAACAGAACACCGACTCAGTCCAGCCTTCCCTTTATCACATACGCACCAATGGCAGTGCTCTTTGCACCAGGTGCGCTTCCGTCACCCCTGCCTTCCTGCACAGTAACGTGACGTTCCTTTCCCACACCTGTATCATTTTGTTTTCCTCTCCGTCTGTTGCTCAGGACCATCCAGATCGGTACCGATTCCAGCAATCTCAACTCCGAGTTCTGCTTCATACTCAAGGTTTGGATGCTTCGGGATAAAAAGCATGTTTGATTTCAGACGAAATGGGAAGAGGGACTTGAACGACGGGACGTTTTTCCTGCAGGTACCGTTCGAGAGCACAGACAACCAGGGCATCGTGTACACCTGGGTGGGCCGGGCCGCCGACCCCGACGAGGCCAAACTGGCCGAGGACATCATGAACACCATGTTTGATGACACCTACAGCAAGCAGGTCAGAGAGAGAGGCTCCATCTCTGTTAGACGGTGCAATTTACCGTTGATTCAAGCATTTAAAGGGCATCTTAGCTTTGAGTGGACTTTTTCAGTGCAGCTTCCATATTTACACCCATCCATCAGTGTCAGACTGTCCAACCATCCGTCCATTTTTCTTTCCGCCCAGATGTTCTTCCGCCTGTCCATCCATTTGTCCCTCAATTCCCACGATTCATTTTTTCCCCCATCCTTATAGCCTGTTCACGGTGAAAACATTCACTATAGATTAATAACAAGATTTAGTTTGCACACTTGGAAAAATCGGCAGAAACTCCATATAAGTGGTGACTCTTATATGAACTGTGTCACTGTTGTTTTTGAATTCGTTGCTTAAGATTTTTAAAGTCGTTCATACAAACCATCAAATCATCTCATAGGTAATTAACGAGGGGGAGGAGCCAGAGAACTTCTTCTGGGTTGGAATCGGGTCTCAGAAAGAGTATGACGAGGATGCAGAGTACATGAAATATGCTCGGCTCTTCAGGTGAGAGCACAGCAGCTGTGTCGCTCCACATCGCTCGCTCACGACCAAAACGAAATCTCTCGGTGGCGTCATTGATCCGTTCTACAACTTTCTCCTCCCAGGTGCTCAAATGAGAAGGGTTATTTCTCCGTGTCGGAGAAGTGTTCCGATTTCTGCCAGGACGACTTGGCCGACGACGACATCATGCTGCTGGATAACGGCAAGGAGGTGAAGGAGCTCAGTCCAGACGTCTGCTCATCAGATTGATCACTTGTGACTGTTTCTGAAATCTTTGGGTCTTATCCCCCCCCCCCGCAGGTTTACATGTGGGTCGGCACCCAGACCAGCCAGGTGGAGATCAAGCTGAGTCTCAAAGCCTGTCAGGTAAATTTGAATAATTTTCTGTTTTTAAACTGACTTGGGGAACTCTGGAGTGTTGTGTAATTTTTACATGATGTCTCGGAATCACATTCATGTTCACGAGTGTCTTTTAAACTTTTCTCCACGCTCCTCTCTCGGTGCAGGTTTACATCCAGCACATGCGCGCTAAAGACTCCGAACACCCGAGGAAGCTGCGCCTGGTGAGGAAGGGAAACGAGCCTCACTGCTTCACACGCTGCTTCCACGCCTGGGGACCTTTCAAAACTCCCCCCTCATAGGCCCAACACACATTAACTGAACCAATCCGCTGCCATGTAGGGTTTTATTTAAACCAATAAGATGAGGTCTCTGTTTTTCCCTCCATCCTGCAGCCAAACATCCCCCAATCCACTGGAGAAAAAGAGCCGGGATGCTTAAAGTCTGAGAATGAGGGCAAAAAATGCAATTTTTTTTTTTTCTATGAACTTTTATTTACACAAGCTTGAATATTACTGTTAAATAAGAGAATTATCTTTTAAAATGTACAGAGGATTTATAAAATCTAAGGGAAGGTTTTTCTCGTTGCATATCGTTCTATTGTGCTGCTTTCACTGGTTTTCAGGGGGAGGAGGTGCCGTTCAGCTTATCAAAGCAGTTTAAGGCACAAATGAGTTTATGTTGATACTTTTCATCTGAGGGATTAAACAGGAAGTTGAGGAATGTCAGCCTAATACATATTTTTCTGTTTTTTTTTGTTTTTTCACCTTCACATTAATGCGCTTTTCTCTTTAGTTTTGTCACTTTTCTCGCTTTAATTTCCCACTGATCCTGAATGCAAAACGACTCTTTGCTGTGGGAGATTCTGTTTGTTGCTCTTTTCAGTTGTGAAAGTCTAGTTTTACATCTGTTTGGCCAAAGAAATTTTCTAGAGGTCAGGCTGCAAGATTAGGTTTTTTTGTCTTGTTTCAATGTGCAATCAGCCGAGCCTGGGAGAGGCTGAAACGAAATGACTTTACTGTATTCTTCTGATGATCAGAGTGTATTCATCATATCACACTTATCGCCGTGTAAGAGGGACTTCCAGCTCAGTCGAGTCAAATCAAGTTCACCAGATAACTGTAGTTCATCTTGTGATCATGTGACCTGTGTAGAGTGCAGGTATTGGTCCAGGGAAGAGATCAGCTGACTGCAATGTCTCATACGTCTTTATATTTTTATGAGGTGATTTATATGCCTGTTGGGAGTGAGAGTCCTGCACATATTTGTGTCTCTAAATACACGCACATGCTCCTGATGCCACCTGCAGATGCTTTATTTATGTATTTTATATAAAATAAAAACGTCACATCAACTTTGTTTTTGGTCCTTGTTTAGCATCAACTTAGAATTCAGACCAGCTGGTCTTTTCTTTCCAGCTTGATGGCTTTAAATAGCTTGCAATTTTTAATCATCCACTGGAAAAAAAAAAGAAATTTTTCCCCATCAACCTAAGAGGCATCATCTCACACTAACAGGAACAACATTTTCAGTGACAGCGGTTATTTCAGGATGTGTGCAGTTCATGCAGGCTGTGAGAGCAAGACTTTTCATTAGATAAGGTCCACCAGATGCTGCAGCGACAAATATGGTCATCTTCATTTTAGGAAAGAAGAAAAAACATTCAATCTATTGATCAATTTCACAATATTCTGGGTTAAACGGAACTTCTCAGAACCAGTTTGACACCATCTAGCAGTAAGATGCTGATTTGCATAATAAAAAACATCAAGATTAACTTAATTTTTGCTGCCAAGCAGATGCTAAATTAACTTTCTAAAAATAATTGAAAGTAAATTCATGTAGGAAGGGGTTAAAAGATGAGCAAACTACCCTTTTGTAGTCTCAGTGTGATGTCACTTTTCTCAATATAAATTGCTCATGGCAGGAAAATATTTTCACTGTCTTCAGACAAATCTGCACGTCTTCATTTTGTATTTCACCAGTTAATGACAGAAACTGAGGATAAAGTCTCAGAGTAAATACATTTTATTAACATTCACAATTGTTCATCAACCAAAATGCTAAACAACTTCATTAATTCCTACAAATGGAACTGAACAACTCATCTCAGTGGTGGGATTAAAAGGCTTAACTGTGCTGGATGTAGCATGAAAGGGTTAATGACATGTTCCATTCAGAACACTTAAAATAAACAACAAAAGTGATTCAATGATCCTAGCATCAGAGCTACATTAGTGAGGTGGTTCTCCAGGTTTTACACAGAGCTCTTTTGTTGTCGTCTGGGCTCTGAACTTGTTGGCCCCCCAGTTTTAAACCTGAGAAGCTGTAAAACTTCAAAATGGTTTAAAACACTGCTGATCGAAGCTCTAATCTCTGGCTAAATGACCCACAATGCACTGTTTCACATCAGCCTCTACAGACTGAGGGAACTACTTACATTTCCCTCTTTATCCAATTTTTATTCCTATTTTCTATTTGAAAAAAAGCATTTTACTTAAATCCTAGTTTTCAACTTGAGCAGATGATAAAATGTCAAACTTTATTTGCTACGTAAACAGAAACTTTGTACATCTTGTATCGTTTCCCAACAATTCCTATCAATAAGAGGAGAGTGACGCTCCAGCACTTCCAGCTGGTTCCCTTTTAAATCACAGTGTGGGATTCCTCCTCCCTTCCCAACTATTTATTAAAATATCTACTTTTCTCACATAACCATAAAAACATTCAATAGAGCAACAATATTCACCGTATAAAACACCTACATTGTTCCAGGACTCATTTCTCCAACGCCAACAGAAACCTTCTCACATCCTCGCCAGGATCTGCAGATCTACGCACCGCCTCGACAAGATAGCAAAAAAAAAAAAAAAAAAAAAAAAAAAAAAAAAGAAAAAAAAAAAAAAATCCAGCAGTTCTTGTTGGAATCCAGAGGAATGGAGATGCTACAACTTTCAAAAAAATACTTCATTTGCCTTTTTTTTTTTTTTTTTTTTTGCTGCACTTAAAACCGCGAACCTTCTGTTTTGCTGCGATTCCATCACATCAAGTGGCACATTTAGCGACAGAGCACCACGTCCAGAAGCCTCACAGAGAGCCGAGAAGGTGGGAGGAGGAGGAACTGTCCGTCCACAGCTGGTCCTTCTGTGTCTCCATGTGGGGAGGGGGGGACTGTCGTGTTTCCAAAGTGGTTACAGGTAAGCAGTTTGTTCGTCCAGCAGGAGGAATCTGGAAGACTTCCTTCCCAGCTTGTACCAGGTTAATAGGAGAGAGCTCCTCGGTGACTCCATGTCAGATGTTTGTGGTCCAGCACTGAAATCCAGTAGAAACCACTCGAGTTGCTCCAGGAAGCTTTTCAACGAAACCAAAGACAAAATGGAAACTTCAGAAGAGACAACAGCGGCGTCAGAGGAAATAATTCCCCTACCGTCGACCGGTATCTTATTGGCCTGTAATTCCTCACTTACTGATACAAAAAGTATTCACACCCCTTGAACTTGTTTACATTTTGTCAGACTGCAACCAACTTCTGTGTATTTTATCAGAACTTTAAGATAGAACAACAAAAGCAAATTAGACTTTTTTTTTTTTTCCCCCTGAATAAAAATCTGAAAACTGGTGCAAATAAAACAAAGTGCAACTAATTGCTCTTAGAATACATCAACTCGTTAATACAGTTCACCTATGCGTTACAGGTTCTGCTGTTCTGTGAAGGCCTCAGGTTTGTTCAGGTTTGTGAACAAAGACATCATGAAGACCAAGGAACACCAGAGACAGGTCAGGGACGACATAATCCTGGCTTTCATGGAAGAGTGGGAAAGGGAAAGCATTGTTGAGTAAAGCTGTAAGAAATCCTGTTTGCAACAAGCCAGAGAAGGAGCACAGCAAACGTGGAAGATGAAGAAAAGACACTTTCTGGCCTACATGCAAAACACTACATGTGATGGATTCTTCAGCTGAGACTGGGAAGTTGATCTGAGTTGTCAGGAAGAAGGATGGAGTTAAATACAGGTCCATCCTGGGAGAAAACCTGTTGGGGGCTGCAGAAGACTTGAGGAAGTTCAACTTATAACAGGAAAACAACTCTAATCATACAGCCAGAGCTGCGGTTTAGATCTGAACACATTCATGAATTAGAGCGGCCCAGTTAAAGTCCAGAACTAAATACAGTCATATCCCAAAAGACTAACTGCATCAATGGATAGTTTCCACGAAGCATTCACTGCAAATGCACACAACACTTTTCAGATTTCTATTTGTTGAAAATAAAAAAAAGGGGGTATTTTTTGGAGGTGGACAATCTTGAAAAATGTGAGGTGATAAAAATGATACTTCCAGAAAACAAAAATAGAGCTCATTTAGTTCATCGTGCTTCTGCAGAATGTGTGCTTTTGGTATTACCACAAGAAGGCAGTAGAGAGCCAAAATAAAGGAGAGATTAAGGCACATTTCTTAAAACTACAAAACCACATTTACTTACATCCAAACTTCCTGCTATGCAATCAGTTTACTTTGTTTATGCCCGTCCTATAACAAACTTTTGGATGGATATATGGAAGGCCTGTAAAGCTCCCAACACCCCACTTTCTACATAAACATGAAGTGAAGAGAAACTGCTGAGGTGAAGAGTTCCATTTATCCCTGAGACAACTCAGCAGGAAGAGAGGGCTAAAGAAATGTGTGAGCCTCATAAAAAAAAAAAAAAAAAAAAGCTGACAGTGCCGCGTCTGCCTGGATGGGAACGCAGCGAAGGAATGCGGCGCTCAGACAGATCTTTGAAGTTCGCGCAAGCTGGACCGGCTCAATCACAAACAGGTGCGTGCGTTGCTTTGGGGAAAGAAACTCTAATCTCATGCATCTGTCAACAAAAGCAGATACTCAGGGTCAGTTTTTTTTTTTAAGGAGTTACTGCTCACCTCTTCAGTTGATGAGGATGCCAGCGGAGCGTCCCTCCTCCTCTTTCATGTTCCTTAGATTATTTTCAGCCTCGTCCACAGAGCTGAAACACAAACAGATTATTTTGGCTTCCTAAAGAACATAAGCGGAGACTTTGGCTGGTGCGTGTGCTTACGTTAGGAAATCCCTGACGTCCTCCACGGTCAGCTCCCCGGTGGTGTCGAGGGTGAGGTCTGCACAGCTGAGGGGGGAGTCCAGCGGCGTCTCCAGGATGGGTGAAGACAGGGTGCGTGGAGGCTCCTCTATTCGTTCTAAGAGGGAGGAATCCAGACGTCAAGGGTTAAATGATTTATTTTATTTTATTTATTTTACATCTGGGCTGCTGATCACGATGGGTTGCCGGGAGATGCATGCATGGTAGAGACGCAATCTGAAACTCGCTCAGTGATGCTAAACCAGACTAAAGTTATGTTGCTTTGCAAGCTTCTGACTGGTGTTCATTGGAGGCATGCCTGTGAATGTATCATTCAAGGTGTAACACCTTATAGTCACACTATTGTAATGTTTCATATTCTTACTCAACAGCTAAAAGCTGATTTAAAAAAAAAAAAAAAAAAAAAAAATTAAAAAGGAGAAAACAGAAACCTCAACCTGCTTCCTTAACTGGAAAAAGGAAGAGAATTATGGACCTGTGCTAGTCTGGTTCATCCCTGAACCAGAAACCCCAGAACCAGAACCTGAACCCCCCCTCTTGAGAGCCGTGGTCAGGGTTTTGGAAGCTGAAGTACAACACTGAGAATTTCCAGCCATCATACTGCTGACGGGAGACGGGTTCTGTGTCCCAGAGGTGGCCGTGTTTTAGTTTGAAAAGTGTCGATCAACCCTAAACAAAAGCCAAAGACCTTGTGAAGATGCTGGCTGAATGTTGTAACAGTGTCATTATCCACAGCTGAAATGGTCCTGGCCACTCAGTGAGGAAGAAGCCACTACTCCAAAAGCAACATTTGCGAAATCTCTCCGGGACAAAGATCCTAACCTTTGGAGACATGTCTTGTGGTCTGATGAAACTAAATTTGAAGTGTTTGGCCTTAATCCCAGTCACTAGACTCAAAGGAAGCTGACAAGGCTGAGATCACCATCCAGACTGAAGTACGAGTGGGTAAGCATCATGTGTTGGTGCACTTAACATAGATAGCATCATGGCACCACTGCATGGCAATACTGAAGCAACATCACTCAGGAAGTTAAAACTTAGGTACAAATGGCTCATAAATTGGCCAATGACTAATCATGCCGCACATATTGGCTACAAAGTGGCTTAAACAAAAAGACAATGCTTTAGAGTGGTCGTCACAAATTCCACCAAACGACTGTGAGAAGCAAATAAGCAAACATTTGTAAACTTTTAAAGTTGAACAAAGTTTTCAAAAAGGTAATCCTGAAAGCTGTCTTTTGTTATTTAGTCATCATAACTGACCTAAACAGGAGAGGTTTTTATACTTTATGAACTCCTAGTTTCAATGGTATGTTTAGAAACAAATCACACAGCCATGTGTGAAATGTAGTTTGTCGTTTCACTGCACTTCAAAGTGAGTAAGGGTTTGAGCCTATATAAGGTATTGATTATAATGAATTATTGGACTGGGACTATTAGCCAACGGCTAGAGATATCACTGCACTGAAGTCTTTAGAGAGCTAGTTCATATAGAACTTTTAACAACAACACAAAGACACTGAAAAACTGCTGTAAAGTTGCTAAATAATGAGAAAGTGAAGGGTGAAAAACTGAGCCGTTTCCACAACAACCAGTGCTCCCTGCCAGAGCTTGGAGAGGCAACTGGGGCATGCTCAATGGTTACCATGGAGACTGGACAGGACAAGCCCCCCCTCTTGAGAGTCAGGGTTTTGGAAGCTTCAGAGAGTTGTTATTTAAAAATAAAAAAGTTATAATAGAAGATACAGGGGGCAGAACAGGGGGGGGGGAGAGAACAAGAGAGAGAGCGATCAGACGTACCCTCAGCTTGACCCGTTTGGTTTCTGTGGGTTCCGTTGGCCTGTGGGTGCATTGTTGTACCATCACTGTGGAGACACACACATCATTTAGTTTGGCAGCTAATACAGTAATAGAGCTCAGCAAGAGTTCAGTTTTTATTTGGTTTCGTGCACATCTAAGTATTTTCGGCCTGATGGTAAACAAAGGAAAGTATCATAAAAACAGCAGGTTTAGCAGATTTTATCGACGCCAGAGGTAAGAAAACTATTCAAGATCAATTGCACCAAAAACATTACAATTTATTATAATCCTAAAAAGTATGATGGTGGTGTTGACCCTCTGGATCACTGCATAGCAAGTTGATAGTTCTTGTGATCGGTCTGGAAAAGAGCCATCAACATTACAGGGATGAATTTAACACTTTCAACGAACAGAAGTAAAGATTTTCAGCCTTCAGCAATCTAAATCTAAAGCAAGCAACGGTCTCAAAGTTGGGAAAGAGGATTGTTTACTGTTGTGTAACGACACTCAATTACAGTTTTTATCGATTGGGAAGTGACCAAAGTAATTGTTTCTGTTTTGCAAGAGGACTCCGTCTCCATTCCTGCTGAATGCATGACTTCAGCTGCTCAGCAGTATATACATGAGAAACTATTATGGTTCAGTAACTCCCCACCACAAGGAGTGTTAGCAGCCGTTAGTGGTTCATATTTTGGTCTTTAGATACAATTTTGCAAGACTCTCTGAATTTTTTGTTTGTTTGTTTGTTAATGTAGATGCTGACAAACCAAAGACATTTTTATTGGTATTTCTCCTTAAAAAAACAAAACAAAAATGAAAGCAAAAAGTTTAAACAGAATCTTCCCATGGAGAACTAACCAGTTGGTGGACACGCTGCTTTTAACTCAAGTTTTAGTTTTGAACTCTTACCTACTGATAGAGATTTTAGCCTACTCCCATGTTTTCTTTGAGAACCATTACAAGATGATAAAAACATCATTAGAAAGATTTTGCTCCAACCCTTCTTGCCATGAATTATTATTCGTATTCGGAGTAGAGCTGATTTTGCAGTCGCTGTAAAACCGGTTCACTATCATTATAAAACAAAAAGTTCACTTTTTAAATTCTCTTTAAAATCTTACATGAGCTATTAGCATAGATAGTGTTACAAGAACAGCAGAGTGAGTGTATATTTTAGAGAAAGGAGCTTATTGCTTTTAAACGGAGCTAAACAGAGCACATTTGCTATAATACGTTCCGCCTTCTTGTTATCTGCTGAAAGTTAGGCTCTCACTCAGCCTAAATATTTAATTAAAAATAGCTGAAATTAACTTTATTTTAAACACTTCCTTGAGAGTAAAAACTAACTGAGTCTTCTGGTAGCGCGTGTGTGTGAAACATTCAAAGACGGGAAAAAGAGCCGACTTTTCCAAGTTTCACATAACTCAGCCACTGATTCGGGTCAATTAGGCTGAAAATGGGCTGATCAAGTTTACCGACAAACCTCTTGGTTGATCTGTTTTCTACTCAATTTTGAAACCTTCCCCTCACACTAAACTGCAGGTACCTTGATTTATTTATTTTATTCTTGCATAATCACATTTATAGGTTTCATTACATTAAAACAGTTTATTTTGTTATTTCTAAACTTGCTATAAACTTTACAAATATATGATGAACTATTCAAACAAATAAATATTACTTGCATTATCGATTGATTTAGTAAATATTTATGAGCCTAAAGTTTCAAAGTTGCACATTGAAGTGCACGTTTCGAGTGTGTTACCTGGTAGCTGTGGGATCTAGTGGTCGGTCCAGCTGAACAGAGCAGAGTGGTTCTGTTATAACCTTGGCAGACAGGGAAAACCTTTCATATTCTGAAGGAGAGATCAGGTAAAACCCTGTGGAAAACCACAAAACATGCTTCAACGTCTGACACGTACACGTTTTTCTTTTTATATCAAAACTTTAGGCCAGATTAACTCGCCCTCTGTGACTCTTAGATGTAAATGTGTCCAATTATTAACCAGTGAAGGGTTTTTCTGAGCCTCACCCTGTCCATTTTTGGTGAAGACACAAGATGCAATGCCACTGATGTCCTCCTTACGGATGCAGTCATAACGCACCTGAACACATAGCACATCGAATTAGAAGCACATCATGAAAACTCCTTCAGCCGTACAAGTCCTGATTCTACCTGTGGTCGAAGGGCGGGTATAGTAAAGAGGTGCATGTCTCCAAGGTTGGTGAGACAGACGAGCGTGTGTTCACTGTAGTCTTCCTGAGCAGCAGAGTTGAAGAGAACTAGGGCGACTTTCCTCACCCGGCAGCCTTCATGTGCTGTCAACTTGAACTTGGTCTTGGCGCTCACTTTAGGCAGAGAGAACACCTGAAGGAGGAAAACAGTAAGGCTGTTAAACTGTAGCGCTATACATAATACCGCAGAGGTTAACTCATCTCTCTAGTTGTACCTTGAGCTGCTCCTCTGAGGCGATGAGGACAGAGTGAGCGTTGGTCATGTCTGGTGCGATGGCGAGGTCCTGGGAGGCTTCGTACGGATCTGGTAGCGGTTTCCCCCGTCCGTCCAGAACACTGATAGACACCACAGGAGCTCTGTGCATCAGCTGGATCTCTTTACCCAGCACCGCCTCAACACATGTGTTGCTCTCGCTCGCTCCTCCCCGCTCACACACGCGGCCTGATCCCACGCCCGGGACCTCCAGAGCGTAGGCGTACACACTGCCCGAGTTGGTGCCAGCCCAAAGCGTGGGGCCATGATGTGTACCTAACACAGATACATGGGGTTGTGAGTGATAAACAACTATGTATAGCATTTACCCCAGAAACAGTATTCCTACAGTATTCCTATCCCAGAAACTTTATTTCTGTCACATTAACAATCCCAAAAATGCAATTTATTGAGATGGCTTGTGTTATTCCAACAAACAAAAAGTTAGTCTGAAAAGTGTGGCCCGCATTTTTATTCAGTCTAGTCAAAGACCAGACCTAATTCCCCTCTACAATCTGTATCAAAATTTGAAAAACTGCGTTCAAACACTCCCCTTCCAATCAGACTCAGCTTGAGCAAGTATGCAAAAATTAACAGATAAAGATTTCAGTCTCCAAGATGAAAACAGTTGATCGCGACAAACCCTAAAAGACTCGTTGCTGTCATTGCAGCAAAAGGTGGTTCTACTGAGTATCGATCGGCTGAACAGAAACACAGCTTTCGTATTTAGTTTTAAAATTTTGGAGTTCAACATTTTGGTTTGTGGTGGGACAAAATGTGAAAAAGTTCAGGGGGCAAGGACACCTTTGCAAGGAGCAAATGTAGAGAAAAGAAATGTGGAGAAAAATACTGAAGCTATCTTTTTAGGGTGGACTAAAAAAAAAAAAAACAAACAAAAAAGCAAACAAACCGTCACGCAGAAATGTGTCAGCGAAGCAGAGACATCTGACCACTCCTGACAATGAGTCGTCTGCTGACCGAGGCTCAATCCTTCGCTGCACAGGAGCTACTTCCTCCTGTTCTGCCAAAGCAGCATTGGCTTCTTGCACCTACATGAAAAACATTATTAATTGTCTACTGCCCTGTTTGGTCCACATGTTACAGGAGAAAGTCTTTCACCTTGCTGGTAGGAGTGGTGATGGAGCGTTTCTTTCCAGAAACCCTGCTTTTACGGATGCGTCTGAAGCTTTGTCGAAGAGATTTTTTTAAGGACTTGACTCTGGACAGTGGACCTTCCATCGCCAGTGAGTCATTAGGATGCAGAGTGCACCTAGGAGAACGTGAAGAGCAGTCACTGATTAAATTATTTAATATGTAGGGGTCATATGGTAGCAGTAGCTTTATGAAATAAAAGTATTTTCTCAATGAGACAATAAATGAAATAGACAAGGATGATAAAAGGAATAGAGTGAAATGTTGATCCCCGAAATGTCCAAGCTTCGTCTCATAATCAGACAGTTTCTCACCTCGCCAGCACCGTGTTTCGTCTGTGGTAGTCAAAGAGGCCAAATCCGTGACTCGTCCCGAAGGCGATCAGGTTCCACTCAGTGTGCAGCGCCACTGCTGTAACCGAGGCAGGTGGCAGACACTGAACCAGCACCTGCGGCTGAAAGCCCGGTGGGAAGGGCGCGGGTTTGAAACGCGCCTCCAGCCTGTCGTGGCCTTTCCAGGTGAAGCCCTCCCTGTCCTGCAGCAGGTCCACCACAGACACGTCCACAGAGTGGTCTGACGGCTCATCGTTAAGAGCCAGGACGATCACCTGCAGAGAGAAAGTCAGGAGACAAGATGGATGTTTTTCCTGCTTAACTTTATTAGGCCCTTCACAGCTAAGCGCTGCGAAGGGCTATTGTAATCATTATGTTTCTCATTATTAGGATTCTCGACACAGAAGAAGCACTAATTTTGAGGCCTAAAGCTCTATGAAAACTCACCAAATTTCACCCAAAATTGTCCCCCAACTGAAATGTTAGTATTTTAATGGAATCAAAAGTAGGCACGGCCAAGCAACTCTACAGTACCCTCTAACGTGAGATGGACCAACTGGTTAATGCTAGAGAGCTGAAACTTGGTACATAGGTAGATCCCCCTAAAACAAGAAGAAGTCTCTTGGAGATATGCCCTAAACCCAACAGGAAGTTGGCCATTTTGGGTCAAATGGTCAATTCTGGACATTAGTGAATTTTCATACATGTCGAACTTAAAAGAACTCCTCCTAGGGATTTTGAGTTATCAGCTTCAAATTTGGTCAGTATGCAGTTAAGGGATGGGGGATTAAAAATGATCAAAATCTTGAGTTTTTGAGCATGTTAAAGGGGCGGGGCCAAGCCTCAAAGTTGGCCTATTTGGCATGAAATTCGAACTTCTGTAACTTTCACATAAAAAGGTCAAACTTCATATGAGAGATCCATAATGGATGCTCAAGAATCCTATGTGGTCATATGCTGATGTCATCAAAGTCCCGCCCCCTCAGAACAGGAAGTCACATTTTTCTTGGAAAGCTCTATCTCTGAATCCCTTGACCTAATCAATATGATCTTGTGTTAAAAGACAGATAAGTTGGTCTCACTTGCTTTAAAGCACCAAGAGTTTTTGGTGGAGGGCATGGCCGTGGCAGCGTGGTGAAGTCAGACATCATGCCGTTGCCATACTTTTGGCCCTAAATGCCACACATTTCAGCCAATCTTTACTAAACTCACTATGATCGATCCTAATCCTTACCCCCAACAGGAATGCAGTCCAATAATTTGTGGCTGTGGCCTAATCCCTCCACAGCGCCCCCTAGAAATCTTAAAATCAGCCCCAAGCCATTCTTTGAATGACAGTCATGAAATTTGGCACACGCATGTCGTGTCAGGACCTACGAAAAAGTCTCTTGGAGTGCTGGTCCAAACTCCACAGCAAGTCGGCCATTTTGGATCAAAGTCGCCATTTTGTCTCTTTTACAGATGTTGTATCTGAGTGAACTCCTCCTACAGCTTTTAACATGGAGACTTCACAGTCATTCTGTAGTCTTGACGCATTCAAGGGCCAAAGTTATCAGAAACGTTTTTGCTACATCAAAGCATGTGGGCATGGCCAAGCCTCAAAGTCTGACTCTTCGCCACAAAACATCAACATGGAATACATTAAGCCACAACATCAGGTTATTAAACCTTATGTTGTATCCACTTTCCGTATCCACTAACTCTTGATAATCACATGACAAGTTAAACAGCGTACAGGAAATCCTCGCAAATCCTTCACCATAAAACAGGAAGTGACCATAACTCCTATTTGGAAGGTAGGATTTCTGCGAAACTTTTAAGACTTGTTGCTGGACTTGTACTGAACTGTACCAAAGGTGATCTGGGAAATTCGCCAAATGCTCCGCCTAGTGGACGGCTTCAGGTACGGCGTGAGAGCGTTGACGACCGCATTGGGGTGGCGTTGCCGGAATTCCCACGGTCGCAAGGCCGGAGCGGCGCTGAGTTGCAAGGGTCGCCCAATGCTGCTTGTAGCTTTAACTAACTGAGTGTCTTCTTGGAAATATACTGCTGTAACCTAGCTTCTCTTTTTTCTTCCACTTTAGGGCAAATAGTTTACTCTGCTGTGATCTGCATAAAGTCCACATGGCCAATGAGCCACACTTCTTTACTAATTAAAATGGCCTTTTCGAGTTTTTCTTTTGTGGTTTGGCTTTTTTCCACATTTTCTGGATCGTTGTACTTGATCTTGCTGCTCGGGAGCATAATGGACAGAAGCTTTGAAGATACAATAAAAGGTAATGTGATGGCTCCACATTTATCTTGCCTCCCAGTGGTCGGAGCATCAGAGCAGATAAACTGACATTTCTATCATGGTAAGTGTCTTCTGTAGAGGCCTACAGGGTCAGTGTTTCAAGTTTAGATTCAGCAACTCTATTAGCTGAAAACACAAGTTTACCTGTCTACATTACAACACTTGAGGCCAAATCACATTCCATGAGTGTTTTCCTTTGTCAGCAGCTTCCAACTAGTTCACTCTGTGAAAGAGCTGTTTAGGGGACCGTAGGAAAACATTTCCAGGAAACAATGACGCAGAAGACTTCAACTTTTTTTTCAGGTTTGAAAACAGATGCGACAAACTTATGAAGCCACAGGGAACGTGTGCTGTATACAAAACAAAGAGACTTTTAAAAGAGTGTCAAATGTTACACATGAAACAATAGGAGACACTGTAAAGAGCATGCATGAAGCTTTTTGATGGTGGAGCAGAACACGCTCTTTTGAAATATACATTTATTAATTTTGCAGGCTTATAGAGCCATGCAAAAGTATCCTAACCCCTTGGTGCCAATGCTTTTACATTTTACTTAAAAATGAAAATCATGCAGCATTTTCCTTCAATTTTTACAATTATTCACTACTTTGTGTTGGTCTGTCACATAAAATCCCAGTAAAATACATTCAAGGTTATGGGTGTAAAGTGACAAAATGTGGAAAAGCTGCATTATGAAAGTGGTGGGAATACTTTTGTAAGGTCTTAGATGACTGAATAGCAAGTGAAAAAAGTTTAACCCATTTCGATTTCTAATCATCAGGTAATACTACCAGGGAAACCTCTGAATGTTATAAAAACTTGTTTGGCTGTTGCTTAGGAATTGCCTGTGATCATCAAAGAAAATAGATTTTAGTGAGGTAAAGACACCATACTCATACTTTCTTTTGCATGTCCACTTTATTCCACCCAGTCAACAGCACTGCAGAGGTTCAAATATGTGTAAAAGTGAAATGAAAAGCGGATGTTTACCTGGCCGGCTGTTCCAGCCACCACCAGCTTGTTGCTGTACTTGCACAGACTGATTTTCTGGATGCCGAGTCTGGGGTCGTCGCTGTAGGGGTCAAAGCAGCCCACCTACACAAACAAAAAAGGGAATTACTGCCATTCATTCCTGAAAAAAAAACTATGGAAATGCACATTTCAGGGGTTTTTTATAGCGGTTTTGTGCCATCTAATAATTTGTGACAATCTTCAAATTAGAATGGAAAAATCAATGCCTTCTGATGCAAACTTGGACAATAGTCTCGTCTCAATCTGATTTTGGTGCAACCTGAACCTTTTTTTCCTCTTTATTAGCAATCCCTCTACCTTTACACATTCACCTCATACATGTCCAGCAAACATGCACATTGATCTGTCGCACTCTCCCACACAAATAACAGCAGGAATTCCAACAAAATCCTGCTCACATGGAAGCAGAGTCTCTGCAAAATAAAATGCAGGAGAAGCTGGATGCAAACACACACAGACATGCACACAAGGAGAGAGAGAGGGCCCATAGGTCTGGTTTTCATTACAGCTGAGAAAAGAGGGAAGGTCTCTTGATCCCATATGAGGGCCACATTCCTTAACATGCAGCTCTGTTACCAAGAGACCCAAGAGGAACCATGTGAGTGCAGAAAGAGAGTTGGACAGAGGAAACAATGTAAAGAAGGGAAAAGAAACAAACCGTTCTTTAAAGTGTGCAGGCCTGTATATTAACGTGTTATCATCTGAATCCATCGAAACTCATCTTTGTTCCACTTCAAATCCCACATGATATGAGCTAATCCTACTGACACATCGATACTCCCTCACTGTTGTGTAGCGACTCATCTCCCGTCTTTATTTCCTCCCCGCTGAAATAACTCGAAATATAAGTCAGCTTATTTTAACTACTATCAGACTGTGGCTCATTCAAAGCCAAGTTTCAACTACAACAACAATGGAGGAGGTTTTGACTGAAATCCAAACACATGAAAAGCATCTGATGGGAAAATGAGGCCACAGATTATGTCTTTAGCGACTCTGTGTGTAAAACAGAAAGGCTGAATTAGTTCCCACAGCTGGTAAAATTCGACCCAGCGTGTGAACCCTGCAGAGAAGATCTTTGAGTTGTTCTTTTAGTTCGCACCTTCCTGAAAGGAGGCCATTCCTCCTCCTGCTGCATGTCGGGGTCGTTGCTCGAGTCGTGAGGCTCGTCGCAGTCGGTGTGGAAGACGTTGGCCGTGCCGAGCTTGTACAGCGGCGTGAGGGCGACGCCCGACGCATCCCAGAAGCGCACCGTCCCATCCTCGTGCCTGTAAACATGAGATGAATAAATCAAAGGAAATCCAACCAAGTCATGATTGATGCCGTTTACAACAATGAGTGTAGCTTAGGACATCAGAGGAGGGATTCTTCTAAAATCGACAGGAAGCTGAGCGCTGCTCTTAACCTGCAAGTGATTTTAAAATGTAGGCGACAGGTTTATTGTCGTTAACATTTTTATTTTTCCATTTTCTTTGTTTTGAATTACATACATTCTATATTTACCAGGAAAACATTTAAAGTTATCCAAGAGATTCAGTAAAGAGATCTAAAGATTGAAATTATAGCACTAAAAGCATAAATAACAGTTTCCATCATTTTTCTTCTCCTTCCACTTTTAAAGACAAAGATGTTTCATACCAATATGGTGTAGTTAATGTATTTGTCTTTGGTCATTTTCTTGTGATAGCTTTTCTTGCTGCATTGCTTTATAATCCAAACAAGCATTTTATGTCTTTGTTCTTCCCAGTCAGAAACATACATTTCCAACAGAGATGAAATCTTCCAGTATCCATTTGTAAAAGGACTGTGAGATAGAAGAAGATTTTGAGATGGCGATAAATGTTGGGTAAATATTGCAATGATGATGTCAATTGCAGTATATTTTTTTCCTTTCTTTCTCATCTGTGCTTCCATCACTTCGTGACTTTTAGCATTTAGAGCAATCTCATTTGTGCTGCTGAGAGACTTTGGCTAAATATTACATTAGCATGAAAATTCCAAGTTCATAACACTTCGAATATATTAGGCAACAATTACTGCACTCCAAACAGTCCTTTGCGATATAAATATTGCACACATTAATATTGCGATGGATGGATGGATAGAGCAGCCTTAATTTGTAACTTAATTAAATTAGTAACACTGACCAATCAGCTTACTTTCCACCCAAATCCATCGCAAGACCGTAAAACAGTCGACAAAATACCATATCAAGTCTGCTCAGACCTTAGTTTTTACTTTTTTAAAAATGGATTTATGAAAATAGTACATGGAACATGACTTTCCTTCAGCAAAAAGTCAAAGTTCATATGTATAACCATTAAAATATTTCATCATACAGTTGTTCCTGTTCAAAGTCCTTTCAATGAGATGGAGGAGAAAGTCCCAGAGTGACCGGGCTTTCCCCTGACTTTTACAAGAAAAAAAAGTAACAGCGTTTCAATCCTTCATCTGCTGCTGTGCACTGCCAGTCAGCTGGCTGAAAGAAAGTTACTGCTGTTAGGAAATTCCAGCCATGGTGTGGAAACTAAAGAAGCTGTTGATTCCATCATTTTGGCTCAAGTCAATGTATCAGAATCAAAATTAACAAAAAAAAAAAACATTTTACAGATAAAATTATGTAATCTTTATTATTTTAGCAGCAGCAGGAACTCTTAAGTAGTGCTTCTGATTTGTTTTTTTAAATAAAGCAACAAGATATTTTTGTGGTGAATATTTGTGTAAATACTGTCACAGTCTGGTTTCTGATCAAGTTCATCATTCCATGAAAATCGAATACCGGACCAAGCCCAATTACTGGCAGGAGTCCCAGGTTTACCCCTCCACGCTGTGAGATCAATGTCGGATCCATATCAAGGTTCAGGATTCTCTTGTTGTATACCTCTTAAGCATCAGACATTGGGTGAGAAACATGCTCTTCCGATAATGCGTATAAAACAGAGTTAGTAAGTGTGTTCAAGCACAAACCCGGTCAAAAGGAGCTCTTGCTGTTTGGGTGGAGGCGCCAGATTCTTTCCTCCACATATGGGCCAGCTCTGCACAAACAGGGAAAAAAAAGAAAGGAGTTGGGGCAAATTAGGACCCTAAAAAAAGCAGCAGTAATTGTTCACTTACTAAATTTCCCCGAACAAATAAATGTTTTTGCTTTGTTTTCCATGTCATTGTGACTTCAGCTCAAACATTTACTGCAGTAAATATATTCTCTGTCCTTCTGCAGCTCTTTTCATACTGCCAGTCTCTCTGGTTTTGCCTCACGCAGACCAACAAAGAGCAGTGATTTATGAACGTAGCAGCTGTTTGTGTCCATCTGCATGACTCTAATCTGCCACCAATCAAACAGCTGATCCAAGCTAAAAGACTAACTACTAACACCTGCTCTTTAACCCAAGGTCACATCATGTTTGTTTCCTCTTCCTAAGAGCAGAACTTTAACTCAAGCAGTAGAACTTTTAGTTGCTTTTTTTTCCCCATTAGCATGCAGCACTTCAGTCTGCTTTTAAACTTGGGAAAAAAAAAAAAAAAAAAAAAAAAAAAAAAAAAAAAAACACGAACATGGAGAGTTAATCATGCTATGTTCCAACATGTGAGGTTAAGCCGTTTACCTTGGATTCCTACAAACTGATTATCCGGATTACACATTTAACCCACTTTAAAAACCAATCCTGATGTTTACAGAGACTTGCCAACAGATAAATCTTCTTTTAAGACTCATGGGTTGAAGAAAAGGCCTTTTCCTTCAGCAGTTCCTCACCATGTGTGTGTGCTGCCGGCTCCGCTGTGCCTTGCCTGCGTTAATTAACCTCTCCCAGAGTTTAGGAGGCACGCTGGAGATGTGGCAGGAGCAGGTGATGGCTGATGAGTGAAGGGGAGCGAGGTAAGGTGTAGGCAGAGTGGGCCACCCTGGGGTCTGCAGATCAATCACAACCAGTTCCTCTTCCAGCAGCACTACTAAAGCCGATGGGTCATCAAACTCTGGAAGAGAGAAGAGAGGAAATGCTGATTAAAGAGGTAAGAAGAATAAAACACAGGAGGTGCATCTCAATAAAACAGAATGTCATGGAAAAGTGTCGTCTCTGCTTCAGGAATGACTTATTACAAAGGAATGCCACAGTTGTAGCCCCTGTACTGGCTACGTCTGTGTATGGTGGCTACTGAAGCACTAATAGCAGCTGCAGTCCACATCTTAAGCATCTCGTCCAAACTCTCTAATAGTTTTACTTCAGAATCCTCACAAGGCTGCCAAGTGCTAGTGCACCTTTTTCCTATAAAACCCCCACACCTTTTCCTTCCACTAAACTTTCCATTAATATCCTTGGATCCAGTACTCTAAACAGCCAGTTTCTTTACAAAAAACACTTTTTGTAGCTTACCCCTCCTTGTGGAAGGTGTTAATGACTGTCTGGTAAAAGAAAACAAAAAAAAAATATATAGTTTTAATGGCCTCAGATAACATTCAAATTATCAAAATTAACAGACATAAATCTATCTATCAGAAATTAATCTATGTAATATGAGAGTTTCACTTTTAGAATTACTGAATAAAATAATTAAGAAATGACATTCTAATCTATTGCGATGTATGTGTATAAGTTCATAAAGTCTCTAATGCAGGTAGGACCTTCACCTTTGTCCGGCTCCATGTTGTGGATGGTGAAGAAGTCGATCACTCGAGATGTGAAGTCCAGAGTGACGTGCTCTTTGTCCTGCTGGATGGTTAGACAGTGCCGGTCACCGTAGCTGGCTCTGGGCATCCCCCCACTGTATAACAGCACTGGAGAACTGGTGAGAAGAAAAACGGGGCACAAAATTATAGAACTACTTGAATATATTCTCGATGACTCAAATTTTACTACAACTTACTCTCAGGACAGGAAAAGATAGACAATCAGGAACGCAGCATTTCATTTCATTGTCTTCTAAATATTGCATCCAGGAGGTCATTTGCAAGTGCAATATTGCTCACAGTGAAATTGTGATGCGGGCTGAGATTTAATTTACTGTGTAGCTGAACATCACCATATTTAATGAGGAGTGTTTCAGCTGCTTTCTGTGCAGCTCTTTCCTACACATTCAGCTGAGTGGGGATATCTTAACACAGTGTACAGAGCAGGTCACATGACAAAGATAGTCCGTAGTTCATTGTTAAAGCTGTTAGGAAAAACCCAGATGTGCCCCAACTATAATAAATACAGTTTTGCAAACAAAAACAGGCAGTAATGTTTAAAAACTCATTGGAGAAATGGAGCCTGGACTTTTCAGCAGCTGACAAAAATCACAGCAACAGGTCTTGGAAGAGGATCTTTCAGCAGGGGAGCAAATTTCAGTAATCTTTAAAAAACACCTTGCATCTTATACCTGGGATTGGATTGGACAATCCCTACAAGAAATTCACAATAAAAGCAAACTCTTAAAAAAAATATACATATGAAATAATTTCTCAAATAGAAAACAAAACCAAAGTAAAACCAAAGAACAAATACAAAAAAAAACAAAAAAAAAAAAAAAAAAAAAAAACCTGAACAGGGTTCCTACAGATTTTTTATGTCAAAATTGCATACTTTTCCAAACAAAAATGTCCAGAAATCGATAGAAAACTGGATGGAAAAATATACCTATTAGATAATGGGATAAGGATAAAGTCTTTATGAAAAGTTTAAAATATTTTTCCATTCTCTATTGTCCAGCTTACCTAGACCTAAAAAATACAAAAATCAAATTCCAAACGTCTCCATCCCAGGAACCCTGGATAAATTTACTTTTATAACAAAAAGGGTTTCTGTAATTTCAACCCATTGTTTAAGTTAGAAGCTGTTTAGCACTAAAAGCACCGCATCCTGACCAGAAAACTGGCTTTAAGGCATCAACTTTTTGTGTTTCCTTAATAACTGAACTAATGTCAGAACTTGGACACAGTTTCAACACCAAACAAATCAACTAAAACTAAGCTTTAAACACTCACCTTGTCTGTGAAGTCCTCCACAGGATCTTGTTGATGGCTTTACAAGGAAACGGACCTGTAAGGGAAACACACCAACTGTGAGATCATGACCAGTCTAACTAAAACTAAAATCCCTCGCGTCTTAGTCCAAACAGAAAAATCTCATTAAAAATAAGAAAACATTAAGCCAAGTTTAAAGCTAGAACTTCCAAAACTTTAGATAAACATTTCTTACTAAAACTCTGAAGGGTAAGCTGATCATGACCTATTATGTAGCTTTCAATAATTTGACATCTTTTCAAATGGGCCGAGGCTCCCTCCAGATGCAGACTTCATCTTTTTTTTTTAAGTCTCAAACAGCATCGACTAATAACAGTGGCGTGATGAGTGTGTCTGTGTATACATTTCTCACCATACGGGATGGTGGATGACACTGGCTGGTGAGTGCAAGTATTGCCACTGGTAACAGGCCACACAGCATAGCCGCCATCATTATGGGAACTGACGAACAGGCTTCCAGAGCGCTCCCACACCAGGCTCTCCAGCTGCTGCAGGAAGGTTACCACAAACACAAACATCAGACATGAACACACGGGAGGGGGGGTGGAGGAATACTAATAATGTGGCCTAGCTTTGATCTCCACTACCTGCTTGCCGAGGAACAGCTGGTCAGCATGACGAGTGCTCAGGTCCCACAGGACCACCAAGCCACGGCTGTAGCCAATCAGAATCCTCCCTGGCTGCTGAGGATGCTCTTGGAGGGATTCAACTGGCCCCAGTGATTTCCCACATCTGTACTCATCTGGCAGGCTGGGGAGGAAAAGGAGAAAAAAACAAAAAAAAACAAAAACAGAAAACATCTGTAACTTTTGCCACAAAAAGATGGATTTGAAAGCAATTCAGGAAGTTATGAACTCTCATTATTACTTCCAGGTAAAAATGAGCATTTTAAATGCAACCATGAAGTTTAAAGAAGTTAAATTATCTCAAATTAATAAAACAACCACTTTAATGTGAACTCTTTTCCATATTTTTGGTCACATGTTGAAAACAGTTTGTTTTGTCTTTGTGCATGACTGGAGACGGCTCATTTTCATTTTAAAATGCTATTTGAACCAAGGCGGCGCGGGGACGTCAATGAAATAAAGGGAAAATTCAAAGATTTAATCGACTGAACACATCCAGTCCCAATCAGATGTTTACACTCATTGTGGGCATGAATAACATTAATTTTAGATTTTTACTGATTCATTTGAGCTGTTCTCTGATGACTTTACAACAGAACACCTCAATGACTATTAAAAGCAGAAACGTCAATATCCTCTAATCAACACAGTTATTATCCACAGTCTCACATAGACTTCTATTTGGATAAATGTCCCATAGCAATGTACAGGAAAACTTCATGCTTTTTGAAGCCATCAACAAGATTCTGGCAGGATGTTACATAAGTCTATTTGGCAGAATTGGGAAAGTTCAATTAAACTGGTTCATGACGTGGCTCAGACCCATTTGTGTTAACAGTCCATCTAAGGGTTGATGTCGGGGACACAAGAAACCAATTCAGCAGGCCTAGTGTAATGCTTCATCCAATCCAAAACCAGCTTTGATGCATGTTTGGGATCAAAGTCCTGCTGAAACAACTTGGTGTGTCCAAATTTCAACTACCTGCATCAAAATGTTAACTGTCGGATAAAAGATAATTTAAACACTTTACTCATTTATTTATTTAGATCAGTCTCTGCTTAAATACACCTGACTTGGGTCAAATCTAAAAGTTGTAGGGCACCGATCATGAGGACTGGAGTTTGACACTTTTACAGGATATGGACCAAAATAAGAAAATGAAAAAATAAATAAATAAATAAATAAATAAATAAACAAAAACAAAAAAAAACCAAACAAACAAAAAAAAAAACAATGGCTCCAATATCAATATTTGTCATCTCGAGTTAGATTTAAATAGTTTAAACTTGTATAAAATAATCAACAAAAAGCAGAAGCCATCTGTAAGAGATAAGGCTCCAACACAGGCTGTCAACATTAAGATGGAGCAGAGTTGGAGTTTGTGGATCAGACATTCCTCTGAGGCAGCGGAGGAATGTAGAGCAGGACACACCCTCGAGATGTCAGAGGATTCCCTCAGCCAAGGAAAAAGATAGAAGGAGGAAAGCAAAAGAAGCAACAGAGAGGGGAAGAAAAACAAACCACTGAGGTTTTCTGGACTCTTCAGTATCGATGAAGCAGAGCCAGACCTTCCCACACACTCTGACAAAACATCTGACTGCTGTGGTGGAGCTCGCTGAGGAAGATCCTCTCTGGACGCACAGAGGCAGAAACATTCCTAACAAAGCATACCATTGTCTCCATCCGTCTGCTCACAAGTATTTTTAGGAATCCAGCATCCTGTTGCAGAATCTCAGTGATGGACCATGGACTTGTGTGTGTGTGTGTGTGTGTGTGTGTGTGTGTGTGTGTGTGTGTGTGTGTGTGTGTGTGTGTGTGTGTTTGGGTTCACATGCACTCGTTTCCCTCTAATGTGCACCGTTTGGATATTCAGCTGAAACACTTCCCTGACCGGAACACTGAGTTTTGGCAGCTGGTACAAAGCGTCACTGTCTGAAACCTCCCATCGTTTGCACTTACACACACACAGCTTATCAAGGCCTTCATTACGCCTCAGTTCTTCTGGCTCTTCTCTGCAAGCTTAGGTTAATGAGGGATGGCTAAAGCAGCAACTATTTAAAAAAACAAAAATTAAAAAATACCATCATAAATGATTTTATGATAAGCTCAAATGAAATCATTGCCAGGAAGTAATGACAAACCAATTCTGACAGAGAGATATAATCCTCATCTCATCCACACCCTCATCAGTTAGTATGTGACTTCAAAATATTTTTTTTTTCCCCCAAGTTTTACATTTTTGGTCAAAAATAAAATATTACAAGAAATAAAAATGAAAGAAAGAAAGAATAAAAAAGCAAGAATGTCAAGGTCTGTACTCCACCAAACATCAAGAACCTCTTGAACCTGATCCGCTTGCTGCTGTGAAGAACAACAAGATATTTGGATTAGCAGATGTGTGTGTGAGACCTGCTCAGCTGGAAATCAGTGAAGGAAACTGGACTGTTTAGAGTTTAATAGAAATCATACTGTGAGAGACAATAAGGAAAAACAAGGAAAGAACTAATAGGATGTGTTAACAGCCAAATATTAATTTGGTTTTCTGCAATAACAAAAAAATAAAGCAGCACTTACAGGCCTGTCAAAACAAAGAAGAATGTCATTGAAATGTTTATTTGTTTCAGCCATTTAATTCACAAAATTAAAAATGGAGCTGACTGTTCAGAGTACTGGATCCAAGCATATGAATGACATGTTTAGTGGAAGGAAAAGCAACAGGGACAACTGGAGCAAAGTCTGCTCAAGTGTTCAGAGGAGATTCCCAAGGTGTGGACTTTAGCCTGAGGTTAAAGAGCTACCAAACACGTATTCATCACATTGGTGACAACTATCACATTTCTTTTATTAAACCATTCTTCAACCAGATATGTCAAAAAAAATATTACCTGACAAAAGAGAAAAAAAAAATTTACTGGACTGTTTTTCAGTGGTCCAAGGTCCTCTTTTCAGATTAAAGTTAATTTTAATTCATGTAAAAGGAGCCCCAACTAAGCAGAGTGCATACACTGTACAGTACATGGACATACTTTTTAGTATGCTGATATTTCTCTATTACATAAACAGAATTAAATATTGTGTATAAAATAGAGAGAGAGAGAGAGAATAAATTTCACTTTTTAAATTCACTTTTCAGTCATATTCTAATTTATTGAGATGCATCAGAATGTAGCTGACACTGATGTTTTTGCTTCATATAAACATAAAAAAAAAAAAAAAAAAAACCTGAACATGATCCTCATGTTCATCCTTTTATACTGAGTTTCACTTATAAACAGAACCTCCACTTCATTTCTCAGTCCGTCTCACCTCTGCATGACCTGGTCCTGGAGCAGCGTCTGGTTCTCCTTTAACACAAGGTGGGGTAACTCCAGAAAGTAAACGCCTCCTCCTTCTGTTCCGATGCAGAGCAGGTTGCATGACTTCAGCAAGAGGAGGACAGTCACCCGCGTAGCACTGACACAGTGAGCAAACATTAAAAAAAAAAAAAAAAAAAAAAAAAGGTTAAAGACCATAAGAAGCTACAGACTCAACAGTAGCTGTCTTCAATGGTTTTCTATCCTACCTGCAGCTCTCAATCCCAGGCCTTCCAGGGAGAGTGTAGTTATCCACTTGTTTGAGACAGATTCCAACCTCTTTCCTTGTCCCCCCTACTTCTCTGTGAGGCCCTACCACCAGTTCCCAAAGATGAATTGTGTTGTCATCCAGCAGCGACAGGAGACGACCCTAAGACACAGAAATAACACGCCATAAAATTAATTTTCAAGAAAAATAATATTGCTAACAGGAAGCAAGAGGAGTTTTTCAACCTCACCTGACCAGGTAGGAAGTGGATCTGAGTGACAGCTGTGGTGTCTTTATGTAGCCCTGTGAACTCGACACCAGGAGCCCCGTAGCTGAAATGTTCTGGTCAAGGAAACCCACAACTCAGAAACCTTTCTGTATTTGTATATTTACAACAAGGCAGAAAAATTAACACAAAAAATCTGCTGTCTGAGAAACACAGACCTGAAGGCCACCACCCATAGGTTTATGGTGCTAAAAGCTTCATGCTTTCCGATGAGAGAGCTAATGCACCTTTTGAAAGCAAGTTCATGATAAAAGATGAGAAATTAGCTTTCATTAATATGAAATTAGCCATAAGCTAGTTACCTGCATGGAGGCAAAGCAAGGTTTTCATTGGATGCCACAGCTCTATGGAGCACAGCTGACAGATTGATGTGAACTGCTGGTCAGCTGGCTGAAAAAAAAAAAAAAAAAAAAAAAAAAAAAAAAAAAAAAAAAAGGGATGTTTGGAAATATTTCTAAATTTCTGAAAAGCATTAAAAGTCACAGCATTGAAACTAACTCCACCCATCTGCCTTTTTGATCCAATTCTGTTTTGAGACAACAGCTGACAAGCTCTGAGTAGCATGTATACAGACTGAAGTTAGATAAAGCTTTTCTATCACTACCAAGCATTCAAAGTACAAGTCTCATTTACCCAGCCAGAGTCATAAAAAGCTTCCTGAAGTTATTCACCAACACACCAATCAGGAGTCAAATTGGAGAACATTCTGAACAACAAATACTTGAGAACTGATGCAATTTTGGCCAGTTTTAATTTTAATTGTATATTTTTGCTAAAGTCTGTTGAAAACAAAAAAATATAAAAAAAAAATGTTAATGTTATACCATTATTATAACTAATGTGATCAATATGCTACAGAGCTTTAGCAGAAACAGCATTCGTCCTTGGGGCATGCTTGATAGTTTTAAAAACTGTTTTCAAAAAAAAAAAAAAATTTCTATGTGGTGGGTAGGAAGTTTCAACTACATGTAGAAATTCACTGAAACGTGTGCAAAAAGCTATAGGAATAAATTTATAAGCAAAAATAAAGTTTTAATACTACATAGCGCTTACATTTTTGTTCATTTCTGATCTTCAGCACACTTTAAACCCTCTTGTGCAGGTTTTTTGTTTTTATTTTTCATTTAGTTCAATATTAATTCATCATAGTGTTTGATATTTTCACTGATGATCAGATATTTAATGTGATGGTGTTTATCTGTGTTCAAAATTTAATTCATTGTGATAAATTCTCACACCAAACTAAGCTAGTTCAGGTTATAAAAACATAGAATCTGGATTTAAAACAAGAGTTGCACTAATAAAGTTCTTCTGTAATTTTAATATTTTCTCATTCTTTCTTGACAATCAGCCTTCAATAGAGAACATATCTAAAGGTCAAACACAAATCTGAGAACAGCTGCAGAAATGCACACACGCATCTCATTAATATGATTGTATTTTAAACATACTTTTTATGCATAAAAACGTAGACGACATCTGGAAGCATTCTTAAACACTCAGGCTCCTTAAAAAAAAAACAAGAATAGAAACAAAATAAAACCCTATATACTGAAGGTTACAATCGTAACCTGTAAACTAGAGGACATAGTATCTCAGTGCCCTAATAGGGGAGACAGTAAAAACACTATAAACAAAAATCCTAGCAATCATCAACACTAGATGACGCACATGCCTAGACCCACTCGTCTATATTTTTGAGAGTGGGTGTAATTAACAGGGATTTTAACAGTAGTCTTTTTCTTGGCGTACTAAATGAAGCAGAGTTGATAAACTTGGGACTACAAGCAAGAACTGCGGCAGCGTAAGCAAAGCTGAGCTCATTAAAAGCTACACACTTTAAGAGATGTGTATCTGAAGTATACACTTCAACCCAATGCTTACATAAGATTGTGGGAATCTCAGCGAGTATAAGTTACTCATTTTTGTGTTACATACAATCATATTACAGTTTATAATCCATTCTGAATTGTTTAGGAAAAGATGACATATTATTAGCTTCATTTTTAAGACGCATCTGGTCCTTTTTGGTGTATTCTGATAAAGATCAACCTCCATTTTCCTCATTATTTCCCCTTCTTTCCTCCATTATGTGTGATACCCATAAACTAAAAGCAGTTACTGCCATTCCCCAGTGTTTTAACCCTTACCTTACACTAGTCTCTTACCACTTTCTAGTCAAAAGAAAGCGGGGCCCACAAGAGTGTTGTGATGAAACCTTCTTTCTCAGCGGTAGTAATCCCTTAGTTTCCACCTCATCTCCACCAGCTTGGACCTCTTTTTCTTTTAAATTAAATCCCCACCTCATTTGCTCCAACCCACCACTGATCCCCTGGAGGCCGATCAGAGTGTTATACTGGCATTCCTGAGTGTTGTCACTTCCTGGCTCTGTGTTTTATTCACTACAATAACACATGCCTCAAACAGCTGGAGGTCGAGGTGTTGGAAGAATGTTCGTTCAGGGGTCATGAACTGCAGCTTTAGACAAAACACACAAAGGTGACTGTTGTAATTAGGTAAACTGTTATTTTAATACTCGGTTTTTTTTAAAGTACTTCAATCAGTTCATACAGGGCCTCTAAACGAATCATGGCCTTTCATACGTTATCACACTTGCTTTGTTACAACAAGGATCTTTAGCTTAATAGAATTTCAACACAAAGTAGTGCATAGATGTGAGGATGAAGAAAAAGGATACAGTCACATTTTTTTAAAACAAATATATATATATATATATATATATATATATATATATATATATATATATATATATATATATATATATATATATATATATATATATAGAAAGTGTGTTCAGCCCCCTTGAGTCCAACACCCCTAAATAAAATCCAGTCCACTCAACTACCTGCAGATGCCACCCAATTAGTAAACAGAGTCACGCTGAATGTAATTTGATGTCAGTATAAATCTAGCTGCTCTGTGAAGGTCTCAGAGGTTTGTTAGTGAACAAGAAGCACCATGAAGACAAAGAAAACACAGAAGACAGAGCAGGGAACTTTGAAACTATGCATTACTAAACTATGTCAAGAAAACAGGACTGAACACAAAGCGACAATTCAGTCCATTACCTGAAAATGGAAAGAGAATAGCACAACTACTAACTTACAAAGACAAAGGCTCTCTACATAAACTAATGAGCATTAATGACAGAAGCAATGATCAGAACCATGGAAGAGCCAGTAAGATCCACCACTCAAGTGAGTCTTGATTGAGCACGCCACAAATCTGCCGTTTACAGGGGGGTGGCAAGACGAAAGACACTGTGGAAAGAAAGTCATTTAAATTTCTGTTTAAAGCCTTCAACGAGCCATGTAGAGAATGCAGCAAACATGTGGAAGAAGGTGTCCTGAACAGAGAAGACCAAAAGGAACCTTTTGGGCCTACATGCAGAAACACTGCATGTGATGGAAAAATAACTAGACACCATGGGGATGCTTACTTCAGCAGGAACTGGAAGGTTGGTCAAAGTTGAACAGAGGACAATCCTGGAAGTAAAGGACTGAAAAAGACCCGAGACTGGGGGTGAGGTTCATTCTCAAGCAGGACATGCATTATAACGTGTTAAAATGGACCAGTCAAAGTCCAGACCTAAATTCAAACTGAAGTCTATGGTAAGACTTGAAAACTAAATATTACAGGTAATCTCCATCAAACCCAACTGAGCTTGAGTTAATTTGCTCTAGATCTCAATTAATTAAATATTCTCTTTGAAAAACTTCATAATTAACACAGTGGAATTGATTGAGAAGAAAATAAAAATTATCATTGTAAATCAAGATTATTACACCATGGTGATTTGGATTCATACTCTGTATGAAAGTGGAAAATAACATGACAGGCTGGTTCAGCGTCAGTGAATATTCCTCAAGACAAGTCTAAATGAGGCTCAGTAGTGTGTGTGTGGCCTCCACGTGGCTGTATTACCTCCCACCAACCCCTGGGCATGCTCCTGATGAGACGGCAGATGTTCTCCTGAGGGATCTCTTCCCAGACCTGGATTAGAGCAACAGTTAGCTCCTGAACAGTCTGTGGTGCAACGTGGAGTTGGTGGATTGACCGAAACATGATGTCCCAGATGTGCTCAATTAGACTCAGGCCTGGGGAACAGGCAGGCCAGTCCATAACATCAATGCCCTCATCATGCAGACATTGTCTTGTTCTAACACATAAAATACACTGAAAAGGTCAAAGGGAATACTTCTTCGAGGCACTGTATTTCCAGATGTTGCAAAAATCTGCAGCCTGGCATTCAAAAAAAAGCCGAAAAACAAGAGAAACCGCTTTGAAAGTTTTTTTTAAAAAATCTCTTATCTCATCTACTCATTTAGTCAAACTATACATCAGCTGAAGACAATGAATAAGATACTCATATCTGCAGTGTGCCAATAAGAACAAAGCAAAAACCAAAAAACTGAGTTTCTTTTAATTCATTCAATAATTTGACAAAAAGCAGCTGGTCCTCAGTGGTTGGTTTGTATTGCAGCAATGTTATGTTGGCCACAACTCAAATCTATACAGCTCCCAGCACACATTAGAATGGAATGAAGGTGTGTGTGTGTGTGTGGGGGACACTAATGACTATTTGGGAGTATATCATAGCCTTGACTTTTAACCGCCATGTAGCACCTCTGGCAGGACTGAGGCTGCAAGGATTTCCGTTTCCAATCGTTTTCATACTAAGCAAAAATAGCCCTCAGGCAGGAAGGCAGTGGTAAAGATAATGAGATATTTTCACTGCCAGTCAGAGAAACATGAAAGCTGAAGTGTGACACATGATTCACAGCTCTGGGACACACACATACTTCCTGGTTGCACTGTGTCAATGAACAGCTGGTGGAGGGATTCCCAGCCATGATGTCAGCACTTCCTCACAAAGATTAGGGCTCTGTTGCGCTAACGCCTCATTAAATGTTTCTAGTTGTCTCATTTAAGCTCCTACCCCCACCAAGAGGTGTGCTTATTGGTCAGTATTACAAGTCATTGGTGTTGACAAGTTACTTTGCCTCCCTTTGTTATCTTGAGTCACAAGTTTGACCAGTCTCCAGTAAACTTGGATCAATTCTTGCCTCTGAAATCTTTAGCTTTGGGCTAAAATATGAGCGACGCTCAAACAAAGCATTTAAACAAACGGTGCGCCCTCAAAAAAAGAGATTTAGAACTTGCCAAAACTAGTCAACTGGTTGCATCAAAATTTAAAATTATATTTTGCAAGTACTCAACATGACAAGGGACCAGGCAACACACAGTCAACAATACAGTCTCTCCCACACAGACTCCAAACTTTATCCCCATGCAAACACTCCACTGACACAGTATATATCCTAATCCATTACCCAGACCTACCCAGGTCTTAATCCTCACTCTTTACCCTCAACTGGTCCAGAAACTATTAAAACTAGGATTTACAATTTAAATAAAAACATCACTTTGTACTATTACGGAGCATATAAAAAAAATAAAACAACAAAAAAGCACAAGTGCAGTTGTCCGGTGATGCAGAGAGAGTGTGGATAAAGCGATTTCACGGTCTGAATACAGACAAACAGAAGGCATTGTCCCCCTTCTGGACTCTCAGCCAACACCCTCAAACGCACACAGAAATGTGGTGGAACAGAGAGATGGACAGGAAGAGAGGACAACCCCCCTGGATCTAAGAATTAGTGTACAAGCTGACCACACACAAAAAGACAATTTAGCTTCAAGAGGATGTCAAGAAGAGTTTCAAGGGCATCTGAAAAGTTTAACAGGTTTGTTCCAAAAGTCAAAGCACCAACTCCTCAGATTCACTTTGTACATTTCTTAGGAAAAACAAAACAAAACAAAAAAAAAAAACAGTCATGTCTGTTACGAAGGCTGAACAACTACACCCACCAACTACAGAAACAAACCCACCTCTTCTACAGGTTTAGTATTACGCTTTGACTGACACTTGATTGTTAAATCAAAAGTAGAACTCTTATCAGCTTTATTAAAAACACAATAGATGGCAGAAAATGTATTATTGCATAAGGACATTTATCATTTATGAAGCAGTCTTCTATTATCCCTGTAGCTACATGCATTTTCTACCACTGTGAGAGCCACAGACTAACAATGATTTATGTAAATTGATCAACAGTTAAAAATAAATGGGGGGGAAGACTCCACAAGACTTATTTCCAATTAGAAAGATTATTCTGCCAAAATCAGATGCATGAAAGCCAACTAAGTACTGTTTTGTACTGCTGTAGTAGCTCTGATGTAACTTGATGCCCTGAAAGTATCATCACACTAAATAAAAGTTATGTACAAGACTCTCAAATTATGATAACCTTTTGTAAAATACCAGTTTCACAGTACAGTGGACCCCCGCCCATTCATGGCTCGGTATTCGCTGATTCACCTATTCACAAATTTTTATGTGAGATGCAACTACAAATTATTCGCAGAAAACCTGACTATTCGTGATTTTTTTTTTTGTGGAGCTTACCGAAAATATTCAAAAAGGAAATGCAGCTTAGAACGCAGAAATACCGAGACACAACGCAACTTGACACGCTATTGGTGCAAAGCACCCAAACCAGAAGAGCCTTCTTTTTCCTTGGCGCTGATTGGCTGTATCCCCAAGAGCAGATAAAAGGAAGACAGTGATTGCTTGCTTCTGCAGTAGTGGTAAGACGGTTTCCATTAATGCATATTAAAGTATATTTTGTGTTTGAACTATTGAAATGGGCAGTTAAACATTTTTAGAAGTTGTCTCAAGTATCTGTAGCTTTCAGCCTTTTGGGGGAGGTTCTGGTTCCTAACCCCACAAATACCAGGGGTCCACAGTTTTTATGCAAAATATAAAAGCAAAAATCATCTTACTGCTGTCATTTAAAAACAGAAAAAGCAACAATTATTCCTGCTCATGTTAAAAAAAAAAAAAAAAAAAAAAAAAAAAAAAAAAAAAAAAAAAAAAAAAAATGTCAGCTGATTACTAGTGAAGATAATATTTTCTTGTATACTATAGTTTATTTTTTTCCCATAGACGTAAAATAAAATATGGAACACCTGCTTTAAAGTTTGTAGTCTTCAAATAAATATTTACAATACTAATAACTCATTAAAAACAGAATTTTATCAAACAGTAAAACATTAAAAGTCACATTTTCAATGAAACATACAATAACATAACTATAAAGGCAGTAATGTTCCTCAATCTAATCGGTTGTTGGCTTGCTGCCAACAACCGAAAGTGTCCACATTTCTCTTCTTCATGTTTTCCTATTTGATTGTTTTCACCTACTTTGATTTGTCAGTTCAGATAAATGTTTTCTTTTTCACACAACAACTCACTCATTCAGCGGCTCGTCAGCTGGGTTCAAATCGGGGAGATCACACATCCCTTCTTCAGTAAAACCAGGCCTCTCAAGCTTGTTGCCAAGTGTTTGTACGTGTGCGGCCATTCATTTATGAGAACATGTGGGTTAGGAGCTTGACACAGAACAAATACACGAAATGCAGAAGGGATGAAGGAAAGGGTAAAGACACAAAAGCTTGGAAAAGATTTGGATTTCAAGAGTCTTTGCATTATGAGGAATGTAAATTAGGGGTCTGTTTAAGGCGAGGGACCAAGTGACAGGGAAAAACCCAAAACTATTGAAACAAAATAATTTAAGAGCCAAACAGCCAGATAAAGGAAGAAAACTTCCTTGAAACACTGACCATATTCTGCAGAAAGCGTCCCATTGCACTTTGTTAGAGAAAAACAATAACTGCCTATTTTAATAACAATTCAAACACAAAATATACCTCAATATACATTAATATGCAGTCTGGAAACCATTTTTAGTACTACTGCAGAAGACAATACCTACAGTTGTCCTAATTTCTGCTCTTGATACAGTCAATCAGTGCCAAAGAAAATAAATGCAGCTGCTGAATTGTCTGCTTTGCAAGCACCAGCCAATAGCTTATTAACTAGCATTGTGCCTCGCTATTTCAGGAACAGAACCCAGAAAAAAAAAAAAAAAAAAAACCTAAGGCCTCACATCTGTCAAAAAACATTATTTTGACTTTTGAAAAAAATATTCAGAGGACTGACAAGACAAAAGTCAAACTTTTTGGAAGGTGTGCGTACAGTTACATTGGCCAAAACTAGCACAGCATTTCAAAAAAGGAACATCCAGTAAAACCTGCTGGTAGTGTGACAGTCTGGAACTGCTTTGCTACTTCAGGAACTGAACAACTTCCCCTAATTGATGACACCATCAAGTCTGGTCTCCAACAGGAAATCTTGAGGCCATAAGTTTCTAGTCTTAAAGTTCAAGTGCACCAGGTCAGTGATTGAAAGCACACCAGCATGTCTACCTCTGAAGGGTTTTGGACAGGCCCGGTGAATGTCCAGACTGACAGGCAGCTGCATGAACTTAAATAGGCATTTAACGTATGAAAAGCATGTAATGAGACTGAATTAGAACAAATGTACAACAGGAATGGGCTAAAATTCCTACAGTGATATAGAAAATTCATTGCAAGTTATCACACTCAATGGCAACTATATATGTCAAAAGCCAGTTATTAGTTAGACCAGTTATTAGGTTCAGGACAATATCACTTTTCACACGGGGCCAGGTTTGTTACCACAGAAAGCTTTTCTTTAACTTTCACTTCCTCATAAAAGTGAAGTCTAATTGTCTACTTGGTTCTCCAGCAGGTGTGTAACCAGTAATAAACCAACAATCAAAAGGACCTCACTAGACCATCCAGTTGGTATTAGCTGCCAGCAGCACATATTAAGGAAATTCAGTTGGTTGCAGAGACACTGTCTCCTTCATTCACCGCTTCAAGAGTGAACACATTAACTTAGCAGATGTACTAATGTTTCCTTGGGTCTTAATAGGTTAAGGACATATTTAATAATGGTAACTGACAAGAGCAAATAACAAAAGTTACAGCTGCTGTATAAATGAATAAGAAGAGAAAGGCACAAAGAAGAAATCTACTGTTCTTGCCCATAATGAGCATCTATTTGTTTACTTTGAATGGAAGAATAAACTATTTGAGTCAATCAATGCCTAAAAGGTGAAACAGCTGAACTTAGGTTGATGTAAAACGAAACTAAGAAAATGGGAAGAAGAATGTACTTTTTCCATTGGAAATTAGTCGGCAGCATGACGTTGGATGAATCATAGTCTGACAAAGACTCCTTTACTTGGAATTTTCAGTATTTAAACACAAACTGTTTCATATCAGCAATGGTGGTGACCACAGTCAGAGTAAAGCTGGAAACAGAACACTGATTAGTAGAAGAGAAACAAAGTTACAAGCTAGGGCCAATACATTTCATCAATTAAGATTCAGCACAAGAGACCAAAACAAGCTGATCATGAACAGCTGTGTATGACCAACAAGATAACAGACTGAGCCGTCAACCACAGAAATCTTTAAACAACACGCATCAAAGCTCTGCTGCATGGGTGGAAATATTAGCTCATGCTCTGCTAGCTGATCCTGAGGCCTCTTGGTCACAGTTTCAGTCTTACTCACAAGAGCTTAACTTCTATCATCTGATCATTTTTTACTTAAAAAAAAAAAAAAAAAAAAAAAAAAAGTGCTTTGAGCTAAAACTGACACATTTCGAGGAAAACTCTCTGGTATCTGATTTACTGAGATGCAGACTTTTTAAAATCCTCCCGGCTGCAAGCACTTCTCATCCTAGGCAACTGCCCCGGTTGTCTTGGAAACCATTTTAAATGGTCCTTTTATTAAGACTAGACTCAGCAACAAAGCTCTTACTCTCCCAGTCCACACATGCATGCACGCATACAAACACTGAGTGGGGTGGGGTGGCGGAGTTAACCCAGGGCAGTGCAACATGCATTCCAGGACAGAAGACAGACTGCTTAAGAGCGCCCATCCACCCCCGCACACGATCTCATTCAACAGACACACACTGAGGGAGGAGGGGACGAAATGAAGAAAAAAAAAAAATAAATAAATAAATAATATGTTGTCCCTTTGTTATACCCTAACCTCCAAGCAGTACCTCTCAGGACATTAAACTGATAGTGAAAGGAGAAGAAAGGGAATGAACAGATTGAAAACTTGTGAAAGACAACACAACAGAACAAAATGATAGGAGGGGAAAAAAAAAACACAAATCACACTAAACAAGGACCAAAATCTCAGTTTTGTAGTAGTAGTGCAGGATATATGCGTCAATGAACTTTCTGGTTCTGCAAAACACCCGACTCCATCTACTCCACAGGCATCAGTGGCAGGGAGTTCCACCTTATGACTGGCACTGAAAGCCTAAGGGGTGTGATGCACAATAATATTTGGGTAAAACCAACACCAGTTTTTGAGATACGAGAACATCAAAAAGAACCCAAAAAAAAAAAAAAAAAAAAAAAAGCTCACGATGAATGCCTACCGATGAGCTCCTGATAACTACTTGTCTACTTTCTGTGATACTGTCAACTGGACAAGCCATGAGGACAAATTTTCAAAATTGCCCGTTATCATGTCTACAACTTGCACAGCTGTATTAAAGGCCATGCACATAATTTTACTGATCCAGCAAATCTGGGATCTCCCCAGCAATCAATCCCAAGTGTATTTAACAGTTTGCAATGACATTCACACTGAAAGAGAGACTGTATTGGTTGTTGCAGCTGCCAGACTGTCCATCTCAAGTGACCTGCTTTGGATGCTGTCCTCTGATTACCCCTGCTGTCTTGCAGCTGAAGCAGTAATCAGTAACACAATATTTATAGCATTTAATAAAAAGGTACTTTTAAAAGTTTTTATTACAAATCTAATATTTCTGCTGCAAATAAGAACTGTTGCAATTGTTAAACTTTTTTGAACAAAAAAAAAAAAAATTCAGCAAAAATAATAAGTTATATAAATAAATAACAGTTTTACAGCTTAGTTTTGAGTCTTTAAACCCAGTTTAAGAACAGCAGGTCTAGTCTAACCTGAATTTAAAGTGGTCTAAAAACCAATAAGCAGTGAAGTTGACCAAGTTATGTTTTGACTAAGCACACAGCAAGTCACATTACACAACATTACACAAGTGAACTAGTGCAATGTTGCAAATTAAAGATAAAGCCTGTCAATTCACACCTAAAGTTTTTGGGAAAACTACTGCCTTATTAGTGTTTTGTCCTTTAGAAAGCAGATGAAGAAAAAAAAATTAAAAAATAAAAAACAAGGGAACCTTTTTTTAAAGTCAATTTTCATTATTTCATACTTATCCACCCTGGAAAATTACATCATTTCCTAGACTTTTGAAGACTGTGTAGGAACCCTGGGTCTATCTTTACCTGCACAGTCTCTGAAAATTACAGCTTTCACCACAACAGCATGCTTTGCAACCACACATCAACCTCCCAGACAATAGCTCCAAGGGGTTAATTACAGAGAGCACAATGAGCTACTTAAAGCTTCAGTGAGCAGGGGTTTGGTAACAACTAGCTAGAACCATCTAACTTTTCAAACTAACCTCCCAAGCAAGTGAGAGAAATTGCTGTTTCCATGAAAAGAGAACGCAAAAGCCCAAAGTAGAGCCCTAGCAGGATTTATGTGTTTTGGATGCATCATTGGTGGTGCATCAAAGGAGAACGGTTCTTTGCTCAGCCATAAAAAGCTCAACTCTCATAACCACAAACTTGTATTTTTGCCAAAAGCATTTTATAACAAAGGCCTATATTACTGGATTAATCTTTCTTTCTGTGCTTTGAGCACACGTTCAGAAAGTGAATTTTTCCCAAAGTCTTATCAAACAATACATTTTACAGTCTCTGCTTGTTATACGATGTAAATGCAGACCAATCACTTCACCACTAGCGTTATTAGATATGCTGCAACACAGGGAAGCAAAAATAATTACATAAAATAATTGTTTTATACCGATATATTCTTTTACATATAACAAATACAGATTTTAAAATTATTTTATTTTGTCTTATGTAATCATAAGTTTAATCATTTAAATTATTAAATTATGTATTTTTTTTATTTAAAGGCATGCAATTCTAGTTTTATTTAATGTTATCACACAAATTACTATTTATTAAAGCAATTACTAACTTTTCAGCAAGAATATTTCCAAATTTTTGCAGTTGTTTGTTTCCATTTCTTTGTAAATCTTCAACATTATTTGTACCAAGGTTATTTAAAGTTTTATGCAAGGTATATAAACTGTATTCTTATCAGTCTATGCTGACTTCTAAAAATAATTGACTCATTAATTATACTCCAATATTCTATAATGTCTTCCACGGGTTCTAAAAGGTCCTTTCTGTAAATGTCCATGTTCTGTGTGGATAACTTTCCTGCAGTTCCAACAGAGCTGAAACCTCATTAGAAACAGGGTGAGAAGTTAGTATTTTGTTTTATTGCATTCATTTAACATAGGTGTAGCTTTACAGTGGAGCCATTTCTCTTTCTTCCTCCTCCCCCATCTTTACTGCCTCGGTTTATCTCCATCTGTCTCTGGGGTGCAAGAGCCTGGTACCACCAGCCTGCCTGCCTCTCTCTCTCTCTTAAAGCTGCGCCTCAAAGAGTCGATTCTCCACTCTAATGCATCTGCAAGCGCAGGCTGCACCCTCCTTTTCACATGCGGATAATTGTGGACATACTGACTACAGATCCATAAAGAGTTGGTACGAATGCAAATGCAGCTCAAAACACCTCTCCTCCTCTACTCTGCATATCAAATGTTTACATACACGCAAGACAAATATAAAGCATTTAAATACAAATTTATTGATGAACCTTAAATGATTCAAGAGTTTTAATTGGTAGGATCATCATGCACTAATCAGAAAGTGACCCAGATAAACAGAGCCTTCTACAAAACCACAGCAGAACATCAAAACTTGCCCTAGAAGTGATACTGGAACCCTAACAGGGTTGGCTGCAGCAGAGATAACAAGGAAGACAATATCACCAAGCACACACAGTGCATGAGCCTGTGTGCTGTTAGCATTTCTGACATAACTGAAACTCTGGGCCAAATTATAGTTTTGGTGCAATGCATTTGACAAGCCAAACCAATGCTTTTCTCTGCACAGCTTCACTCAGTGCTCCTAATTATCCTGTGTTGCTCAGACGGATCAGAATCCGGTAGGGCCTTTTGCTAGAGCTGGAGGTAGGATATTCCAGAGGAAAACACAAAAATGAACTGGTTTTGTGGAGAAATAACCTTAATACTAGTATTGCATTTCAGTATGAATTTACACTATAAATGAACCTGTAAAGAGAGGGAAGCCAGTTTATATGCACATCCTTGAAGCAGAGTTTCACATGTACAACCAGGAAATGCAGTTAACTGCTTGAACAGCTCAACAACTTTGGTAAAGAGTGACAGATCAGTCCTCTTCTCTCCACTTTAGCCATGCAAACAGTGAAACTTCCCACAGAGATCACACACACAGTAGCTCAGCGCTCCACCAGACCAATGTTATATAAACGGCTCTTCGACAATCACAACAGATCAGCATTTCCTCACAGTTTAAAAAAACTAAACAATGAGGCATCATCTTCCAAACTGTAAGCAGCATGCTTTCAGCAAAAATGGTAAATAAAGAAAATATATCTTATAGCTCAATAGGTTAGCTCTTGACAATATGAAATCAAAAGAGTGACATCTCCTTGTGCCTGAACCTTACAGCTGAACACAGGTCTGTAGCTGCAATGCAGAGCTGATGTCGAGATAAGAGAGAGGCTGTTAGAGGGATGCAAACTGACAGCAAAGGAAGGAAATCAGTTTCCGTACTCTGTCTGGGGCTTTTGTTTATGCTTTCTGGCCAGAGAGGTTTATCCATCCTGGGAGATATGACCTAAAATATCATTTCTCTTATAGCACTACAGTTTTCATATTCTTAAAAAACATTTTCTCGTTTACTTAGAGGATTCAAGTACTTAATAAACTTGACAAGTGTGGGATCAGTAGACTCTGATAACTCAAGTTTTCAAACAGAGAAAAAAGAAATATTAATACCCTGTGTGTCAGTCCTATTATAACCAAAACCTTCAATGTATTTTATGGGATTTTATGAGATAGCTCAACACAACGTACTGCATAACTGTGAAGAGGAAAGATGAAAAAAGGATGCATTGTATTTTATTTTATAAGTAAAACTCTGACATATTTTTGTGTTCAGCCCCTTTTAAACTGACACCCCAAAATAAAATCCAGTGTAAACATCTACATTCAGAATTGGACAGCTGTGTATAATTTAATCTCAGTATAAAGAGAGGTGTTCTGTGAAGGCCTCAAAAGGTAAGTTAAATAACATTTTTGACAAAGAAACATGGCCTCCAGTTGTGTAAAACTGGAAGACACACCCACTAAGACTTTTAGATTCAATAAAATGTTGACACCATGGATTTTTTTTTTTTTTTTCCTCCTTCCGCTTCACAATTATACCCTAACATTGTGATGGTCAACCACATTAAATACAATAAACTTTTTAATATGACAAAATGTTTTAAAAAGCAGGCTGAATTACTTTGTACCTTGGCAGCTTTTAGCTGAGGAGTGACGACAATCAAAAACTGTAAACTCACCAGCGATAAAGGATACATTTTAATAGCTCCTGACTTTGTGCCAATGGCCATCAGCTGCAACTTAGGGTCAAAGGCCAGGGCGCTGGGCTGATGGGGGAATCCATGCTCCACAGTCTGGGAGGAAGAAGACAGAGCAGAGGAGAGGGGGGGGGGGGTGAAACAAGTTGAGACAACAAAGACACAATATACTGTATAAACCTACTTACAATGCATCCAGCTCTTTCTCCAAGTCAGACTTTTTAGTAAGCAAGGCGTCTAGAAGGGAGGACCCCCTACATAAAGTCAGAGGAAACTTTTTAAAAAGGCCACTGAATGGCACTTTATTGCCATGCTCTGCAGACCTTGTTAACTGAGATTAACGTCAATTCAAAGGCTTATTTTCCCTTTTTGCCTGTGACATAGTATGGCAGACAACTGGGAATGCATTTAGAGCTGCAGAGAAAAAGTGAGCAGATTTTAGGAAAGGACGTTCCCAGGGTCTTCCTCTTGGAACTGCGACATAAAGTAAAGCATCAACTCGTTCAGTCTTTAAAGAGCCAGACCGATCACACACAAATGCAGTCACATCAAAGTACGCTTCCTGTGGACGGACCACCTCTGTGACAATCGCAGCAGCTGGTACCGAACAGTAAAACAAGCATGCCGTTCCAACAAAACAAACAGTCTGTGGACTTTAAACACGATATGCCATTCAGATGAAATGACTCTGAGGTGCTTCACCACCCACACATGCACGCACGACCACTATCAAGGGCATTTACTTAGAGGGTGTCTCTACAGACATCTTGTTTTGATGGAAAGACCAGCGATCCACAGATATTCATTTGAGTCCAACAGGATGCAGCAATGTGATGCAGGAATGTGAATTTTAAAAAAAAATAGCAAGGATATTCAGAAAAGTACACAGAAACTTTCAAGACATGAACATATAACCTGCAAAAAGAACAATTTTAGGCAGAAGCAAAAACATCTGTTTGCCTTAATAAAACACAAAAGATACTTTAGACACCGTCACTACTGGCAAATCTTTCTTTGAAAAATATGCTACATCAGCTTTTCTAAAGCACCAAAGATTATCTGGATAAAGTGAGAAAAATCCAGTCTGAACTTTTCTCTACAGCTGCTGTTCAGACATGCTTGCTACGGCTGGAGAAGCTGTGCTGGAAGTGAATCAAAAGGTGCTTGCTTTCTTTCATTTACCACCATATAATGTCTCCACCACTCTCTGTAAGCATGGGCATCTGAGCCATGAAAAATATCCATTAGACATGCACATTAAGGGCAGTTAGACTCCATCTAACTGGTCAAATAATAATCATCAATATGCAAAGCAGGAATGCATGACACTTGAGATGTTGTACCCCTACAGACACTACGTCGAAGCAGTCTTTTGCGGTTGCGATATTGCTTACGTCAATATTGCGATGGCAGTTACAGTTTATTATATTGTGCAGCTCTAATGCTTACACAGAGTAAAGAAAATTTGAAGGAAATTTTAATAAATGTGCACATAAGTTTACATAAAAACTTCACCTTTATGATGCGCATATAAAGTGCCTTGTAGAAGTCTTCCTACGTCTTAAACCTTTCCACATTTAGTCGCTTTACAACCTCTAATTTCTATGTATTTTATAGAAATGTAACAAGACAGACCAACATAAAGTTCTTTATAGTTGTAAAGTGGAAGAAAAATGATACGTGGTTTTCAAAAATCTTATTCGGATCTCAGTAAATAGCTTGCAGCTGTCAACACAATCTGGAAAAGGTGAAAGGGTGTGAACTATTTGCAAGGCACTATAACAAGAAGACTGTTATGATTTTCTGCATGTACACAATGGTTGCTAGGCAAGCGCTGGTGTTGTAATGAACAGATCAAGACCTGACTGTTCGACCAAACTCATTCTTTAAAAAGGTGATGATTCCTCTGGAAAGCAAATATTTCTCACTTCCCTAAGTGCAGTCAGTGTGATAAACAGAAGTACAGTATGTACAGTATTTCACAGTGGGAATCCTGCACAGTAAAACAGGGAGGAAAAACTGAATTTGCAAAGACAAACTTTGAATTCACATTTCTGTTTGAATTTAATTTTACATGTCAAGTAAGACTGAAGCGTTCATACTTTCGCCTTTAAAACCAATTTTGAAAACAACAGAAACACAAAAGTAAGTTCATATGGCGAGTTTTCCAACTGTGACAAACTGTTTTAATGTTGAAAATGAGAAAGAAAACATCACAAATCTTTCAGTTATGCACATTCATATTGTATTTCCAAAAGGATTCTTTCCAATCTGAACTGTATGGGGTTTATTTTGCATGACAATAGTGATCTATTTATTCATCTGGGTCCATTCAGTGGAGCCAGTATTGATTAACTGAGTCTTTCAACATGAAATGTTTAGACAGGGGCGCTCTGTGGAACACTTTCAGTCTCACCTAACCTAAGTTCAAGGCCACAACACTGCAAATTTGGTTCATTTCTCCACAGTACAAGAGTACAGTTCAGAGATTCTGTTGGCCAAGCTGCAGGACATCCAAAAACAGTCAATAAAACATCTCCCTGAACCCAAACTAAACAAAGGCCTATTGCAAAATATTTTTTTGGGACACCACAGGTTTAACATCAGTGCTCAAGCTATTTATTATCTCCTATATAGTGTTTTATTATTCTTTTTTACTTAACTTTTACCTTAATAACTCACTATTCTACACATTGCAACCGTTCATTATCCTTAGTAATTGATTGATTTCTTGCACATTTAATTCTTCATTTCACTACCAATATAACATCTTTCCTTTTTAACATCTGTAAAGCACTTTGTACTACATGACTGTATTTAAAGTGTTCTATAAATAAAGTTTGATTGATTGAACATGTAACTTACTTAAAGTGGATCTAAAAACAGCCCTAGTACCGCTGAGTGTTAAAGCTATAATCCAGATTTTTCTGTAAAATCAAACTTACTTTAGATAAAATATGTCACACATAGAACATGTCATTGTGAGTTTTTCCATTTTTTTTTCCTGTTACAAGCTCTTACTAAGTCAACATAGTATTTACCCACAAACGAAAACAAGCTTCCAAGAGCTCATGCCTTTGGTTACTACAAATAAGACATAAGGCAACTGATCATCATTCTTTTCATTTCTACTTATATCTATTTCTCTTTTATTCCCATGTTTTCAATGAAATTCTTCCTTCAATAGATGTGTAGTCGCAGCCCGTACGGAAGCAGTAAAAAGTGTGAACAATATGTGAGAACGCTGCATGGATCTCAGGATTTAAGGGAAATTTGGCAACAACCATTAGTCTCCCATGGGAAACTGGAATTGCCAAATGCTATCGTTGAAAAAGTAATACATCATTCTGTCATATACTTTGGCAATCTGTGTCCGTTCTGTATGTTTTGGCCATTTAAAGTAAAATTTTAAAAACACTGCAGCTTTATTTTTTCTCCATTTATTTTTCCCCCTGATCCCCTGGTGTTAAAATCCCCTCAAAATTTCATGTTTTATCGTTTCCCTCTAGGTGAAGATATTTTTTCATTTAGTATACATGTACAATTTGTCATTTTTGAGATTGGGGTTGTTGTTTTTTTTGTTTGTTTTTTTGTTTTTTAAAGCCAGAACAAAGAGTTATTTTTCTGAGTATTAGCGCTAACATTTAAGGGTTGAAAATTTCAGGGAAAAAAAAAAAAAAAAAAGTTATGCATATTTAATTTTTTTAATCAACAAAATTTTTGTTGATACATGATATTAATATCGCAAATAATAAAAAAAAGCATTCTGTGTATTCATGATGGCATATGGACATATGAGTGAAACTCTGGCTCAAACACAAAACTTGCTCATATGATGTAATGTTTACTAAGGGCAGCTGATTAGCTTGATTCTCCAGTGAAGTCATCCAGCCAAACACACGAAGCAGAACCAGTTTTTGTTCCATTCAGCTGGCTTCTTAAAACTAGAGTATTCTTGCAATCCTGCAGTAAAATACATACTTCAAAATACAACTGTGTTTTAATGCTGCTCCATATTTGTTAGTGAAAATGATTCAACACGGGATAGATAGTTTAATAAAATGAAGCTGAACCTCAGGTAATTTTAATTGTCCATATCAAGGTTCATAGTTTCGCTTGAGACTGACAAGCACGGGGCTGTGTGAGTTTACAAGAAGTGTTTGAACAACACTTTGCGTGTGTGTTGAGGGGGCGGTGAGCAGTTCCCTTCTAGATCAAATCATTAACATATGATTCCCGGATCAAACTGCTGAAATTGTTCAATCTCCTTCATCTGTAAGCTCGGACAATCCCCATCAGTGACCAAAAAAAAAAAAAAAAAAGTGTATTTAAAAACATGTTAGCTTAATAAAAAATAAAAAATAAAAAAAAAAAGTTTGGGACTGTTAACTTTGATTGGGGGGGGGGCTAAATGAAACCACCCACACCCCTAAAACACTCATCAACAAAACCCGTCCGAGTCGAGTCTGCAATCAGCCCCATCAATCAGAAACAGTAATGTCTCTCTGTGTGGGAATCACTACACATGGACAGCAACACAGAAGAGCAACCAGGTTAAATGGTGAAGGGAGATCTCCATCTGAACTGCACCCCGTTTTTAATAAAACAGTCCCGCTTAGTTGTTTTTTGGCGGAGCAGCAGAAGATGGGGAAAGCCTGTCTCCCTCCCCTCCTTGTCCCGTTACTTTACCTTGTTAAAAGCGAAGAGCTCCTGTTTTATCTTCTCTCTCTGCGGGTCGGTACCCTGCCGACGAAACCTGAACTTCATCATCTTCGAAGAGGTTAGTGGGGTGCAGGCTAGACCGGGTGGGACGGAGGGGAAAACGCGGAGCAAGCGAGCCGGAGTTATCAGCGGCAGGAGAGGGGCAGCGGACGAGGCTAAGCTAGCTAACGGACTAGCCCATACAGGCTTTAAACGCGGGGCTACAGCTGTAGCTGCTGCTGAGACAACTCTTCTCTACCCTCTCCTCTCCTCTCCTCCCGGGGCTGTTTAGGTCGCTGTGGGTTTGACCACAGCCCCCTCCCAATCTTGGTTCACACGAAACTCGTCATTCTTAACCAATGACGGCAAAGAAATCTGCGAGAGACCGCTCAGAAACACCCACGCGCCCGAGAAATTCAGAGAGGAGTGCTTGTTCTGAAACACGGAGCACACCGGGTTAGCGTCACCGCTACAAACTTGTATTGCGTATAGTAAAAGGTAAGTTGAAAAGAAAAAAACTAAACACACGCCGGATAAGTAGCCAACAAGAGTTAAAATCAAACCAATCCAACACATTCAAGCAGTCCTTAACAAAATGATAAAAGCAATACGCACGGCTGTAAAATCAATTGTGAAAGAGCATTTGATACACTCAAAATTGAAAGTATATTTACTGATCAGAAAGTCTCATATAAATTTATCAAAATTGTATTATAAAAATATCTCTTCCAAAGTCAGACCAAAAGACATTCTATTCTTAAAGGTTTTAAATCTGAGCAAATTATTAAAAGAAGGGGAGAAATTGCATATCCTATTTCTCCAAAGGTTGAAGATGTACATTTCAAGGTTCTGAATGAGGTTTGTTCCACTTGTGAATATATCAAGCTAGGACAACACAGAGACAGGACAAGCAACACTGCACACATACATTTATACCCAGGGCAATTTGGAACAACCTGATTGCAAACTGCAATCATGGGTTTCTTTAGAAAAAGACTTTCTTCTTGCCAATCTGTATTGAAGGTCTGATTTGTGGGATGTATGACTAATAGTTGTCCAGATTCACCCATCTAAGAGGTTTGGCACTCTGCAGCCATTCCAGACTTCCCATGGAACTTCTGGAATTTTCTCCGTCTAATCACCCTGCCTCTCAGTTTAAGTGGACGCAATGATTTAGCAGGTTTGAAGTTGTGCTATTCGGTGTTCAGATGCTGGATTAAACAATGCTTTGTGAATTGTTCAAAGCCACACTTTTCAGATTTTTCTTTGTAAAAAATGTTGGAAACCGTTTTCCTTCTTAATCATATGCTACATTATGTTAGCCTGTCACCTAAATCAATATAAAATACATTGAGGTTTGTGGTTGTAACCTGGCAAAAGGGAAAAAAGTTTAAGGGGTATGAAGACTTTTGCAAGGAACCATAAAAATGTAATTCACACTCCATTCACAGAGATTATACTTATTCTTTAATGTCCAGCATTAGTCAAATACATTAATTGTAGACAATCTTTTTTTTTTTTTTTTACAAAATATTCATTGTACTAATAAACATTTATTTAGTGCAAGCTGTTTATGAATGTGGCTTCAAACTTTATTTTCCAAAACAGGTTTCTTTTATAGGGCTATCTGATTAGTTCTTCACCTTTGTTTACATGGCAAGCAGAATAAAAAGAATTGAATTGGTGGCGGTCTCTTGCTTCTATCTGCACATAAACAATGAGAGCACCTCATCTCTGATTTATAAGGCCAAATTTAAATGCATATTCAAGTCTAATGAAAGACAGTATATCATGTCAAACCATGATCATTTGCTAATGTAGCAAGCAACGTAAGGTTAAACATGTTTGTCATTAAATTTGCATATATTTTTTGTAGAATGGTAAACTGCCAGGAAAACACTTTGCACACCTCAACGAGGACATTCTTCCTTAGCTGGGTGCAAACTTGCATCTAATTTTGAGAAATGCACTTTATTAGTAGTCCAATATTATTGTATAGTGAGGGTAATAGAGGAACATTTCATCCATCAATTGCTTAGCAAGGATAAAATCAAAGAGTATAAAAATATCAAAATATTCCAACATTTTAGAGGTAGATACAATGCTTTCATGAGGCATTAAATTGGGATTTTCATGTGCAACCATGTGGATTTCTGTGCTATAATAGGGTGATTTCACTTGGTGGCAAGGTGAGTCTCTTCTCTCTGAATGACAGCATGTTCTCCATGTGCATGGCAACGACTCGGCACAACTCAAGGCCCTGGGAAACAGACAAACACACAGATCAATACAGAATTTAAGATTACCCGTTAAAATAAAAAAACAGATTTACTCGTCTCTTATGTACATAATGTTTGCATACTGTTTATTGCTTGTCATTTTTTTCCTGTGTGGATGCTGCATCTTTTACTAGCACAGTTACACACCTGCTCCAGCTGCAGCTGTGTGATTCGCTGGTTGAGCAGGTCTCCGATCATAATCTCCACATACGGGTAACTGGAGCCTGAAGTTGGTCTCTGGGTGCGAGTTGACTGCACCTCCTTCAGTGGGAAACGTACCATGGCGTCCTAACCACACACATACACACACACATAAACATGCTCACAAATGAACATAATGTAATAAACAAATAAAAGCAAAATTTCTCAACTCATTTTTTTCTCTCTCTCTCTCTGTTGCATGTGGTTTGCTGTTTCCAGATGGTGCAAATATGGAACTCTGCAAGTTCCAGGAGTTGAAATGAAAATAGACTTTAGGGAAATCTCGTCCCTATGTCATATTCCTTGGGTGTTTTTGTTTGTCAATTTTGTTGTGGGTTATTTACATTCTTCAGGTCTTGCCATATTCTCCATGTTTATTATTGTTGTTAAGGTGGTGCTATACTAGTTCATTCCTTAATGTTTAGTTGCATAGTTTTTTCTTTGTGTTCTGTCTCTTGTATATTTATTTTTCTTAGCTTATTGTCAGGCTGTTTCTCTTTTTGGTTCATGGAGTCTTAGTTCAGCTTCCTCTGGGTTAATTAATTAATCTCCTTCTCTCAGTCTGCCTGTTTTGCCTTCCCTCACAGCTGCACCCTGTTACTAATCAACCAATCAACCACCTGTTTCTTGTTCAGTAATCACACACTCCAGTACTTATGCCTCTCAGTTTCTTCTATTTCCTTGCTCCTCAGTCCATGCTCCATGTCCTTTTTTTTTTTTTGGGTTTTTTTTTGTTTTTTTTTTTTTTTGGCCATGCAAGCGCAGTATATTTTGTTTGTTTTCACCATTAAACCTTTTAAAATGCATCATCTGAGCATTTATCTGCATCTTGACTCTGCCTCGACCTCACACTTTTTATATATATATATATATATATATATATATATATATATTATATATATAATATATATATATATATATATATATATTATATATATATATATAAAAAAAAAAAATTCCCTTCTCACCCTCCACGGGTGGTCTTTCTCAACCTCTGAGCTCGGGTCCTCTACCAGAGGCCTGGGAGCTTGAGGGTTCTGCGTAGTATCTTGGCTGTGCCGAGAACTGCGCATTTCTGGACTGAGATGTCTGATGTTGTTCCTGGATCTGTTTTAGCCACTGCTCCAGCTTGGGGGTGACTGCCCCGAGGGCCCCGATGACCACAGGCACCACTGTGGTCTTCACCTTCCAGGCCTTCTCCAGTTCCTCTCTGAGGCCCTGGTATTTCTCCAGTTCTCGTGTTCCTTTTTCCTGATGTTTGCAATCGCTTGGTATTGCTACATCCACCACAACGGCTTTCCTCTGTTGTTTATCCACCACCACGATGTCCGGTTGGTTCGCCATTACCATTTTGTCTGTCTGGATCTGGAAGTCCCACAGGATCTTAGCTCGGTCATTCTCCACCACCTTTGGGGGTGTGCCCCACTTAGATCTCGGGGCTTCCAGTCCATATCCTGCACAGATGTTTCTGTACACTATGCCCGCCACTTGGTTATGACGTTCCATGTACGCTTTCCCTGCCAGCATCTTGCACCCTGCTGTTATGTGTTGGACTGTCTCAGGGGCCTCCTTGCACAATCTACACCTTGGATCTTGTCTGGTGTGGTAGATCTGAGCCTCTATTGCTCTGGTGTTTAGGGCCTGTTCCTGTGCAGCCAGGATGAGTGCCTCTGTGCTGTCCTTGAGTCCAGCTTTTTCCAGCCATTGGTAGGATTTCCTGATATCAGCCACTTCAGTTATTTGTCGGTGGTACATCCCATGTAGGGGCTTATCCTCCCATGATGGTTCCTCCAGCACCTCATCCTCTGGTCCCCATTGTTTGAGACATTCGCTGAGCACATCGTCGGTTGAGGCTTTGACCTTGATGTATTTATGGATCTTGGATGTTTCATCCTGGACAGTGGCTCTCACACTCACTAGTCCTCTGCCTCCATCCTTACGGCTCGCGTATAGTCTCAGGATGCTGGATTTAGGGTGGAACCCTCCATGCATGGTTAGTAGTTTCCGAGTTTTAACATCCATGGTCTTTATCTCTTCCTTTGGCCAGCTTATTATTCCTGCAGGGTATCTGATTACTGGCAAGGCATAGCTGTTTATCGCACGGATCTTGTTCTTGCCATTGAGCTGGCTTCTTAGGACTTGCCTTACTCGTTGGAGGTATTTGGCCGTGGCTCCTTTCCTTGTGACCTCATCGAGGCTGCCATTTGCTTGTGGTATTCCCAGGTACTTGTAACTGTCCTCAATGTCTGCTATTGTTCCCTCTGGGAGTGAGACCCCTTCTGTGTGGATGACCTTCCCTCTCTGTGTAACCATCCGACCACACTTCTCTAGTCCGAATGACAATCCCAATGTCAGTGTGTAGATCCTGGTGGTGTGGATCAGTGAGTCGATGTCTGTTTGCTCTTAGCGTTACAGCTTGATGTCATCCATGTAGAGGAGGTGACTGATGGTTGGCTCCGTTCTTGAGTCGGTATCCGTAGCCAGTCTTTGTTGATGACTTGGCTGAGGGGGTTCAGACCTATGCAGAACAGCAGTGGGGACAGAGCGTCTCCTTGGTATATGCCACATTTGATGGACACTTGTGCAATTGGCTTGTAGTTGGCTTCAAGGGTGGTTTTTCCACATCCCCATCGAGGCTGCAATGAAGGCTCTTAGAGTCCTGTTGATGTTGTACATCTCTAAGCATTCAATGATCCAAGTGTGTGGCATTGAGTCATAGGCTTATATATATATATATATATATATATATATATATATATATATATATATATATATATATATATATACACACACACCCGAAAAACCACTTGCATTTTGTTGCATGCTGCTAAAATTCTGGCTGAATATTAGACTGCTCTTGATAGTGTTTGAAGAGCTCATTTAAACTAGTGGGTTTCTTGGCACAGACTTGGCTTTTAAGCATAATTTTTCATTAGGTTGAGTTCATTTCAGTGGCTTAATGTTAGTCTGCTTTGTTTCTTCCGAACCCAGTTTTGATGTGTTTGGGATCATCGTCTGATAAAACACCTAATTTTGCAGAAGTTTCAATAACTGATCTGTTGAATTGAGATGAAGTTAAAGAATTTGAAGGTAATCCTCTGTCATAAGTCCACCCCACTTTATGCAGTGCACCACCACTGGCAGCAAAACAGGCTCTTGGCATGATGCTTCCACCATCAAACTTGACAGCTGATAAAGTATTCAAAACCCTGAACTTAAACACACTTCTTCTGACTGAGACCATCTCTCATCTTACCATAAAACCTTTTCTCCAGAAGGCATTTGGTTTGTCCTGGGTCGCAGCTGCAAAATGTAATCAAGGTGTTAATTTTGGAGGATTTCTTGCTCAGCATCCCCTGAGTCTGATGTCAAACTAGCTCCTATATGAACACTGACAGATTTAACAGAAGCCTTGCACCTTTGTGGTTCCTGGGTTGTTCTTAAATATCCCAACAAATTTCCTTTCATCTGAGATGAAAAGCTAAAATTAAGCTTTCAGAATGGCCCCAACCTTAACCCTATTGAAAATGTAAAGATTTTTGCTTAAAAGCCAAGAAAACAGCTAATTAAAAAACCCTGCAAATTCTGCTATGAAAAGGGATATTTCACCAAAATTAAGGAGAATATATATATATATATATATATATATATATATATATATATATATATATATATATATATATATATATATATATATGTGTGTATGTGTGTGTGTGTGTGTGTGTGTGTGTGTGTGTGTATATATAAAATGTCTTTCAGCCTATTTGAATAAGAAAAAAAAAATCACTCTAAATTCAGGTTTGAGCATCCAGTTGCTGTTACTAAAATACTAAAACTGATTGTTTACTGAATAATGAGTCTACCCTGGAAAAGAACTGTTTAATTCAATTAATAAACCTCACAAATTAATATGGCAATTGTCCCCATGATGAGCATGTACGTTTCTGACCAGAACTGTAGATCTAAACATGGAAAAAAGGTCAACACATGACCAGATGTGAAATGGAAATTTTAGAGACAATCTATTATATTTGAAAAACAATATTAATATTGATTATAGGCTCACCAAAATCCCATTTATGTATCAGACATTATTGAGATTTCATGGACACACTGTGTTTGTAATGATACAAATGTGCATTTTTAAAAATAAATTTAAAAAATTGCATATTTGTATAATTTTGCCTAATATTTACCTATAAGTTACTTTCTGGATAATTCTGATCCCTCATTTATTGTGTGGCTTGTTTTGATGGAAACTAGGCTGTTTGTAGTTTTCTGTCATTGAAAGAAAGACTTAGGGAGGGACATCTTTAATGTAAAAACAAAAATGTACGAGAATCCTTACTCTTAGTGGTGAAAATTTGTCCCACTTCCAACATCACTGACTTGTCAGATATGAATCATCAAAATTAGGTCATATGGTTTTTGAAAATTAGGGCACAGATTTCCTTGGCCTCTTTTTTGTAAACACCTGGCACCATCTGGATTCCGTACAAAATAATATAGGAGGATAATCAGCAAACACTTGGCCAGCAGAGGGAGCTATTTGACCTGTTTTAAAACAACATGGTAAAAAATTCTGTATTTAAACCCCTTAAAAGCTCAAGATGAAATAAATAAGCAGTCTTCACATTGTTACATTCACCCAATTTTGAAATGGAAAGCATGCATAAAATGATTTTGTGAATGTCTGACATTGTGGATATGCTAGCCTTTTACTCACGTGAGTGTCCTTGTTAAGAAAGTGTAGTCCATTCAGGTTCACAGCCAGGATGCACGGGGCCTGGATAGATGAAGCACTCAAACTCTGTATATAGAAGAAAGAGGAGCCGAACATCGGGAAGGCACTAACCAGACCTGAAGAGAAACACACAAACACTCTCTTCATACAGTCAGCCATATAAAAAAATCCAAAAAACAGTTGTCTAAGAAGAACAAATCTGAAGTGCATTTCAAATACTGAACTAGTTCCTGATCTAAGGGAAAAGACTCAGTTGTGTAGGACCCAATGTACATACAAACTCTGCTACACATTCATTATAACATTAAAAGTGCTGGACAGATTTACAAAGTCCTAATGTCTTACCAAGGAACTGTGCGCGGGCCTGGTGTGGGTTTAAAGGCTGGATGTATTGCATGTGCTGTGTTACCATGTTCAGCCATTGTTGTGAACCCTGTTTGCTGTAGAACTGTGAGGGGACACATTCCTGGACCTCGCGGCTAGATACACACAAAAACATTCAGAACAGGCCTGGTGTCACTGGTGGGAACAAATGTGTTTTATTAGATTACATGGGTATCACTTTGCACACATGTATCTGTATATGTGAATATACCATAGGGATAATATGATTTTATGCATTAGTTAGCTTATTTTTATTCTTTAGTTTATATAGAAGAAAATGATTCGTGATTGAAAACAAAAGCAGGAGAATATTTACAGGGTGGGCAGGTAGATGGCGTCCTTGGCACGATGCTGTAGGGCGGCCAGCCTAGCAATCTGTTGCATATGCTGGTCACTGGGCTTACCTTGAGGAACTACACCCAGCAAAGCCTTCAGGTAGTCTGGTAACACCTGGAAAAGAGACAGAACTGGGTGGTACGCAGTCTCCACGAGGTATTTCAGAAATATTATCTACCATCACTACTGTGCAAGAACGCATTGAAATAAGCATGTTCATAAGTGGTGTTTGTATGTTGTTTTTCAGATAAGGAGTTTTATCTCCCACGCATCAATAAATGGGACTCTAAATCAGAGTGATCCCTCTGCAAACTGAACAGCTGTCAGGGCAAAGGTTAGCTAGTTTACTTTGCGTACATGTGCAGTTTCTGCTAAAATGCATACATCCCTCGGTGAGGACTTGTTATATATATGCTTCCATACTTGATTTAAACTGAAGGCTGATAGATTCTGCTATGTTGACTGCTATGTCTGGGCTCCTAGTAACCGTGTGGAAGTGTATTAGTGAATTAGTGTAGTTTTAACCTGCTTGAACTGAATATAGAGTTAGTTCTTGTTAAGGATAAGCTGGTGCAAAACTGTGTCTACTGTCATGTGATGATGTGAACAGTTGTAACAACTGCTAAAAGCGACACGCAAAGGTAAATATTAACCGTTGTTCAGCTTAAACGACATGATGTACCTGGTTGTAGTGCATGGTGACATAAAGCTCATTGTCAAGTTTAAGAGCCAGACTCCATACAACCCTTCTAAACCACAGACTGTAGTTGGCATCCACTGGCTCAGCCTCTGTGGCAATGTCCAGGATGTACTCACGCTTGTTCAGGGGACGCACATTCTGACCTACACAAGAGAGCAGGACCGTTATCAGATTTGTTTCCACATCTCCATATGTGGCTGCGTAATGTGAAAACTGTTGAGATTTTAAAGTTCTCCTATAACACCTCCCCACTTTACCTCTGTGTGTTACCAGAAAGACTGCATATTCATCCAATGCCTCCAGTCTCTGGAGTCCCATCTCCAAGCAAAGCTCCTCAATCACATCCAAAGCAACCTGACATAAATAAGCTTATGAACAAGTCATCATTCCTCACAAATTCATCACATATGTTGTTTGTTTTCCCTACTTTTATACCCTCCACAACTATTTTAGCTTGGTCTTAGTAGTCTGCATACAGTCATGATGTTTATTATTTAAAGGGGCAGTATGTGTTTTCCAGGCACATAGAATCATTTTTATTGTACAATCAAGTTACTTTCTGTTGTTCCAAAAATGCTGTGTATATCAAATATGACTTGAAGAAATTTGACTTTGTAATTTAATGCCTTGAAATTGAGCCTCTGTCTCTTTAAGAAAGTCCTGCTCTTTCTGAAACTCCACCTTCAGGAAGTCATCACAACATCGCTCCTCTATTAACCATTTAACAAAGTGTTTACCTGCATTGCACTAAGAAGTAGCTCGTATAATGAGCTCAGCAGATGTGCAGTTCCACCAGGTGTTTGCCAATTGCTGCTGGCTAGTCTGAAGGAGCTGAGTGAGGTAATTGCAGGGGAGGATTGCTCTGTGAGGTGGAAGCTCAGAAGCTTAAAAACTCCAGCTCTAAGGAGGAGCTGTGTCTCAAAGGCGGCGCTAGGACCATCCAGACATTTTGCACAGCTGGATGGCTGCAATGGGAGATTAAAGGATTTCTCAAACATGCATGAAAGAATCAAGGAAACACTCCAGGTATGCTTTTGATGAGGGAATAACATTATAACATGATGTAAAGCTCAAAAAAGTCAATTTTACATAATACTGCCCCTTTAAAAATCATTACTGCATAGTGTCACTGGTGCTGAGTGCTGGTGCTTTAAATCTGAGTTACACTTACGGAGCATGTCTTGATTTTCAAGTGCCTCTCAATCCCACCTGGAAGCAGGAAAAGTTGTCTCTTTGAGCTGCGCCCAGCCTACACACAGACAACCAATCAGAAAGGACTTTGTAGCTGTCATGTGTGAGCCCCCCCATACCTCTCTGTCATTTATTCAAACAAAACACTTGGGACTAAAAAATATAAACGTTCGTATAAAGGATTAGAATAAATCAGTCAACACAAGTCTTCTCAAACAGCATTCACTTTTTCTGATTGTGCTCCTGACATTGTGCAAATTGTTTGACTGAGAGTTTCTGTTGCTCAATGCTCAGCAAATTCAGACAGGCCCTACTTCAAGACAGGGTATAAGTTTCACTGATACCATTTTATTTGGAAGAGAATGAACTGTGACAAATCTCCATTGCCTAAGGCAGTGTTTTGTTTCCAACATCGTGTTTGGATAAGTTGGAAAGTTTTGATTAGATCATCCAAGCAGCTTGTTAAAAACAATAAATCCAAGGAAGCCTTAAATCATAGGAAGTTTTGTTAAAAACAATAAAATAATTATAAATTGCTTTTAAATCAGAAAGATAAGTGTTTTTTAATAATGTTATCATTCAGTAGATTTGTTAAATGATCTCTGACTTTGTTTCTTTAAATGTATATGTGCTTTAAATGCCAAACTCTCAAAATATACATCCAAGGCAAATACAAAATGTCAAAGCCATACATGTCAATATATTTTATTGGGATTTTATGTGATAGACCAAGACAACAAAGGAAATTGTAAAGAGGAACAAATTATGTTTTTACAACAACAAAATTAAAGTGTGTGGTGCATTTGTATTCAACACTCTTTACTTTGATGCTGCTTAATAAAAAATTCAGTGAAATCTACTGCCTTGAGAGTTTATGTAATTGGTAAATAAATTCAGCTTTTTTATGTAATTTATTCTCAGTATAAATCCATTTGTTCTCCAAAGGCCTCAGAGATTTGTTAGAAAACATTATTGAACAAATAGCATCATGAAGACCAAGGAACACAGCAGACAGGTCAGGGAGAAAGTTGTGGAGAAGTTTAAAGTAGTTAGTTAAAAATTCACAGATGTTTGTATTTTTGGTTTTCACTCATATTTCTGTTTGGATTATTTTGGATTGTTTATTATCACCATTAATGTCATTCCATTTTCTTTGATCTGCTACTTCTTCATCTGATTAGTCACACCTGGTTCTCATGAACTCACCCAGAAATTAAAAACGTCTCTGTTTTCTCAACTGCCTGCCAGATTCTCTGTTTATCGTAGTCTGTTCACCGTTGCCTGTTTCTTTAGTGTGAGTTCTGTTCTTGCCAATTTCCAATTCTGCAGTTGGTTTACAGTGTTCCAGTAAGATAATTTCCTTGGTTCTTGTAAGTCATTTTATTTGTCAAATCCTATCTGCTTCAACCCTGCCTGCCACTTGCCTCTCTACATTTTGGATCCTACTACAACACGTAACATGACAGTCCGAACTTTAAGCATCTCATTCAGCATTATTTAGTTCATCTTCTGGAAGTTGAAAGAACAAATAGCAAACATACCAAAATATATCCTTCCACCTAAATTGGTAGGCTGGGCAATGGACCATTAATCAGAGAAGTAGCCAAGAGAAACATGATAAATCTGGAGGAGCTGCAAAGATCTACAGCTCAGGTAGGAGAATCTGTTGATAGGATTACTATATGTTGGCCACAAACCTAGTGTTGGTAGAAGAGTTGTTGTAAGAAAGCTATTGTAGGAAAAAAAGTCCATAAGAAGTTACGTTTGCAGTGACCCACAAATTATGTGAGGGGCACTGCAAATTTGTGCAAGAAGGTGCTCTGGTTGGATTGTAGCAAAACTGAAGTTTTTGACCTCTTAATGCAAAATGGTATGTTTGGCAAAAGACAAACTCTACAGATTGCCTTGAACTCCTTTGGCAAAACATGGTAGTAGAAGTTTAACACTAAGGGGATCCTTTTCTTCAGTAGGGGTGGGAAAGCTGGTAAGAGTTATGTGGAAGATGAATGGAGCTAAGTAAAAGGTGAATCACTTATTTCCACTTCGCAGGTGTGTTTTTGTTTGTGTTTGGCAATCTAAAAATAATAAGGAAACTACTGTCATTATGGAACAATACTTTATAGCACTAAAACTGTCTATATATTAATAACACAGTGTTGGGTACCATTGATATCTTGGACATAACAAAACTTCAAATTTAAGTTTTTATTAAGTAATTGTTTATATATTAATTTACGCAGCAACATTAGTTCCAGTATGTCAGTCATTTCTTTTTTATCTCAGTGCTACTTTCCGCAATATAACAGGTTTCTTAATATATACAGATTCAAGAGCAATTGCTGGGGAAATTGAAAAAAACTAACCAGTATAGCCTTAATCTCCATGCTGTTGGGGTACTGAACACGTCCACCATATTGAAATGTCCTCTTCAGATTCTCCTGACAAGCCTTGGCAATACCTGTCAAATTAGACCAGCAGGCAGTAAACACTTTAATACAGAACTATGAATATCCTCAGACAGTTTGCAAAGAATTTATCAATATGACATCATTGGGAATGGTTCACATCCTATTAAGACCACCCCCAAGTATCCTGGACCTCTGTGATGTGCATATTTCAGAGAATACTTTCAAAAATAAACATCTATGTCCTTTTGCTAATCATTTTGAGCTGATCACATGGATGCTTTCAAGCAGTTTTATTTTTGAGTTGCACTGTTGTATTGTGAGCCCTATGATCAACTACTGTCTTTTTTTTCCCCTCCTCATCCCTAAATATGATTCCAGGGTTTTTCTTTTGACAAACACATTTCAGATTGGATCTTTGATCTGAAAAAACATAACTTTCCTCGGTCTCTTAGCAATCAAGAGTGCGTCTCTTTGCTGGAAGCAATGCATTCTGATCTCTATGTGCAAGGCAATGTGCTAATTTGCATTGAGGTTATGAATTCTTTATTTTAGCTGTTTGGCAAGATCACTTTGGTTGCACCTGGAGCAGTAGCAGAACAGGACATGCATAGTAGTTGTGTTTGCAAAAGCATTACAATAAAGTTCTTGTCAGTTAGGTCAATGAGGTCAACATGTACCCAAACATGGACAGTCATCCTCCTGATTGTTTGATAGTTGACCATGGAGGTGCACTCCAATCACACGTCATCGTAAAACTACTACTGCTGCTACCAGCCTCCTCTATGCAGCACCCACAACCTTGATATCCTGTCATCACTATAATGAACCACCACAACCTTATTGTGGCAGAGAGTTTTTTTCAGTCATCAAAATAGTCAGACAGTTCTAACTATCCCTTGCATGTAAAGGGGAGTACACTGTATCGTTAATTCACACCAGCAACCTCTCCAAGACTGCAGAGATCATTCATGTTTTGGTCGATTTTTAACAAGTTAGTGCAGTCTCAGTCTGATGTGATGGGACCCTTATGAATCAATTTCATACCTTGGTATGGCATCCCAGGGCTGTCACAGGCATCCTGCAGGAACCTCAGCAGAAATGGCTTCATGACATCAGAGCAGCGATGAAAAGCTGTTAGGATGTACAGCAGCCTCCATCCTCGCTGGCAACTATCCCTGTATAAAACACACACATGCAATTACATATTTACAGTTTCTCAATCACCCCATCACTGAGAGTAACCTGTGAGTACTGGAGGTCTTACTGTTTGGAACTAGTGTTGGTAGTGACCTGCTTCATCACTTGGCAGTAGGTTTCATCCTTTATCAGACCATGGTCACTACTTAACTGGAGTAATGAATGCATCAATGAATATACACAAAACCATAAAATGATGCTCAATTTATTACAACAAAAATTCCTCTACTGTACCTTTAGCATTGTAGCCACCAGGTCTTGCTCAGTCTGGCCTTTCATTGGAAAGTCTCCCATAAACTTCATAATAGCTGGAAAAAAGTAAGCAAAACTTTATTTATAAAGCAACTGTGACGAAAAAAAAATCTAAATTGTTTCACAAATAATATGGTTGCGTCAGGATCGGAGGCGCATGTGGAAACTTGGATGATTTTGTCAGAAGCCTGATGTGAATGATGTTCATCCATTTTGGAGGAGATTTTGTTAAGACATGAAACAAATCGCAGCAATCCAAACGTGATTTTTTAAAAAAGCACAAGTAATTCATGCTTAGGATGTGAAACAATGGAGGTGATCTTGGCAATATTTTTGAAACTATAAAAGCAGGAATGAACAAGAGACTAAATGTGTATCTCATATACAATAATAGTTTAAAGTTTATGTCAAAGATCCCAACAGATTCCTATCGTTTCATTCAGTTCAGTTCAAGTATTACTTATGCCTTTTTGGTCTCTGCTCTTACCTATAGAGATATCAGCAGCAACTCTGTTCATCCCACTGTCAGAGAAGTCAATTAGAGACTCGTGGATTGGAGACTAAAAACAAAAAGAGAAGAAATTCTGCTGCACACTGAACAGGATTAAAACAAATATTTTAACAAGTTAGGTAGAGATGCACCAATCAGAATGCTGTGGTGGATTTCTGAGCCTCAATTGCTGTGAAACTTTGATAGTTACTTTGTGTATCTTCAGACTGTAGAATATCTGTACATCAACCCTGAGTTTTCAAAAAGGCTGCCAATATGTCCACTCTCATAATGTTCCATAACATACAGACGTTGAAAGCTCAAAAGAGCGTAGCTTTGCTGTAATCCACTCACCCTTCCTGTTATCGCACTAACTCACTCTTTTGCAGTCTGATAATGTCCCAACATATCATAGAAATTTCAGCTTCCTTTTCAGTACCTTCTTACATCTCTGTGCTTCCCTTGGCTATGTTTTAAACACCAATCTAGACAATGGAAGTAGCTAACATTGAGTATTATTCCCCCAGATACAACTACCGCCTCAACCTTGTAGCCCCCATGTATGGTGTATTCACTGAGCATAAAAAATGTTGCATTTTTACATTTCTGACTGGCCACCAATTTTAGTCATCAACTATTTTTGGGTGCATTTCTAAGGTTTGATTCACAACACATTAAGAAACAACACATTAAGAAACATTAGCTTGTCGAACTGTGATGAAAACACCACATTTGGCCCTTGGGCTGCTTTCAATGGTACTCAGGTCATTGATGCATTAATGTCAAGAACATCCATTCTGAACTAAAGAAAACCACAATATTCAGGAACAACTATTGATGGCTACTTATGTTGTGTTATGTTTTATGTTGTGTTCCATTCATCTGAACTCACATAAAGAAGTGAGAAACTTAATTAAACCAATTCTAATTTCCTGTTTGAAAACCAACAGAATTAGTAAAAAGCTCAGTGATCAGATAACTATTATTAGTAATACAAGCTAATATTAACCAATGTATGTTTGTTCATTTTGAACTTTCAAACATAGTAGCAACATGTTCAATAAGGCAGACTATACACTACTGTGTGTATGACCAATCTCATGAGATACATAATGTTAGAAGTGCAAATTAACTGAGTTTGTTACAAAGGCCGACCATGTTGAATTCTGAGGTAGGGGCTGTTGGGAACCCACTTGGAACTTGTATTAACTTCTGAGTAAAAATGGAGGACATAATTAAACTTCAACCAGTAATGCATCATCAACAGATGATAATGTTTTCTCTTTTCTTCTCCTTATGATATACCAACAGAAGTGTGAGTTGGAACTAGGGCCAGTTGTATCACCTTAGAGAATTTGACCATATCAGCGGGGTCCCTGGCCTCCTTCCCCTTTTTGGCTTTTTGATCACTGTAAGGGAAACAAGGCAACAGTCGGTCATATTTATTTATCTGATGTAAAACTGGGGGTTCAGTTGAGTCTGGCTCTATTTTGACTGAACATGTGTTCGTGTGCATCTGCCTGACCTTCTGTTCCTCTGGGCTTCTCTGAAGTACTTCTTGGCAAACTCAGTCATTAAATACTGATTGCTGTGCAGAGGCAGATCATCCATTTCGACACTCCAGCTGTCCCCATACATCTCATTCACAACCTGACACACAACCCACCCCCCCAGAATTATAACCCAAAAGTATACTTTGGTACTGCAATCTGAGAGCATAATCTGAAGATATAATCCTAGTCTGCACCTCTGTGGAGAGCTCGAGCTCATGAGCAGCTACAGCCGAACCCATCGCCACAGCAACGGCAGCCGATGCGGCAACCCGTCCGTGCCTGTCCCGAGGCTCCACACGCTCAGCAGGCAGAAACAGGAAGTCAGGAGCAGCTACAGGATGGACGTAATCACTGGGAAACACTCCAGACTTTCCAAAAACAGCCCCGAACCGCCAACCTGTTTGAGTGTACACACGCCAGCAGATATCATTATTTTGCCCAGTCAGTCAGAGGTTCATGCGCAAATATGAACTACATATTTAAAGTAACTCAAGACAAAAGGGGTCACATCAAATAAGCAAATGAAACTGGAAATAATCTAATTCATCATATTTAAGAAAAAATATGATAACTTAGATTGAATTTTTTGAAATGAAGTTGGGCAGCATGTTATGTAATATACTACACACAAAACACCCTCCCACACAGCAAAGAGAAATTCATGCCACACTCACCAAACTCTGGTGTGTCCCTCTTCAGCTCCTCCAGAAGCATGACGGTTTTCTTCACAATGCAGCCATATTGTTTGCCTGCACAAATACAAACAAACTCATCCATCCCCCCCATGCACAAACTATGATGATGATAATGATGATGATGATGATGATGATAATGTGCTTTGTAGTAAGTAGAATTAAATGGAACTGGTATTTCTGGTTCAAAGAAGCAGAAAGCAGATGTAATACAACCACACATTTCTATATTTTAGGATACTTGTGTGTCTCTCACCAGACTCCAGCCCATCCATGTGCTGCAGCCGGATGATGTCTCCTTTATGGAAGCTGAGGTGATTCCTGTTTTCAGTGATGTAATTCCTGACCGCTACCATATACTCTGAGTCCTGAGAAAGAGCGCATTATTTAACAACACTGACTTTCATTTGAAACTTGTGTTTAAGCCTATAATATGGTACTGGATTATATTTAGTTATCATGCCTTGCAAAGGTAAATGTAACCCTTGAAATATGTCTAATTTTGTCATGTTACAGCAACTATTTTCAATGTATTTTATTGGGTTTTTGTGATAGATCTGCACAATGTAAGCCATGGTTTTCAAAGTGTTTTACAAATAGAAATCTGAAAAGTGTGATATGCATTGGTATTTAGTCTTCCTGAGCTAAAATTTTGCATAACCAAATTTAGCTCCAACTACAGCTGAAGGTGTTTTCAGTATGGCTCTGCCAGCTTTGTACATATCGAGAATAACACATTTTTACCCATTCTACTATTTCAAAGAGCTTAAGTTCAGTCAGACTGAATGAAATGTTTCAGTGGAGATCCATTTCAAACTAAAGCCTCTGATTCTACTTGGATTTAGGTCCAGACTTTGACTGGGCCATTCTAACACATGAATATGCTTTGGCCTAAACCATCCAATGAGCACTACATGATGCTGCCACCTCTATGTTTCATTCTAAGATCGTGTTTTCAGCATGATATGCACAGCTAGTTTTCCACCACAAGTAGCGTTTTGCATGTTAGCCAAAAAGTTTATTTTCCCTTTATGTCTGCAGTGTCTATTATATGGCTTTTGCCAGACTGCAAACAGGGCTTCTCATGACATTTTTGTTGCAATGGCTTTTTTTTCTTGTCATTCTTCCATCAAAGCTATCGTTGTGGAGTGCTTGACAAATAGTTGTCCTGTTAGGTGGTATGCCATATTTCTGTTGGTTTGCAGATGTGCCATACTCTTTCTGTGGTTCGGATGATGGACTGAACAGAGCTCTGTGAGATGTTCAAAGCTTTGGATATAATTTTATAATCTAACCCCGATTTAAACTTCTCCACAACTTTATCCCCGACCTGTCTAGAGTGTTCTTTGATCTTATCTAATGTTCTCTAACAAACCTCTGAGGCCTTTAAATAACAGCTGTATTTATACTGGGTTTCAACTGCACAGAGAGCAGTTTTTTGCATTGGATTTTTGTTAAAGGTATGCTCATGCCACTGGGCTTAAGAAATTTTAGCTGAAAAACTTTTTGGGAATAAAAACCTTGAAATATCAAGTCAGTCTATCAGAAATAATGCTACTGCTTCAAAAAAAAGAAAGAGAAGACAAACATGCAGGATAGCAAGTGAGCAATGGAAAATGTCTCTCTGACCTTCTTGAGCTCTGTGAGGAAGTAGTCGATCATATGTTTGACCTGCGGTGCTTTGGCGGAGAACAGGATCAGCTTCTCATTGGTCAGGTTGAACTCCAACATGTTCTTCGATGGGATAGACACAAACAGGATGTCCGAGTAGCTGCAGAGGCAGTCAAAGGTCATGGCAGGAAGTCAGCTTAAAGTCAAAGCTCAAAGCAGGTCAAGATTCTGGCCAAGTGGTCTATTTTTTTTAAAAATGTTCCTGACATAGAAATATCTATAGTACACTATGAATGTACTCTTTTATTCTGATATAATAAACATGATCTAGTCAAGACCAGGCATTGTAATTATTTCAACTGATTATATATAAATAAACTAAGTACACCTATTTATAGATCTTCAGTGTGGAAGTGCTGTTAATGAATGGATTGATTGAGTGATTGATTGTCTATAAATGCAGGAGTATTAGTAGTTTCCGGGTCTGGAGCCTTACAGGTACACATTGCCAAAAAGGAAGAACAACAAAAATTACCTTAAAGCATTACCTGTTGCAGTCTATTTATCAGCGGATGATTATTAGGCTACAGTTCAATATTCTATTGGAGAAAGGTTATTAACCAGTGACAAACATTTAAAGGAACTACCTGTCTTTAAAATCTACGCTGAAAGCCTACCTGTCTCAGTTTAATTCTTCATTTGCACTTTTTTTTTGCCAGTATTGTCCTATTTGAGAGATCGTGCTGTTACCTTGTTTTGTATGACAATTATATTTATGATGTTTTGTGTTGTTAAGCCCACTGGGTTACATTCATGCTATAAAAGCGCTATGTAAATAAAATTTAATTAAATACAAAATAATATGGCATGACTTTGCTTGCAGAGTTGCATCTCAGTTAAACACCAGACTTCTGCAACAAAGTTCTTTTGACAGGTGAGACCAAAATAGAGATATTTATTCACAATGCACAACACCACGTCTGGTAAAAACCAAATAGATTAACTCAGCACATACATCAACTATCAAGCACAGTGGTGATGGGGCAATGATTTGGGCATGTTTTGCAGTCACAAGACTTGGGAACTTTGCAGTTCTTGATTTAACCATGAACTTTGTGTACTAAAGAGTTCCAGAGTCAAAAGTGAGGCTATCGGTCCCACAGCTGAAGCCTGGTCCAAACCACACCCTGCTAACAGTGGTGCAATCTTGCATACAGAAAGAACAAACCTTGTGTTGCAAATTTCCTCCATATGAGAAATTGATGAAGTCTTACGAAAAACAGCTAAGTTACTGCTAATGAAGGAGGTTCAACAAGGTGTTAAATCATAGGATGTACATAGTTTTTAATGCACAGCTTCTCAATATGGTGTCATTTAGTCAGTAAATAATAATAGTGTTGAATCCAGTTTGTGTTTATGTACAGTTGCAGATTATATTTGAATAACTTTAGAACTTGGTAAAGACAGATCAATTTCATTATGTACTGATAAGGAAAATATTAACATTCCAAAGAGGGTGTACTTTTCTTCTTCACTAAAACTTGAAAAACATGTAGAAGAAGAACATTCCTTGGAATGTCTCCTTTAGCTTAGGAACCACCCAATTGTCCTTTAGGACAGAAAATAAGTTTGTTCTGTTCCACATTATTTCCCTCCAGCAGCAAAGAGTCATAGGGACCATAGATTATTGTAATACAGCTGTAATAACTTTGATTTATAGGTAAAAATTAGGACATGATCTACAGTGTTCGCAGCATTGATAGGAGTGTGGTGTAATTTACAGTGTAGGTGTAGTTGATGTTTTAATGCAACAGCTGTTTCTGGTAAAACTTTACAAATTTCTATCTCCAATCAAATATTTTAATCCCTTCCATCAAGTTAAATTCACCTGTAAGGCCTCAGCACTCTGAAGTAGTCTGAAGCAGTTGAACTGCTCTTTACCAACTTCAGCAGCTTGATGCCTTTATGTGACACAGACAAGACCTGCACTCCTGTTCCCACGCTGCCCTGAAAAGCACACACACATGCACCACAGCTTGAATACATGCAACTGTGGACTGATACTCATACGGGCCAAAAGAAGAAGAAAAGCAGACTTAGGAAACTCACAGAAGCGGGGAAGAGTCGGGAAAAGTAAATCTCCCAAGAGTCTTTGGCCATGACCACCACTCTTTTCTTCACACTTTCATCATTCGTTCCTGAAGCCTGATCCACTTTGTTCTCTGCTGTTAAAAAGAAAATGGACTCATTAAAGTTTTCAGGTTCTCAAGGAAAACTGGGTGCATATGTGTTATCCATAACAGAAAGTTTTGATGTGTGTGGGTTTCTTTGTTTGTTTGTTTGTTTGTTTGTTTTTTACCAAAAAGGTCTTTCATCTTCTGTCTCTCTTCCTGAGTGATGCGGACGCAAGCTTCAGAGAAGGTATCATGTACAACCTACAAAAGAGAGGCATAGACAAAATAAATTGTCGAAAAATAGACACAATTCACTATATTTAGGTGACTTCTCCAGGCAGTTAGTTATACTGGGCTTTATTAAGGGGTATCAGAATAAAGGAGGCTGACTGAAAATGCATGACATTTCTAAAAAAAATTTTTATTTATTTACCATATATCATTTTTTTTAATTTCACAATTATGCTCTAGTAAAATTTAAGGAGCAAAAATACTTTTGCAAGCCAGAAACTTTGTTTTTTGGTATTATTTACAATACTTCATTCATTTCATTCTCTCCTATCGCAAATTAAAAATCTATCAATCCATTTTCTGCATAGGTTTATCCTTGCAGGCTCAAGAAGGGGGTCCGCGGCCTATCTCCAACAGTCATTGGGGCAAGAGTCAGGGGAACACCCTGCACAGGTCCATCACAGAGCAATGCAGAAACACGCATGACAAAAAAAACATGCACACATGCATTTATACCTAAGGGCAATTTAGAGTAATCTTTTAAAATAACAGTCATGTTTTTGGACTGTGGGGATAAGTCAGAGTACCTGGAGAGAACTCCTGCATGCACCGGGAGAACATGCAGACTCCATGCAGAAAGAGACTTGGCCATGGATTCAGACCCAGGACTTTCTTGTTGCAAGGGAACAGGCCTAACCACTGCACCGCCTTGGGTTCTATCATCATAATTTATAATTCCTCAATATCCCACATAGTCATGAAAATATTACTTGAGCCTAGTTCAATTTGAAATTAAATTTTAAAATAATATCAATAAACTGTGACCAAGGAAACTAAAATACTGTTTGTTAATGTTCACAGATCTCTTTGACCAACCTGTCTGAAAATTAGGTCCAGGATCAGGGGATTATTCAAGTTCTCTTTTGGGTAGAAAACCTGCATCAAAGCAAAAATAATGACAGTAAAACAAATATCTATCATAGTGATGTAAAAATGTTGCATTAAAACTTAATATTATTAATTTCCCCCATCTCTCAAAGCATTTAATTGCAATGCAACTACATTAAAATGAGAAAAGATTTCAAACCCACCTCCTTCCTCATAAAGAGTTTCCAGGGAACATTAGAGTAGGTATAATATTCATCACTGGTTCTGCTGTGGAGTTGAGTCTGAATATTCTCCTCTTCTACTGGTAAATCTCTAGAGACTGGAGAGACACACTAATGAAGTCCAACCAGAATTACTCTTCACATTGTGTTGAACACATATGCGAGTGTAACATATACAACAGATTTTTCTGTTTATTTTACTGTTTATTGTTTGAAATTGATATAATAAGCTCACCTGGTGGATGGGATGGGATCATGGTGGAGCTGGCTGCTGACTCTGCAGGTCGAGACTTGGCTACCTTGATAGCTTTTCCTCTTTCCTCTTCCTTAGGTTGGGAGGGTGGGTGTTTCTTCTGTGACTTAGAATCAGGGAAATGTCAAGTTTTGGATTTTTTTTAGGCATTTGGTGTTCAGGTAGAGTACACCCCCTTCACCCCAGATTAAAGCCACCCTTAGGTCTCCACAACCTTCCTAAACATTCTAACTTTGCTCAACCACAGCAAATTTGGAAACTTGATAATCATAATACTCCTACACTCCTTAGTACTTGTACATTCCAAATATTTTTTCCCTGCTGCTCACCCTGTATCCTCCCACCACACTACCCCCACAGGTATCACATCTACACTGTGTTTCTTGAAACTTGTTACAATCTGTGCCCAGAAATTAGACCTCTGCCAGCACTGTGGCTAGTCCTGCAATAAATTCTCTGGTGACCAAGCCATGCAGACATGTGCAGAATAAATGTACTGCCACTACCACACTCCCCCACGCCCCACCCAGGACCCTGATGTGTTGTTACCATGTCGATGAACCACTACAACCTCTCCACAGAAGTTTTATGAGTGCTTAAAGCTAACCTGGAACTGTCACAGTCTATCACAAGTAATACTGAGCCCACTACATCCCAGAGACCTCATCAATATGCTCCAAAGATCATCCATGTTCTAGCTGATTTTTAATGCTATAAGTAGTCTTAATCCTCTGCAAATAGGTTCTAGGAGTTGCAATTTACCGGTTGTGGGGGGTTTGCCATCTGGTCTTTAAGGATCTCCATAGCTTCATCATGAGGGTCAGGTTTCTTGGCAAATTTCTTCCTATCACTTTTCCTAGATACACATGAAAATAATTCAGTGGTCATTATCATACGATTTCTTCATATGTATTACAAAATGCCTCAAAGAAATATTGTTTTTAAGATCAGATTCAGATCAGATCAGATTCAGATCAGATTCAGCTGAATGAAAAATAAGTTTAAATCTGATTGAAAGAAATGGTGTAAATCCTCACAAATGTGGTGACTGGGAAACCCATTCCTTCCCAGCATTTTTAAAACATGTGAGGATGAGGCAATGCATTTTGTTTAATAAGAAGGTAAAAGAGTGATCAATAAGAGTTCAGTTCCTCAATTCCTGAACAGAGCATTTATAAAGGACATCAGTGTTCAGTCTTTGCCATAAGCAAATAAGCAAGCTATTCCATAGGCTTGAGCTCTTGGCAAGGAGGCAGGGTGAAATGAGAAGCGATGGTCCGCTTTAACCCTACCTCTGTGTATTGTGACCAGGACAATGAATCCACATTGTGTGCTGCTTCATAGAATCGGATTTAAGAAATAATTCCTTATGGAAACAGAGCTGTTGTCTCAAACCTTTTTGGATCAGGCAACTATGTGTACACTAAGTGTGTGTGTCTGTGCTACCTTTGAGTTGGAGGCCCAGCAGAGGATGTTGTGCCTGCAGGCTGATGCTGTTTGATTATGTCTTTGATGTCATGGCTTGGGTCGATCCGCTCTGTGTTGCTCACACTGGACTGGACCACATCCTCAGGAGGCGGCCCACGCATTGTACCTGAAAACACCCCAACAAAATAAGCATATACCAGAAAAGCTTAATCACTACATTTACAGCATAGAATAAGCTCAAGACATACTTGTTTTCCGCTGAACAGCAGCAGGGCTGGGCTTGTGTGACTCGCTGTTCTCTTTGGTCTGCAGACAAACAAAAACCATAAGGTTCCAGGGTAATACTTGAAAGTTGGTGAAATCAACAAAAAATGGGACTCGTTTACTCACAGGGCTTGGTGTGTGTGAGCGCTGTGACAGGTTTGCATGGTGGTGCGATGGTGGTGTCTGGGGGGCTGGAGCAACAGGAGGGAAGGAAGACAACATCTGCTGCTGGATCGCTATGGCTTGCATGGTCATCTGCTGGGCCTGCATCACAAAAATACATATTTGTGCGATTTCAACAGATTGACGTTTTGGGAATTATAGGTTTACTGTGCTGTGGGAAGTATATGCCCCCTTTACAAATTTCTTTTGTTTTTGCTTTTTAGTTACACCTGAATTTTAAATGTGATTAACCATATTTGTTCCACACCCAGGCTTGATTACTGTCTGACCTATACAGCCAAGAAATCACCTATATAGAACATGTCTGACAACATAAAGTAGGCTAAAATGTCTGAAAAAGTAACACATAACACCCTGATCTAAAGAAAGTCAAGAACGGATAAGTTCGGATAAGTAACTAATTCTTTAACATACGCTATCTGACAAAGGGTAGAAAGCCATTTCTAAGGCTTTTGGCCTCCAGTAGGAGATCACAAGGTTGTTTTGGGCTGATCAGGGATCATGGGTCTACTGGCCAACAACACATCAGAACCAAAGTAATAAGAAAACAGTAATTTGTGAAGTTTCAATCCACTTGCACACACAAGCAAGCATTTCCACCTAGTCTAATGTAATTCCCCATTTTCTCTGGTAATCACTGGGGCTCATCCAGGATATTAATCTTAAATAATAATATTAATTAAACCTGTGATGTACAGATTGAGTAGTAATTGATTTTTGACTCCGATTTAGATGTGTGTCTGTACGTTGCTGCAGTAAATATTCTGCTTTATGTTAGGCATTATACAGATCTTTAAATGTGCCTCATTTGATCACTTGACTTGACATTTATCGTTACTAATTTTGCATTATGTAAAGTTTTCTTATTAGAAAAGGTAAAAATAAATCTTTTTTTTTCCCTATTCCATCTGATGTAATTGGTCCTTGTCACAAACCTTCTATTCTTAATAAAATCTTATATTATTCACTTTGTCTAACAACAGTATAGACAAAGTGAATAATATAAGACTCTGATAATGGGACAAATAAAAGGAAACACTGAAGTTTATGGACCATAAACTGGTTAAGAAAACACCAGAGAAAATGTTCAATTCTGTTTTATTTAGTTCTTAACTTACATTTTAACAGCATGTATTAACAGCAACATGAATAATGGAGTTGTGAAAAGAAAAGCAAATGATTCCCACCAGAATGATAGCTTGCTGGTTGATGATGGCTTGTTGCTGCTGAGTCAACACCACCTGCTCCGATCCTGAGGAAAGCATGCAAAAAATTTACGATGAAATGACAGCAAAATAATTATATAAAATTAAAATGCTGAACGTGCATTTATTTCACTGCAACAAAACACACAGGAACTTCAAAACTGCTCTAGAAAGGTGGGAATAACCTATAAACATTATGGCTTTCATTCAGAGCCATATGTGAGGTCCACCATGCCCACTCATTTTAGGCCACACATACTGGAAAGTCACACCCCTCATACTCCTTATACCTGGCACCCCTGTCATCACAGGCATGGGCGGGAGTGCAGGTATTCCCGGCAGACCCGGGACACCCCCGATATATGACGATGCATCTGATTCTCTATTAGTTGCTGGGGCCACTGTAGACACAGCAGTGGGAGCCCGAGTGGGCAAAGGAGTGGGTGCTACACGAGTGGCAGGAGTAGGTGTGGAGGAAGTAGGTGGGGGGTAGGGCTGTTGGGGACGGTTGTATTGGTGGTACTCAGGTTCCTGCTGTTCTTGCTCTTGTTGCTGGTGTCGTTCATGGTGATGGTGGTGGGACGGGACTGGCCTCGGGGGCATCATTCCTCCAGCTACTGGCAGCACTGGGACAGCTTTAAGAGCAGTGGGTAGGGAATAACATTAGAGTCAGGGAAGGGTTTCCTGCAGGCTTTTACTGCAGGTTTGATGCACTTGTGGATATTTACAGGTATTCAGTGCCTTAACTCTCTGTGAAATAATCAATCTACATTTCAGAGACATGATACAGTGACTTGAAATTACCTTAAACAGAAAATTTCTCTGGCACCAACTTATAAAAGAGTGAACTACTGATGGTGCTGCTTTGACATGTGTTGTGAATATACACTTTATAAACAAATTGAATTAAACTGAATTGATTTGACAATTGAAATCAAGTCTGCCCATCTATCTAAAGTTATTTTTCATCTATTCTTCGTTGTAATACAGGTCAAGCTCAGTCAGATTGGATGGAAACCGTCTATGAACATCAGTCTTGCCACAGATTCTTATTTTGATATAGGTCTGGACTTTAACTAGCCCATTTTTCCAGATGTGAAGATGCTTTTATCTAAACCAGTCCATTGCAGTCCTGGCTGTATGCTTAGGGGTCATTGCACTGCTTCAACTTCCCAATTATGTGCGACTGAATAATTTTGCAAGGCACAATAAATCCCCACCCAGAGACAGCAATCACTTGTTAACCCTTGTTACACTTTAAGTTGATAATATGTTCAGTTTTCTTCACTCATAGTTCACAGCAACCTCTTTTAAATAATGATTCAATAATTAAACATAAGACATTTATGAGCTATGAATTGCAACAACAAAGTAGAGAGAGAGTGAACAGAGTAACCACTTAAAAGATGATAGCCCAAAAATAGGAAGAAAATTATATTATTAATAAAAATGGAAAATACGAGTATGACAATGCCCATGTAATTTAAAAACACCTGTTGTTACAGTGAATGTCTGTTCATGCATTATCTATGAGGCTGGTACTCATTATGGCTTCTAAACACCAGATTAAGGGTGTTGATCTGTGGACCTGAATCTTTAAACAACAGCCCTGGGGAGTCTCTCAACCTTTACAAAAAAAATAAAATCACTATAGTGAATTGAATAATTTCCTTTCTATTTACTCTGGAAGTGTGAGGCTAAAACTGATCAACTCAGTGCATTTTGAACTAGTGTGTCAAGAATTTAGAAGCTACTAGAATCAAGCTAAATAACTGATTTCAACATAAAAGTAGAGTTATAGACAGAAAATTTTGAAAAATGCAGAGAAAATACAAAATAAAGAAAAAAAACCTACACAGTCAGAACAAAAACTAAACATAAAGCAGAAGGTAAGTTCAATTTTACCTCCAGGACGTATCCCTGGGGGATAAGGCCGAGTGGGAGATGTTTGCCCCTCTCCACGACCTTCTGCTGCAATGCCAACGCCTCCTCCTCCCTTCATTCTTGAAGACAAGGCTGTCTTTTCCATATTCTTGCCAACAGAAAGGTCATTTGTATAGGGTAGAACAAAAAATACGTTTGCAGATGATGAGAAACTGGAGTTTAAAAGACAAAGAATGGGATAAAAAACATGTGCTAGTTGAAAAGAGAGTACAAGAGAGGTAGAGAGCTGTGTGATTCAGACTCTCGCTGAAAGAGTGAGTGGAGCTGCAGGAACTGAATACTCTCCAGGTAGTACCATACACACTGTAGGTGAAGCTCAGTCACACACAAGCACATACTTGTAAGAACAGAAAATATATACTTCTGCAACATATCTCAAGGTTTAATGTAATTTTTAAGGCAAAAATAATTTTGGTTTGCAGATTCTTTAGTTTGCAAATTCCCCTGTCAAGATAGGTTATGATAAGTTAACAAACTGTCAAACATGAACAGCAATAGGAAAAATCTGAGTGTCTCTTTCTTTATATTCTTATTATCAATCTGTGGTGAGGAAAGAATCATCCCCAAACTTGTTAAAGTTCTCTGCCTGCTGTTACCATCATATACGGTAGGCCATTCAGAAACCTAATCATCCTCATTGTCTGCCCCATTCATACACAAACAGAGACGCTAGATCATATGTTCCACCCATCCATCAGCACTCATTTCTATTCATTCTCAGATGGCAGGGGACTTTAGTTGGCTACTTAGTCACTCTGTAAGATTAAACTGATGACATATTCTCAATTTGGATTTTGAAGGTTTTTTTCTGACAAATTTATATAAACCAAAATGAAAATGCAACTGCAGCATTTTATAAGTGCCTTCCAAGAGTATCCACAGCCCTTGAACTTTTCCACATTTTGTCACCACTGCCAACTTCAATCTGTTTTATTGGGGTTTTATGTGAAAGACCAATGTGATGTTGTTCATCATTGTGAAGTGGAAGGTAATGAGTTTCAAGCTCCTTTCTGTGATGTCTCTAAATAAAATCTAGTGCAACCAACTACCTTCGGAAGACACTCAGTTAGTAAATGGAGTTCAAGTGTGTAATTAAACCTCAGTATAAATCCAGCTGTTCTATGAAGGATTTAGAGGTTTGTTAGAGAACACAAGTGATGAAACAGCATCATGAAGACCAATAAACAGAGCAGACAGGTCAGGGAGAAAGTTGTGAAAAAGTTTAAAATAGTGTTAGGTTATAAAAAAAAAATGTTTCAAGATTTAAACTTCACTGCACTGTTCAATCCACCATGTAAAAGCAGAAAGACCCAGCTGGCACAGCTGCAAACCCACCAAGACATGGACATCCACCTAAACTCTCAGGAGGGAATCAGAGCATTAATCAGAGACGCACTCAAGAGGCCCCTTGTAGCTCTTGAGGAGCTGTAGAGACTCACATTTCAGGTAGGAGAACTTGTTGAGAGAACTATTAGTTTATTATCAAGTACTCCACAAATCTGGCCTTTATGGAAGAATTGCAACAAGAAAGCCAGAAGTAGTATTTGCAGTTTGCTACAACTCCTGTAGGGGACACAGGAGTTGAAAGAAAGTGCTCTGGTCAGATTAGACAAAAACTGGACTTTCTGGCCGACATGGAAAAGGTTAAGTGTGATTAAAAACTAAAGCTGGCCTAAACGTACCATCCCCAAGGTAAAACATAGCGGTAGCAGGTAATAATTGTAATAATAGTAGGTAATAATGTCTTCTGAACATAGGTTGGTTGCACTAGATTTTATTTTAGGGTTATCACAGTCGGCACAAATGACACCCTACCCTTTTAATATTGTTATTTATTAAATATTTTGAAACTGTTGTATAATTTTTCTTCGACTTCACAATCATGCACTTCTTTTTGTTGGTCTATCACATAAAATCCCAATATAACACATTAAAGTTTGAGGTTGTGCTGAGACAAAATGTTTGCAAAGTACTGAATGATCACATGATGCACAAGCTGTGCTACAGCAACAAGAAAAGTGTAAGTTATGGTGCAAAAACTTTAGATTTTTTGGGAAATGATTGCATTGTTCAAATGAAGAAAGTGAATTTAGAATGTGTTGTTCGCAGGACATCAGTGTGAGCACTCACTACGCCATCGTCTGACAGTACAGGGTCAAACAGGCTGTCCAGGTAGCGGTCCATTCCTCTCTGAGTCTGACCGTCACTGAATGTATCTGACTCTGCTGGACACAGACATAGGCAGGATAGTAGAAACATTTCACATTCATAGCTTTAAGACAAAAAGAAGAGTCACAATCCAGCCGATGTTAAACTGGATGACAATGCTGGGCAAAACTGGAGCAGAATTCACTTTGTTTACCTGAATGCTGTAAGAAATTCACTTGTTTGAATTACAGTTTTTGTTCTAACCATCATTCATCATCATGGTGAACTGCAGGCAGATTGGGCCAGCCACAGAGCACTTTTACAGTACTCAGAATAAACGAGTACACCCCCTTTGAAAAGATTTTAATCAATATCTCAATGAACATGAAAACATTTTCCAAAGTTTTCACAAGGCTGACATGTAATAAAGGAGAAGGTGTAATGATCCTTACTTTTACCTATACAAAGAATTCATACTAGTAAAAGACCACCAGTCACACTGTGATGAAAATTAATTTTGGCAGCTGTGGAAAAAAACAGTGCCTCTACTACTCGGTGTGTGTTTGTGTACCGTGGCTGTAGTAACCATCAGAGTCAGGCAGGCTGTAGGCTGGTCTGCTGCTGCTGAGAGGAAAGGAAGAGGGAAGCTCTTCATCTGAGTCAAAACCGCTGCCCAACAAGGTGCTGGGAGAAGACAGGAAACAATCCACCATGTTAAATATATCTGTCAGGGGTGTTCTGTACTGTATGTGATGCTATTGACTGTATTCTGCAGACTGACAGGCTGGTATTAGCTCTGACTCTAGTTGGGTTATCAGTGCTGATGATAAAATAACTCTTCTGCTTGGGAAAGTCCACAGGAAGCTCTAGGTCCGCTATCAGATCCAGAACATAGTCGTGACCGGCTAACTCCACCCACTGGCTCTGCTCCTTCATCAGAACTGAACTCCCCCTCCACCAGTCAGAAACTCCTCTGCAAAACGAAAACAATGTCAGATACCCGACTATTATTTACAGCAACCCTCCATATTAATTGGTATCCCTGGTAAAGATGTATAAAAAGCCATAAAATGAACCAACCTTTTGAGAACATATATTCAGAGGGGGAAAAGCATGTTACAAAGTTATTCAAATTGTTTATTTATAAATGCAACAATACATTTCTGAGAACAGTATGACAGCCATTCCTTCCAGTGTCTGTTCAATTCAAGCAAGCATCAATATACTTAATGAGGAGGTAGTTAGGTTATTACCTGAGTGCAAAAGCAACAAGATCAACTAGTGGAGAGAATGAAAAGATCCATTAAAGCTGGGATTATATTTCACAATATACTGATTTCTGAACTCTTCCAAAGTTAAAATATTAGTATGGTATTGTTGACCAGGAACTTGTTGTCTTTTTTTTATTAGAGGTCTAAATCTAAATATAATACGCCATTTCTGGTATTTGAAAATGCCTCATACTCATAAAAAAAAAAAAAAAAAAAAAAAAAAAAAAAAAATCTGGATTTGGAATTTGAGAGAAATACAGTGATTTATATGGTAATGTTAAAATAATTAGGACATATTAGGATATTCGATATAGATTTTAACACTACTGAAAAAAATAAAAAAATAATATAATCAAACAATAAAAACTCAAGCAATAAAAACTGAATAAAAGACCTTTTAAATTTCTATAAAATGTCGTAAACGGAAACAATTTCTGGTGAGGAATAAATGATGACATCCCCAAATTTAATATGAATGAATATGGCTAAAATTACACACAGGTGCATCATATCAGGTGCACATGATTAGAACATTATTACTCAGCATTTTGAAGGAGGTTTGGTCTGTTTAAACCTCAGATGTTTGGTCCTCTGTGCTCCAAATCGTTGAAGCGAGAGTGAACACCACGGACTGATCTTTAGAGCTATCTGAAGCCTTCAAAAACACGACTGTTGCAGCTCATGAGTCTGGTTAGAGATTTAAAGATGTTTCAAAAGAATGTAAACAGCCATTCCACTGACCCTAAAAAACCCCTAAAATATTATCATGGAACCTGAAGTAGGATCTTGCTGTTGATGTGAAAGTCTGTACAATAAGAATGAGACTGCACAGGTTTAAATTTGATGGGAGGTGGGCATGGAGGAAACCATTGCTCCCTGAGAAAAACGTGAAGCCCAGACAAAAGTTTCCCACAGAGAATGCAGACCCTGGAGACCCTGAACATTATTCCAAGAACCCTGGAATTATGTTCTTTGGACAGATGAAGCGACATGTTTGACATAAACTAAATGCAGCATTACAGAAATTGGTCTCTTAATATTTTCCAGAGATGTAGACTTAACTTTGTAACATTGATGAAAGTATGTAGGGACTTCCTGCTACTCTGGGATATAAGCACAATGTAACATAAAACTCCATTTAGCTAACCAGTCTTTAAAATGGGAAAAACAAGAGAGCGTACATTCAAGTAAGAGAGACATGGACGGATCCTTCAACCCAAACCCATATCCTTCAATGGGATACAGCTGCAAGGAAATGTCAACTGACCTAAAATTGCCCATATCTACAATCAAAGGCAATTGTTAAGAGCTACTGGAACTGGAGGATGGAAAGTTCAACAGATTTCTGAAATTTTCAGTTTAAGATTATGCTAATGTTACAGAAGATTAATTCATTTAAGACTTTTTACACATCTTTACCACAGGGGCAATAAATGTCGAGTATACATTTTATAAATGCAACAAATATAAAACACAATGTGGTTTTTTGAAAGAATGCCAAAACACAGATCAGCTAAATCCATTAGCACCTGTGATGTAGGATATGTCCTGCTAGATCCTCCCCGCTGGTCCAAGAATGAACAGGACACAAGAAGGATCCTCCTGCAGAAGAAAAACAGTGAAATAAACAAGTTGCATCTTTAATTTTTTTTTGTCTTAAAAATCCCTTCAGCTGTGAAGAGACTAGATAATGTGTTCATTTAAAAATCTGTGGAGTTCAGGTCACCTGATACTACCTGGTTAATGAATAATCAATGGTCAGATAATGAGGCTGTAACTGATCTCACTGAATAACAGTGATGTCTGGTGAATATATCTTCTTTTCTTTGAGCATAGCCTTTCATTTAACTGATGAAAAGCTACACAAACCAGCTGCTTTAAAACATATTTTAAAGTTTCAAACTAAGTATAAAAAATACATTTCTTAAAATGCATTTTATTTACATTCACCTTCTTGACTTTTGTGAAGAGTTTTGATATTCTCCTCTAAAGAAATATAAAGACTTTCAATTTGTAGATTGTAATATTTTGCAAGTGCAACTTGTGTCTCACCATCAAAGCAGTGCACCTGCAAAACCATGTTTGCTTTCTTCCTATTGGCTGTCCACTCCAGCAGTGACAGCGGATAGGTCCGTGCAGCTTCGGGAAAGGAGCCTAAGCTTTGCTGCATCTTCTGATTGGCTTGGATGAGTCTGTGTTGCAGTAACGCTTGACAACCAGCAGGGGCATGATCTGACACAAACCTGAACAATGATTTACAAAATAAGGAGATACATTAAACCGCCTGTGTCAAGTGTTTCTTTTCTTTTTTTTTTATTTTTTTTATTGGAGTCAATGTACTTAGATAACATAAACAAGGTTTTATTGTTAAGAAAACATACGATGCACTGTTGCTCTGCTTTAGCTAGTATTTAAGGCCCCTCCCCAAGTCAATTGGTCAGTTTATTGTTTAAATAATAACATCATCTGAGGCAGCTGCTAGCATTTTATTAGAAGTCCCTTTAAAATAAAACTTTTTTTGGGTTTGGTTTCTCACTTCAGCAGATGTTTCTCCATCTTGGGTGATGGGGCGAAGCTGCAAACACACGCCAACAGCAGCAGCCAGCCTCTCTCAGCATTTTCAGAGTTTGTGTTCCTCCACACCTGATTGACGACCTGAGCCAGGATCTCATCTCGTAAACCTGGAGACGTCAACCCCCTTTGGATGACGTAATTCCCAAAGAGGTTTTCCTGAGCCCCGTTCAAGTGAGGGTCCCCCATAAACCGCAAAACCTGAAGAATCCAGAACAAAGTCAAAGATGCAAACAGTCACCTTTCTGTCACCTTTCTAGAAAGATATTAAAGCATTTTTATTATTTTTTTTGAAGAGTTTTAAGCAGATCAACAAAGACAACACCAATTGGACTTGGTGTGTAGAGGTGTAAAAAAAGAAAAAAAATCATATTGATGTGTGTGAAAGCTCAGCCTACCATGTTGAAAAGCTCCAGAGCCTCTCTTTTGAGGTCATCCTCCACCTTAGTTAGAGGTAACTCCAGAGGGACCATAAGCATCCCAAATTTTGGCTCCTGCAACAACAGAACTTTAAAGTTTTATAACTCTGAACAGAACACAATGTGACAAATCAAAAAGAGATTTTAGTTTAAGGTGGAGAGATTTTCCACTCATTACCAGGCCCAGCTTTAGAAATAGTGACCAAAAAGGCAAAAACCTTCAAACTTTCTATTAAAAACTACCAAAGCGAAGAAGAATGGACCTGCAGTGCTTTGTAAGAGTATTCATAACTCTGGCTCTGGAACATATCCATATTTTGTCTCTCCATAGGTACATAAATCTATTTTATGAATTCTAACACTGCACAGCATGGCAGCATCATGGTGGGGTGATGTTTTAATTGAGCGGGAACTGGGAAGCTTGGAAGATGGATCTTTTTTTATTTTTTTATTTAACCTTTATTGTACAAGGTAAGTCGGTTGAGAACAAATTCTCATTTTCAACAACGACCAGTTCAGAAAGCATCAAAACATCATTCAGCAGAACATCATCATCATCTCATCGTCAAGATCTCAATTACTTTCTTTCTGATTTATTCTTGAATTTCGTTGGATCTCGCCATGATCAAGTGACGTGAAGTGACATGAGCAGAATTGCTTAGAAAGATTCTCCAACAGATGAGCTAGTCTAAGCCTTTTTTAAGTTGGGATAATCCTACTAAGCCAGGAGTTTCTGAATAATGGATCACATTTAATATTTAATATTTATATTTTAATATTAAATGAAACATGTTTATATTTTATCTAGATCAGGATCATGCTGAACACAGGGTAATCCAGGAAGAAAACGTTTTGGAGGCTCTAAAAGACTTGGAGCCTTAAAACAAGCCTAAACGTACAGTCAAAGCTACATTAGAATGGTTTAAATCTAAGCCTATTCATATGTTTTAATGGCCTAGTCAAAGTACAGACCAATTGAAAAACTGAGGCAAGACATTAAAGTGGGTGTTCACAGATGCTTTAAATTAAATCTGACTGAATTTTCTGAATTTGTCAAAATGTTGGTGTCTAGATGTACAAAGCTGGTAGAGACATACCCAAAACACTTGCAGGGGTTCTAGATAGAATTTCCTCATGGCTAATTTGACAACAATGTATGATTTTTTTGTCCATTTCACTGTTATGTACTACCTTCTGTCTGTTAATTTAAAATCCCACCCAAAATACACTGATGTTTGTGGTTTGACATGACAGACGTTGAGTGGCACAGCATTGCAGTCTGTACTTAATAATCAGGCTGTCATATTATGAAGAAATTGATGCACATCTTACCCTGAAGTGGACCTGTACATAGCGGTAAAAAGGGTGGTTGTTGATGTCCAGGGGCAAAGTGAGCTGAGCCTCTTCCTGGATGTGAGGAGCCTGAAGCAAGGCCAAACAGTCTGCATGCAGCTCCCTCCTGACTGAGGTGACGTTGAGTCAAGAGAGAACCAAAAAGATTAGTTTACAGCACCATCAGAAAGCTGACCAAACAGGTTATTTTGGGCTTATTCAAAGATGCCATTAAAAGCCATATTTTTCACCATTTTGGTTTATTTATTAACTACCATCACTCCTGTCCAGCTTGATCATGTACCTTTAAAGAGCTGCACTGAGACTTTCAGTGCATAAATTATAAGTAAGTTCATCATGTGATGAACACTTAATGTGAAAGATGAACGTCTACCCACCTGCTGCTGTCTGCAGTAGAGCACCAAGGTCTGCAGGAATCACAAGATGTGTTACATTAACCACTTCCCGCTTCGTCAGCTCCTGCAAGAGTGGTTTAGTGTTTTTGCTTTTTTTTGTGAAAAATAGACAAAGTAGGACAGATTTTTCTTGCACACTACAAAACATTGTTTGAAAAAAAAAAAAAAAAAAAACGTATTTACTAATATATACAGTATATTGTTTAAATGCATTGTAAGTTCTGTGTGAGCATCCATCTTACCATCTCTCTCCTCCTCCGCTCTTCTTCAGTTTTTCTCTTGGCTTCAAACTTCATCTGGAAACAGATCCCAAAAATCTCACTTTCTAATTTCCTTCATGACAATTAAATACAAAACAAAAACAAAGCAAAAAAAAAAAAAAAAAAAAACCTCAAAATAAAACTCTTGGCATTTTTTCCTAAAAAATTATACGTTCTGATATTTCCAAAAATATAAAAATTGAATGGCACTGAATGAAGAAAGAGAGTGCATGTACCTTAATGTATTGTTTGCGGTTGACATACATTCGCACATAAGAGCGGAACCGGACCAGACTCTCCCTCATTTTCACATAGTGCTTCCTACAGAAGAGAATGATGACTGAAGTCATAATTAAATTGATCGAATTATGTAAAAAAAACTACCAAACCTTCTCATCTTCCTTCTTACGTTCCTGACCATGCTACGGTTAAAGCAGTGAAACTCCGACAACTTTTCATGCAAAATTGTACCACAGTTACTCCTCTTCTACTGCTTCACTGTAGTTGAGTGTGCATCAAATCAGATTTTCCTTTATGTATCGCTCTTGGTTTTATTGGAAACCATGTTTGTTACCTTAAAATCCAATATCCCCTTGAGGTTTCCCACCTTTTTAACATTTCAATGTGTTTTATATGTATTTTAGTTGTTGACTGACACAAAGTAGAGAATAATTACAAAATGTAAGAAAAATGTAACAGTGGTTACAAAGTATGTGGTCGCACTGAGTTAAACCTCTTGTGATAACAGTGGCAATTCTTTTTGGGTCTCTTGCAGTTTCACCTCATTTAGAAGCTGTCTAAGACTACAGCTTAGAGTGGATAGAAAGCATCTGTGAAGATCACTTTTCATATTCTGCCACAGATTCTGAACTGGATTTAGGTCTGAACTTTGACTAGGCTGTTCTCTAACACATATGAACCATTTGAGTGTAGCTTCCCTGTCCCTGCTGAAGAAAAGCCTCCCCCCATAATGATGTTGCCAGCACTGTTTTTCACTGTGGTGGTGGTTTGTTGAGGGTGATGGGCAGTTTTATCTTTCTATATACGAAGTTTTGCATTCTGGTAAAAAAAAAAGTTCATTTTCAGTCTAATTTGAAATCATCAGAGTGCCTTGTTCCAAATGTTTACTGAGAAAATAAGTGGAACAAAGAGTGGTTGGCTCCTCTTAAAATCCAAGAAGAAAGGACGTGACACAATGAAAAGCAGCCCCTCCCTTTTGCAATCAGCAACATGCAGATGGCCGAAATCTGATAACTTTGCTGGTTTATCAAAAGCAGCCACTCCAAGTAGTAGATCTCACTGGAAGCCCAGATTTGTGGAGTGAACAACTAACAGTTGTAAGTCTTGTCACCAGATTTCATACCTAAGCTCTGCAGAGTTACTTTAGGCCTCTTGGCTACTTCTCTGATTAATGCTCTTTTTTGCCCAGGCTGTCAGTGGAGTGAAAGGCCATATCTTGGGAAGTTTCCAGTTGATGAAATGAATAGTGCTGTCTGAGATTTTCCAAGTTCTCCACAACCTTATCCCAACCTGTCTGCTGTGTTGTTTTGCCCTCGTGATGCTGTTTGTTAACTAATGTCCTCTAAAAAACCTCTGAGGTCTTCACAGAACAGCTGAATTTATACTGAAGTTAAATTACACAGATTCACACACATTTATTTTAGAAAAAAAAAAACAAAAAAACAAACAAAAAAAAAAAACATTAAAAACTATGTGATTTTCTTTCTACTTCACAATCCCCTTAAAAATACTTTGAAAACTGTAGTTGCAACTGGACAAAATGGGGAGAAGGTAAACTGGTCTGAATACTTTCTTAAGGGACTGTGTATGCCTTATCTCACCTGAGAAGATAGCCCCGACTGTGTGCCTGAAATCCGATGATTTTTTGACGAAATTCAACAAATCGTTTCCTGACAAAGAACATGCGGGCATAACGCTGCAAAGTGAGAGCAGCAAGCTCTCGGCATCGCTCTCGTTTGCACTCCAGCAGCTGATAGATGTCCTCCTTTAGAAACAGCTGCCATTTACACACACAGAAACAAACAAGTCACCTTCAAATACATGTCTGATCTTATAAAAAAGGACAGCATATTGTCCTTCACATAAATTATGGGCATAATGAAGGAATTATGGCATCACATACTGTTTAAGAAAACATTATTTCCAGTAGAAGAATATGGCTGCACCAGGTACTGTTTTTGTTGAGGTGATGTCTCTCACCTTAGTGACGCCAATGTGGAAGGCTCCTGGTCGAAGGGGACACAGCTTACTCAGCATAATCACACAATTTTCTCCGTTTGCTGGAGGTGGCTGTTTAAGCCCAACCAGGGACTTATACCTAAGACAGAAAATTCACAAGTTTGGGAAAGAAACTACACCCCATAATTTAATTTCTTGTACAACCACTGGTGGTGGTTTTTAATATGGGTCATATTGGCCATTGCCCAATACATCATTAGAAATGAGAGCACATATTTTATGTTAAGTTTGGGCTATTGCCTTCTTCCTCTCTGAGTGGCCTTTCAGCCCATGTTGGTATAGGACTTGTTTCACTGTGGGTAATGATACTCTCTTTTCAGCTTTAGCCAGTATCTTCACAAGGTGTTTTGTTCTGGGATTAATTTGCACATTTCACACCAAAACACGTAAGTCTCTGGGACACAGGACCCGTCTCCTTCTCGATCAGTATGATTGTTGGACATTCTTGTTGTAATTATGTATGGATATAATTGCTTGAACCAATGAATGTTGGATTTTCAGGCATCTGGGAATTACACCCAAGAATGTACAAAACTTATGGCGGTCCACAATTCTCTTCCAGATATCTGTTTTACCATAATGCCATGAAAAGAAGCAGCATGTGAGGAGTTGCCTTAAAATAAGTCCATGGCTTTCCCTTGTATTAACTCAAATGTTGTGAAATATTTAGAAGCTTACAAAAGTCATGAAATGATCATCTGTGTTTTCTCAGATCGCTTAAAGACATATCTCTGTGTATGTACACTTTTGAATTTGAAGAATATAGTAAATACATTTAATAAACAGTTCTCTCACTGATTATCCTGGCAATTAAATTTAGGCAGTGAGGATAAAAAAGGCTGTTTATATTACAGTTTATATTAAGTCGGTTTTTTTGGTTATCATTGTTTAATAACCGTTCATCAGTTATTTCATTCATATTTATTTTGTAAATATGTTTTGCTAAAAATGTCTCCTGAGTCAAAGGTAGCTGAACAACCATGGATCTAAGTAGTTCGGTGTGTATTGGTGTTTATCTTACCTGAAGAGAAAGACGTAGAATGACATTCTGACCGGATAGCCCTCTCTGCGGATCCTGATGGTCTCCAGGACCCCGGAGTGTCGCAGCTGGCTGCTCACCAGTTCATCCTCAAACACGGCTGGTCGCTGTTCATATTTGCACATGGAAAAATACACTGATTTATTTGTAAAAGCACCAAGAGATCAGAAATACAGAATGTAGATGCAGTACCTTCATATTATTTGGCTTTATGCAGCGAACAAAAAAAGGATTGCATCTGAAATGAAAGAATTAGTTGATAACAATGATATAAAATACCAACTTGTTTTCTTTTCAGTCTAAAGCAAATTTAGTTATTTTGACCCGTAACAATGTCTTTGGGTAAATACAACATGTCCACTTCACCTCTCCATCTTTTCCACGAGCTCCAACAGAGATTGTTGGAACTTGCTGCTGACGGTGGGTGGTTGGTACCTCCTGGTGACTGAGCTGCTCTTCCTCATGTGGCCTCCTCTCTGCTGACCCATGCTGTCTGCATGAGCCAGGAACAGGTTTGACACCATCTACACACACAAACACACACACACACACACACACACACACACACACACACACACACACACACACACACACACACACACACACACATACACAAACCCATGACTTTTACACAATTTATCAGCAACTGACTTCTGAGTATACTTTTAAAAATATATTTTCATCAAGCAGTTTTTCTGGACTTGCCTTGTTTCTGCTCTGAATGAACAGGTCCAGCACTTCCTGTCGGACCTGATCGTAGTTCTTATCAAGGAACTTATAAACCTACATCAGAGATATCTTACATTATTAAATGATAAAAAAAATAATAAACAGACCCACATTTAGCACCTTTGAAAAGTATTCATGGCCCCCTGCACATTTCCAAATTTTTTTCATGTCACAACCACAAACTTCAATGTATTTTTTCAATGTGATAAATCAGCACAAATTAGGGCATTATTGGGAAATAGAAAGAAAATAGTACATGGATCACAATATTTTTTACAATTAAAAATCTGAAAAGTGTGGTGGGTACTTGTATTGAGCCCCCCTTACTCAAATAGTCCCAAATAAAATCCAGTGCAACCAAATGCCTTAAAAACTCCCCTAATTAGTAATTAGACCCCACCTGTGCGTAACTTAACCTCCAGTCTGTATAAATACAGCTAGTTTGTGAAGGCCTCAGATGTTTGTTAGACAACATTAGTGGATCTACAGCATGACAGGGGTGGCAAGGAGAGCCTTCATCAAAAAAGCAAGAAGATCATAGTAACTCTGGAGGAGCTGTAGAGATTTATGGAAGAGTGGCAAAAAGAAAGCCATTGAGAGAACCTGTCTACATTTTGCCACAGGTTATCAAACCTGACCCTAGCAATCCATTGTCCTCTTCTTCAGCACATTTGAATAAAATGATTCCATCAGGTTCTGCAAAACCTGTTAATAACCTATTAACTTAAATCAGGTGTCTGCCTATAGGGACTCATCTGAAACATGTAGGAAGCTGGTTCCTGAGGACCAAGGTTGGGACCAGTGATGTTGAGAGACGCAGCAAACACATGGAAAAAGGTGTGCTGGTCAGTCAATACCAAAATTAAGATTCTTCATACAAAATGCTGTGCAGAGAAAAACAAACTCTGCATGTTACCCTGAACGCACCATTCTGATGCTGAAACGTGGCGGTGGCAGTGTCATGATGTGGGGATGTTTTCCTTTAGCAGGGCAAGGAAGCTAGTCAGAATTGATAGCAAGATGAAAAGATTGGGAATTCCTTAAGGAAAACCTGTTAGAGGTTGTAAAAAACTTGAGACTGGGGTGCAGGTTGCCCTTCCAACAGGACACTGACCCTAATCATACAGCCTGATCTACAAGGGTATGGTTCAGATCAAAGCCTTGAACATAAATGTGAAAAGTTTGTGCAGATTTACAACTGTAGTTGGAGTGAAGGGCAATTTTAAAGTATTGACCCAAAGGACAGAATACAAATGCACCTCACACAGTTCAGGAATGTGTAAAATTTTGGAAAATGGTGAAACCTTTTGGTTTAATTTTAAAACTATGAATTATTCTGTGTTGGTCTATAATATAGGATCCCAATATAAAGTTATTGTTCAGTTAAAGGCAATAAAAGTGCTTAGGGTTATAACATGACAAAATAAAAAATAAAATAGCTTAAGGTGCCAGAGGAAACTGCTGTTTCCTCTGGCACCATTAGAGGCATTCTGTGACAATTCAAACGAATGAAATGCAGAACTCCATCAGACTCCATCAGAAGATTTCTAATGGATGAGGAATAAGCAGCTGAGCATCTGAGTACCTGGTAGGTGACCCGACCGGCAAAGTGCTTAATGGTGAACTCTGGGAGCGGCATCTTTGGCTTCATATACAGCGGATTGTGGCCATGGTGATAGTGACATTTTTGAAGAAATGTGTGGTCTGTTGCCTGGCAACAAATTAGCATGATTCAGATGTAGAGAATTTATATATAAATATATGTTACATGGTTACATGGTGGTGAGGGCTCCGTGCTGGTGTAACAATCCTCACCTGGGGAAAACAGCTCTGGTCATCCAGAATCCTCAGTATCCCATGAGGCTTTGCGGCGATGAGGTCAATGCAGGGTTGGTTGTCACTAAATGTGATGTCCTGCCATGGGATCTGCTCTCTGCTGTACTCCTCCTGCAGGGGGATCAGATGTAGCACAATGTCATGTTCAATGTTTTCCAACTACAGATGAGATCCATTTAAACCATGCCTGTAAACTTTGCAGTCACTGTATTGTGGTGAAAATGAGATCTGAGTTTATCAGGAAGACTGTGTGTGAACTTGAGCCAATCTGCAGGTGTGACGTGGACTCACCAGTTCCTCCCTGAATACGATCCTGTTGAAGAAGAATTGCAGGTATTCGTTTGCATAATTAATGCAAAGCTGCTCGAAGCTGTTGAAAACCAGATCCTGTTGCCACAAACACACACAACAGGTGATTTTTCATGTATAATCTTCCAAACTGATGATTATTTAAGATCTTATCTCTAATGTTGAACACAGAGCATGAAAGTTAGAGTATGGTGCTTGGCTCTGTAAACCTGTTTGCTGAGTGGGCTGCAGCTTTCCCAAAACTGAGCAAAGCCTGAATCACATTTACATATATAACTGTTTACAGTCCCTGAGGGCTAAAAGTTAGTAGAAACTCCTGTAACGTGCCGCTTTTAAGTTTCTCCTTTTAAAATTGTGTGTTTTACATAAAATTGCTCTGCGGTCACTCTATGAGCTATGTGACTCGGTTCCCAGATATAATTGTTTAAATTTCTTGTTCATGTCAGCTCACGTAAGGCAACACCTGTCACATCAAGAGATGCTTCCCTCCCAAGAGCTGTTCGATCTCATCTGAAGTAAAACACTACTTAATCTGTACTTCCAAACAAAACAAATACAAATTGGTTTCACTGGATAGTATAATCACAAAAGCTTTCGATGTTTTTATGTTAATGAGATTCCCTTAGAATACGCAAAGCTAATCAAGTATGGATTTAAATATTCTACACTGTATAATTAATTAGAAACCTGTATTTAATAAAACAATTTTTTTTAACTTTTCATATTTTTTTATATTATCCTGGCTTGTTTTTGTGAACCTAGTTGTCTTACCTTATGTGTTGGATCTAACGTCTCACCTCTACTTATTAGCAAAGTCTTGAGTTCTTAACCCGTGTGGTCATCATTATTATTTATTAATGAGTTATGACAACAGAATAAATGCATATGACAAAGATTTATTTACTAATTCTTTAGTTTAGTTTTTTAAATAATGTTGTGTCTGATGGGAAACCTGCACTTCATTTAGACCTGGGAGTTATGCATAGTCTACCCTGAATTTATGGCTTCTGGAAACTGTCTGCCAAGTGTGATAAGGGAATACAAAACAAGCAACCTATTGTGTTAAATTCAGGCTGCTACTTCCTGTGATCGTTCAAAGTTATCATGTTGAGGTTTTTTCCCCATGAAATCTGTGTTGCAACCATCTGAGTACAGGTTGAACTCAATGCTGCTGTACTGCAATGTTCGCTGTTGCTCTCAGCAATGAAACTTAAATAAAACTCCAGACATTTTGGTTAGAGTTAATTTCTCCCTAAGGACATTTTTTTTTTTTTAAATTGCAACACCTGCTTACCTCAAATCCATAAATGTCCAGAATAGAGATTGAGAGGCTGTGTTGACGAGGATACACCTGAGCATTAATCCTTTCCGTTAACCAATGGAAGATAAGCGAGTACAGAATCTTGGCAACAGCGTCTCTGGAGAACCAAACACAACAGCTTATTAACTATGAATCTCTATATTGGTGGTGGGGGTGGGGGAGTCAATGTGAACTGTCAGGGTTGGGTCTTGTTGCTTATTTTCTCTCACCTGGCATCAACAGCATTTTCTACACTCAAAGGGCTGTAGATTTTGTCCCTCATTGTTTCCTGTAGAGGAAATCAAGTGATGGGGATTAGGCTGACACATTTCAGTTAAGTTAAACATGGGGGGGACACTATTCCTGCTGCATGAGGGGCTTTATTCTCCAACTTCTTTTAGCATTCCCTCCTCCTCTTCTCCATCAGACACTTTGCTTCCTGTTAGCTCTTCCGCCTCACGTCTACTCTCTACCTCATCGACTCAGGCTGATCAGATAAAGAGCGCTTTGAGATTTGAGAGCTTCTTTTGCCAAAACCCACTTGACCAGCACACACACACTCTCTTAATGTGCACGCACCTCCAGCCAGAGGAAAGAGCCGGTAGCATCGCCTCCTATCCTGTTACATACACACCTTTGTAATTAGTTTAAATAATGCAAAAGGCTCTTGTGTTGTGTATATAAGCATGTGCATGTGGTAGACATAAGATTTTTCTCTCTCACCACCATCACTTCCTTCATGAAGGATTCCACAATGATCGGACTGGATAAACTGGGCTGGGATGAGGAGAGCCTTTATTTTTGACTAAAGATTTATAGTTTTTCCACAGTTTGGCTTATGGATCCAATGTGCAAGTGAAAAACAAAGGATAAAGCATGGATTTTCCTCTTTGACATCTGTTTTATTAGAATAAAGGAATGGGAGCCTTCTCATATGTCTGCGCTTTGTTTGGCTCCACAGTGATGAAGATTAAGGGGTATACTGAGCATCTGAAGAAGTCACAAGATTTTATTCAACAAATAAGAGGATCTATCTGGAGCAAAGAAGAAAGGTGCTTTAACTACATTACTGCTGGTACAAAGGAGGCAAAATCAGACTTCTTCCAGTTATCTGAAACTATTTCTGGAAATTAGCCTCATAATTTTACAAAAGTGGACTTCAAATTTCTCAGAGAAGCACATACAGATATTTAATTAAAAGACAAAATGAGACTTTTCTTCCATGTTTTCATTCATGTGATCAAGGACAAAACATAAAAAAGCTTGGTCAAAATTTAATTAGGAGAAGGTTTTGCTGTGTGAACCAAGAAAAATTTGAGCAAAATACTTGCCATCACTAGATGTACAAGACTGGTAGAGACACCCCATAAAAATCTTGTTTTCAGATATGCATTTCTAATATATATATATCTTATAAAACCCCGAATCATTTCCCTTCACTATTATGCACTACTTTGTTCTATTTTCTGAAAAAATACATTGAAATTTGTGATCGTAATGTAACAAAAAATGAAAAATCTAACCTGCTGTTTTCTGTTTGGGCAAATATAACTACTCAGTTCAAGTTTCAAAACAATCTGATTTGTAGAAATAGTCAACTTTGCTGCAAAGATCCACAAAAAGGAAACCAAGTGGACAAGACAACAATGGAAGTAGATCAGTGACAGCAGTTTGTTTCTTTTGTCTATTTTCTCTCTGCATGTGTGTGTGTGGGGGGGCAACACATGCATCTCCTTTGTGTCTGTGTAAGGGACACTGGGGCCAATACAATGCTTTCATTGTAACCACACCTGTGTAAGCAAGACAAAGCGGCTGCCACATAAACCTGCTGGTCTACTTCAGAGGAGTCAATATGTCAAACAGTAATAACAAATCAGTGAGGAAAGGAGGAGAATATATCATCTCCGACACATCTGGGAATGAAATATAAACTTGAACTAAACCAGTAGATGTGGGGTTTGATACTGACCGTGACTTTGTAAGTAATGGCTTTCTGAAGTCCTTCTGGTGAGATTTGCAGAAGTTCTGCCACCACCCTGATCTCCTGCGCGCTCACCACTGATGCCACCTCCTGGCCATCAGCCTCCAGCACAGAATGAAAAAGGAAAACATGTTCAATCTATTGTCTCCAGGGAAATCACTGCGGGGAAATCAATCTATATGGAGCAAGGTGATTTTACAGGCACACCTCTGTAAATTAAAATTTCATGATTTATTTCAAGGAGTCAATTCAAAAAGTTACTCTCAGAAAGGCTCATTGCACAAAGTTATTGCCTGTGCTAAGGTTCCAGAATGTTTTTATCCTCAAAGTTGCTTTGAATCATGGCAAGCTACCAAAACTTCAGAACATCTGAAGTCCAAGTCTGAGAACTCAACTGGAATGGGAATGTGAACTTGACACCCTAACTTGCAGTAGAGGATTCTCACCAGTGCTGACCTCAAAATCCAATGTGTCTGCCTCTTGTACAAAATGTTGTGGATGTTACAGTAATAAGCTGTTTTCTTGTTTGTATCTCACTGAATAAGCTCTATGTAATGTGCTTAACAACATCTGAAAGAGAATGATTTTGAATGTACAGAATGATGAGAGTTTATCATTGCTGGTATTAGTAATCCTGGTTGTCATAGAAGAGCACAGATGGATTTAAGTTGTTCAACACAACATGTCATCTTCTGTTAATATAATTTCACATCAGGTTAGTCTCTGTTCAATTCTATTCAATTCAATAGTACTTTATTTGTTAGGGCAGCGCATGAGCTAGATTGTGGTCTAAGCCTGCCTTTAATACGATTGGTTCATTTAGGAATTTAGCCTTACTGCGGTGCAGCAAACAGACTAGTTGTAGGTTTTTAAATTAAAAAACTTGATGCTCATAGCATTTACAAAAAGTTAAGTAAAAAAAGGAGAATTCTTAATTTGCCTTTAATATTAATGTTCCTGTGTTCCTTTGAGTAGGCTACTGACAGTTTTTTAAGCCAACTAGAAATGGTTGTGTGCTTTACAGAGAATAGCAAATACTTCAGCTAAATATGTTCTCTGATATCTGGTATGGGTCTAGTCTGTTGAATACATTTCAAATAATCTTTGAAACTCACCATATCTTTCTTTAATAATTGCTTTTACTACTTGCTGTCTCTTAAAATTCCTGCATTTCTCACCACAGTTACATTCATTGTTTGGCTTACAAGGTGACTGGAGGGTACTTTTTGAGACAAACACCAATTAGAAACAGTAGTTAGCACCCCAACAGTGAGATAATCCCTCTGGTTTTCTGTTTTTCAAGTAGAACATGCTCAACTCAGATGTGACATCATTCCCAGATGCAACTCTGGAAACAAATTGAATGCAGCATTAACCTGGTGTATGGGGGGGAAAAAAGATCCCAAATTCTACTGGTTCTCCAACTTGCAGCTGAATGCTGTCAATTGGGTGAAACATCTTTCCAATTAATGTTCTACAGATGTTAACTGCAAGACTTTAACCAATGTTTCTTACACAGAAAAAGAACTGATGCTTAGAGAAATAAAATTATTTCTAAAAGTCTCAGTTGGCTAGAAGTTGGATGTTTTTAAATGAAATAGTACATACAGATAGCCTAGCAACACAAACTGCTTTAATGGGGTGAATTGGTCTGAAATCTTGGGGGTTTGAGTTGAGTTGTTGCTCTGCTTAGCAGTGATCTTGACTCTCCAATGAGAACCAGTCTCTACAAACTAGCAATGCTTTCACTGCTTATTTTAGCTCATATTCATACAACCAAATATAAAAAGTCAATAAATACAAAATTCAAAGGGGTTGATAATTGCAAAATAGGAATCAAACTGGAGTATTACCTCATGTCTCTGAAAGTAAACATTGCCCAGGTGCAGTATGGATGAAAGGACTCTGAAGGTGGCCGACTGGTCCTCAGGGGTGAAGTGAAGGATTTCCATGGCAGAGAGCAGTCGTCGGAAATCATCTGCATCGCTCTTTCCTCTTATCAAACAGTCCCCTCCCTTTATTCAGAGACAGAGTTCAAACTGAAGAGGGAACTGAATAAAATGATCTTCAAGGAAGACACTGTGTTGCTCACTATGTTCTACCTGGTTGAGGTAATAGTAGGTTTCAGCATCTTGCAGGTAGAAAGCTTGTTTCTGCTGAGAAGGAAGACCTGCCAGCATCTCGTAGAAGATGTGATAGTTCCTCTCATCTTTGGCCTAAAGCAGACATCAGCAGATCATTCTATGGCCAAGTACAGGAGATAAAGACATTATGCTGTATCTGTTTCGGAGGATGTTACCTGGAAGACAATACGGGACTTTTCCAGCAGATACTGAGAGGTTATGGCACCACTGATTACACCACTAGACAAACAGGGAAAGGGGAAAAAATAACACATAAATAGGATGACAAAGAAGTTGTGGTACAATCAAAATTTCTGTTCCATACTCACTCCTCCAGGTAGACTTCTATGTATTTCCCAAAGCGGCTGGAATTATCGTTTCGCACAGTTTTGGCATTTCCAAAAGATTCCAGCAGAGGCGCTGCCTCAAGGATCTACCAGGCGTTCAAACACAAAGCAAATCAAACACCTTTAGCAAATGAGCTAAACAACTAATCTATTCAGAACAACCTATTCTAAATCAAACATGTCCATCGCTTGGTGGAATGTTGAATGAGATTAAGCAGTGTTAATATTGCGTCGTTACTGTGGTAATTGATTAGCAGTTGTGTAAATGCTGTAGCACTGTATGCAGTATACATCACATGTGAGAGCTATGGTGCTCATATTGCAAAATATTAGCTGGTGACCAAACAGTAGTCAAGTTATTAACTGGAGCATTTTTTACCTAAGGCAACATATCGTCCTAGACCAATCAAATGCAAATCTTTACAGAAAAGTATGATGGAGAAATAATAAAACTCTGCATGATTTCTCTATCATTCCTTATAAAGTAAGTGTGAGGAAACAGAAGTTAAACTTATAGGCAGATCTTGGATAGCTTACTTTAACTGTCCTATGTATATACATCCATTTGAATTAACTAACTACCAGTCAGTTTGTGCACAAATTTCCTTAAGCGCTCTGTCCCAAACAACTGAGTCTGCTTAAAGTGGTAAAAAATAACCAAGATTTTGTTTTGTTTGAGATCGGCAAACTACCTAGAAAGCAGGCAGATGCATATGTGTTACATTTTAATGTCAACCACAATGAAGAAAAAGAAAATATCTTAATCTGATGTGCACTCAAGACCTTTTAGCTTCACAGACCATTTTCATGCAAAAAAAACTTAACAGCTGATAAGACAATGTGTACATTAATGTTAAAGTAGGATTAATAAAACAAGGTCACAACAAAACACAGCAACTGTAATTGCTAATTAACAGAAGTGAGACATGAGACATGAAGAAGTGATGATTACCTCAATCTTTCCTCATGAAAAGCCATCATAGATTAAAAACAAAAAAAAAGAAAAATGTTTATGTAGTGAGGGATTACAGATCCACATAATTTGGTTTATCAAAGACTATAAATATCAGTTTGTGCATGTCAGGATGTGGGCTCATACCTGTTCCACAGGATTTGACTTGTGATCTATTGCAGCCAGGTAGCGAAGCACTAGTTTGGTGGCCTCTGTTTTTCCAGACCCGCTCTCCCCACTAAAACACAGCAAAACACAGTTACCACCGATCAACATATCCATCGATAACTTTTTATAGGCAGTCTTTATACTCCTCTAAAAGGAAGTAAACATATAGTGTCTTGCAAAACATACACATCCCTTGATTTTTTTTTTACATTTTATTTTTATTTGCCCTTTCATTTCATGAGATAGACTAACAAAAACCAGAGCATTATTGTACAGAAGAAGGAAAATTAGCGTGAAAAGAAAACTGATGTTCACAGACGCTCCTCATTCTAATCTAAGCGTGAGCTGTTCTAAAAAGAAAAAAAAAGTCATAATGTCTAGACTTGCAACAATATTAGAATCACTTCTTAAATAACTTGCAGCTATAACTGCAGAGTAAAGGGATTAATTAACTTAATTATTATGCACATTAATTATTATGTGCAAGTCTGTCACATAAAATCTCAATATATTACATATGCAATTGAAACCAGATGCTTACATACAGCGAATAAAAAGACACATACACCTTTTTTTTCTTGGACCAAACTTCTCCTGTTTTAGGCCAGTTAGAATTACCAACATTATGTCAGTATGTCAGATTTATTTATTAATATCTTTAAAATCAGAACTTTACATACTTTTCCCCAGTATTTGGTAGCATTGCTTTTGTACTGCATGGCTTGGGTCAAATGTTCTGGGTTTCCTTCCACAAGTTTCTCACAATAGTTTGCTGGACTTCTGGCCCATTCCTCCTGACAGAATGTTTGTAACTTAGTCAGGTTCATAGGCCACGCATTTTCAGATCTGCCAATAAATTTCTATAGGACTGAGATCAGGGTTTTGTGATGACCATGCCAAAACAATGACTTTGTTGGTGTTAGGTAACCACTTTAGCTGTATGTTGAGAGTCATTAACCATTTGGAAGACCAATTTGTGCACAAGCTTTAACTTCCTGCCTAATGTCTTTAAATGTTGCTTCAATATTTCCACATAATGTTCTTTCTTAATGATGCCATCTATGTTGTGAAGTGCACCAGTTACTCCTGCAGCAAAACAACCCCACAACATGATGCTGCAACCCCTATGCTTCACAGTTAGGATGGTGTTTCCTGGAGTGTGTCCAGCTGTCTCCCTTTCTCCTCCAGATTTAACGATGGTCATTATGGTCAAACAGTGCCACTTTAGTTTCATCAGACCACAGGATATGTCTCCAAAATGAAAGGTCTTTGCCCCTGTGAGCATTTGCAAACGGCATTTTGGCTCACATCTTCACAAGGTCTTTGGCTTTGCTCTGAGGTAAATATGCACATTTCTGACCATAACATGTGTATCTCTGGGACATAGAACCCGTCTCCTTTTTGAGCGGTGTGATGGTTGGCCATTCCTATTATGCCTATACTTGCATAATTGTTTGAACAGATGAATGTGGTTCCTTCATGCATCTAGTAGTTGTTCCCTAGGATGAACCAGACTGTTGCAGCTCCACAATTCTCTTACTGATATCTTGGCTGATTTCTTTTGACTCTCCAATCTTGCCAAACAAGAAAGGAGTGTGTTCCAGGTGTGGACTAAAAATACATCCAATGGTGTGACTCCAAATAACTCAAATGTGCCAGTTAACCTATCAGAAGTTTCCAAAGTCATGATATCATAATCTGGGCTTCCCTTCATTATTTAAAGAGACAGTAATCATTCTGTATGTAAACTTCTGATTTTGAAAACCTTAATAAATAAATCTCTGACAGATTTTTCCGCTCATTATTGTGTCATTTAGCAATTAGAAATAAAACAAGAGAAGTTTGGTCTGATTTAACTTCATAAAGTGAGAAAAAAATGGATGTATCTTTTTATTTGGAATATGTGAACTTCTGGTTTCAACTGTAAATACTTACGTGTGACACTGTATGAGTGTTAATTAGTGGATATCAAACTGAAACCCCAAAAGGTCCCTCATAATTTTCTCATCTAGAAGAGGAAATGTGTCTTTTTATAACAACCCTGCTATCTTTGCAATATAAAACATAAATCGCCTCAAAAAGCCAAAAAAAAAAGCGTAAAATTTCTTTACTTAAAGACTCCAGTTACTTGATCATCATTATCGCTCTGTTGGTGCTCATTAAGTATTTGGCTTAATTGACTAAGTTACATGAACACAGCCTTAGCTCTCATTAGGCAAAGACTCAATTCCACTTTTAAATTAATGTATCTGAAACGGTCTCTGACATGCAACTGTGCCAACACACAAACACCCAGTGCTGTACCACTGGCAAGAGATAAGCACTAAATACCACCATTATGCACACCACACCAAGGGAAGGTAGAATGGTGTGTGTTTTTGTGTGTTAAGAGACTGTGGCACCTTCACAACTTTCCAGCATAAGGTTTTGGCTCACAGCCTGCTTGGCTAAGAATCAGGCCATTAATGGTCACTGAACACTAGACCTCAGTTAGCCCTTGACACGCACTCGCTGACACACACGCACACACAGACCAATAGTCCACACACAAGATTCAGACCACTGAAACCCAATCTGCTCCTGGCCCAGACCTTATTGGGCTTCCCTTACAGGTGTCTCTTTCCAAATATGGCTAAAGTGTTCGAGTCGTGTGAGAGGTCTTTTCTGCTAATTTCTACACAAACACAAACCGTAAAGTAACCTCTAAACCCCTAGAGTAATAACTAAATGATACAACACGCCTTTAGAGCTACATGTTAAGAAATTTAAAAGTAAAAAAAAAAAAAAAAAATCCAGTATAATTTGATTGACTGCATTTGGCTTATAGTACTAATTTATAAAAAGTGAAAATCACCTACTTTAATTTAAGGAGAAAGAGAGAAAATTTCTTACCTGATTATTATGACCTGGTTTTGTTTGGCATCCATCATTTTGGAGTAAGCAGCATTTGCTATGGCAAACAAATGCCTGCAAGATAAAAAGTCATCAGTCGAAAGTCAATTGAACACGTGAAATCAGAAATGAACAAAAAGTGCCAGATTATTTCTTTTTTGATATTTTCAACTAGAAGCTCCTTCTTCGCAACTGCAGTATGGACTGACATACTGAAGTTGCTAATCCTGTCCACACAATTAGCTTTATGTTGAGATACCCAATATGATTTTATAACCATTTTTATTTTTTTGTAGTACATTTCTAAGTGACTGTTTTGCTGTTAATTACTAATATCTTGTAACAGTCAAAATTTGTCATACCAAGGTCAATCCTTTAAATGTATGCATACTGACAAATTCTTGTCTTTTCTGTTTGTTTTGCCAGCTTGATATGTCCACATTAGTGTGAACTTGACTTACGGAGGGTGTTCTCCCAGAGCACGACCCTTGTACAGGAGCACAACGTCAGTCCCATAAATGTTGTACATCTTGTAGGGATTAACAGACACCAGTATGCTACCTATGTATGTCTGGAAGAGATGAGCAAAGAGTGACATAAGATGAGTAATGGAAGTGAAACAAAGTTAGACAACTGAATAAACAAATTTAAATGGTGCTGTGGAAAAAGAACTGGCACCTTACAGATTTCTTGTTTTTGTCTTCTCACCATATTTAAATGTTTCAGATCATCAAGCATATTGTTACATTAGACAAAGATAATCTAAGGAAACATAAAATGCAGTTTTCAATTTATTTTTGTAATTATTCAAACTATGGCCAGGTTGGTATGGTTTGCTTTCATTCCTTCATTGTGTGTTTAATCTGGTTATTACTCTGATCTTGAAACCTATTTGATGATCTGAAACATGAATGTGAAAATACAAAAACAAGCATGAAAAAAGGAAATCCTTAGGGGGTAAACAATTGTGCATCGTACTTTATAGACATTTAGAAATATGAAATCTATTGCTTTATGTATGTTTGAGAGCATTTTTAAATACATACGTAAATAAGCTGTCTGTCAAACCTTCTCCTTAAATTCAGCAAAACAGGCCCTTCGTGCATCTCTCTAAAAAGAAATGGAATGCAGATTTGTCATTGAGATTTTTTTTCAGTATTTGTTGTATGACACTGCCTGATGTTAGAGTGGACAGTTTTTACATTTTTGCATCAGTTTACATCAGTCTCAGGAATGACTTTGGTGTTCTGAGTAATAAAACTAAGTATAAAACTTACTCTAACTGAGTCATGTCTTCCACACCATCTTCCTCTCTGTACTCCCGGTGAGTGATTGTGGGCATGCTCCTGATTGAGTACATCTATAACACAGACATATGTAGACAGAAATCAGGACATGACGTAAGGACACAGGCCTGTACTCAACAAATATGAACACTTTGTTTTGAACAGAATTTGAATTTACTTTTTTCTCCTCAAAGATTTTAGAATCTTTTATGACCTGTGCAGCTGCTGGTTTACCACCCATCAGTCATGTTATACCTTATTTGCTACCTTATTTACTCATCCTTACTTGAAGCTAAAATATTTTTGACCTTAAAAAACCCATCAACCAATGCACAGTAACTGGTGCAAGTTTCCTTCTTTTTTAATTGATTTTATGCAGGTCATAATTGCTGTATAAATATTATCCATCATATATTTGGGGTATCATGACAGCTTCAGCTATACTAGTTGGTTAAAGTGTTTGTTCTAATGTAGTAGATTATTACCTTGTCATACCATTGTCCCTGTGGTTCCCCCTCTCTGTTAAGATTCCACTGCCCTGGTTGCTTCCCCTCATGTCTTTGTCTCATTAGACTCTGGGGATGTTCAGGGAGCTCTCCATCTCCGTACATGGACCACTTGTTGAGGTTCTGCACAGTCCCATGAGGGAGAACCCTCTCTGCCCCCCACACATCCAGATCTTCCTGCATGACTTCAGCTCCTGAGCCATGTGCCCAGTGCTGTTCAGGTCCAGCTCCCTGGACATTTGGTGATACTACAGCATATGAAGGGAGGCGGAAAGAGGTCCCCTGTAGATGAGATTTCCGTAAAGCACCAGAAAGGTTAAGGGGTTGTGGAGTGCTAGGCGCCCCAAGCCGTGTCATAATATTACCTTCAGGGAGACGGTAATTTGCTCCACGAAGGTTTGGGTTCTTTGATAATGCCTTTGACAGGTCAAGCGATTGAGGGGAAGAAGTAGCCTGGGAATGTGTCACGAGTGTTCCATCTGGCAAGCGGTAGGAAGAAGATCGGAGGTTCTGGTTGCGAAGAGCATTAGAGAGATCAAGTGAACGTTGCTCAGAAGTAGCAGCAGAGCCAGGTTGCCTCAACAGTGCTTTGTTTGGCAGATTGTAAGAAGCACCACGAATGTTGCTGTTTAACAAAGCACCAGAGAGTAGAGGGCTTGAAGGATTTTCAGGTTGATTTCTTGAAAACAGAGATGATCCTTCTGGTAGCTGAAACTTTGCCTTGCGGAGATTTGCATTCATCAGAGCACTGGACAGCCCAGGTGAAGAGGATAAATCCTCAGGACTCTCCATCTTTTCTCCTGGACGTGTAAGAAGTGATCCATCTGGTAAACGATAAGAGGCCTTTCGGACATTTGCATTAAGAATAGCAGAGGAAAGCATGGGGGAGGAAGACACAGGGGCTGGCTCATTTCTAGTAACCAAAGTTCCATCTGGCAACCTATATGTAGCTTTTCGTACATTAGAGTTTAACAGGGCAGAAGACAACATAGAGGAAGACAGGGGGGAGGGACCTGGAGCAAGTTCAGCAGGTTCATTTCTGGTGACCAATGAACCATCAGGTAGCCTGTAAGTAGCTTGACGTAGATTTTGGTTCTGCAGAGCATTGGAGAGCACAGATGGGGAATGGCTTCCATTACCAGCAACAACTCCAACATCATTTGTACCTGTAACTTCAACAGGGCCCTTAGACATTGTCAAAGCACCACTAGGAAGCTTGAACATCGATCCTTGGATTTGGGAAGTTCGTAGTCCACCAGAGAAAAGTGGGGAGCTACCTCTAACACTTCCTTGTGGAGATGTGATGGAAGCTGGAGCTGGTGAGACTGAAGCTGGAGACAGGTGTCGCTGAAAAGGGGGTGCAAAGGAAGCATTACGTAGCTGAGAGGTAAGCATAGCGGTGGACAAGTGTGGAGAGGAAATTGGAGAGGGGGGTGGAGGTGCTGCTGTTTGAGGGGGAGACAGGACAGTTGCATTGAGATTGGCACTGTGCTGTAGAGGGGATGAAAATGAGGCGGTGCGTAAATGAGAATTCTGCACCAAAGCAGTGGATAGACCCTGAGGCCCATATGGATTTACCATCTGGGTATCTTGTGCAATGACTGATTCCTTCCCCTGCACTCCAGGTATGGGAGAAGGGATCCTTTGTAAAGGTGTTGTATTGCCAGCATTGTGCAAATAAGGATTATGGAGTGTCCGTCCCAAATTAGGGGATGGTGGTAGTTGTTGAGGGAGAACTTGAGAACCTGGTAAAGCATTGGTCAGCATGGGGGATGGGCCTGGTTCCATCAGTGTGTAGTTATGCTGAGTAATGCTTTGTGATGGTAGGTGGACACCATAAGCAAGGTTAGACTGAGGAACAGGAGGCTGAAAAGAAGCTGGCCCCAGACTGTGGGGTCTCATTGATCGATGGGGTAAAGGAGAAGCTGGGTGAGACATATGGTACATGGGTGAGGCAGAGCGGGAGGGCAGAGGAGATCTACGTTGCAGGGGCTGTGGAGATTTGGGCCTACTCTGGAGCCTTCTGATTGATGGCTGGGGAGAAATAGGACCACTCTGTTTTAGGGATGGCTGGGGAGATACTGGGGGCACTGCTGGAGAAGCCCTGAATGACTGCCTTGACTGAAGAGATGGCTGGTTTCTGGGCATTCGTACTAAAGGCTGTCCCCGACCTACAGGTCTGTGGAAGGCTCCTTGGGCAGCACCAGATCGTTTGGTTTCCCTTAAACCTGCAGGCCGAGAGCTTGATCTAGCTAGCATAGGTGTTCCAGAACTTATTTCTCCTGAAGGTGAGGCAGGGCCTCTAGGTATAGATGATCTAAATGGGGCTACTTGCTGAGTTACAGGGGGTCCAGCTCTACTGCGTCTTTGTAAATAGGGATTAGCTGGTGAGGGTTTCACAGCTCCCATTGGAACATGGCTTCTCACTCCAGGACCTCCTCTCAGTCTGCAGGTAGAGGACCGGGTTGGGAGGGGTTGAGCAGAGACACGTGATGGGGAAGGTGAAGGGGAACGATGGGGAGAAGCTGGGCGGAATGACTTTGGTGGAGAACGACATGCTTCAGGTAGAACTGGGCTCCGCCTTTGTGGTGAGGGAAGTGGTGGAGAAGGGGAACGCCTCATCATGGATGTTTGTTTTCTCCCTTTAAACAAATGTGGTCTCATAGGGGGCAGATGTACTGCATCTGGAGGGGGTTGCTGTCTGAAAGATAATCTGGGGGAAGAAGGTGGACTTTGTCTTTTTCTTAGCGATCCTTGGGGAGAAGCCTTAGGGCTAGAAAGTGGGGAATGGGGTCTGACAGTGGAGGGACCCCTGCGTAACCCAATTCCCCTTCTTCCTTGTTTCAAGGATTGTTGGGCTCTTACTGACATCCCTCTCCTATAGTTTAGTGGAGAGGTAATGGGGCTTGATGTTCTATGCCATTCAACTGGGGATGTGGGTCTTTGGCTTACCATTGAGGCCTGGTGAGTATGCCTTTGTAAGCGAGGAGAAAAGTAAGGTTCTGACTGAAAACCTGATTGTTGGTCCATTCGATGTGGTGAGATGTGGGGTAAAGGAGGCCCTTGTACCCTTTGTGATCCTGGTCTCACTGATAGCTGTGGAGAAAGAAGGGGACTAATTTTTCGCACTTGTACCGGGGAGATCATTGGTGAATGCATTGGTTGCTGCATTTGTGTAGTTCCAGGTGAGATTTGCCCCAACTGAAATATTTGGAGGTCCTGTTGTAGGGGTGCTTGGTATACGTGGGAGGAAAATTGTGGGGATATGGCAGATGGAGACAAGTGATTAGGAGGAACAGTAAAAGGGACATGAGTTAGCTGAGGAGAAGGAAGGTACTCTTGATGATTGCTTATAACTGTTGGGTAAATAGAGTCTCCAAGAGGAGTGGCAGGAAGTTGCTGATTTATGTCAATGGGCAAAGGAGACTGTGCAGAAAGGTATGCTGGAATGGGGTGGTCAAATTGTACATCTGACAGAATTTCCTGATTATTGAGAGCCAAGGATGGATTGGTAGGAGGATATATTTGGGAAGAGGGTTGAGTGTGAAGAGGAGGCGGTGGAAAAGTTTCGACTTCTAGTCTCTCTTTTCCAAACAGCATAACCTGGGGCCTTGGGACTCTGAACTGTTCTGATGAAAATGGTTCAGCTAGTGGGGAGGAAAACTGCTCCTGTCCATATAGCTGTCCTGTCTCAGCTGGATTCAGCCAAGGAGTCATAGTGACGTGTTGCTGATAAGGGTTGTGCATTTGAGCAGTTTGTGCATATGCCAGCATTGGGTCATTATATAGCCCTGAGACTGCATCAAAAGTGCCACTCAATATGCCATATGAGTTAGACATACCATAGTTAGAAGCCATGTTGTGGTCAAAATAATCCACATATTGCTCAGGGTGATATGAGTCATGGAAACCATACATGGCATCATCATAATAACCATATGTGTCTGGCTCTATAGAGTACAGAAATCCATCTTCTCCATAGTAATAATCTGCCACTTCATCGTCATAGTAGTCTTCATATTCATCATCGTAATACCCATATGGGTAACCATAGTTATCTACATCATCATCATCATAGTAAAGCTCATCATCATAGTAGAAGTTGCCCTCATCATCATAGTAACCAAACTCATCATCCCACTCTTCATCGTCATAGTAGATTTGGTCTCCATAAGTATCAGTTGGCTCATAGTCAAATGTTTGTCTTTCAAAGCTTTGTGGTCCCCACCTGTTCCGGTAGTCTTCTTCATATCCATAATTATCATCATACTCATAAGCCCCATTGTAATAATGTGTGTCCCCCCTTCTTGTATCCCTGCTAGCATAGGATAGATTCTTTTTTCCTTGTCGTCCTGCTCGTCCCCCAAGGCGACCATGACCCATAGAAGACAGGAATCTACCTGTCAACCAGTTAGTTGTTGCAGCCATCCTACCAACCATCCAGCTTTTACTCTTAAACCCCTCTCCTGTTTTCTTTTTTCCAAACATACCTTTGAACTTTCCACCTAATCCCTTTGCCTCAGATGCCATTTTATTACCCTTAGTGCCTAAACTGGATAGATTCAATGTCTTTTTAGATTCTTTAGGGGCATCCTCTTTTTTGTTAAACAAGCTAAAACCAGACAAACCAGGTTTTTTGTCAGCAGACCCAGATTTCCCCCCAAAGCCAGCAAAAAGCTTGCTGTTGCCAAGAAGTGGTTTACTACCAGAAGGGGGTTTCTTTTTTTTTGAAAGCCGTAGAAAGAGGCGAGAAGTACTTTTAAGGTTTCGCTTTGGTTTTGCTTTATCTGCCTGTTTAGAAGGTAGGCTAAAAGGAGAAGACTTTCCTGCAATGCCTGAGAGGGCTTTGGAGGCTCCTTTAAGGTGAGATGTTGCATCTACTTTTTTAACTAAATTCTTCTTTTGCCCCTCTGCAGCCAAGCCCATCATGCTCTTAGAGGCTCCTTTGAGATCACTCATCTTTTTTAGATTGACTGCATCCATGCCTTTTTTCTCTTGTGGCTTTCTCTTTGGATTACCTTCATCCTCATCATCAGGGGAAGAGCGTTTAGGCTTCATAGCCATAGCTTTGGATGCCCCTTTTAGAGCTGCCTTGCCTTTACCTTTATCCCCCTTGACTGCCTTCTTGGTTACTGCCTCTTCTTCACTGTCACCACTTTCCTGTTCCTCAGACATAACCTCTTCTTCTTCCTCCTCTGAACCTTCTTCTGACTCACTGACAGGTTTCTTTCCTTTTCCCTTCTTCCCATCATCTTTCCCCTTAACCTTTGCCGGTGGCTCAGTATCCTTTTTACCACCTTTTTTATCATCTTTTGCTCCCTTCTTGTCATCCTTTCCTCCCTTCTTTGGCTCATCTGACTTGCCTTTCTTGGCAGCTGATTTTGAGTCACCTTTCTTTGGTGGCATGGTGTCTTCTCAGGTCCTTCCAAATTAGCTGAAGCTCCCAAAAATATTGCAAAAGCAGGTGAGTATGAAAAAGCCAATATTTTTTAACAGCACTAACATCCTTTCATCTGCTTCGATCACAAGTTTGTATTGCCTTTTCCACCATATGATTTGTCCCTCTGAAAACCTTTGAAAGTACTTGGAAATGCCTTTTTTCCTCGGTCAGTTGCTCTAAAAAGTACCCTTAGACGAACCCAAACCACGTTCTGTTAAAACATGATCTAGTAATGGAGTTGAAATCTCAGCCATCAGTGCTCACTCGCATTACAGTTCTCCTTTAATTGCCAGAAAAAGTTGCTGTGTAAATATAACGAGGAAGAAACCTGTCCAGTAGTGTCTCCAGTTTAATCCATTTGTTCCTTGAAGTGCAAAGTGCATCTCTAATTCAAAAACAAAGGTAGCATCCAATGTAAGATCCTGTTCTTTTATGTGTCTGTAAGTAACCTCCCAGGGTCACACGATGAATAAATTATCCTCCCATTCCAGTGACAGAGTCAGTGTAGTCCTTTGTCTAACGTTCACTATAAATCCTGTCCATGAGCCTGACAGGGAATCCTCATCTTGGCGGCCACTCCAACTTTTGCAGCAAGTCCCTCTAACAAGGAGAGCAAACGTGAGTGTAATGGTGTGAGCCCCAGTATTCTCTTTGTTTTAGAGTGAGTGTCCATGTGTGTTTCATCTATGGTTGTATCCTCCCACATCCACGTCAGCTTGCCTTTGTGACCTCCAGCAACCTTTTGCATATCTCTCTGGTTACTGAAACCCTCATTCTAATGTTTCCATCAATTTGACAGCTTGTTTTTTTTTTTTTTCAATCTATCTACAATCAGAAATGAGCCTATGTGCTGTTTGTCTTCACGTGCATGTGCAATCTGAGTGAGCATTACCTTTTAAAGCTGCAAAGGGCACCTTAATATAGCAGGTATACTATCTTGGTGTAACCATATCTACTGGTTCACTTGTGAATGAATAATGCACGATGGCTGAGCTGTTGCTAAACTGTGTCTGAGCGGCAAAGGTACTCTCAGCCAAAAGATGCCCATCAGTAGCAGGATGGATCACAGCTGGGAATGATGCATGATACAGCACTCACCCGTCCAACACTATTAGCTTATCCCAATAATGCATGCAGAGGCCACAACTGTTGCACAGGAAGATATACAGGATTCATATCATAAATTAGATGCACAAATAAAACAGAAATAAGTATACACTTTTATTTTATTTTAAAAATATATTCTTACTTGACAATATAAACATTTAACATGCACAACTACAACTATTACACCCCTGAAGTTTTAGTCAGTTGTTTTTACTGACTTGTCATGTTGCCTATTGTTGTTAATAGATGCCAATCTATAACCTTGTGGGCAGCTTAAACTAGATACTAGAAAGCAGAAACTATAAAACAATATCTGCCTTTCTAGTAGGTTATGTGCTTTAAAAACATAAACATGGGTGTGTGTCTCTCAGACTGAACTTCAGGGTGTAACATGGCATTGGGAACTGATTGAGTACAGCTGGGCGTTAGCTCATTGATGATCGACTGAGGCTCATTCATCGATGATGGGCTGATATTCCAGGAGGTCATCTCAGTGGCAGAGATGAATGTTTAATGGGTGCCCTGTGTTCCTCCTACGCAGATAGGATGAAACATTCATCACAGGCTCCTCTAAATATATCACGACAGGTCAATCAACCCTGGCCTGCTTGTGCACAAACAAACAGCAATAAACAAATAAGATTTAAGTCAAAGGTTGACGGCGAGGTGCCAAAGAGCAGATGAAGGATAAATTATTTTCTATCTTAATCTGGTACAGTCAAATACAGTGCTATCCATATCTCTTAACCTTTAAATATAATATCAGGTTATAATAATGTTGAATGTGTTTTCTTGGGATTTCTATTAACAAAAAATATATTGTGTAAAGAAAAGAAATTGAAACATCTAAAGGTGATTTTGTGGAACATGAGATCCTGTAATATTGAAGAATGTGTGCCACATATGATACAGTATAGAGCCTATATGTAGTGAACATTGGGGTGGAATTCATGGTGTTCTGCTGTCTCAGGAGTAGCTACATTACTTTTTCATGACATCACTGCCTCATTTTATTCAATTTTTTTCATATAATAGGATCAACTGACCATCGGAGATTGAATTATTAAATGCTCTATGTATGTCCCCTAGTAGTCCCTAGGGTTTCATTAAACATTTGAAGCCACTAGCCTTCCCAGAGAAGTGAATTATTTCCACAGAGTTACATGAGATTATGTACTGGCTGTGATGTTTGAGTCACAGCCAGATAATTCTGTATCTGTATTCCACACAGTTTTGTGATAAAATGTGAAAAGCTAGAGCTGATAAGAAACAGTGTTGACCTGTAATAAGTATTGAGCTGAAATCTGTATCACATTTCCCCAGGAGCAGTGACCACAACAATCCGGTACATGTCCTGCAGGCTGAGCAAGTAACGGTAGCAGACACTGGTATCAACTAACTACAGACACAGATAAGGGGTTATTCATGATGAGCAGGTACAGGGAAAAGTTCAAAAGTTCCTTGGTCCACATCAGATATATCCACCCAGAGTCACTGAATAGTGTTATTCAACAAACATGTAAAACAACACATGTAAACTATAGGGCATGTTTGATAAGAATCTTCTGTTTATGGTCAGATGAATAAGTGAACTGATGGTGACCAGATCAATGGCAGAGATAGCAGAGGTGGAAACAATAGCAGAAAGCGGGTACTGAGTGGAAGTGAAAACAAGAAAGGGAAAGAAATGAAGCATCAACAAAAGAAGAACATAGATGGTAGCAAACAGTTGTATCATAACAACTAAAAGTGAGATTTTGAGTTATTATAGTGAAACTGTAGATACTGGGAGTGAAATGAAGGTACCAGTGGAGAGTGAGAGAACGTAACCAAGAGTTTCTGCCTCTTTATGCAAATCACCAACAAGCACACACAATGTCGATCCAGGTATGTAATGAAAACTGCTTGTGATGTTTGAATGAATGATGTGAATTACCAGAGGTGACTCTACATATAACTTCTGCTCTTTACAGTTTATCAGAGGACTAAAAACACTATGCATGCATGAGCATGAGATTCTATAATTAAACTTTATTGGAGATTACACTTGTAAAAATTCCAGGTAATACATTTATTTATTTATTATTGTTTCAGTTTCAATTTATAGATTTAGGCAAGAATACAAAATAAAAAATCAGAAAATGTGCAAGTTATTTTTAAATACTTACTGCATAGAATAGGACTTCACAATATATCACAATTATCAGTGCATGCAATATTAGTATCACAAAGGACTATTAAGAATAGAATAATTGTTTGATAATGTATTCCAAGAATCACTAGTTTACACTTTACATGTCAACAAGATATTACACCTTTTGAATGGAGTCTCACTGCAAGTGAGGTTCAGAATCTTTTTCCAAAAAACATTTCTCTCATAAACCCTTCAACGTCAAGCCACCTCTGAGCTGCCACTGCCATTTATTACTCACAAGTGGAGACAGTAATATCCTGCACAACTGTGAACTTCCAGAAATGAAGTCAACAGTGGGGGATGACAGGAAGTCTCCCCATACCATTCTTTTCAAAACAATAATAACAGTAACTGGCAATACTGTTGTTGGCCAAGGAAATGCTTCAAATTTGAATCATATATATCGCCTTCTTATTCTCCTCATTGGTACACTTTTACACTTTCAGATCCTGAAGATGGCTGGTTGCACAAACCATAGGTCATCAATACTCTTCAAGTGGCGAAGCTAGCTTGCCTCTTGGCAAATTAGCTGAGTTCTACAAATAAATGTTGCTGTTGCATGATTTCCCAACACTGTGCAGCTCCAGTGTAGGATTACATTCTTTTTTTAAATTGGGCCTTTAGTGTAATGCAAATATATAACAAGCTATGTTATTTGGTTAATTAGTTGGATTCAAGTAGCTGGCCTGTAATTAATGCTTGAAAGACCAATATTTTATCAAGCTCGTTAGCAACAGCGTTAACTTCACAAGGGTAATGGGTGGCGCTCCTTTAGTTTCCACATTATGGCTATCTGTGTTTTTTTGCAACAACAGATATTTCCGAACAGCTAAATTTGTTTTTATATTTTTTGAGAAGTGTGGTAGCCCTCTTTCAGCCAGCAGTATACATCAAGTGGGGGAGGGGCATCACTGTGATACACTACTCTCCATACAGCCAGTAAGGTCAACTCCTGCTCTTTTCTGGCATATCATTAAACACTTGGAATGTTGAACCCGATACATTTTAAAACCTTGGTATACCCTGATACCAGTAACTGGGCCATGCTTACTGAACACATGACCGTGGATCAAATGAAATATCTAAACAAAGACACTGAACCATCCAGCGTCCAAGAAATCAATGACAACAAGAGCACAAGAAGAGCATCAGGGCCTCAAGTGTGCTTAGCGTTTTTCTTAATGTGAAAATAAGTTGATGCTAACAGACAGATGATGCTAACATTTGATGGACACTTAGGAGGTGTAAAGTTTGTCTTAATTTGATTATATCTGCTTACTTGTGGTCAGATGTTGGGATGACTACAGAACCAACTTAACTGTTCCAGCTGCTAATACAAAAACCAGCAGGAGTTGGAAAAACATACTTGTTAACCATGCTAACAATCATTAGCAATGCAAGCCAATAACAATCTGTTTCTCTGTGTTTCGTGCATTTAAACACTGCAGTGGCACATTCATTACCATGGTTTATACAGTAACTGTGTGTGTGACCAGTTTAATGAGATGCATACTGTCAAAGGTGCAAATAAACAGTCTGCAGCTATATTGGATTTTGAGGTAGGGATTGGAGAGGAACCTCAGACTTCTCAAGTTGGGATTTGAACTTCAGGGAGTCCTCCATCTTATTTGTAAGAGCAGGAACAGAGAAATTCTGACTTCCGAATTTAAATGGGATGCATTAATATCTCAAAGAAAACAAAGATAAGAAATATAAAACAAGCATGTGAAAACTACAGAAGAAAATTATGTGATATTTCAAAACATTAATTTAACTATGAATTGTGAAAATGTGAGAAGAAAAATGACTGACATAAAGAATGAGGAAGAAAGAAAGAGTGATGTGGGTGATACAGGTAAACCTTAAGACAGAACATGAGACAGTAGACTTAGGTTTCGTAAAAGCCTTTACACTCCATTCAGGTCTTAACCTTCACTCTCAGGTTATCCTGTGACTTGATAATGGAGAAGCATCAACTTCTAAGATGTTAACACATCAAAGAGCTGCCTTGGACTTCAAACACACTTCCTGCATCATATTAGTTTAATGTAATGAAATATCTGGACATTTGATGGAAATGTATCAGAACCAGTTTGAATATTTGAGAACTTGGTTCAAAGACTACCAATGCAAATTGACACACATCTGATCAATAATATGATATAAAATTAATAAAAGCAGCTCCTTAGAACAGGTGATAATGAAGTTGGTTTTCATGTTCAACTAAACTGCACCAATGTTGCTGATACTAGAGTTTCTGAGGATGTTCAGGTTAATAGGCAGCTAAAATAAACTTTAACTCGATGGTTTACATTGTATTTTTTAATTCAGTAATGTACCACTGTCATTGAAACAATAATGTATATGACTTTGTTTTCATCACATTTTATGAATAGCATCTCTGGATCAAACTGTTCACCATGAAACACAGTTGAAGAACACCTGCCCAGTGCCTAGTTTGACATTTTTTAATAAAGAACGAACGTTAAACTCAAACTGCTTTCTGCTTGGAGAACACTAAGCTTTCTGTTGGAGGCGATTTAAAGAGATTGTTGTTAATTTATTTATTTTTTTTATTTTTTTTTACCGATTTTAAAAAAGAAAAAGAAATTTAAGATAGCATGTGTATTTTCAACAGAAAATTGCTGATAAATTTACAGTATTTTCTTTTATTTATTTAAGCTGCTTGAATGTGACGTTTCTCGTTTTGACACATTATATTCAGGGTCAAAATGAAGCCAACTTTTGTTGATCAAGAAGGACATAAAAACAAGCTGCTGTTTGGAAGCACTTTGGTTTTGAGACTTTTTAAAGCAGGACATTCCAACAGTACAACAGAATTAAGAAATTAAGATTTTCATTTCTGACAAAATAGATCCAATGTGAACTATGTCTATGTGGCAGATGAAATTCATTCAATGAAAAAAAATCTGCTTCTCAGTTGCTTACCTTGTTCCTTTGTGACTGATACTCAGAGATTTCCCATTCAGAAAAATATCTGATTCTTTAAAGTAAATATCAAAACATTCAGCTGAACAGGGACCTGGGTGCAGCTCCACTGACTTCTAGTCCTTCTCTGTACTCTGCTTCTAATGCTTGATATGGAGACCATGCACCCTTATAGGCCAAATTCGCTTCAGTTTGCCCTTAATGGTGCAGCATCTGCACACACAATGGACCCATGATAGTACAGATATCCCATGCTTCAGCGAAGATTCAGTATCTATCTAAACAAATGTGTAATACTGAGCTGTTTACAAACCAATCCATGCATCAGTGTTGCAGCGATTAGGTTACTAAGAAAACATCTTGCACTTCTTTATATCTGTGCAGCACTAGCAAACAATTTCACGTGTCTATTGTGCATTAATGGCATGATTTCATGTGCACACAGACATACAAAAACAGTTGTATTGTGCTATCACCATGGAACACTTGTTTCTGCACGTCAGAGCCTAAAAGAGTGATTTATTATAAAAGACCTGGATTTACAATGGATGGTGAGGCTGTGAGCAGCCTTTATCTGTGCTGCTCACACACACACACATGCACACTCATAGGGTGTGCAAGAGTAATTAGGATTGCAAGTCTTGTAGTCTTGTTTTTTAATGATGAGATAATTGTTTGTGGTTACATGAAATTATTGCATTTGAAGTCATCTAAATTTTATTCAAAGCTTTCTGATTGTTTCTGTGCTCTTCAGTTAGGATCATATTCTGCCACCTGATAATGTTTTTTCCAGCATATTTAGGTCAAAAGTCACAATGTGTGTGCTGCATGCTAAATCATTTTAGAGTCTAAGATAAGATTTTTTTCTCACCTAGGGGTTCCACATAAATCAGTGTTTCTCGATTCTAGTCCTCAGGGACCACTGTCCTGCAAGTTTTAAGTGTTTCCCTTCTTTCACACACCTGACTTGAATGACAGGCATATGCAGCAGTTGATGGCTGCAGAGGAGGTCATGCAGTCATTTGAATCAGGTACTCTGGAACAGAGGCACATCTAAAATATGCAAGGCAGTGGTCCCTGAGAAACAGAATAGAGAAACACTAACATAAGTAAAGGGCTCACCATGTTCTTCTATAGTATTGTGATCTTTCACTCTCCAGGGGGTTCTATCTAGAGGGCTGAGATTTTGTTCCACTGTGTGCTGCTTCTTTTAACCTGGTTTGGCTCATGAAGTCTACATTTTTCCAGATCAAATGCAGATTCACTGCAACTTACATTTCCAATTAGATGAAAGCCTAAAAGCCCAGGTTTGGTTTGGAACATCTGTTTAATGGTCCTGTTCTTGAAAAGTAGCTCTTAATCGGGTAAAACACTAACAGGTAACACTGACATGTTAAATCCTAAGTGGTTGCTTTTGGAAATATACAGTGCCGTGAAAAATTGTTTGCTGATTTTGTTTACATGGAGAAAAAAACTATCAAAACCAGCCAGCCCTTATAGGGATAAGAAAGTAGTTGTCTATAACTGGTTGTTCAGCCTTTCTTATCAAGCACTGCGATAACTATCAGTGTAATGGCAATAAGTCTTTATTTATAATCACTGTGGAGGAATTTTGGCCCACTTTTCTTTGCAGAATTGTTTTAGTTTAGCCAATTGACCAGGCCAATCCAATGCATTAGTTTTGTCTTATTCTTTGGCCTTTTAATGGTCGGACTTGCTGCTGGACTTTAGATCAGAGTCCTGCTACTTAACCCAAGTGCGCTAAAGGTTGAACTGATATACTAGTGGATGGAGACTCTCCTTCAGGATTTACTGCCAGATAGCAGAATTTGTGAGGATATATTAAAAAAAATATACCCTTCAGATAAAAACAAAGACATATTTCGTTTTTTTATTATTATTTTACAAAAAAAGGATTCAATAAATACTCAAATGAAACAAGTTCTATGTTTCTTAAGCTCATCAAGTTTGTTTTGAAGGTTTCTTAAAGTTTTTCCTAAAAGTCATCTTCTAATTAGTCTCCTCAGCAATAATCACCTGCTCTGGAGAATTATGATATGGGTCATAGCTGTATGCATGTGCCTTTACAGGATGCCTTATTTCTGCTGTAAGCTATGCCTTTGAAGAGACAAAATAGACTCTATGTTTGCACGTAAATACTCAGTGTATGATGGATCTATATAATGTACAGAGCAATGTAAACACAAAAGCCTACAAGTTAAATATGCATTAGTATAACATAAAAGGGAGTCACTCTGCAAACCTTTGCATCATCTTTAACAGATATAACAACAACACACCTGCTCTTCTATTGACCAAAGGCTTATATTAAATCCATACTGAGTTTGGCCTTATATCTAAAATGTATTGCTGTGCATATTTCATCTGGCTCGTAAATATTTTATAATATTATTTCATGGAGCAACACTGAAAATTTAATAATTTGATACAATGTAAGGTAGTCAGTGTACAGCTGCATAACAGTGTAAATTTGCAAAGTAACTCAACACAGCCATTAATGACTAAACCACTGGCAACAAAAGTGAATACACCCCTAAGTGAAAATGTCCAAATTGTGCCCAATTAGCCCATTTTCCTCCTTGGTGTCTTGTGACTCATTAGTGTTACAAGGTCTCAGGGGTAAATGGAGAGCAAGTGTGTTAAATTTGGTGTTTTTGCTCTCTCTCTCATACTGGTCACTGGAAGTTCAACATGGCACCTCATGGGAAAGAGCTCTCTAAGGATCTGAAAAATGAAATTGGTGTTCTACATAAAGACGGGCGAGGCTATAAGACGACAGTCTGGAACTGAGCTGCAGCACGGTGGCCAAGACCATACAGAGGTTTAACAAGATAGTTTCCTCTCCGAACAGTCCTGTGATCCGATGAGACCAAGATAAACTTATTTGCTTTAGACTGTGTCAAGTGTGGCAGCGACCCGGTGAGAAGTTCAAAGCCAATTGTTTCTTGCCTTCGGTCAAGCATCGTGTCTCAGTTTGGAGCTGCATGAGGGCTGCTATCTGCTGATATGCTGAAGAAGAGAATTAGCCCCTCCCTTCAGAAACTGGGCCGCTAGTCAGTATTCCAACATGAGAACAACCTCAACTACACCTCCATGACAACCACTGCCTTGCTAAAGAAACTGAGGGTAAGAGTGCTGGACTGGCTAACTGTGTCTCCAGTCCTAAACCTATTGCACATCTATCGGGCATCCTCAAATAGAAGGTGGAGGAGCGTGAGGTCTCTAACATCCACCAGCTCTATTATGTCATCATAGAGAAGTGGAAGAGGACTCCAGCGGCAGCCTGTAAAGCTCTAGTGAGCTCCAAACCAGGAGAGTTGAGGCAGTGCTGGAAAATAATGGTAGACACACAAAATATTGAAACTTTTGGGCATAATTTTCACTTAGGGATGTACTCACTTTATTTTTGCAAGTGTTTTAGACATTAATGGCTGTGTGTTGAGTTATTTTGAGTGGACAGCAAATTTACACTGTTATACAGGCTGTACACCCACTACTTCACATTGCATTTAGGTGTCACATCTTCAGTGTAGCCCCATGAATAAAAAATATAATAAAATCTTTACAAAAATGTGAGAGGTGTATTTACTTTTATGAGATACTGTGTGAGTCAAAATTATTCATTTCTCTTCATCTATTTTTCAGAGAAGTAACTTGGTTAAAATAAAGCATCTAACCAGAGTACTGAATGTGGGAACTGCAGCCGCATGTGATGAGCAGAAGGAACCAGAAGGGGGCAGGAGAGACAAACATTTTAAGGTACTGAGCTGTTGTAAGATCATTTTATTATTCTCAGCCATATACCTAATAAATTTCTAGTAATTAGTTTAAAACAGGTTATATAATGATTGTAATAATGTTTACCTGAATGCTGAAGCACTGGATTGGCTGGTAGATTTTGAATAACCAAAACTTTATTTCAGTTTAACCAGTACAAAATTATTTCTATCGTTTATTATTTTTCATATTATTACCATTCTTGTCTTCATACTCTATGACTGACTCTTAAAAATTTCAGTTCCATGTTTAAGTTGTAGGTAGAATCGTGTTCAAGGCACTTTACTCCAAGTAATGAATCTTTCAGGTATAAAAAAGGCTTTCATACTCATAGCAGGAACCAGCGTTACTAAACAGCCAATTTTAAAATTTAAAATAGATTTATGAATAAGATAGTTTAGCACCAACAAGGTGATCTCTACAGAGATTCTGGCTCAAAACTTGAGATGTTTTAGATAATCAGCTGAGGGATCAGGTATGTTTTAGGTCCTGTTCTTATTTCTTTTTGCTTTATTTTTCTATATTTCTTAAATCATCAGATACTGCTTACCGCTATATTTTAGTTTTAGAGCTCCTACTTCTTTTGTCCTCCATCTGTCCACTTCACTCTTTAATCAACCATTCACTGTACTATAGTATGCTATCATGATCAGGTACAAAGACTGTAAAAATGAATGGGAAAGCATCTAACATCCAAAGAAAAAATTAAAAGAACCCCAAAGAGAAAGACATATTGTTTCACACTAAGGATGCAGCAATATGAAAATAGCAATATATCAACATCCGATATTCATGTTGCTTATGGGCAATAACTGATATTTGCCAATATTATATATATTTCATTACTCTTTTGACACCTTGAAAAAAAACAACCACTCTGATCACTTCACCACTGGTTCTCTCCTTCAGGTAAACTCCCCACAATCCTGTGCTGCATCACCATCACTGTCACATGACCAAACAAATACCACATGATCAACCTCCTCCAATCTCTCTCCAGAAACAAATGGCAACAAGATGGAAATAAATATCAGTTGTTAAAATTGGCCCAATTTTATTTATTGATTCATACTTTGTTTTTGTTGTTGTTGTTGTTGTTGTTGTTTTTATTAGGATGCAACTATAACCGACATTAAAACCTAAAATGGAAAATTCTAGGAACAACAGAAAGTATTCATCTTCTCATAACCGCACTTGTTGATTTTTCTTTAATTTCATAGCGAATAGGACCACATCTGTCCAGTGACTTTAACTCAAAAGGAGACTTTGGCGTACACAAATCTGCTTTTAATTACTTGATTAAATACAGAAAGTGTATTGCTGTTCTTTTTGGTGAGACTAGGTTTATTTTTTTCAATCAAGCCCAAAGGAATTTGCAAACTATTGGAAAACTTTCGACTTGACAACTTTGGCCCGCGTGGGGACAAGTTTAGTCCCCTGATGTAGGGGGACACACCAGGCGCTCTACTGAAGCAGAATCCAAACTGTTTGGCATACAAGTGAAACACAGGATGTGACTATAAACAAACACTGCACATGCCCTGAACACGCCATTTGCACAGTAAAACACGGTGGTGGCAGCATCATGCAGTGGGAATGGTTTTCTTCAGCAGCAATAGTAAAGCTGTTCAGAACTGATATGAAGATGGATACTCCATCCATGTAAAGACTTGAGACTGGGGCAGAGGTTCATCCTGTCGCAGTATTCAGGTTTGAACAACCCAGAGTCCAGAATTAAATTCAACTGATAAACTGTCATTTGAAAACTTGATGTTCACAGGTACGCTCCATCCAATTTGACTGATCTTAAGCTATTTTGCAAAGGATTGGTGGGTAAAGTTGGTAGAGATGCCTCAAAGAACTGCAACCTCAATTGCTGCCACAGGGGGTTCTTCAAAGTATTGACACAGGGGGCCTAATAGAGCTCCACTTTTCAGCTTTTTGTTAGAAAAAAACATTTAAAAGATCCTAGCATTTTCCTTCCACCACCCAGTTATGCACTACTTTGTGTCGTTAAAGAGGTCCTAGGAGTATGAACACTTTTCCAAAACACTGGAACTGGTTTACAAACCATGAGTAAAAATAAAAACAGATCTCACCCTGAAACCCTACAGGCAGCAATTACTCTACAAAACAGGAATTATGACTTCAGAACATGACAAAATGCAAGTCTCTTTTTTAAACCCAGCCGTGCGCTTGCATGCTGCTTGGCCATGCCATATGGAGCCAAGCAGCATCAAGTGTCATGCCTGCTCTGCGCAATACACGCCCAATTAACACTACCTTTGTTTGTTATTAGGCTCCAGAATACTCCATCTCTTCTTTCCACTTCAAGTTATATCAAAACACCATCTCTTCATCCAAAGGACAGTCCAAAGAGACATCTTCAGGACATCTTTCAGTCCACACCTTCCCTCTCCTGATGAAGCCTCCCACTCAGTCCCCCTCTCCTGGACCGAAGATCTGCTTGTTAATATTTCAAGGCACTATTGTGCTTGTGTGTGCATGCGAGTCAATGGGAGCCCATATTCTTTGACAGAAAAGTGGCGAGCCTGCCATGGAGCAGCAGCAGCAGGGCTGCAGGAACGGTGGCAGTGGGGAGGGGAGGTTGGTTCAAAGAAGACCAAGCATCAGGTTCTGCATGATGAGCACCTAAATGGGTCTTTAACAACCTGATACAAGGAACAAAAACAGGTCCTGACCATCCAGGTAATGTGTTTTAGAGGAAATATTACAGATAAAGCAAACACCCAAACTTTTTAAAATGTTTTATAGACTTTATTGCCATAATTTTCTCTCTTAGTCACTGTATCTTACATGTTTTTATCCAGAATCTGCTCAACACTGCTCCCCAGCTTCTTCTGTTCGCCGTTAGGTTTCATATACAAAATAAGAAGGCTAGCTACTTGTCTTTGCTGTATAAGTATAATACAGTTTATTTTCTGTCCAATCAGAAGCGTTTTACTTCTTAACGATCTGGATGACGTCCTCATGCTCCATGATGTGCGTTAGGCCCACCCTCTGAGGACTGTACTTGGTGCTGGTTCCCTGAAACGACGAGACAGTGTGGACTCTGAGCGAAAGGTGATGAGTACATGACAGCAAAGAGAAAGAAAAACTCACCAGTGAAATTATTCTTAACGTGTGTTTGATAAAATAGAGAAACAGAGAGGAAGTGTACAGGGGTGTGAAAGAGTATTTGCTCCTTTACAGATCTTTTTCGTCCCTCCTAAACGTTTCAGATCATTAAGCAAATTTAATACCCGACAATCCAAGTAAATGCATTTACAAGATGATTTAAGGGAAAAAGATATTCCAGCCAACCTGGCCCCGGGTGAAAAAGTAACTGCCAAACGTGGCGGTGACCAGTGATGAGTCTTTTCCGTCACTGTGGATGCATCTTGGCTTTGTCTTCCTAGGAATGCTTTAATTATGCCACATTGGAGCGTTTTCCAGTGTGAATGGCGTGTTTAAGGTCAAGCTACAGCATCTCAATCACATTCAAGTCTGAATGTTGACTAAAGGGCCCAGCATGGTCAGACCGAAGTCGAACTGTTTGACTTTATAGTTATACCCCCAGCAAACAGAAAGTTATGAATGAAGAGTTAGATGTTTCTAGACACTCTGACAAACTTGAACTATTTAAAGCAAGACTTATGTTTATGTGGGAGTTTTTCCCAACTGGATAAATGCACACAGATCAATCTAAAACACTGAGTGCTACGGTTAGCAGTGAAGAGGACTGTGAAAGCCTAGTTTTACTTACCCACACCAAGGCATATTTGAACTGGTTGGCTAAAGTTCTGTGGATTCTGTGGCACTGCAGGTTACAAAATAAAAAACACTTAAACTATGTTCATACAGGTTCGCTCACTACTTATATATGTGCAAATGTTCCAACTGCATCAGTCCCTAATATATACTGACCACATGCTCTACTGATGCTCCTCTTCTCATGATGATGGCGTCATTAAAGTCTGGACGTTCTAACATGGAGGGGAAACATAAGAAGGTTCATTTGGGGATCTACTGTATATTCCTAGCAGCATGGAAGCAGTCTGAATCAATCGGAATACCTCCTCTTTTCTTTGTATAAATGCAAATAAGCGCCAAGTACTCCCACAACGTCTCCAGAAGATAATCCAAATTCAGCTTCATTCCACAACTGGGACAAACATGAGGACAGAGATGAGACTCACAAATACATCAACATGTACGGGTTGGTGGAAGAGTGCTGCTATCTGTGCGCACAGGCGTCTGACCTGATGACAACACTGTGAGGTCTGCGTGCCAAGCGGTCCACCTCCTCGATGGAGATCTGATCCACCTTATTGTACACCTGACAGCACAGAACAATCTCAGAAAACTCGAATCTGCATGTTAAGAGATGCTTTGTGTCAGATGCTTTCTAATCTGAAGTAAAGAAGACCTGACGTACATAAAGGCACGGCATGTAAACTCTGTTTCCAACAATGACGTCAATGAACTCGTCTGGTGTGCAGTCCTCCCTGAACAGCACTTCTGCATTAAAAATTTCTGAAACGGGAAGTTAAAGACGCAAACCAGGTCAAACAAATGACAAGAAGTTCGAAATTTATCGCACAGCTTTGTTTTCTGTGGGTTGTCTCTTGAAGGATACTGTACTCATGGAGAATGAGCTGAACAAGCTTCTCTGAGCACTGAGTGAGAGGAACGGTGGAGTTGTAAGAGAGACCGCCACCTTTCTTCGGCTGCAAGGAAAGAGAGAGAGAGAAAAGAACATTTTCATTCTGGCTACACTCACAAAACTAACAACACAGCCATAGTTCCTAAAGTCTGGAGAAATTTCCCAACTTTTTCAGAGTTCTCAAGCCTTTAAATCCTTGTAGGATATAAAATATTCAGAAGTTCACCATGAATTTATGGCTGCTGTTTCTACAGTGGGTAGACTTTAGATGTGAAACTGGGAAGGAAAACAGAAAGCGAAAGGATGGAAGGATCAGGATCTTTTTGGTGTAAATAAGTGAACCATTACATGACTGTCAGCACTGATGTTGAAAGACATATCATATCTATATTTGGTCAGTCATCTTTAACCATCCAAATCATTAAATTTGTTTTATTAAGCTGCGCTCGTCAGTTCAATAACTGGAAAGAATCATTTTGCTATTCGACCCAAAACAATGGATCAGCGTCTCTTCATCTTAAAAGGTAAATATCTCTGTTGAGTCGATCTGAGTAAATGAAAGTGATACCTTGAAATAAATATTGGGCTTTGTCCTGTTAAGTCTGATCCCCACTGACTCCAACTCTTTTTCTAGGAGTTCTCTGCAAGACGGAAACACAAAGTCATCGATGAAGGTCTTCCACACTTTAAGGCCTTTTTAACACCTACAAACCTCTGAACGTCTCCTTTTGTGGCGTCCAGCATCATGATGACGACGTCTGCTGTCCTGGCGACAGCGATGACCTGTCGTCCTCGACCCTTTCCTATGACAGTGTTGCCCGTCAGTAAAACAGCTCTTTGACAAAAATTAGGACCTTTTTGTGCCTAAACACTTAAACACCTCTTCTTTACTACTCCACATAATGATAACTAGTACAGTTGAGCTTCTTAAATAACATTATTGTTTTGATGTGAATCTTTTTCTGATTTATTATGAAGCCTATTGTACCTTGGGCGGCCCCCTCTATGATTCCTGGGAGATCAAGCAGCTGGATGTTAGCCCCTTTGTACTGAAGAGCAACAATAACAGCAGAAGACAAAAAGTGAAGTAAAACTTTTTGATTTTTTACAAATCACGACGTTAAAAGCATTGAGTTGGGAGAAACTAAAGTTTACTCAAGATACCTCAATGACGCCTGGTATGCAGGTCAGGGTGGTGAACTCGTAGGATGCAGCTTCACTCTCTGTTGAGGTCATCAAGCTGAGGAAGGTGGACTGCAGAGAGATCATCAATGTTAACATTTCAGGGATGAAAAGAAAAAAAAATCTTCAAATGTATTTCTCATCTCTGGATGCCCTTAATTTGACAACACCAGACTGATGAGAACATGACGACTGCGATGCCTTGATGAATGATGACAACACTGTTTTAGGAAGCTTCCAGGAGACAACTTACTGCTGCGATACACAGAGAAAACAACGCCTAAACCGGGTTATATCCACCCACCTTTCCAACAGAAGGGAAACCAATGAGTGCAACACGAGCATCCCCAGATTTCATGACATCGAAGCCCTCGCCTTTGGTCCCCGCTGATTTGGAGGGCTCCAGGAGCTGAGCTCTGTATTTGGCTAGCTTGGCCTTTAGCAAACCCAGATGGTACTCTGTGGCTGCAAGGATGAAAGAAACAAATTCAATAAAATGTAAATCTGACTCACACAAAGCTAATTGTTTAGATTTATGCCTGATTAAGTGGAAATGCTTTGAAATGCTACTTGAAAGAACAAAAAGCATAAGGCACTTATAGTTACTTAGGTTTCTGTAGCTTTTGCTGATATTAGTGTCAGCTATTTGCCCTGCAAGAGTCAGAGGTGCTTCTCTCTTGTATGCTGACTCTTTGTTAGAGAGAAGATTAAAAAGTAAAATTTCATGGGAAAACTTCACAACGGTGCCCTAGTTGTGATTGACTTTAAAGACAAAGGTGTAGATTTTATACAGTAGGGGGCTCAAAACACTAAGCGCCAGTGGAGCGCCAGAGTTCATGACACTAAATGTGCAAATAAACACGCTTAATAGGTCAGGTCTGCCCCTGACTAAATCTAGGACCTATCCACTCAGCCTCTGAGCTTGGTAAAAAAAAAAAAAAAAAAAAAAAAAAAAAAAAAAAAAAAAAAAAAGATGGAAGAGGACTGTGGTGTCAACACACATCCTGAGCACCACAACACCTCTCGTCAATTAATGCATATCTGTTGGAGCCTTTAAAGGACTTCATGTGGAAGCGCACCAAACGAAAGCGGATTACTGGGCCTTAGATAAATTCATCTGAATATCTGAAGTGTAATTGCTGCTGAATAGGACTGGTCCAAAAAGAACCACTGGCTACCAATCAGACACAGCTGGTGCGAGTTGTCTGATAGAAATTAACGGATGCTATTGACGTGTATTGCCCTTTAAATGTTCCGATTTACATGAGTAACAATAACATGCAGCAATTGTTAGGGGTACGAGTGCACAGCAGGGGGTCAGCAAACAAGATGCATCATGTAATACTTCAAATCTATCGAGTAAACATTTCAACAGTCACGACTTAGAGGTGTGTCAAGTCTAAAGTGTGAGTGAGGCTTTTGTTTCATGACATTTGCAAATGTTTATAGTCAAAGGCTGCATTGAGAAGTAGCTTAAGAATAGTAAATAAACAGCAGAACACAATACATGGTCTCTAACTTTGTCTTTCAAAACAATATATATGAAATTCTGTCTCTCGATTAATGTGAATATTACATAAAACTGAAAAAAATTAATACAGAAGTGTTGAGCTATGCCATGTTGTTGCCTTAGTGCAATCGTGTTAAAGACTGCTGACTTGACAGTTGTCCAGCAAGTCAGTGACATCCTCCACCAGGGCGGTAAACCAGATAGGACCTTTGCTAAAAAAGTCGACTGTTTACTGAGAGCTGTATTCAAGCAAAATAATAGAAAACTGAGTGGAAGGAAAAGATGTGGTATAAAGATATATATCTATATCTATATATATATATATATATATATATATATATATATATATATATATATATATATATATATATACACAAAATGCTCAAAAAAATAAAGGGAACACCTAAACAAAACAATGTAACTCCAAATCAGTCCCACCTTTGTGGAGTCAATGTCACTAGTTAGGTAGTAACACTTATTGTGAATCACTTTCACCTGCTGCTGTGCAAATGGAACATACAACAGGTGGAAATGAGGGGCAATTAGCAAGACAACCCCTATAAAAGAGTGATTCTGCAGGTAGTGACCACAGATCATTTCTCTGTTTTCATCCTTTCTGGTTGAACTTTTAGTTGCTTTTTCATTTGGTCAGTGCTGTCACACATAGAGGCATTATGAGGCGTTTTTTTTACACCCCACTGAAGTTGCTCAAGTAGTGTAGCTCATCCAAGACGGAACATCAATGTGAACGGTGGCAAGAAGATTTGCTGTCTCTCAGCACAGTGTCCAGAGCAGTAGGGAACACCTAAATTGGCAGATTTGCCATTGGCACCCTGTGCTCTTCACGGATGAAAGCAGGTTCACACTGAACACATGTGACAGTCTGGAGACACCGTGGAGAACATTATGCTGCCTGCAACATCCTCCAGTATGACTGGTTTGGTGGTGGGTCAGTCATGGTGTGGGGAGGCATTTCTTTGGATGGCTGCACAGCCCTCCATGTACTAGCCAGCTGTTGCTCTAATCCAGGTCTGGGAAGAGATCCCTCAGGAGAACATCTGCCGTCTCATCAGGAGCATGCCCAGGTGTTGTCGGGAGGTTATACAGGCACATGGAGGCCACACACACTACTGAGCCTCATTTAGACTTGTCTTGAGGAATATTCACTGACACTGAATCAGCCTGTCATGTTATTTTCCACTTTCATGTTGAGTATGAATGCAAATCCAGATCTCTATGGTGTAGTAATTTTGATTTAAATTGATGATTTTTATTTTCTTCTCAATCAATTCCACTGTTAAGTTTTGTTTTTTTTTTTTGTTGTTGTTGTTTTTTTTCCCCTTTACTTTTGTGAGATGTGTGTGTGTGTGTATGTATATAATCCCTGTGTTTCACTAACTGAGTTAAATTGATGAAGGGCTGTACAGTGGGTTGCACCTGCAGCAAGAAGGTCCTGGGTTCAAATACCGGCCTGGTGTCTACCTGTATGGAGTTAGCATGTTCTCCCCGTGCATACTTGGGTTCTCTCCAGTTATCCCAACTTCCTCCAACAGTTCAAAGAAATTATTTTTAGTTTATTTGGTCTCTCTAAATTATTCTTAAAGTGTGTGTGCATGCGTGGCTGTTTACATTAACAGCTGACACTTTTATAATGTTTATGGGCAAATCTTTCATTCCTCATACCTTCTTATTATTCTAACTCAAACATCAACCCTTGATCGCAAGAAAGCATCTAAAGTGGGATCGAGGATTTTAGGTTTCCAGAAAGCTATAGGTCCTCATTAGTACAGTACTCTTGCAGTTCCCGGACCTCAATATTATAGTTCACCAGGACAGAAACCCCCAGCTGCAGCTGGCACTAAGTTCGCCTGTTGTGTAGCTACCAGCTAGCAGTCCTGCTCCCTCTCTGTTACCTTTGTTTTTCTGAGTCCGAGAAATTTCTTTCTCTATTTCCGCGATTTTCTCCAATATACCCATTGTAGCAGTCCAGGCGATGTGCAGCCAATCTGTTGGGGAAAGAAATAAAAAATAAAAAATTACAAGAGAAACGTGTTAGCCAACCGGGGCTAACTGCAAACCAGAAACAGCAGTAAGAGCAGTCGTTAAACGGGTAGACGTAAACAAGCATCCGAGTAAAAAAAAAAAAACAAACACACACACACTGTCAGTGATTTCTAAAGTTACAATAAAAGAGAAGTTTACTTTGACGGAGGGTGGACTCAGCAGCATGCACCGACTGCTGACCGGTGGGGTGAGGAGCAGGGTTCCACCGTGAAAACGTATCCCCAACCTGTCAAGTCATTGCGCTTCTACACTAAGGTTTACGGCCACGTACAAAATTCCAATGGTGCGTTTAGGTACACCTCATGTAATAGATCATTTCAACTGAAATGAATCTAATATGAATAAAACTAAATTTTACGGGTTAAACTAATGTTATCAAATGTCACCAAACTCTTTTTCAGGTCTTCCATAACGACATCTTGGACCATGTTTAGGTCGTTTTACTGTTGTATAATGTTTTGTAAAATCAAATCATAACTTTTACTTTTAAGTAACTTTTTAAAATGCTATAACATAAAATAATAAAGTTATCGGAAAATACCAGAACAGTCTAAATTAAATCTAACAACAAATAAATGCTTTTTATTGTGAGATCAGTCTACTGTAATTATTATTATTAACGAGGTCAAAAACACTGGCCACAAGCTATCTTCCTGTTTGTCACTATTTCAACGAATTTTGAAATCATATTTAATGAGGAAATATTTAACGTTTTATATTTAGACGTTGGTCATATTAAAGTTGAGTCTTATTTAGTCACTTTTATTTACCTGGGACAATTCAGAAGATACATAGACACAAATTAGTTGAACCAGTAATACATAAATCAAAGTAAAAAGTTTCTGTAAATAATCACAGTAATAACTACTGTGTAATACGCTTTAATGGAGTTCAAAATTAAGAGTGCTTTGAAATGAACATTTCATGAATGATCTTTTATTATTATTATTATTATTATTATTATTATTATTATTTCACACAGCCAATTGTATACCAGTAAAACCCACTTAGAGATGGTCAAGGATGATGTTTATAGGGTTGAATAAGACTGTAAAGCGTCCAGGATCAAAACGTAACTTGATTATTTGGAGCTATTTAAATATAGATGATCTAATGTACAAGCTGGCTTGAATGTACCATCCAGGTAAAGCGCGACCGTTAAACATCGTGTAGAAGCGCACCTGGTGGGTAAACTCATTTTGCCGGGGGAACTCGGCTCGTCACAACACCAGGAAACAGTTCCGTTCTTGTAAAAAGTCCGGTAGGAACAAGGAAACTGGTGATTACGAAACTTGACCCCTTCATACATTTCACGGAATTGCATTAGTCTCCTGCTTAACCGCAACGATGTACAGCGCCGAGAAAACTAGAAATCAGCGGTGTTTCCATTCGTAACTATCATAGTTTTGTCCAACAGTCATTCTTGTTATTTATCGGACCAGCAGGTCAATCAGAGCTCTTAACTAACGCAAATATGGCTGAGCAGCCAGCAGGCAGAGGGCCATCATCCGCCAGCCCACCTGGGTTTGAGGGTTTTCCCTTCCCGTTACCTCAGCAGGACGGCTCCGGGAAAGGACATGAGCAAAGTGGGGAGGCCAAAAAGAAGCCTTGTAGAGCCTGTACGGACTTTAAGTCCTGGATGAAGCTGCAGAAGCAGCAGGCCACAACAGCTGCTGCACAGGTGAGTCAAAGGTTGCAGGTGGGGGGTTTAGTTTTAGTGGGGTGGTCTGGGGGAAAGGAGCGGCACTGATTGCTCTTTAGTGACTGACCGGTGCATAAATATTACTGGGCTTTACTTTGCATTCCTTGCTTAAGAATGGCACCCCCACCACTTAATACTGCCACTACCCCTCTTACAATGAGTTGTTGACCTTAAAGAATTGCTTCACCCTCTAATTTCAACCTGCTAAATTTTCTAAGTGACTTATATGGGTTTAACTGTCTCTTTCATTCTACAGGAAAAGCATGCTCCAGAAACAGAGCAGTCAGATCCTCAGTGTCCATTGGACAGAGAAGAGTTGGGGCGAAGCACTTGGTCGTTTCTGCACACCATGGCAGCGTATTATCCCGATCAGCCATCTTCCACCCAGCAACAAGACATGGGACAGTTAATCAACCTTTTCTCCAAGTTCTACCCCTGTGAAGAATGTGCAGAAGATCTCAGGAGCAGGTCAGACCACATTGCACAGGCCCATGGGAATTTACATATACTCATCATGGACATGAATATCATATAAACCTGGGGCTTTTAAAGACATATTTATTTCTGGGTGGAATGAATGTACAGCAATGCAGGGTGAAAAAACAACAGTTGGGTACACAGACTTGAATTTATTTTGTATTTTCTTTTATCCAGTCTAAATTCCACAATCAGACTCATTACTAACTGAAAAATGTCCCTTAGCAAGTTGCAGAGAAACCGCACACTTTTTGTAGCCATCAACAATGGTATGGGAAAATTCTATCTGGATATTTGATTCTCATTTTGGCATAACTGGTTCATTTAAATTAGCTTCCTGTCTTTGAAGTGTATTCCATTCATTGTCAATACAGTTGAGGTTGGAGTCATCATAGAAGTTTAACCACACATCAAAACCAGTTTTGATGTGTGGTTGGCATCATTGAATATTACATTTGTTGGAACACCCGACTTGTCATGACATCCATCATGAGAGCATAAGGTGTAAAATCAGTGAAAACTCTAAGCAAATCCCATTTTTTCCCTACAGACTGAAGACCAATCATCCGGATACAAGCAGCCGCCACGCTCTCTCCCAATGGTTCTGCCGTCTTCATAATGAAGTCAACATTCGGCTGGGGAAGCCCGAATTCGACTGCTCGCTTGTGGATGAGAGGTGGAAAGATGGCTGGAAGGATGGCTCCTGTGACTGAGTGTTTGAGTTGACAGACGTGAGGACGAGGCTGCTGCCTCAGAGGGAGCTCACTCTGTTTTCCATGTTTTGTAAAGACACTAATATGAAGAACAGTGAATTATATGTTTTAAGCTTTTGTTTCGTGATTAGTTTGTGTAACAAGTGTAATTATAAAATAAAAACTCTGAAAAAAATATTTGTTTTTGTTTTTTAAAAAAAATATACTTTTTGGTTATTTGTAAGTGTGTTGATGAAATCCTTTCTCCAAAGGCCTCACCTCTAGTTGTCACTATGACAGTGGTTTCTGAATATTTTACTTGACGGTTGAAGGTTGGTTGCCTGGTAAAAACTATGAGCTGTCAGTATCTTACCTGCAGGTTATAACTCCTTTTAACACCTGATTGATTGAAACGAAGACAAAGTTAATTGGACTAACTCTTTCAAACAAATAGCCATCTAAAGCTCCCTTCATTAGTCTCCCTATCCCATCCAAACCTCTTATTATTCAAGTAAAAGCTGTTGGAGGTGCTATTGATATTGATTAATATACTGCTCAAAACCTCTCTACAGTACCCTACTTAAAAAAAAGAAATTAAAACAATTTCCCTAAAGAAAATTAAATACAAATGAAAAAAAATTGTATCTGGGAAAAGTTGTATTCTGTAAAGTCGACATGGCAGCTGCTAGAAATCAGACCTTTTTGCTAATATAGTTCCATAAAATTTATAGGTTAAATTTTAAAATTCTTTTCACATTCTCCACATTTAAACCATACCCTCTCTCTGACAAATCGGACATCTCCACAAGTGAACTAGTGGAGTCAAATCAAAGTTTGGTTCCAGGGTGCAACACTGAAAGAAGACCTTTTCTATCCAAGTCAGTTGGTGTGGTGTCCTCCTGTCTGGTGATCCTGATATCTTCTGAAAGTTTCCCACTGATCTTCCCTATTTTATTATTTATAAAAGTTCAAACCCCATTCTAGATTTAATTGTTTCTATTCCAATGTTAAATTCTCTGATTATATCCCCAACATGAATGCAAAGGCTGAAGTGCACATTAGTGCCTCCAAGCATAATAAAAATAATACATGCTGACAGCCCTTTCAGCATCACTTCATGTAAAAACAGGAAATACAAAATATAAATAATTTTAATTACCCACTGAGTAGCAAAATGTTTTGTTTATAGATAGATAGATAACTACACATTTTACTATCAGAATTATGTTTAACCCAAAGTGTAATATTAAAATGTGTTAGTTATAAGACAACTGGTATTTTCTCTTCAAATGAGTAACAGACTGTTTGGAAAAAAATCAATAAACCTTAAAAAAAAAAAAAAAAAAAAAAAAAAAAAAAAAAAAAAAAAGCAGAATACACATGGTGGTGTTTTGAATTTTTTTTTGTTTGTTTGTTTTATTTTTTTTCTGGCAGAATCAACCCCTAAGGTCAAATTCATATGCATTCTTAAGTTGTTATATTTAGAGATCTGGATAGAATCAACATAAACAACAATACTGGTCTACTGCATGTTTCAGGACATGAAACTGGCATAAAAAGTAAATCGGTTCATTTGTACTGGCAGAAAATAATACATTAAAACAGGTACTTTAGGTACTTGAATCCCATCAGGCAATAGCTGAAATGGAAACATGTGACTGAAAACTAAGATCAAGCTTATAAAATGACTGAAAAGTGTTGCATGCTGGGTTTTATTGTTGTTTTACTTTCTTGAATTTTAGAAGGTATATGTTGTCCTAGTATTTGGTATTTGTTGTTTTAAATTGTCTGATTTGGGTCTAAGGTTTTTATTATCCATCCTAAAGGCTTTGTAAAATAGTTTGCTGGAATTTTTGCCCATTCCTTCAAATAAACCTTGAACCCTGCAAAGACATGCTTTACAGCCTTGCCCCCAAATTTTCGATGGGACTGAGACCAGGGCTACATGATGGCTGCTCAAATGACTGAAGAACCTTCAGACATCTGGAAATTGTTCTGGATAACCCGATGGAGATCCACCTCTTCCTTCCTGAAGCCTTCCCTAATTTCTTTTGATTTTCCCATGATGTCACACAAGGACGTGTTTGAGGTGTTGCCTTCAAATGCATCTAGTGTGCCTCCTTAAAACTCAAGTGTTGTGAAATTATCAGTCAGGAGCTTGGAAAGCCATGATATCTTCATTGCATAGCATAGTGTAAGTAAGTAAAGTGTATGTAAATTTCTGACTTTTGGAAAAGTAATAAGCAGCTAATTTCTTGCTGGCGTTTTGCAAATAGAAACAGTGATCTAACTGATTTAAAACAAGTAAAGTTTTGTCTGACAGCCTGTGAAAATAAGGCGCAGTTCTTTAGTCTTTTTATACAGTGTTTGTACTAAATATCTGTTCAGATGTAGAGACCTCTCCAAGTTCACTGACGTCGTGCGGGGAGCGTCTGGCCGCTCTCTCTCTCACTCTCTCTCCCTGGCCGTTGGGTCCTGCTCGTCCCCGCGCCACTGGGAGCGCGCAGGACCCGTCCCTACAGCAGCGCGCAGAAGCGCATCCATCCTGCCGCGAAGCCGGGGATAGTGGAGCCACACAGAGCACACACAGCGAGAGAGAGAGGGGGGGAGAAAGAGAGAGAGAGAGAGAGAGAGAGCGACAGAAGATGGACGGAGTGGGATCGTTCGGAGCGGGCCGAACCGGGACCGCTGTGGACCCGATCACGTTCGCCAAACAGCCGCAGACCATCCTGAGAGTGCTCTCCTGGGTGAGAGATGTTCGTTTATACTGCATTTCTGTATGTTAGTGTGATTATTCGTGCGCGCGTGTGGATCCCGTGACGTGCCCCCACACTGTAAACACAGACAGTGGAAATTGAAAAACTGATTAGCTGGGTGTGTGGATAGAAACGTGAAAATAAAGGTGAATTGTTGTGTATGTTAAACAAATCTGGTGCAGGGTGTTACCAGGGCCTGCCGTTTGGCTGACACCATCTATAACTGCTTCCACTACAGATGTTTTCCGGGGTACAAAATCACCTATTGTTGCCCAGTACTATTATTCCCAGGTTACACCTCACCGGGCACTGCTTTAGAAACACAGCACAAAACATACAGCAGATCGGATCAGAGAATCAGACCTTCAGGCTAATTATCCATCAGATTAAATAAATTATTCACACACCAAATGTCTATTTTTTATGTATTCTTCTCATAGCTTACCAAACACTATTTCTATATTTTTAATACCGATGTAATTTCCAGCTGATGGTTTTACTGATTTACTCAAGTCGTTCGTCATCTCACCTGTGATTGGTCCGCCACCATCATTATGCACGCAGGACCACGGAGATGCGTCGTGGTCTGACGTTTGGGTTCCACGACGAAGCGCCTCTTTAGCAGTGCAGGGGTTTGTGAAACAATGAAGTGCGTGCTGTACGTTTCATCGTTATACATCTTCTGGTTTTACAATACAGTGCAGTTGGCTTGCTTTAGTGTAGTGTGCGTGTGTTTCCTTTATAGATGGATCATAACATTTCCACAGAGCTGCAATAAGTGTTTAGATTCTTGCTAAAACAGCAAGTCTATCAATAATTTCAGCACAATATTAAAGATTAGTCATGATGGAAATGTAATTAATCCATTGCCGGCACAAGACTGTCTAGGGCCTTGGGCAGAATTTATTTTGGGGGTACACTTTCAATTAGTCTACCAAGAATATTTGTATTTTGTGTTTATCACAGTTTGCCTAACAGTAAACTAATGAGCCAACAATAATTTTCTTTACAGGAAACGTTCGGATTCTTGTCGAAGTAGGGTTCCCTGCAAAGGTTATGTGGTGTTATCTTGCCTACAGTAGCTAACTTCTTGCATTTTTGCATCAACTGATTCGATGTTCTGCAGCTAATCATAAGCAACTTTAAATTGGGGTAGGTTTTGCTGCTTTTTGAGCTCTAGTATCCTACTTCGTGTTGTCAGACAGGTTTTGTTTAAGTAATTTCTTGATTCTACAGGTCTGGGTAAGGCTAGTAAAACAGAATTTACTATAAGTTCATGATTTAACAAGAGGAGCAGTTATGTGTTCACATAGGGCTGTGTTGGTTGGGATAGCTTATTTATTCTTCGATAAAGGAAATTCTCATTTGAAACCTAATTTTTGGGATTTATTCAGGTTATCTTTGTATGATGTTAAAATTTCCTCAATGATCTGAAACATTCAAGAGTGACAAAAAAAGCAAAAACAGAAGAAATCTGTAAGGGGACAAAAAAAACTGTAAATAAACTGTAAATAAACATTTTAAAAAGGTTTTTTTGCTAAAGACGTCAATTTTTATTGCATTTTAAAACGCTTGCAAATTTTTCAGAAAATTGAGGCAGTATTTAAGTTGAAAGGACAGCTCTTCTAAAGTAGTCATTTGAAATTGTGCCAAGAAACTTGAATTGCTGTTTTGAACTTCAACGATGCATCTCTCTGACGCTCAATGCTGTTTCATCCCACTGATTCACCCAAAGCTCCAGCGCATCTATCTTCTCAGATTACGTCCACTCATGTGATTAGGTTAGAATGTGGGCCTGACATTATCCCATTGTGTGTCCTTTCTTCATCATATGACCCAGACCCCCTAGTATGAGAGCATTTTTCTCTGTGTTGTTGTGTCACATGGTTTTATTAAGTTCAATGTTAGTCAGATGATGAATGTTGGAGTTTAGGTTCTGAACAAAGAGAAGAGACCAAATAGGAACTGGATGAAAAAATTGGTGCCTCTGGTATAAGCCTGAACACACACTGTAAGTTGAACAGAACAACTTTGTGTCAGTAGTCAAAGCATCCAATATCACACTTCTGTTTTGGTGTTTGGTATTCAGGGGTGTTTAATTCTGTAGAGGAAGTGAAGCATCCACATCTTTAGTCAGTCAGAGAAAAAAAAAGAACAAGCAGAAATTAGGTTAATGTGCCTGAAAAAAATGTTTTTGTTTCTTAAAGACAAAAGCAAAAAATTAGAATTTCATTCCTATAATAATGGTATTTTTTAAATACAATTTGCATGTTCAACTTGTCCCTCTCCTATTCTTCTTGCCTACAGATATTCTCCCTGGTGGTCTTTGCCTCCATTGTGAACGAGGGTTATGTTAACCTGGGCAGTGAGCGCCTCCATTGTGTCTTCAACAAGAATGCTGACGCCTGTAACTACAGCGTGTTTGTAGGCTTGGTGGGTCTGCTGGCATGTTCCTTTTTCTTCCTCCTCGACTATAAGTTCTCCTCCATCAGCTCCGTCAAAGACAGGAAGAAGGCTGTGATGCTGGAGATTGGCTTCTCAGGTGAGAATAAGTCAAGTCAAACATTGCAGTTTACCACAAGCCATGTAGGAGACACAGCAAACGTGGAAAAAGGTGTACCGGACAGAGAAGACCAAAACTTTGGTGAACATGAAAAACTCTGTTTGGGGTAGAAAACTAACATAGCATGTTATCCTGAATGCATCATCCTCGTGGTGAAACATAGTGGTAGCAGTATCGTGTTGTGGGTCACTAACCCTAAACCAAATAGAAGAATACCTGTTAGAGTTAGCAAAAAACTTGATACTCGGGGGGGATGTTCACTTTCCAGCATCACAATGCCCCCAAACATACAGCCAGAGCTACAACAAAATTGTTTCAATCAAAGTATATTCATGTCTGAGAATGGCCCAATCAAAGTCCAGACCTAAATCTAAATGATAATCTGTCGCAAGACTTGAAGATTGATACTCATGGATGCTATGCACCCAATCTGACTGAGGTTGAGTTATTTCGCAAAGAAGAATGGACAAAAATATGCAAAGCTTGTAAAGACATACCCGCAGAGATTTTTATTCATAAAAAAATGTAAACCCATGTATCATTTTTCTTTTTCACAATTAAGCACTACCTTGGTCCGTTACATAAAGTCAGAATCATGAACATTTGAGTTTGTAGTTGTGGTGCAACAAAATGAAAAAGGTTCAAGAGATATGAATCTCTTTTAAGGCGATGTAAAAGGTAGTAATATGGTTGGCTCTTCTCTAAAAACAAAGGTGAGCATTATACAAAGTGAATGAAAATTTTTGAAACTTTACCAAAGCTGAAAGTAAGTAATCCAAAACATCAAGCAGACAGCCTAACTTGGCATGTGTCTTTGTTTCAGGTGTCTGTTTTCCTGTTAAAGATCACGCTAGGAGAAATGAAACTTTGATCTGGTAGCATCTATTGGAGAAATGGGAGTTTTTTAATTCCTAAAATATTTATTCAGCATTCAAGGAAGTAGGAAATGAGAAATCATTAGCCACAGGACTTTATTGTCCAAGTATCAAATGAGTTTCTTTGGAAATAACCCTTCTTTGTTCTGCTGGCTTCTTGCAGGTTTTTGGACCTTTCTGTACTTTGTAAGTTTCTGTTTCCTAGCCAATCAGTGGTCTCGGACCAAAGCTGATGATCTGCCTCTGAACCAGGGGGCTGATGCAGCACGGGCAGCAATCGCCTTCTCCTTCTTCTCCATAATCACATGGGTAAAGCTATGAAACCACACACACACTAACCCAGAGAAATCATATCTTTAAAAGAAAATACCAAAAAATGGTTTGAAAATTGAAAAAAATGGACTCCGTAAACTGGGTTTGGAGCAGGGTGGACTTTTTCCTGACCTTTACCCTCGTGGAGAACTGTGTCCATTAAGGCTTTTTGTGGGGCTTGCTACACGACTATGGGCTACCTGGGTAGCTTTCAAGGACTATCAAGACCTTGTCCAACCAGAGCAAGAGCTGTGTCCATTTTCTCAGCACAAAATCGAATGTGCTCACCAGTGCAGGTTGGACTCTACTGGGGCTGTTCAATTTCACTGATCCTATTAGTGGTGTTGATGGACATGATCTCAAGGTGTGGTCTTAGGAAGGATGGTTTCTGGTTTGGAAACCTCTTTGAATGTCTTTGCTTTTTGCAAATGATGTGGTTTTGTTGGATTTTTTAAACCAGTCGGAAAAAGGTGGACTGCTTCCTCCAGGCCGGGGATCAGTTTTTGCCTCAAGCAGATTAGTTCAACTATCTTTGTATCTTGTTTACAAGCGATGGAAGGATGGAGCAGGGATGGGTATATGGATTAGAGTTTCATGGTGAAGAATGAGCTAAACCAAAAAGCAAAGTTCTGTATTTACAGGCCTGTCTTCGTTCTGACACTCACCTATGGGCATAAGACATGGTCATGGCTGAAAGAACAAGATCCCGGATACAAGCAACTAAAATGAGCTTCCTCAGTTGGAAGACTGGGCTCTGCCTTAAGAGGTAGGATGAAGAGCTCCAATGCCTTGGGGGAGCTTGAACCAGAGCCGCTGCTCTTCCCCATCGAAAGGAGTCCATTGAGATGTTTCAGGCATCTGATCAGAATGCAACTTGGGCATTCTGATCCACCTGGCGAGTCAGATTCAGAAACCATGATCTTATCACCCAACATCAAATAGCATAGTTTACACTTTTCTCTGGTACGTTTAACACATAAAAAACAGTGAAATGAGAACAACAGCAATAGCAACTTGGACTTGCTTGAGCACAAGTAATTCATCTAAATGTTTCTAGTGGCTTTTAATCAGTCTTGCACATCAGCTTCGGGAAATTTTAGCCATTTCCTGTTTCCAGATCAGCTTAGCCTCTGGGGTGTTGGTCGAGAAAGTTGTGCAGTCAGGATTTGCAACTCAGAGCCTTGCTCTTGAAATAAAGCAGGACATCCTTTCATACCTACTGATTGAAAACAGTGATGTTACATCAGCTGGAGATTCATATCTGATGGGTTTTATTCAGGTAGTCATCAAACCCATCAGCATTTGATCAGGTGATGGTCAAACATAGGCTCTTAGGGACTTCTTCCCAGCTGGGCTCATTCAAAACCAATCGAGTCCAAACCTGTTTCAAGGTGAGACAAAATCCTTAAGTGAAAGGTACTCGCAAACAAATAAAAAAAAAAAATTCAAACGTTATGTGATTTTTTTTTATTATTTAAACTTATTCAATTCAGTTTATTTGTATAGTTCCAAATTCACAACATGTCATCTCAATGCACTTTTCAACAAACTAAAAGTTCAACAATAAGCTAAATATGCCATATCTGAATGAAACACACAAAGTAGTCTGATTTTTGTAGAAACTGAATCTATACATCCTTGTAGATCCGTAGATCTATCAATTTGCCTCTTTAGCTGCAACTTGTCAGTCCCCTTTCTCATTATTCTGGCATTTAGCAAGAAGAAGCAATTTTGTTTACTCTATTGGATCTAAAATAAGAAAAATAGAAATAAAGTTTTGATCGAATAAATGTCAAACAGAGAGTAAAAGAGGTGATATGAATTTTTATACAACTGTAAATATCTCATTAAGGGTTGTCCAAAGTGCACGGTGGGGGCCATTTACAGCCTTATGAATGATTTTTTTGTGGCCCCCAACCACAGTTCAAGAATGATACAAATTTGGCCCACTATTAATGGTGAGTGATGCAGATAAACATGGTGTAGAAAATATTAGGACAAGATTTTTAAAGGCAATTTAAAATCTTCTTGAAATGAAAAGTTATATTAAGCATGCATTATGCTTTTCACTTTAATTCAACTGGGAGGAGCCTATGTTGGACCATCACCTGATCAAATGCTAAAGGGTTTGATGACTGCACACTTTCAGTGACTATAAGTTTTCTGGACAAAAGGAGGACACACTCAACCTAAGAGTATAGGAAACCATATGCCTGTCTTTTAACAGGCCCTTTGAGCAAAACCATTTTTATTTATTAATGCATATGTAGTCTGTTACTTAAAACAGACAAAAGTAAAATAATAATAAGTTCACTTTTGCTTTTTCAATCAAAAATCTAAAATCTAGTTTTTGTGGTCTTCAAGTGCTTTAAACTTGATAATTTTGGCCCACATGCCAAAAAGTTTGGACATTTTATCTGTACTGTAGACAGCAATCTGGATTGCAGCTAGGCTAAAGCTAATTGATTAGCATTAGCCAAGCTAGTAAATGAAACCAAAATGCAAAACTGTCTATGTATTTTTTTGCTGTGGTAAGTGAGTGACTTTATATCCTAGGAACAAGTTTCTCTATGCTGACAGTTTTTGAGTGTGGATTTTGGTCAGAATCAAGATGAAATGCATTTAAGGTAAGCTATGTTAACCAACCATTGGCTGAGCCTTGAACTTGTATAATGAGAGTGATAGTAATGCGTCTCATTTCTTATTAAGACAGATTATTTTTTTTAAAAACTGCAAGGTACGATTTAAAAAATGGGAAACTGAAGAGGCCTGTTTGTTTATATTTCATATTCAGCATAATTTAGCTTAGCCAAGTACTGTGTTTAATGGGCTTTCTTATGTGGATGAAATCCTGGTTATTGATTTTGAGGAGCTGACTGTGACTATGCAGCATCTTGAATAATTTACTGCACATTAACTTTCCTGGCCCCTCTTCTGCCCCCTGCAGGCTGGCCTAACAGTCCGTGCAGTCCAGAAGTATCTTCTGGGTACAGACATGACCCTGTTCACCACTGAGCACATGGACGGCGGCGCACCCACCCAGCCATACCCGTCCAATTCACCAGGAGGAGGCCCGGCCGAGACCACAGAAGCCTACCAGAGCCCGCCCTTCACCGAGAACAACACAGCCCCCACGTACCAGGTTCCCATTTACTAGGACAGACAGATGTGATGGTGGAAGAGATGCAGATGAGAGAAAATAGCTTTCTGTGATTTCTGTTTCAAGTGAAACTGTTTATGAGTTGATCTGGAGCACAGTTTTCAATCGCTGTTAGAAAAAAATTGTCAGGGCTCTGCTTCTTTGTTTCCTCCTCTCGTTTCCTGCCCCTCCTGAACATTCCAGCTTTATCTGCCTTTTTTCTAGATCTGCAGAAAGGATTTTCTTCCTGCATCAACGCAGATAAATCAAAATCTAAACCAGAGGAGGAAAAATGGAAGCGGGAGTTGACTAGTGTTTAAACACCATTTTTGTCATAGAAAGAGAGGAAGTGCTGAACAAGTTCCACCACAACATAGCTGTTTTAAATCACAGCAAGCATTGCAGGGGGCGCTCTTTACAGCACCTTGATCTTATTCCTTTCATTCATTCAGGTGTCCCCTTTGCTTGCCAAACACTGGGAATGCTCTTGTTGTCCTTTCTTTTTTCTTTTTTTTTTAGCTGCAATGTTAACTCCTCCTGCGTTCCCAGCTGGTGATCATCTGCACTGAATCTGTATGTTTCCAGATGTAGAGATCAACTAAGTGCCATATTGTTCAGAAAGTGACTTAGTTTAGTTGGTTTTCCACATGCTGTATACAAAAACAATGTTTTGTGACTGAGTGCAATAGCTTGCATTCTTATGTACTGTAGGGTAGGTACACACTGTACTGTACTGGAGGTAGAGAGGTCATAGGCAGGTCAACTCTAGGTTCTGTCTCAAATGACATACTTTTGAAATTCCTGTAAAGTTTTTACCATCTTAAGTTTTTAATGCACAAAGGTTATCCATAACAGATGGGCAGCTCTCAAAACTGAAGCGATCATTTCCAGAATTATGGTCTTTCTGGGATTCTTCAAAGACAGAAAAGGCATCACAGTGGAGAATATCCCTTCACTGCTTCATGAACTGTGAGACTTTATTTCATTCATGTATGCAGTTCAGTTTGATTACAACCACAACTCAATTCATGAATGCAAATTTTTTTTTTTTTTTGCAGAGCCGAGGCAAGGCTGAATGAGGCCCTGGGCAGGATTTAATTTAGGATTTCATTTAGGTTTTTTTTTTTTTCACTTTTTCATTCTGCACTGATTATACAGATAATTGGTGAACCAATGATAAATTAAATTGCGTTTGTGACACATTGTGCATTGAATGACCATTGACCATCACATTATCTACTTGAATTATTTGTTAAAGACATTTCTAATGAAGCGCTCATGTTAAACATCCATCCATCCATTATCTATCACGCTTATCCTTGCAGGGTTGCGAGGGGGGCTGGTGCCTATCTCCAGCAGTCATCGAGCAAGAGGCGGGGTACACCCTGGACAGGTCGCCAGTCCATAACAGGCTCATGATAAACATTTTCATCTATTTAATATTGTAATTCCATCATAAGTCTAGTCTTATTTTTGCCGTTGAAGCGATTTTTGCTCTTTCACTCTGTAACTAATACAGTGAAGAGAAACAGAGAAGTGCTAAAAGGATAAAATGATAAACCTCTGATATTTCTAGGGGCTCTCAAAAGGATATACATCCCTGTCCAAATGCCTGATTTTTCAAATGTTAAAAAAAAAAACTAACATAATCCTCTGTATTTCAAGTGAAAGACTTAAATATATGCTGTATGTTGGAAGAAGGATCTCAGAAAGTCAAAAGCTGCAACAACCAGGTTGCAAAAACATGCAGACCCTTGAAGTGACCTAAATGGTGGTGGCAGTGGTTTCTTCAGCTGGAACTGTCTTGTTTTGTCAAGATGCATGAAGTTAAGAATAGTCCCAAACACCAGTCAGCTTTGGCCCAAAAGCTTCATTTGTCTCAATTGCTTTTCTCTTTCTTGTGATGTCATGAGAAAAAAAAAATAGTTTCTGGGTGGCCTAGTCAAAGTCCAGAATTAAATTTGACAAAAAAATCTGTTAGGTCACCGAAAGAGGGCTGTGGACAAGAGATGTCTTCACAATCTGATAGACCTAGAGGACTTTAATATGGTAGATGAAACAAATATTGCCAATTTAGGATATGGGATGCTACCAAAGAAGACTGAATTCTGAAAATTAATCTAAAACTGCTTCCACAAAGTATTAATTAAAGAGCAAACACTCATGCACCAGTTTTATTGTAGACTTTTGATTTTGTACTTCTTTTCCCTTCTAACAAATTTGCTTGTTTTTCAGTTGAATTGTGCAGGATATATGTCACCTCATGTTTGGAAATTTATTTTAAATGCCTTATGGTCTCATTTTTTACATCACAAAAACCTGGCATTTTCACAGGGGTTGCCACACAAGAAAACAATTTTTAAATCACGACACAGGTTGAATATACCTTTCAACCTGTCAAATTGTTTAGGGGCCATAGTGGGCTCTGAGTAGTCACAAAGTTCACCTATACCTTAGGCTGGCCCTGCTTTTCAGTTCTAGTTGAGAAGCCAGCTGTCTCATAATCCATCCACAGTGGATGAGAATGTAAATGAGGTGTGTTATCTGAGACAGCATCCTATGGTATGAGTGCAAGATGGGATGAGTTAGGTTTTTCTGGAAAATTTAGGTTCATTTGTTTCCTTTTTTAAATGCTGCCAAACTGCCCAGTGTTGCTATTGCTGTGTTAGTGTTCATAGCATTTTCTTTAGAGGTGAGAATACAGATGAGCTTTTATTAAGGTCAAGATGCTGGAGTATTTACTCAAGTCTCAGGCAAAAGAAAGAAGAATGTATCTAAAGTTGATATCTGATTCATCGATCCTCCAATCCTGCCTTTAGATCTGGGTGGATGAGTTAGTTTGATTTAGTCGCTGACGTGACATGGATTGATGTTGGGAGGATGTGGGTCACCATTCGCCCCAATGTATGTAGTACCATCACATCTGTGCTGTGGTTCGCACACACTTGCCATTGATTGATCTCTCATTGTGATGTGGGTGATCACTAGTGCAACTGAACATGTACACGCAGAGATCAGCATGCAAGATTAGAATAACAGATGTGTGAGTTTTTGCCACATAAGCTTTTTTTCCCCACATTTTCACGACGGTTTTAGCAAACTGTATCTTGTTATAACTTGGATGGTTTAATAATTTTACCCTAAATTTCACAGTCATGTTATCTGAAGTCCAACGCATGAAGTCTAAAGGTTTGTTTGTTTTCAATAGGCAGAACCAAATGTAAAGATTTTGTACCGCTCTGGTGAGAAGTCTCTACTAATGATTTATTTCAACCATTCTAGGGTTTCACAGTGGACTTTTGATTCAACATATAACTTTATGCTCAAATATAGTCTCACACTAGTATTTGCTGAAAAGTCATAATTGACAAATTGAACTTTGAACACACTTTTCGTTACCATCACCAAGCTTTTTCCATAATTTTAGCCATATTTTCTGGCTGTCTTCCCACTGTTCTTATCAGAAATTGCAATGTTCAGATAAATTTGTTGGTTTCTTAGTATAAACCTGGATTTTAAGCATAGTCTCCAAACTTTCAGAAAAGGCTTTAGAATTTTAATGATAGCATGTTTTCTCCATTTTGAACGCAGTTCTAAAGTGTATTTGGGATCATTGTCCTGCTGATGAACCTACAGTTACTAAAAGTCAAAGTTAAACCAAGTCAAAAAAGTTTGGAGGTAGTCCTTCATTATTCTCTGGCACTCTTTGAAACTAGTTTTGGAAAGCTTACTTTAAAGTTCATGAAGTTTCCCAAAACCTCAGCCCAACTGAAACTTCATGTCCTGTCTTTAAAAAGTCAGGAAACCAACCAGTTTTAACTAAGTTGGACCTAGTTTGTCAAGAGGAGTGGTTAAATGTCCAACCAGAATGATGCTAGAAGCTTATGGATGGCGACAATTATGTGCTCGCTATTCAACTTTGGAAAGGTACATTTAATCAAAAATCATGAGGAAAATATATATATATACATTTGAGTCTGTATGCATAAATTGGCTATGTGTGGATTAGAGAAAATCCCTTTTCTAAAACACCTCTGAAGTTTTATGTTGTACAATCATTCCATATTTTAAAGAGAGTAGTTCAATAAATCATTAAACACCTCAAAAATGCATATATTCATACTTACTAGTAAAAGTAAACTTCTGAACAAAACTTTAAAGGTAATAAAAGTCATCCGTATGCAGGCTTATTTACAAGATTCAGGGGGAACAGCCTCTTCTGCAGAGCAGAGATGATGATGATGCAGCAGCAGCAGGACAACTAAGCAGTTTTAGAAACAATCTTTAATAATGCATGAACCTTTTGTATAGAATCCATTAAATATATAACAAATGTCATTTTTATGTTGACTCCAAAGTGTTTTGCAGAGATTTGTCAGCAGGCAGTAGAGTGGATTTAAAAAATATGCCCCAACACCCCACAAAGCAGAAATCTAGCTCTTTGTGTTTTTCTCATCATTGTGATCCTGGTGATCACTCATATATATACATATATATATAGCTGAATGAGTGTTTAAATGTGTAAAACTATTTCAGGTTGCTAATATTTCTGCACCAGGAAACTTCAACAGGTTGCCAAAAATTAAAGATGACCTCTAAATCCAGTTGCTGGAGCTGCAGGACACGACCAGAACATGTTGGTTCATTCTTATTTCTGTTCTATCCCAAAAGATAATAAATAAATAAATAAATAAGTCACTAAATAAATGAATGAATGAAAAGTAGAAATTAAGAAACAAGCTTGTACAAGTTGATCAGTGTAATTTAGTTGTCAAAACTTCTTGTTCTGCGAGTTAAGTTTAATTGAAGCATCACATAAGGTTTGTTTGGTTTGTAAGAACATATATTTATACTTTTCTTCATTTGTATTTTTTTACATTTATAACTCCTTAGACTGTTTAAGTAAATCAGAGGCATAACCCAGTGATTTTAATTGACTTTGAGATCTGTGTATTTTGTGTATTTGAAATTTTAAAAGAAAAATTCGAACAAATTTAAATGTCTGCTCATCCGCTTTGGAATAAAAAAAACAAAAACAAACTTTTTTTCTGTTTTCATAAAAACATTAAATCACTTTTTATTTATTTTTCATCACTAAATTCTGAGGAAAAACTAATTACCAAAACATGGAGGGAATCATCTGTTTATGTGGACTTAAAAGAACTCCACGTCATTTCTGTTGCACATTTAAACGCGACTACTCCACCTAGTGGTTGCCTGACTTGGATGTCACCATGTTGGCAGTGACCTGGTGCGTTTGGCCCAACTTAATGAATTAAACTTCAGTTTAAAGTATTTAAACTTTAAAAGTGGTGAGCTAAAAGCATTTATACGCAATTATCTTTATGATCACACTCAAGAAAAATACATTCATGACCTATGGCGGGAAATGGTCATGATGATATTACTTAAGAGAGAGAAAAATCATAATTGTAGTGCTTTAAGTTCCTGTTGGGTTTATATAAGTTACCATTCATTTTGTTTGGGTGGGACTGGGGTCTTGATGGCGGTGTCAATAGTTTGGGGTGCTGTCAGGTCAGGATGTGTTATTGTTCTCAGTGCTTCAGTCTCTTATTCAGTCAGTGTGGTAGATAATGATTATTAGTAATAATAATACAAGCATTCTCTGTGTTTTGTGCTCTGGCCTATGTACACTACTGTGGTATTGGTTGATTGTAAAAAATAAAAAATAAAAATAAAGCTTAAAAGCTTAAAAAAAAAAAAAAAGCATCAGTATGTTCATGAAGTAAATGGAACTCTTGTGTGATGCTGTCCAGGGTCCGGTTTGTCCTGTGCTACTGAAAATAAGAAAATATTATCAATAAGAGTTATTTATTACCTAGATTGGACTCCTTTTTCCAAATACTTTGTGGAAAAACTCATAACAGGGCCAATGTTGATGTTTTATGCCATTGTTCTGTTGTTTAGTGAAACTGAAGTGATGAAAAGGCTGTTAGATGTAGTTCAGCTGGCACCATCAGTGGTACCAGAACAATACATTGCATGGATTTTACAACACACCCATCCCTTTAAAAAAAAAAAAAAAAAAAAAAAAGGATTCTCATTGGCTGATGAAGCAAACATTTGGTTTTGTAGCGTGCCAGCCCTTTAACATGTTTCTAATTTGTTTCTTCCTGTTCTGAAGCTGTATGGCCTCTTCAGTGTAAACTCGCTGTGTACAGAGATGTGTGTCACTGTCTGTTACGAGGACTGCAGTCTGACCATCACTCCAATAAAAGACAAAAATCGCTTTTGGACTGCCTGTTTCTGTCATTATTTCGAAGGTGGCTACACCCAGAGGTTATGGAATAAGCAGCAGAGAAACATCTTGTCATGTTACAACCAAAACATCAATGTGTGTTACTGGACTGTGAGAGGGCATATAATTCAGTGCTAAGTGGAAAGGAAAAAAAAAACACGATTTTAAAATTTTCTTGTAAATAAAAATCTGAAAAATGTTGTGTGAGTCTCCCCACACCATGATGCTGCCACTATCATGTTTCACAGTAAGTATGGTGTTCACAACTAATAGTTGTTGTGTCAACAGTCTCCTCCAGAGTTGCCATGGGTCTCTTGGCTGCTTCTGTTATCAGTACTGCAACTTCCCTGTCCCAGCTGGAGAAAAACATCCCCACAGTATGACGCTTCCACCACCATATCTCAGCCTCAGGATGGTGTGTTAAGGGAACAAATATTCAGGTTTAATCTGACCGAAGCACTTTCTTCCACATATTTGCTGTCGGGGACACAGAAATTATGTGTAAATATGTTCTTAGAGGCACGATTTTTGAAGAGCACAACTAATATTGTCACTGCAAACTGATTGTTCCATTTGAGCTTTGCTTTTTTTGATCATTTTACTTCTAGTTCACAATTATGTATCTGAAATAGCAGATTAGACACAAGAGTTCAAGGAACTCAGAAGATGTCTCTTCAAAATGAACAACTACACAAACACGCAAGTTCAAGGAAGATAAATATTTTAAAAACTATTCCAAAATAAATGTCAGTCTGTGAAATAAGTCTTTGGGGCAAAAAAAGAAAAATGTTTGTTGGAGGTACCCCGCCTCTCGTCCAATGACTGCATGGGTAAGTGTGATGAATAATGGATGGATGGATGTTTGCTGGAGATTTTTTGCTTCTCTTATGCAAAATGCCCTCAGTTTGAGGATTTTTCTACATGCTGTGAAACTGATGTGATGCAGAATCATACTGAAACCATTTTTACACACTAATTAGTGGTGTAAAATGAACAACATTTCAGATCAATAATGTCACACCAGCAGGCAAACATGGTGGTGGTACGATGGTGGTATGGAGCCGCTTTATTTCTTCAGGACCTGGATGACTTGCCAAATTGGACAAGACCATGAATTCTGCTCTCTAGCCTTAGTTTGTGACCTTAATGTAAGGCACACTTAGGTTATGCAGCAGGACAATCATCTGAAGCAAATGCTATGGCAAACACTTGATGGCAGATGTTAACAGGTTTGGAGGGGTAGGGGGGGTTGCTTTTTCCACATAGAACCAGGTTAGTTTGGGTTGCTTTTTTTCTCCTAAAAATGTAAATCAAGTTTTGTCTTATAGCTAAAAAGCAAAAACAGAATAAATCTGTAATGGGGCAAATGCTTCTCACTCCACCATACTTATGTCCATGCAAATGTTAATTTTAGAAATTCAAAGGGTGTTAAAGATTTAAAAGTGGATACAGTGCATAAAAAGGATAAATATGTGGAGAAGGACCTCATGCTGACTGTAAAGTACAGTGGTAGAGCTGTGATGCTGTGGGTGTGTTTTACTTTCAAAAGCCCTGAGAACCTGGGTCGAGTGCATGGCATCAAGATCTCTGAAAACCTTTACAGGGAAACCCCCCCTTCAAACATTACAGGCTTAAACCTAATGGTGAAAATGAGTCGTCATTGGATCTTTCAGCAGAACAATGGTCCAAAACGTGTGTAGCTTGTGAAGTACAAAACTCGCCTATCTTCAGTGCCCACACCTAAATCCAACAGAATATCCAGAAAAAAAAGTTATTTTTAGGGTGGGCCCCAGTTTCTGAGTTTTTTTTTCCTCTTATAATTAAGTATTTTTTCTTCAGTTCAATACGGCTAAAATATGACAGACATAACAAGAAACACTACTGGCACAGTGATGTACAATGCTGTCAGCTTTATTGGAAGTGGATGGAAAACAGTGCACTAATGTATGATTTCCAGACAAAACCAGAAACCTCAAAGAGAAAGAAAAGCGCTGGCACTTGAGTCAATACAGTAAGGTGCTTTGATGGAGGCTGTAATTCTTCAGCCTGACAAATTATAATAAAACGTGCAATAACTTAAAGCTGGGACTGAAATTAAACCTAGGCCAGGATTAATTGACATCAGTTATTTCCCAGCGATTCTTAAAAAGAAGCGTAGGAATGAAGATGTTTATTTCGCTGAAACCCTGAACAGCACAACAGTTCTGGTGATGATCGACAAGCATGCCGAGATTACCAGATGGGGATCCGAACCGGAATGAGTGTGAAAGTAAAAAAAAATTTTTTTTTAAATGACACTTTAAATATGAACAGAAATTTGTTCCAACATCAGAAGCAGCTTATTTTCTGTCACATCAAGAAAAAAAAACAAAACAAAAAAACCCAATTTCCTTGCACCATTAACTGACCACCTTCTGCATTAGGCAGCAAAAACTAAGCAATTCATTTGCTATATTTAAATAAATATGGTGCTGATTATTGGAACTGAATTTAGTTGTTTAACCAAGCAGCACCGCTGCCATGCATGCTCTTTTTGACTCATGTTACCAAGACAAAGTGCAGTTCTCTGTTTAAGTGAAAGCAAAAAGCAACGTAAAAAAAAAAAAAAAAAAAAAAAAAAAGAAATCATCTGAATTCCTCTATCAGGCCGCAACACAACTTCCTCCATTATTATTATTATATTCACAGTACTGATTAGAGACGCTCTCAGAGTGACTGCCAGCTGGAGACATCCTCACAGGATGTGGGTCAAAGTGGAAAACCATTTGTACCAACCTATCAATATAATCTTCATCTGAGGGCAAACATGCCAATAACCAACGTCCTTCTGAATGAGAGGGAGGCCTGAGGCTCCTCTGGCTTAAACAGCAAACAGGCTGCTGCTATCGCACGCTGGCATCTGCAACGCTGCAAGGCTTTCACAGAGCTGCAGCTGAAATGTTGCCCCACGGCGGCAAACAGACGTAAACTGAGAGGAGGGGCTAGCTGATGATGCGGCTGATCGACTGCAAGGAAGGGAACTCCTCGCTTTCAGTGATGTGCAGGGTCTTGTGGGAGTTGAAGTCTTTTGGGGCCAGAACCTGTCGGCAGGTGGGGCACACCTGGCAGTCCAGCTCGGCCGCCGTGCTGGCCGCCATAGCGGGCGTCTGCCAGGCGTTCTTCTTGTTCTTGTTTTTCTTTCCTCCACTGGCGCCGGATTGTTTCTCCAGCGCCTTGCTGTCTGCGTGGGCGGTCAGGAGCTCCTGCTGCTTCCCGGTGTCCGGCAGGAGCACCAGCAGCTCGTTGAAGATGCTGTTGAAGTTGTCTCCGAGCAGGTCCTTGCAGCTGCGGTGGTACTGGGCTGCTGAGATCACGCTCTGGAAGCAGAGAGGACAGAGTTAAAGAAAACAGGTCACATAAAAAACTAAAACTTTCATATTTTTATTGGGATTTCATGTGACAGACAAATATAATTAGTGCACAGTTGGAGAAGTGGAAGAACAAAATACGCATCATTTTCAAATTTTTTTTTTACAAAGAAAAATCTAAAAAGTGTGGTGTGTCTTTGTTTCAGCCCTCTTTACTCCGATTCCCTTAAATAAAATCCAGTGCAACCAACTGGCTTCAGAAGTCACCCAATTAGTAACTAGTCATCCACTTGTGTGTAATTAAAAAAATAAAGGTGGTTCTACAAAGTAGGACAGCTGAATACAAGTACATATTTCCTTTTGTAAAGATTTTTCAAAACAAACAAAAACATTCTTTTTTTTCCCCCCACAATTATGTATTACTTTATACTGATTATTCGAAGAAAAACCTACAATAAAATTCATGAAAGTGGAAGTCTCTGGAGAAAAAGGTGGATAATTTGAAAGATGTGAATAAATCACTTCTATTATAATCTATTGATTATGAAAAGGGGAGCAATGCGGAGGGTACCTGTCGAAACTGAGCCGAATAATTTTTGAACTGGTTGAACTTGGACTCGTCGTGGTGGAGATACTTTTTAATAGACTTGATGAGATCCAGGTTTCTCTGCTGAAAGTCGTCCGGCACCAGGTAACCGTTAGTTGGCAGCTTGGGGGGCCTTAAAGGAGAAAGAGAAAACAAGACAAAACATAAAAAACACACATGGCTGTCAATAAGGTTTTTTGTGAAATCAAAGCCGCTATGTTTAATAACTACTTACAGGCTGACTGCAGGCTCCACCACGTTGCTGTTAAGGGGGATTCCTGTGAAGCCTGGGGGAGGCTTTGGGGCTGAGCTACCCAGTCCAGGTGGAGGCGGGGGCATAGCAGGGGGTGGGCTTGGTGCTGTGGTTTTCACTGGGAAGGAGGTCTTGAACCCTGTCAGATAAAACACAGATTACAGTCCCAGTTAATGTAGCAGCCTGCCAACATTTTACAATGTCTCGTCAGATCTGTTGACTCCAGCACGCAATATGTCGCCCAACATGAAACAATTCGAACAAATCAAGACAGAGATACGCGTGTTTACCTATTCTACATCGAAAGGCATTCAAATTAATTCACATCTGGTTTAATTTGATGGTTAACCAGGACCGACCATGTGGTTACAGCATTAATCCACAATCAGCTCCAAACGCTACACGGCTATTCAGCAGAGCAGAACAAGCCTTCTGCTGGTTTTATAACTTTATATGATGCTTCCAGCTGTTTGGCTGATAATAACCCTGACTGCACAGTGGCCGCATACAAACAGTCTCAAGATTAAACACTGGCCTCCTTTATAGCTCAGTACTGATGAACAACTTGTTTCACAGCAGCCTGTCTGACTGAAAAAGATACTGAAGAGCACAGAGGTTTCACAGTTTCACTTTCATTTCAGTCCAAACTTGGATTAAAATCCCTTTAATTACTCTTAAAGCCTTTCAGTAAACAAAAATCAGTTTGGTATGAAGTGACTGGAGATTTGGTTTGATTTTTTTTATGTAATGAGGGATAAGCAGGTATAGCCACCAACTGGATGGATGGATGATACAACAATAAAACCACTTGAAAATGATCAATGTTGTTGTTTTGGAGTTTTTAATAACACTGTGCACACATTTCAGAATTAAAAAAAAAAAAAAAAAAAAGTTTCAAATCACTTTGGAGGTAATTTGATATTAAGACAATCCAGGTGTACTTGAATACACCAAAAAACATCTGGTCTGAGGGGCTGTCAGGACAGCACCAGCGTGTTGAAACCTCCACACAGCTCATATGCTGTGTGGAGGTTTGCGCAACACCAAAGTTGTAGAAAATTGCAAAGTATAAGAGAAAAACACTGGTCTTTAAAGTTCTTCCCCTTGCAGCTAGCTGTATTCATCTTCCCGCTCCCTACTGAAGGAAAGAATGCTTCCACCATAGGGATTAGTTTTCTGCCACATATGGCATTTGGCTTGCCAAAATTTTTAATGCTGCTGTCAATTTTTCTTCTTTGATTAATGCTCTCATTTGCCAACCTGTCAATTTAGGCGGTCATGTCTTGGAACATCCTTTTCTGCGCTCTTCATTTCCAGATCCTCACACCTTAAACTATTTGACAACCTAAGCCTGCCTTGAGTTGCTGCTTGTGCTCTTTAATGTTTGTTCACCAATATTCTCTAACAAAACTCTGAACCTGTCAGAGACATGTTTATTTATAATGAAGTTAAACTACAAGCAGCTGAACGAATCACTAATCGAATGATTCCTGAAGGCATTCGGTCGAACTGGACGTATCAGAGGAACGCGACCGAATACAAAGATGCGCCACGCTTTAAGTTATCATTTGGAAAACTTGGGAAACCCCACAAACATATCCCCATTCCTAAAGCTATTGATTTACTTCACTCTTTATATTTAATATCCCACTCCATCCAAAAGAGCTCAGAAGCGCTCACTCCAAAACCAACAACATTTGAAGGAATTTGTCTCAGTGGATGAATTAAAGCAATTTTTAAATACTGTAACTACTTCAACATCTGGATGTACATGTTTTGATGTATTTCTTTGAGTTGCATCAGCAATGCACTCATTTTGGTTGCTTTTTCTATTTTTAGTGACCTTTAATGTTTGGAAATTGTATACTTGTGTGGGTTTGTAGATTACTGCTGCCTGTAATTCAGATTCTAAATCGCTGCTTCTAGTGAAATCAAAGGATAACATTTAAAATCCTGATAACATAAATTGAAGTTTATAGTTGCTTCTTTTGCAGGGCTCAGTACTCTGAGTAAAGACAGAATACTTTAGCCAAGTGTCACCTGGAGGAGGTTTCTTGGTCATGAGAGCAGGGAATTCTTCCTCCGGCTCCGGAGCTGGATCCACACCAGGAGGTGGCGTTGCCCTCGGTGAATCTCTGCAAACACCTGGTGTCGTGTCAGCAGGACCGCTGGCTGATACGCTGGCTGCTGTTGCCGTGACAGCGCTGGAAAGTGATTTGCTCCAGGTTTTCTCAGGGACATTTTCCTTCTGTGCAGCCGTTTCCACTGAGATCGCATTTGTGGGTGCCGTCGTTCCCAAAACGGTGGGCGCGGACGCGGAGAACGCGGCTGAGTTCTTCTGCTTCTTCTTCTTGCTGGCTTTAGAGGAGGGGAGGTCTGTGTTGGGGGTTGGATTTGTGGAGGATGAGGTCACAGAGGGTTTGCTGTTGCCTCCTTTAACAGTGAGCAGGGAGGAGATATCCAGCATGGTGGGCACTGAGCGGAACTCCTGCTGCGTCATGCCTCCGCTATCATCGTCAGACAGAGACGGAGAATGAGAAGGTGCTGCTTTTTCTTTTTCCCCAACTTTCTTCTTCTTGCGGGAGGATGTCAAGTTTGATGAAGAGAGGAGCTGAGGTCCAGACGGTGCAGCTGAGAGAGGAGGAGGAGCTCTGGAGGAAGGAGGAAGCTGAGAGTTAGGCTTAGCCACAGAAGTGTTGTTGGACCATGCCGAGTTTGCGCTTGCTGCAGGTTTGAGAGGCCGAACTTTGGGCACCAGAGCGGGGAAGTCCTCCTCTTGAAAAGAGGAAGTCTTTTTAGGCTGTCCAGAGTAAGCAGGGGTCATCGGGGATGAAACTGCAGCACTGGAGAGACTTGGGAACTCCTCTTCCTTCAGAGCTGCAGTAGGTGCTGCCAGAGCCGGCTTCACGCTGGAAGGACAAGAACACGAGTGAGGAATTTCAGCACACACACCAGCCTGTCATGAGATGATCAGTGTATATGGTGAGCTGAGGATTACATTGGCGCTACAGCCGTGGCTCCCAAAACAGGGAAGTCATCTTCATCTCCTGGATTAGAGCTCTTCATTGTTTTAACTGTAAAAATAATGATTTAAAAAAATAAAAAATAAAAAAATACATTATAGACCAAACTGGTAACCTAAAGCAGATGATCACGTTACTGGAATTTCTTTGTGTTTTTCTTTTTGTTACCTGGGGGCTTGTTAATTGTTTTGATCGGTCCCGTCAGGTGTCTGGGCTCCTCAGGCTCTATTCTCTCAGTCTTTTCTTCTCTGCAGTGTTTTGAAGTGCTCTTCTCTTGCACCATGGCTCGCTCCGTCTGTCTTTGCATCGCGCCTCGCTCCGTTTGCCTTTGCATCGCAGCTCTCTCAGTCTGTCTCTGCATCGCCATCGACGCTCTTAAGGCTGCTTCGACCTGCCTGTCTTCTTCTTCTCTTTCTCTGCGTGGATAAGATGAACAGCTTAGAGCTGGAGGACCAAAACTTTGACTCAGTTCAATTCAGTTTTATTTAAATAGCACAAATTTACAACAAATGTCATCTCGAGGCATTTTACGAAAAAATTATTTCAGTTCAATCAGACAAGTGAAATGTGACTGAAGGCAGGAGAGACTGAGTGCAGTGCATACTCAATTGAATGCAAAAGTAACAAAAGAAACAGAAATAATGATGAAGAAACAATACTTTTGTGCTTTTTAGTCATATTTCATGTGATAGACCAATATAGGGGAACACACAATTAAGAAGTGGAAAAAAAAGAATCCATTGTTACTACTGAGGGCTATGGAAAATGTGAAATTGCGCAAGTACATACAAAGGAAAAACAATTAAGACACAGATGATAACTTACACTGGGTTAAAAGACAATGGGAAAAAGGATGTTTTTAACAAGTTTTAGAAACAGCGACAGATGAAGCCAAGTGACCAGCAGCAGCAGCTCCTTTCATGTCTTAGGAGCCAAAACTGGAGAGGTTCTGTCTCCTCTGGATTTATAAGATGTCTTTAGAATATTGCTGGGCGATTTTTGGAAAACTGGGATCTTTTTTCACCACTCCACTCCTTGGGTTTCCATAGTTCAGAGTGACGTCAGCCTTCCCAAGAACTACCATCTTGTTTGAAAGCAAGACAAAAATCTATTAAAATCAGAAACTGGATTTGGTATGAAAGAAATGGAAGATTTTATTCTAATGCCACATCGCCCAGCCCTACTTTGGGACAATAAAAAGTATCTTTTCATCTGATCAGACTACTCAGTAGCATCTTATTATTTATCTGAAGCAGCTCAGATAAATAATAAGGGGCGAGACCATTAAGAGATTTAAAAACCAAAAGATGAATTCTAAAAACATTCAAAACCGAACAGGAAGCAAGTAAAGAGACGCTAAAACTGGAGCTACTGGTATACTCTTCTTCCCTGCCCTGTCTGTACCATTATACTCCCATTATGCACTACTTTGTGTTGGTCTATATTACAAAATCCTAATAACCTACAGAACAATATAATCCAGGTTTGTGGTTGCAACGTGAGAAAAATTCAAGGAGTATGTAGCCACAATACCCTTCAAAGGATACCAGAACCGGTCGTGCAAACTTACCGGGAGTACCTCCAGCTTTTCTGCCCCATCTGAGGTCTTCCTCGTCCTCCTCGATTATGCCTCGCTTCCTCATAGTCCTCGCCTGAGACCATACCTAAAGAAGCACATCACTATTCAAGTTCACCGCCATAGAAACGTCTTTTTAGCTCAACAAAACGATACAAGAACATTGCGACCCACCATCGTTCCTCCTCTGCTGCCGCGGGGCGTAGTTAAACTGCAGGTCGATGTGGCGGTTCTGCCGGGCCTCGGCTCGGTTCTTGCTGTGCGCTGCAGCCTTGTGGGCCTTGTAGTCGATCTCGGAGCGGAACGCATGGGTGAACTGTTCCGTGGCACAGCGTCCCTCCTCGCACAGATAGTGACTCTCTCTGAAGTGCTCGCTTAGATACTGATAATCACTGAGGACAGATGGGTCGGTAAAACGCTAAAGAAACACACATCACTAAGAAACAATTGAAAGTGGATTTTCTTTTTCTGTGAACACCTGTAGTATTCCTGTGAGCCATCCGCGTCGCAAAAATGACAGAAGTAGTGGTCCCTGCGCAGGTGCTTAAGCAGCTCATCGTTGTCGAGGTAACGCTCGTCGCAGAACTTGCAGAGTGGGTGTCCTCGGTGACTTGTGTCGTCCGGATCGCCGTGTGCTCTGTGCCGCGCCAGTTCCTTACGGTTATACCACTTCCGCTCATAAGAGAAGATCTGGAGAGGTGTCGGGTTTTCAGAACACAGTTAACATTTTAATGACTCCAAGTCAGTAAAATACGTTTGGTCTCTAAATAAACGTTTTCCAAACAACCACACAGCTCTACTACAGTCACTGATCTGATTTTACAACAGAAATACTTAATTTCTCCGGCTTGGGGGGCTCTGAGTGAGCTTACCTTGAGATGTTTCGAGCAGAGCTTACAACAGAAGAGCTCGTGCTGCTTCCTCATGTGCTGCTCCAGCTCCTCAAATCTGGAGAAAACTTTCGGCTCTGGACATCGGACACACTCTGACAGCAGCAGACGCCTGATTAAAAACAAAAATACATCAAGAAAAGGCTACAAGCTGAGTCAAGCTACTCAGAGCAATAAAAACAGTTATAAACAACTTTTTTAGTACAGTTAATGGTTTCTGTAGCTATTAGTTAAAGAAAATAAATCAGTGTTGGTGACTGCATCTAAACCGAGCCTCATGAAACTGTGTTAAACAACTTGACAAAAAAGATTGTGAAGCCTCTGAATCCACAGTTTTCCTAACTCATAACCACCTTGTGACCAAAGAGCCACACACTGAAAACATCACCAGCTAGAATATTACAGACACATCCACTACAATGGATGGCATATATACCCGTTTCCTCATTACACCAAGCTTTTAATCACCCTGGAAATAAGGTATTTCTAACAGATGCCAACTTACAACATTCCAACAAGAGCTGAGAAAAAAATGTTTCATTTCATAAAGCTTGTCACAAGTTTTACTTGTAATTTTTAGCAATAGTTTTGAGCAAATGTTTTTAAATGTCCGGTATCAGAATCCCTTAAGGAACGCAACTCTTGATACCCTCTGTTGGTCTACGGTCTGTTATTATGTCAGCTGCAGCCCTAGTTAGATGAGCAGCTGCATTTTGCACGGCCTATTTTTGTGAGCATGGCTTGCAAAACTGTGTATAGGCTGTTGCCATTATTTAGTTGATTCAATGATTTAACCTCTTTCAGTTACGTTTACAGTCAAATAGAGACTGTTGCTGCTGCTTCCTGTCTGTGTCATATTGACCTGCCTTTAGAAAGAGAAAGCCCCTGATGTTGGAGAGAGTGCTTAATTTGCAGCAGCTAAAACACCACTCTTAAAATATTATGACATTCAAACCAAAATGCTAAGGGTATGAAATATGTTATGGTAAACATGCTAATCCAAGCCTTGCAATTCAGCAAATTGATCTGCATGTAAACATCATCAGCAGAAGCAGAACATGAGTTTTTTGAAGACTCTAATTAGAAACATATTCAGAAATAAATGATAAAGCTAGGCAAAAATTCAACCTTTTTTTTTTTTTTGTAAAATCACTGTATACTTACAAGAGAGAAAAAAAAATGTTTTTGTTTTTTCATTTGTTTAGAATTTAAATATCTCTTTTGAGAACAAAGCAAAACAAAGTCAAATGCCTTGTTTGTGTCCACACCCAAGAGTTTTAGGTGGCAAAACAAGAAATTAAAAAAAAAAAAAAAACTTTTCAAAGTGAGAAATTTTGATAATTCTATTTGGTGTGTATACATGTGGACTGGCTATCCAGCCACTACAAACAAAAACATAGAGGCCGACATTACACATGTCTGGCGTTCTGCGGGAGAAACCACAACATCAGTGAAGCCATGTTTTATGGGACTGATTTTTCACTTGACTCACTTCAGACAGATTTTTTTCAGCTGAACCTCAAATTTAAGAAAGATGTTAATGACCCAGAGGAAATGATAGAAAGCGTCAAAGACAACACACAAATTGCTTGAGAAAATATTTAACTTAGCAATGTATTAGCCATGTTCAAGATATTTTTTTTTTAACTTTGACACAGTTAAAGTTGATGTGATCACTACCTTCATCAAGTATTACAGTGGTCTTGACAGGAATCTAACACACTGTGCAGATCAGGCGCTGCTTTAACAGACGGTTTTTTAAAAACGGTGACGGAAAAATCTGTTCACACACACTTGAACAGATTCACACACTTGACCACTTAGATATTAAGTACATCATGGAAGTAACTAAATCAATCAATGAAAAAATATCCTATCTGAGTATCATCTTTGACATAGACACTGCACTAAATGCATCTCGCTATCCAGGAGCTGGAGGCAACTTGAAGAGTCACGGACAGGATGCTTTGGAGCACATCTGGTACAACAGCGCATTCAGTGGTTTTTCCTCCCCAAAAATATATCCCCATCTATAGCTACTTTTTAAAGATCTTAGTTAATAAATCAACAGGCATGCAAAATCTTACCATTTTCTGTTTTAAAATATTAGAATTGCCCAAGGCAACAAAAACAGTAAGAGCAGCGTCATCCCATACCTGTACTGAGAGTGGGTCATTTCGTCGACAAAATATATGTCATATCGCTTCTCACAGGGGAACTGCTGATAAGGCAGAGACTGAAAGGTCTTCAGCTTTTTAACAAACACCACCTGGAACAGCATGAGAGAAAGTTATTTCTTTAAAAAAAAAAAAAAAACTGTTTAAAACATTTAACTAAAAACTTATTTTTAACAATAATACAAATGCAGAGGACGATTCCTTCAATAATTGCATTTAACAGCTTTTGTCTACAGCAACAGCATTTAAATTTAAAATTTACATATTGTCAAGCTAACATTAACTTTCTGGTCACACAGAAATTACCAGGTAAGGTCACTTATAATAACCTGCAGGGAATTGGGAGACAAACTGAGTTAAAATACATTTAGAACATTTCAGCACCTCCATATTAATTATTATATCTATATTAATAACCCTGCTTAGATCCAGAAAACCTAGATCAGGTTTCATACTTTTCCAGATTCAACTTTTAAAGAGTTTCCGGTAAGTGGATGTTCTGTCTTGGTCATATGTATATTCTAGAAATCATGGAAAAATACAACGCAAAGGTTATCTTCTAGTCTATCAGTGTGATGAAGGACATACTTATTTATATTTTACATTTTGTGAAGTTAAATCAAGTTTAAAATCTCTGTCACATTAGTAAAATCTGGACTAAGCCATCCTTGACAAAATACAGAAGTTTTGACACCTTTATATTGTTCAGTGCTTTCTTTAAAGCCTAAACCTGTCTAGAGCACTGATCTAAGAAGGTCTAAATGCCAAAAAGCAGCGAAATTGTCTTTTGTAAAACATTTTAATGGGTGTTTATCTGCCGGTTTTCTCACATTTTTGTACTTTGACAGTCATCTTAGAAGAATGTTGTGATACCCTTAACCCTCCTGTCTACTGATACTGTCAACATAAAACATCTCTGTGTATTTGAGAATAAAGTTACAGTTCGAACCTGCCAGCAATAAGTGGTGAAATCTCTCATGTTTCCCTTAAATTGGTCCAAAATGTAAATGTTTACTAGCCGGGTATTAGCAGTTAGCAAGTTAATAACAAATTTAGCGATACGTTGCTAAATGGAGACAGGGCTGCCAATATTAGATGAGATTATTATAATCTCTTCATTTTACTGATAAACATTGAGTGCAATTTGTTTCCTAAGCATACCAAACTTCATAAACCCAAACCTATTGACGTACTGATGTTAGCATTTGGTTGGCGAGTGACAGCAACAAAATGTAGTTTAAGCACAAGACAGCTGTACTACGTCATTTCCTTGCATAATTATCCCCGTTTTAAATTAACTTAAGATATTATTACACGGGGTCAGTTTTTAATACATATGGAGACTAAAATACCGTTGAGGCCTAGCTAGCTCCAACCCCGTGCTAGAGTAGCAAAGCAATCCGCACCTTGTCAAGCTCCTCGCGGCAGACGGCGCAGTACTTCTGGTCGCAGAGTACCCTCATCTTGGTGGAGCAGCGGTAGCACACCGGGTGATCGCATTTACCCAAAGCGAAGATGTCGATGTCCTGACAGCACAAGACGCATGTCTTCTCAGACTCTTTTACGGTTGTTGGGTCCATGTTGATGAAAAAGGAGCTAAAGCTTAGAACTGTTTGGGAGCGTCTTGGCAGTGAAGTGCTTACGTAAGGATGAAAGTGTGAAGTACTGCCGGTTGTAGCGTCACGTAACGGTTGGAGTATCACAGATTTGTATAATGCGAGGATGGACCGAGGTCAGGGTCACAACATGTTGGTTGCGTCCTTTTCAACTGTGAGATCTGCGCAAGGTGTCATGGCTGATCCACGTGCGTGCTCTGGCGTTCACCGGCACGGCTGGGCTTCCGTAAAAAACCTTTCAAACGCCACAGTGTTGTGGAAAACGTTCGGACTCCGCGAGACGACTGGAACTATAATTTAGTACCTTCCTAATTTTGGTGGTCCTTTAAATCACACTACACTTGAAACAGATTAGGCTTGGGAACTTTTTTTCTACACTGATGAGACTGATCATTCTAAATACAGTGGCAGTTTGTATTTTTACCCTTTTATAGGAGGAAACTAAGATTAGACCACTTTCACCAGTACACTTCTAGCACACAAAGGTTTAGACACCTGCAGGCATATAAGCTTATACAGCAGCTAACTTGTGATGATTATTTTAGATAGTTCAGCAATTGTTCCAGCAAACACTAACTTTACAACTTTACCAGAACACCAAAGGTTCCATAGAGGTTACACAGCATTATAAATTATGCTAGATTTAGGGAACAGAATCTTTAAAGATAACAATTTTCCTAATTTTTAAAGAATTTTATAGTTGAAAGTTTTCTAAAGGTTACTTTCAACATTGACAGTACAATACAGTCTTTTGGGAACTATGAGGGAATATTACCCAAATGTTCCCTAAGAACTGCTTTTCAGTGTTGACATTTCAAGAACCTTCCTAGAATGTTCCCTCAAGGTTCCCTGAGGGATGTTTACGACTTTAACAAGATAACCTTCAAATAGGGTTGAGGTAACGTTTCATAAAATTATCTTTTGGGAACCCTCAGAGTAGAGGTGTGCGATATTGCATATTTTGGTATCGATCCAATACCAAATTAATACAGGGCCAGTATTGCCGATACCAATACTGATACCGATAGTTTTTATTATTTAAGTCTGATATATCAAACTTCTGACATTTAGGTGGTTTTGTGGGTTTTTTTTCTTTTGAATTAAATTGTTAAAACTTTACAAAGAATTTGTAAAAAGTTTATAGGTGTGTACAAAGTACTTTAATAACATTAGCAAGATAAACAGAAACAATAGAAAAATAAAACAGATTTGTGTTTTTTTTTTCTCCCAAAATAAACAAAGTACAAAAAATTATCATTTGAGAAAAAAATCAAAACAAAATCTTTTTTCAGGAAGAGTTGAAAAACTATAACAGCAAAATAAAATACAATTTCATAAGGGAATCTGAAACAAAAATATCTGTCTTACCGTGCTAGTATCGATCTGATAACAATTCTGACTTGGTATCGATATTATCGATATTTTGGATTGATCCGCCCACCTCTACCTCAGGGAATATTTACTAAAGATCTTTAAATTGTACATTTGAAGGAAATGTAAAAACTCAATGTTTTTAGATTTTTGGAACAAAGTGTTATTTAAATGCTACAGTGAGATCTTATATGACCAGCGAAGAGACAGGACCCTCAGCGCATTGAGACATACAACTATATGTTTAGAATTGTTAAAACAGATCAATTTCCTGTCAGTGCTGGTTAACCACTGCTTGTTCCATATGCTGTCTATGTGCCTGGTGGTGCCTTCAGCTGTAGAGGAGCTGATAACATAGCCTTTGTGGTGTCCTGGTGGTTGCATTTATTAATTCACAAACTTATTTTCTTTAGGTAATTAGTTGTTATACAACTGACTAATTACAGCTCAAATTTTAGGGCTCCATATTTGGAGAGAAGAGCTGCCAATGATGCGTCATGATGAAAATAGGCTGCTGCATTATAGACAGCAGTCCTACTCTGATGCCCTCATAATGGGTGGCATCTAAAATTGACTAGGTGATGGAGAAGAAGCCAACGAGGTTGATGGAGAAACAGTCCAGGCTAACTGGAAGAATCAACTCCATATACTTTAGGGAAATAATTCATTTATATCAGTCTTCTGATTATTTAAACTGTCTGGGACTCCATCAAACCTGTCCAAGACCAAGAAGGCTAAACACTTACAGGATGCACAACATAAACAATATTTATATTACATCATACAAAGTAAAAGAATATGAAAAAGAGGATCTACAGTTGTGTTTACACTTGTATGTTTTTTGGGGATTTTTGATGCTTAATCCTGAACTTACTACTTTAAAATTATATATGCTCTGTATGCTTTTTCTTACTCTGCACTTCTAAATACTAAACTTCAGATTTTCTTTGATAGCCTGACAGGTAAATGTTCCATTTCAAGTGCATTAATAAAAAATAAAAAAAAAAAAACAACATTTTCCTCAACAGTAACCAGTCAGAACAGTCTAGCATTTTTCCCGTCTCCTCCATATTTTAGAAAGTCTTTAAAGTTTTTCTTTGGACTTTAACAGCGTTTCAACACATTTTCTAAGATGTTCTTGTACCTGATCATGACAGCATATTTCACAGTGTATTTTTTTTAAATGTTAGTTTTAAAAACCTGTTATTTTGAACAAATGAACAGTTTCTGCAAGCTGTCTTGGAGAAATAGAACAGAAAATGCAAGGACAACCTTTGGGAATATGCAGTTTTGGAGAAATGGTGTATTCAATTCCTATAGACGTCTTGGTGTTGGTAAATATCCTTGACTTTCACTTTGTAAAACTTGAAAACCCTTTGGAGGCACATGAACCTCAGATTATTCTGAGAAAAGAAACTTAAGAGTTCAGACACTTAACATAATTTGTATCATTTGGATCATGAACATAACTGTCAACACAGTCCTTTTTCAAATATCAAGAGACAAGAAATCTGAAAAACAATAATAGAAAGTTTTATATTGTGGTAAATAAAGCTTCACTCAAAACAAGGTGAAGATTAAAAAAAAGATAACAGAACAAAATGAATGCTAATACTTTTATGGAGTCAGTATTTAAGTTTTGGTTTAATGAGAGCTGTTGTTTACATACATTATGCATACAGGAAATCTGCCTTAAGATCTGGTTTGAACTGTAGGATCACCAATGGAAATATCTTATCCCACTATTCTGATCTTTGTATCTACTTGTGTACAATACCAATTTGAAGAGGATTAGTCAATAAGACTGAAAACCAATTATCTAAAGCAGCTGTTTTTAATGCTGAGGGAAAATTTGAGTGCAGAGACACTTATAGACAGACATCTGATGAGCAACATTATCACACTCCTTATAAATCTCTTATTTCTTTCAGAAAAAAACAGATAAAAAAAATCCCCATAAAACATCAGTGGTGGTTTATCCATAACAGTTTATCATTTAGTGAGTGAAATATTCTAAAAATGAGGTCACATCCAGTCATCATCATAGTGCATTTCTGTTGTTAAATGTCCAGGGTTGTGTCTCTGGTTGCTGGTTAGCGTTTCTTGTAGTGGCTGCTGCTCAGTCCCATGACTTTGAAGGTACAGCTGGAAATCTTCTCATAGAGAAGGAACATGAGGGCAGCAGTCAGGACAGTCTGCAGTAGCTTGGCTTCCAGGCCTTTAAAGAGACCCAGCATGCCATGTTTCCTACAGCAGAGAGCCAGTTGAAAACACAAAACAGCACTGAAGACTGATAATGACTGTTTAAGAGAGAACTAAACAAGAGAATGCTTTGAATCAACAAAATAAAATGCTGTGAAAAAATATTTTCCCACTACAGATTTCCTCAAGTTTTGCTTTTTGTCACACGTTTCAGAATATAAAGTAACCTTTAATATCATAAAAACATTACCAGAATAAATATAAAATGAAACTATTACATAATAATTTATTTGATCAATTTTAATCAATTATTTATTTAATTTTAATATTCACAGAATGATGATATCTTAAAATGGTAAAGACCGTTTGTGTTTTTGGGCCAAAATTCATGACTGACACAACAGATTTCAGTTTATTAGCAGACATCTGCAGTTCTTCGTAAAAGCATTCATACCCATTAACATCTTCAGATTTTGTGATGTTACAATTGCAAACTTTAATGTAGTAAACAAAAAAAAATATGAACAGAACATTTTTTCCTGCCCCCTTTACTCCAGTGTAGCCAATTTAGACGAACAGATCAAGAGGGATTTTCTGTCGACAGCAAGATTATTAGTCATGCAACAAATTGTTGTTGTTAGTCAACAAATCTGGTCTTTATTGAAGAGTGGCAAATAGAAAGTTACTATGGAAAATATTATAATCCTCATACGTGAAAAACGGAATGAGACATAAACCCCTCCTTCCACCCCAACAACCCCTATATACGGTAACCTTAAAGAGCTAAAACCAGTTCAGGACTGGTTGCCCCACCTGTTTCACTTTTCGTGAGAAATTCTAGGTAATTCCCTTGCAAGTTCATACATGTGCTCTGCCTCAAAATATTGCAACAAATCATTACGTTTTTACTTCTACATATATAAACCAGATTTCAAAGTAAAATACATATTTTGTGTGTGAAGACTCACCTTGCTCTATTTACCAGTAAACACTTGATGGTCTCCAGGCCGGACAGCAGTTTTGACTTTTCTGCTGGTGTGTTGAACTGACCAAACTGTTGTTAAGAAAGTATGACAAAAACATATAGTTGGAGCCAAAACATTCTCCAGTTCTTTTGATGAACTAATGATCGATTTACAAATCAAACCCACCCTGAGGATGGACTGTATTGTCTGCAGTGGGTATGTAACAGTGGTGGCAACGGCTTTGGCGACAGCCCCGATAACGAAGACCTCCAGAGATGACAGCTTAGAGCGTAAGGAACAAAAGATTGATCGCATTTTTATTTTGCATCGATTTGTATCTCATAATGGAAACCTTGTGATCAACATGCTTGTTTAGGGTGTTTACAGAAGTAAAAAGCCCTTTCCATCCCATCTTTTTTTTTTTTTTTTTTTAACTATGACTATCTGATTTTCTACAAATGCTTTACAGAGTAGAAGAAAAAAAAAAAATCAGAAAACTAAAGTCTGAAACAGAGCAGCCACACATGGAATGTATAATCTCTAACCTCTGCTCACATCTCCATCAAAGTCATATGTACAAGATTACCAACTGTCTTTTCATCCAGATAATGTGTGAATCCTACCATCTCTTTCCAACTCACCTCCCTGGGAACCCCTCTCCTCAGCTGCCTCTTTAGACCTTCATAAATCATGAACTGAATGGCGGGGTTGAGCACCAGCAGCAAGGATGGGAAGGTCCCGTTCCAGAGCGCTCCAACACCCTCGTTACGGATGATCTGTTCAAATGCATCTGCAAAAATCATAGCGAAGGTAGTGTAATATGGTGCTCCGCAAAGGCATTTAAACACCTTAAACTTTTTCACATTTTACAACCATAAACATCAAAGCAATTTATAAGGATTTTATGTAACAAACCAACACAAAGTAGTGCGTAATTGCGAAGTGAAAAAAAAATTAACAGATTTTTACATTTATAAATAAAAACGTAAAAATTACGGTGTGCATTTCAATAAGATCTTTTTACTCAGATCAACTAATTGCCTTCAGATTATCTCCATGTAGTAAACGTGTGTAATTTAATCGCCATTAGCTGGATACCTTAAGGTAAGATAATAACCATTGTTGATAAAAAGGCATAAGAAAACCCTGTAAATATTTGTCACAAGAGGACACAGAAACGTATCAAAGAAGGTGCACTGGTCAGATGAAATCAAAAATACATTTTTGGGGTCTATACAAATTGTACACCACCCTTAACACACCATAACTACAGCAAAACATGGTGCTGGCAGAATCATGCTGTGGGGATGTTTTTCTTCAACAGGGACAGAGATGGTGGTCAAAAATAAAAGGTGTGTCTAAAAAGTATATTTGTGCAAAAGCATACCAAACTTTTAAGATTTTTATTTATACAGAATTCTTTCACTTTAAATTTATGCTTTACTTTATGCTGGTCGGTCACATTAAATCTTAACATAATACACCTCAGTTTGTGGTTGTAATGAGACAAATATCAGAAAAAGTTCAAGGATATGAAAGTTTTTCCATGGTAATGTGAGATGAGCTTTTAGTTTACACATGTAAACTAAAAGCTCATCTGTTTACCCAGAATTCCAGAGTAGTTTGTGGGCTGGATATCTGAATTGCGAAACTTGGACCCCTGGAGCTTCAGCCGAGTATTGACCACCCACAAAGGAGTGGTTAGTAGGACATTTATAACACCTGAAAAAAACCCCAAACATATTGATAAAAAATTTAAAGCTAACCTCACTCTCTGTTTGTAGATTGTGATGCTTTTAAATTAAATGATGATACCCTGACACAAGGGAAAGCTTTCTGTGATATAGATGGAGGTCAGTTTACCTGCAGCAATGCCTACAATAAGGTCAGTGCTGGGGGTTGACTGCCTGCCCTTCAGCCAGCTGCCTTTCATCCAGTGGAAGCAGTAGAAGTAGACAAAGTTGGAGCAGCACAGACTACAGATGACAGGGAACCATCCTCTGTAGGGAGCTAGTCTGAAGAGAGGCAAGAACAATCCCTTTTAAATTGTTTTTTTTTTTCTCTCTCTTCATTCAGCTGTGATAATTTGAAATCATTTTACTCACAGTCCTTCTTCTTTGACAATGTCAGCCAGAACAGCAGGTGTAGATTTGGCTTTCCTATTTTCATCCACTAACCTCAAAGAAACGACATTTCTATGTTATCTAATTTCTAGAATTTAAACTCCATCTGCAAAGAAAACTACATGTCAGTGTTTTACCTTGAAGCCGTAACCTGGCAGTATCCAGAGGGAAGAATACTGTCATTGCAGTCACACTTCCCTAAAACAGACAAAAGTCAGCATTCAATAGAAGACTGACCTTGTATATATAGTTTTAAAACACAACACCAAACTCAGCTAAGGAAATTACAAATTTAAAGTGACCCGAGTTTCTATAGCACAACACTAACTCAAAAAAATAAAAGACAGAATAATATCTACATATTTATCAAGTTAACTTTAATTCGGCTGGTTTAGGTTTCACTATAGTTAACTGACAAGAAAGCTTATATCATAGTAAATGAAAGAAACAATGAAAGAGAAGCTAACTTACCACTGCTCCTGACACAGCATGAACCAAACTTTCATAGGAGAAAACCTCGGAGGTCATTTTCAGCTATTCTCTTACTCCAAACTACTCAGCTGATGATAGCCTCCTTCTGCTTTACCGCTAAACAGCTCACCGTTCAGTTAAGCCACGGTTCGATGTTTTTTTTTTTTTTCACACTTCCTCGAAGCTGTGACTCACAGAACGGGATTATGGGTAGCGTAGTTTCATTACCTCCCTTTTTTTTTGCTCAGTAATATTTAACTCGGACTATTTAAAAGTATACAGCTTTCACTGTGTGATATGAATAGCCTCCTCTGTACTGTCTACTCACTTTGTTTTTTCATTTCCGATAGAAAGTACTCCTGGTGCAGTGCTTCTCTGTCTAGTGTATTTTCCTCTCCCAGCTAAAGTGCTTCTGGGCATATGCTTTTGTTTTGCAAATTTTCATTCCAAGAAAAACCCATTAACTTTGTACTCTGCTTTTCTATCCAATAGAAGTTACTGACTGGACAAGTGCTTCTCTGTTTAGCAATGTTTATGGTATATGCAGCCTAAATTTATTCATAATACATGTTTCATGTTTTCTCAAACATGAAGACAACCAAGACAGAGGGTTAACAATTTTTAATTGACACAGAATCTTTCACAACAAAGATGCATAGAGTAAGTTTTTAGCTGGGATTTACTCAGTAATACACATTACACGACAACAAACACGAGCCAAGGAAACTTCTATGGCTTTAAATCTACATGACTGGAGCAGCAAACAAAATGTATCTACATGAAAGGAGTGATTTTTAAAAAAAAAACATGTTGAACATAAAAAAGTGAAATAAAAACCTACTAAAAAGGGAAATCACAGACATGAGGAAAGGCACTTCATTTTTAGTTGCAGTGAGGTAAATATGTTATTGTGACTTGATGGATGACCCAATAAAGATCGAAAAAATATTATTTTAAGTGCAGCACAAAATATCCTTTCACATGCCTTTAACGACACTCGTTCATTTTTCATGCTCTTCTAAGCACTGTGGGTGGTCCCTCATTTTTTAAGCATGCTTAACATGCTTTTTTGTGTGAACAGCTAAATAAATTAAAGCAAAACAATAAGAACCCATTAGTCTCCGGCCCATTCACTCAGCCACTCCTGGCAAACCCTCTTCTGCTCCTCGCTCTCCTCCTCAGTCCTTCGTTGCTTGCTTTGCTTCCTCTTCTCCTCCTCACTTCTCGCCACCTCTCGTTCCTTCTCTTTAGTCTTTCTGTGCTCAAAAACGGCCTCAACAGTGGCCTCCAGTGTCCGTAGTGAGCGCTGCGGGACCCATTTGGGATCAACCGCTGGGATAAAGGGGTCTCCAGCAGTGACGAGAAGGTGCTGAGGCTCCAGGGGAATGTGGAGGAGGTAAGCGTGCAGCATCATTCGATATGGAGAGTCATCTGTTCCCAAGCTGTAGGTGAAGTCTCCGACGATGGGGTGGCCGATGGCGCTGCAGTGGACCCTTAACTGGTGGGTTCGACCTGAAAAAACAAAGGTCATAGCAAACAGTCAGAGACGAAGCTTCTTTACTCCAGAATTTTCCTGAAATACTCAAGCTATGTCAAGGTAAACATTTTCTGTTGCAACCCCTGATTGCCACACAGGAGAAACAAGTTTGATGGGTGCTTTTGCAAACTGCAAAGAGTTAGTTTTCATTTAACCCACATATGGTGTCCCACAAAAGTATCAATATCCATTTTGCTTTTTCGCTTTTGTCTCATTAGAACCGCAAACTTCTATGTATTTTATTTGGGATTTTAAGTGAAAAACAAAACAAATAGGTGCAAAATTGTGAACTTTACAAACTTTTTAACAAAAAAAAAAAAAAAAAAAAAAAAAAAAAAAAAAACTTGGCACACTTTTGTATTCAGCCATCTCTGAAGCAATACCGAACCACCACAAAACCAACGGATTGTATTTTAAGGTATCAGAGCAAAAAGGACTGAAAGAGAATGCACCAAACACTTTTTAGATTTAAATACAATATATCTTTTTTATTTTACCTCAGAACTATACATTACATTGTGTTGGTCTATCACATAAAATTCCAAGAAAATACACTGATTTGTTGCAATGTGAAAGAAATGCAAAAAGGTTCAAAAGGTCTGAATACTTTTGCAAAGGTTTTATAAATAAAAGAAAAGAAAAGAGATCAGGTACCAGTGAGTGGCTGCAGCAGCACCTTGGTGACCGGGTCTCCGTCATACACCCCGTACTCCAACACTATCAGCTCAGTTTGGCAAGGCTTTGGGTTCTCACAACCTGTTGAGTGAACATGAGAAAAATGCTGTAAACCTTTTAAAGCAAGTTGCTGTGGTTACTTTTATATGTATTCAGCACCTTGGATAGGTTCAGATCATAATTAATTGTCCAATTCCAAACACTACTAGCTGATTTCAAATTATATCAGGCTCCTGTACCTTCAGTTCCTTCGATGCACATCATGTGTGTTTTTCCCTCCATGGAGTTCTTGCCGATGGCGAAGTCCAGAGTTTGCGTCTCCTTTTCCACCCACCCACGAAGCTGGGATAGGAAAAAAATTCACTGAGATAAATGGAAAGGAGCACCAGAGAGCAACGTTTACAGATAAGAGATGTGTTAGCGGTTGCAGGCCTGTGGTCCATCCTGTGAAGTGACCACAACATTCAGAATTGAAAATGCAAACAAGATTGTCTGATAAATTTATGATCAGATAGGAAAACATTACCTGTATAATCATCTTTTTTTCATTTATGTATAAATATTGATTTTTATTCAAATTAAAACCAACAGCCACTTTGATGGCAGGAAGTGACAGTGTCTTTAATTATGCAGAATTTGCTTTTCATCAGTAAAATGTCAGTGATACATTTCGTAAAACAAAAAAATAAACAAAAAAGACAATTAGAACTTATGGAATGTAAATTATCCTTTTACATTCCTACCAGGAAGGATGTGTTGTTTTCTTGTTTTGAAAGCATTAGCTGTTTCATGTTGATAAAAGAGTTTAATTTGAGTTAAGTTTGATAAAACTCTTAAAAAGAGTTAATAGCTGCTGTCTTATGAGGCTCAGTGAAAATTAGTTACCTTTAAAACGGCCTAGATGTAACTCTATTTGTTAAATTGCTAACTTTCTTAATCAAAGGAACACTTTCAGTTCTCCTTAAATTAAATCTTATGGAACCTGTTATCATCACAGAATGTAACGGATGGATGGATCTTTGTCTGTGTAGTAACACCAGCCTATGTTTAGAAATTCAGGTATTTCCCTAGTCAACAACAACACAAAACAAAAGTGTTTGGAAATATGGACATGTTTCCGTACTCAATTTTCTTTTTCATATCTTTTCAGACTTTTAAAGACTATGTAGGTACCCTGAACTTTGGATTTGTTTTTGTATCTGTCATATATCTTCTGCATGCTTGTGTTTTTGTTCCATACCAAAGATAGGTAGGCTTTCGTGACAGTGCGGTCCTTAAAGCAGCGATAAGCCCTTCCAGCAGCAGCCTTATTGAGAGCGACACAAAGAGCTCCGCTGGTGGAAAAATCCAACTGGTGACAAAACCTGTTGGATGAACAGTAAAAATATGCAACTGTTTATGAAGCAAAAAGAAACTGGATATATGAATTAATTAATGCGGTTACTGACCTGAACCCATAATAGGTGCTGGGGTCGGCCAGATGTGGGAAGTGATGCTGAAGCTGCATCTGCACAGTCTGCTTTTCATACCACATCTTGCTGTCTATACGGATATCCCAGTGTTTGTCCACAATGATATAGTCATCGCTCTGGTACAACACACGCAGGCTCTCAGTGCTGGCTGGTTCTGAACTCATCCTGCGCAGCTGTCAGTCAATCCAACCCTGCAGAGACTTGGATCGTGACTTCTGACACAAAGGAGAAAAACATATCGAGTCATTCCAGTTTTTATTTAACAGTTAATACAAGGTGTTTAATCTCTGACTGCATTAACACTTTGCCTTTAGTCCATATCAGTCAACACTAATGAGGCAGCAGTCTGAATGTCTTTGATACAGAGTTAATAAAAGTACTCAAACTGTTTAACCTTTGATTCTGAGCCATTCTTTAATAAACGAGTAACAAAATTTGTAATGTATATAAGTATTAGTACTGTAACAAGTATTAGTATAGTGGTGTGGTATATTTATCCCAAGCAAATAAATTCATTTCAATTACACCATCAGGATACAGTGAAATTATAGTTAGCTTGTTAGCACTGTTGTTTCACCTTTAACAGCTTAAAAAAATGCAGTTAAGCATGTCCAATACGGACATTTGCCCGACAAGAAAATCCGCCGTTACATCACTTTTTAAAACAATAATTTCTCTCGGCTCCTAAAAAAAGCTAAACGTGAGTACCGTATTTCCAAAATATGTAAACAAAACCACGTCTCATGGACCACTTATGCGCAGGCGCGTGCTCTTCTTTTCTCATTTTTGTTAATCAATCAGGGTTATATCGCCACCCTCAGGTGTGGAGCGCTACAACCGTATTGTTAAAAAACAAGGGAAAAAGGTCTTGCACTTTTAATAAATAAATAAATAGCATTACACCCACAGAAATAAAAATTGCGATGGCGACTTCCTCCAGCTTTTTTTCATAAATAAAAAAATAAGTAACTAAATTGGACGATTACCCATAAACAACCAAGAAAAAAAAATGATACATTAAGAAAGCGTCAGTCTTTATAAAGATGTGCTATTATTTGTTTTTATAATTATTTCAATAGAAAATTAATAGCTTGTAATTATTAGAATTCTCACATTTCAGAGAAACATTGGAGCTCTCATGTTATTTTCAGAGACCAAATTTATAACATCACATAAAATCACTAAGATTTGTATGTACCAAAAAAAGAAAAATTTTCCTTCTTATTAAAACCTAATTTTGAAGACTAATTTCACCAAGAAGAAGAAGAATGGAAGAACTTATTCCATCAAAAATTTTAGGCCACCATCCATCCATCCATCCATCCATCCATCCATCCATCCATCCATCCACTCGCTCTCCCCAGCAACTTGGGCCAACTCTTCCAGGGTAATCCCAAGGCATTCAAAGGCCAGCCGAGATACATTGTCCCTCCAGCATGTCCTGGGTCTTCCTCTGGATCTCCAGATGAGATATTAAAGTAATTTTTTGGGATTTTTGAAGTTTATTAATTTGTATTAGTTATTAAAAGGTTATGAGCAGTCAATATCTTACCTGCAGTAGATAATTCTAGTGGTATCTTTATTTAACATAAATCAGAATTAGCTTAATGTAGAGGCTAAAGCTGATGGCTAGTTTGAGAGGAGCTGTTAGTTAAAAACATCATAGTGATTTGTTCATTCACTCTTTTGAGAAGATTTAAACTGTTGTCATGATTGCATTGGGAGATTATTTACTGTAAAACTGATGATTATTTAGTTAAAAAGTTAAAAAGTTAAATTATTATTTATTATATATATTATATATAATATATATAATAATAATATATATTATTAATTATTATTATTTAGTTAGTTAGTTTAAAGTTTGGAGGTAGTGCATCATTAAATATCTTTCTTAGTGAAACCCAGAACTGAACAAGTGATGTGATCAGAGTTACCATTTGAAAGAATGGAAAATAGAAAGTGAGGCAAAAAAATAGAAAATAGAAGTGAGGCAGTAACAAAATCAAAAGAACTACTGGTCGCTAAATTACTTTACAGTTTTTGCTTTTACATTGCTTTGCTTTTATTTTGCTCAGTTCAAATGTTTTCCTTCTGTTTCTTCTGAAAATCCAATGACTATTTGCAAATTTATATTGTACAATAACGTTATCTAACTTCTGAGTGAACACTTTTTTCAGTATCTTTGAAATCTAAAAATGTAACGCTACTGGCTAATAATTGATAAAATGACGTTTATCCCCAGTCTCAGATAGTGGAATGACTTTGTGTGGAAATGTCCTGCAGCAAATGACAAATGTGAAATGTAGGTTAATGGGTTTGCACTAAAATCAGTGACTTTCTTTATTAGCATTATACTCAATCCGTTAAAATCAATAGAGGACGTATTTTTAAACTTGCCAACTATTTTTGTAGTTTGCTTTGATTCAATTGCTTTGACAGCATGAAATTAGAATAACATAAAATGCAGCATTCCACTGTCTCCCTTTGTTCTTTTCTGACAAATTTGGTCCCGTGTTTCCAAAAAATGACATAAAGCAATTAACCACATCATTAACACTAATATTGCTTGATATATTTCAAATTCATTTAATATTTTTTATATTCTAATATTTGAATCTGATATTCTTCACTGTGTATTCGTATAATGCCAATTAATTTACTTCTGTATGTAATGTATTTCCAATATAACCTGTTCTTTTTTTGAAACACATTGCAGTCCTTTTCTGATCCATGGGCTCCTTGTGTTTTTTGACAACTAAGCAATTTTTGACCTTTCAACTCTTAAATATTTCTGGGAAAGTGTTATATGTGATAGTAATGTCATGTTCATTGTAAAGGGTTTTCCATGTTTGCATTTGTAAATTAGTTTTCGAAACATTCATAGTGTTTCCTTTTAATTTCCTCTTTTAAGTAATTTGAGAAACCTTTTTTCCATAGACACTGTAATGGATCAGAAAACTAGCAAATACTCAGTTTTATCAGTGGTCAGTAACCCTCTTACTAAACTGTTTTTCATATTATTTATGAATATATTGTGAACTAGTGTAGCAGAGTGTGTTGTGTATATGCTTGGCCTGGTAATAAGTGGGTATAAACTCATGTTGTATGTTGTGTTAGGATAGGATTCAGTAAATCAGTGTAAATCAGTAAATCAGTTTCCACAGATGAACATAATGGTTTGGTTAATTCTGTGAAATATTTCTCCCTAGTAACCTCCTGTAGGTGGTCGCCTACACAGAAAATAAACAAAATTCATGTGACTTCAGTCTTTGTCATAGTGTGAATGACCTCACAAGAGATAAAACACCTGGAAATAATCTGCAGACAGTTGGGATTGTTTGCTCTAAAACCCATATGTGTTTTTTACATAAGCTCTCAGAAAAAGCATCATTCCAATGTCAAGCAATGACCTCCCATGATCCAAAGCTCATGACAGACTGTTCTAAGTTATCATAGAATATCCTGCATGCTCTACCTGCAGGTAATCCCATTACACTGCAGGTATGGGTCTGTTTCTCCAGCTAAAATGATTAACTGTTATTATATAAGCTATGTTTCATAACTCAATTTGGTTCTCTTTGTGTTTGTGTACATTCATCAGAATTGATTTTTTTGTCATTGGTGTTTTGTTTGTAGTTGCATAATGTTTCATTGACACGTTGACCTGTGAGATGCACCAACCGCAAAGCTTTGCACTCGTAGAAATAAAGAGATGCATGTGACTCAGCAGGCCTACGTCATTACTGGAAATCACAACATTTTCAGTTAGATAATAGACAGAGAAGAGATGATGACAGACGTTACTGAAGGATAGACGCACCACACCAATTTAATCCATTTACAGAGGAGATCGTTTTCTAACTCATCCCTGAATGGGATATTTGAGTTCTGTAAATCTCTGTTATCAACTGGAAGAACTTTTTGAGAGAGATTTTCTTTTTTTTGTTTGTTTATTTACTGTCTAAAGAAAGACCTGGATACTGTTGATGTTGCAGACTCTTTGTTTGCTTAACCAACACACTTCATTTTTGTTCCACTCTTTGGATCCAGGACTTGCTGGATTAAATCTTTTTTGATGCAACTTTGCTAAATAAGGCATGTCTTTGTAACGGTCCACCATGCCTAAGTCATTCCTGCAGGCTCGCTGCGATGAGCCCATCATGATATCGGACTGGGGCCTCCCTCTGCTGCTGGCACTGCTGGTGTTGGCACTCCTCTACTCCTTCCTGTACCTCCCTGCCACGGCCCAGCGAGCCCTGCTGGAGCAGGGTCTCAGCAGCAACAACACCACCATTGCGACTCTGAAATGAGCTGCAATAATAAACAAAGTCACATTGTTTGTCAGAGGACAAATGCAGGCTTCTTTGTTATCATGTGAGCATCCCCTGGATTAAGTATGATTTTTTTTCAGACAGATTATTTTATAAGAGTCCTTTTTGTCTGTTTGCTTTCATGCAATGGAAATATAAACCTTGTTGTGGTTTCTTTTCCTTAGATTAAATGAAGTAAAGAGAAAGAAGGAGACATAAAAATATATTTGTTTGTAGTTTTTGTGGAGGCAGAAACAATTCACCTTCTATCAGAGTGAAAAACAATATGGGAGATTATTATGATCTTGAAACTGAATTTTGGCTAATTTTGCTCTTATATGTAATTAGAAAATCTTTTACATCTGGTTTTACAATTGGAAATATTGCTTCAAGGAAACACGACTAACTAAAATTACCCAGTAATGTCTCCACCTTATACCATATATTAATCATTGAACAGAATCATTTTTTTGTGGGCTCTCCAAGAATGTATAAACAGCATCTAAAGTTTTAATACTAGAGTTAATCTAACAACATGTAAACAGCATATCAAAGCCTCTCTTTGCTCTGAGTATATTTTCCTGCTTCCAGTCCTTTTGCATTGCATAGAACAGAAGGTCCCTATCAGACACCATTGAATTTTAATTTTTCTAAAGAAATACATTAACATTGCAATATGGGTAGAGAAAATATGTGATTTATTTTTGTACAATCTTGTGGATCCATTGTAAACTCACTACACACTATGAGAAAATGTTAGTGAGGAACATCCTACTAAAACAGCTGAGCTCTTATTTAGGTGCCACAGATTCACTATAAATGCAAGAAAGTGTGGATTAAAGAATGCTTTAAATACATCAATAAAGTCCTTTAACAGTGTTTTAGCTCAAGCATGGCCACACCAAATTGTTGCAGCTTTTTTTGTTTGGTTTCAATTCCCCCATAATACATTTTTCATTTTTGTGATTTTTTTTCTCCCATAACTGCGATATAACATTATGTCTCTGTATATATTGTTGTTTGCTCCTTCACAGTATTTTACCTAAACCTTTTTGTTGCTCTGGCTATCATGTCCTTATTTGGTGATTTCATAAGGAGAATAAAAAAAATTAAAAAAGGAAAAAAAATAAAAAAGCCAACTTTTTTTTTTCTGAAGTGCTTAAATTATAGAATAACTAGATGATTTCAAGATAGACTAAATAGTGCGGCATGTTACATATCAAGTTTCATAAAAGGCATGTATCTTGAAAATTTAAGGTCATTAGACAAGAGAGTGATTTTAAACTTTTACTTCTGTTCAGAGATATTGCCTTAGTGTATTCTACAAATCCTTTTTAGTTGTTTTTACAAAATTAACATTATCACATTGCAATGCTCTCTTGTGTTTTGTGCCAAATATGGATGTAAACTTTATGTAAACATCTAAATATGATACTGTACCTGAGATATACCTCAGAGGTTTCTCTCTCTTGCTCTTTTTGTTTTCTTTTGAGATTTCCGAAATCTGCCAACTTTATTCAGCTTCACAGCTAGATATGATTTGCACATTTCTGAGCCATTCAGGCAAAGATGCAGGGATGATGAAAAAAAGAAATGGTGGTGTGGGGTGGATGGCCTATCTGATGCAAAGTCATCCAAGGATTCTATACCAAGGTTTTCAACCATTTGAAAGTATAAGCCAAAAAATTTTGACTTTCCCGAAATTGACACATACTGGTAAACAGTAAAAAAGTGAAAGAAATTGGAATGAAAACAACTCAAAGATCATTTTATAAAGAATCTACTTATCTTCTCAGTAGTGAATTTTATTTCTGAGTAATGGTGAATAAGTAGGCTTTAAAGCTCCGCTGCATGCTGGAAAGCAATTAAGTTCTGAACCTCAGTGGTTGGACCCTTAATAATCTATCCATCCATCCATCCATCCATCCATCCATCCGAGGTCAAAATTAATTATATTTATATTTTCATTAATACATTTAATGTCTTTATAAATTTATGACCATGTAATTATATTCCTGCTCTTTACTTGGTTCAACAGGATAAACATTTTAAAGAAGACATGTTAGCAGCTGGTTGAAATTACCTTTATTAAACAATACATGATACAAGGATTTGACAGTAATATTTGAAGATGCAACCATTGGTTGTTAACTGCAGGAGGGAGAAGATACAAAGAGTTTCCAAGTTTTTGTGTCTTTCAACCTAACCTTGTACCAACTATACCTGATTCATTTAGCAGGCGGTGACATCGTGGTAAATGTGCTAGTTATTTTTCTTCTCAATTTTTGTCTGACATTGAGTTGTTCAAGAGCATTATAAAAAAGGGAAATAAAGAATCTCGTTGAATCATGCAAAACCCAACAAGCCAACATTTACAATTAGTCTCAAACCACAACAGTTCACTCAAATGGAGCTTCATTAATCAGTAAGTTCAAATATGTTCACCTACAATGACAACAGCATACTCAAACACAGCACAGTAGTGTTATTTCGCATTTTCTATGAGATATCCATGTATCCCCAAGTGAAATTCTCTGAATTCCAAAGATCTCATAGCCTCAAAGCAAAACTTTATTTACATCCCATGAAATCTACCAGAGAAAGAAGATTTGGTTCAGATTTTTTTATGTGAATAGTATCAAAGGACCTACATGCATCTCTTTCTACAGTATACACAGTTCAGGTACAGGTACCCATGTGCGCTTTCAAAAAGTGCCACAAAAATGAAAGAAATTGGAATGAAAACAACTCAAAGATCATTTTATAAAGAATCTACTTATCTTCTCAGCCTGCTTGAAGAAGACCAATCATTAAACACAGCAGTTGAAAGGCATATATCATCATTTTTACAACTTTTCCTCTTTAGTTATGTTCAGGATTATAGCTCATTATAATTATGTTCCTTTTCATATCTGAACTTGAGGGATGTGTGAAAAAGTGGGGGGGAAGGCAAGTATAAGGCAGCAGAAAACTCAGAAAATGCTAAAAAATGATGACACTATGTTTGGAATGCTGATTGCTGGCATCATTTCATAACTCAATGTCTACTCAAAACAAAAGTAGTGATGGCAAGAACTTCTGCTCCAGTTCACTTCATAAAGTGAAGATTTATATGGCAATTTATCAAGTGAGGAGGAGGAAGTCAAGAGAAATGTTGTCTGAGTCCAACCAACCCCTAGGAGACTTAACAAACCAGTACCCTACATAGGGATTTAAAAGCACTCTGTCACAAGCTCAGCCTGCCTGTAATTTACCATGGTGGTTAATGACTTATTGTGACAAAAAGAGTAACTGGAAACACAACATTTTTGCAGCATTCAGATAGACGTAATTTCTGCTTCTCTTGTGACTAACAATGTTACTCTGATATAAACAGGCATTCGTCAGCCTGTTTCTACCAACATGTGTCACAAAACAATTTACTTGATTTCAATGAGCCATACAGTCATTGTCCTCTCATAGTTCTCCACAAAATCAGTTTATGTTTACTCATGCGGGTTTAATTGCACGACATAATGTGCTGTCAAAATGTTATTCTGAGGAGACTCTTTCAGGTCACAAAAACTAGAAGTCTGTCTGCACTTAGGCTACCCACAACAACATAGAGACTTAAAAAGGTCTCTTCAAGCAAAGGCTATACATGTGTTGAATGAAAGGGAAGTTAAAATACTGATGCACAATCAGAAAACAACTGCAGTCAAACACTCTCTGCTTTATGAGTCACAGCTAAAGATAAATCTTGTTGCTAAAGATACAGTTAGATCCCCAAAGTGAGTCATCACTTGTTAAAGGTGATCTTTTGCTAACAGAAGAAGTTTTGTATTGACAAAATGTAACTCATTTTCTGATTAACTTTATGCTCACAAACAAAAGCTCCAACCGCCTAAGTGGTCTGACTGTTGACTCCCTAGTAGAGCTTTCTGTTCCAGCTCTGGAGTGAACTGAGTTCAGAAGGCTGTTTTCTATCATAAAAGTGTCTTTTAAGATTACTTTTTTTGCTTTGAAAAACAATTGTAAAACCAGTTTTTATGTTTTGTGTTTCTAAAATATGATGATATATGCCCTTTAAACTGCAATTCAGCATTCTGGTTCAAAAATAATACTATTTTTAATCATATTCTTTTGACAACAGAAGTTCAAAACCCCAGAGTGGTGGGAAAGTCATAAAACCAAAAGTGTTGAAAGGCCATTGAGGTGCATTTAAACAGCCGTCTTTCCTCTGGTGTTAATGCAGCATATGTATGGGATGGTGAGCCTGTAGTCTAGCTGTACAGTGTTTAGCACAGTGTTAGATGACTGAGATGACAATACCTGTGTTTGTTGGACAGGAATGGAAGCCATAAGTTTCTTTAATACTTGGTGCATGGACTATGCATCACAAAACTATTCATACCCCTTGAGCCTTCTCAAGTTTTAGAGTGTGGTGTGTATTAGGATTTTCACCCCTTACTCAGAGTCCGAATTAAAATCCAGGGGGAAAAGGTAGAAAAACAAATGTAATTTTCCAGACACAATTAGAGTAGGGCATATGTGGTGGTGCAAGCACTTGTGCCTTCCTGTGCCTGCTCCAGGTGCCCCATCACTTGGCAAACAAAAAAATATATTTTTCCTCCCACTGTTGTTCTCACAGTGTACCATAATTGTGTTGGGTGGGGTTTTAGGATCTTTGAAACATTTTACTTTATAAACTTCAGATCAGTTCTTTTCTTTGATTTCTTCATCTTACAGGTCTTCTCCAAATTCTCAAATACCCATTTTGAGGCCCTTGTTGTTGCTGTTATATATGCTTCTGCATGCATGTGATACTTAATTATGCATTTCTTTTAAGCCTCATGATTTTTCTAAGTTTTGTTAATTTCTTTTTAAACTTGAATACTGTAATTTATTGTTCATCCACTGTTTTTATTTTTCATTTGTACAGTACTTTGTGATTTCATGCCATGAAAGGTGTCTTAGAAATAAATATAATGTGTATATGTAGTATATATCTTTTTACACTATTGCATCCATGTCAGACCACTTCTTCTCGGTGCTTAACTTTTGTTGTCAGTGAGAATATTTCAGAACTTCTGAAGCAAAAAAGATTTGAACGTCATTATTTTACATCACAAAAACATGGAGTCAAACAAAATGTCAAAAATAAAGTTTTTTTTCTTCTGACTTTAACCCTTAATACACCAATTAAATCCTATCAAAGACACTATGTACACTAGTTAAAAGATATGTGAAGAAAAGTGATCACAGAAAATATCACTGTAACTCCTTTTCTTGCTGTGTTTGGAGGTGTATAAATGTAAAATGAGTCAATGATTCACAAAGCAATTAACAGCTGTAAAGAGCACTTCTTTTCCTGCATTCATTATGTTCACTCATTTGGGTTTGGCACCTGGGGTAATGGTATTATTTGAGGTGTAAGTTTTACTGAATCCACAAGCTGTGTCCCAGCATCTGAAGCTGGGCTTTCAGGACACTCAATGTTGTCCAGAGTTCCTCCCCGGTGTCCATGAGGATTTCGTTAGATCACCTCCGCTCTTTTAAACAGTGTGTTAGCCTTCCTGTCAGTGTCAATCTTGACTGTCAAAAAAACAATCTTTCAGTAAATCAGAACGAAAAGATCTTACAGGCCGCAGCAGCATCTATAGTCTTACATCATTCCATGGTAAATATCCGTCTGTCATGTTTCATGTTTCATTATGTGCTTAAAACTGACCTAAATGACTTTCTGTGATAGGCCATATGACAAGATAAGGCAGAAAGGAGAAAAATTCTTGTAATAAAAAGCATAGACCACATAAGGATTGCTTGAGATAAGCTAGAAAAGAAGAAAATGTAAAGAAAATGGGAGAAGAGAACTGTAAACAGAGGTTCTTGTCTCAGTGAGTGCAGTTATAGAATGGAAGAAGGTAAAAGAGTGGTAAATAAAAAGCAGGAATGGAAGAAGGAAAAGTATTCAGCATCAGTATCCTCACACTCCCTGTTAATTCCCATCCTTGCTGATGTTGAGGACCCACTCCCAAGATAGGTAGACATTCTTGTCGTCATCAGTGAAGCAGGACTTGACCACATATTGACCTCGGGACATCATCCCCTTAGGCGCCTCATCAGCTGGACACAGGAACTCCTGCTCTCCTGCTCGTGGGCCATAGCTTCCCATCATGCAAACTACGGTGTTCTCTGTGGGGCAAACACAAATTATACATGAGTTTTCAAGTTAAAGAGTGAAAAAAATTTTGCTAAATACTAGCCAAACTAAACTAAACCTACTTCTTACTCCTTTCTTGTAGGTCACTTGACGATACTTCAGGCCAGACACAATATCTCTGTTTACCTGTAAAAAATACAGATTTAGATGTTCTTTATTAGTTAAAGTCTTACTGTTATTTAGTTCTTTTTTTAAATACATTTTCTTCCTCCCAAACCAGCAGTGAAGAAAATTTGTAAAATTCAGAGAATCAGCGTTCCAAACATGGTGTCATCAATTTTTTTGCCAAAGGCTGGGACTGGATTTGTCCAGCAGGGGTCCCCACAGCACAGTTTCTCTTTGAGCTGTCAAAGGAAAGGCCTTCAATGGAAAAGACACAAACCTGCAGCAATAACTGCACTGAAAAAGTGCTTCTGCAAACTACAAAATATTTAATCATGACGGCTAAATACAAATGCATGCCACACCTTTCAGATTTTTATTTTGAAACCCTTATTATTATTTTTCTTCCACTTTAAAATTTATTTGTTATCACAAATTATCACATAATTTAGAACAGATTCAAGGTCTTACAACTGGTCAAGTCAAAGTCCAGACCTAATCTTACTGAAATCTGACCAGAAAAGAGCTGTGTGTAAAACCACAGACAGACAATAAACATCAGTAAATTATCAACAATATCAGTCATACAGTAGAAGAATGAATGTAGCAGCTGAGAGAGGTTCTGTATGTTCACCAAATTGACAACTAGATATTAAAAAGGCATACAATCTTTTCTTTCTCACTCTCTGACATTAAATCACACAAAATATTTTCTGTAGTTTTATGTGATTTCTCAAAATTATTTCCAGTTTCACTGTATTTGGTAGGATTTCCTGATAAACTGTATGAATTGGGTCAAACATTTTGGATGTCATCCTAAAAACTTCTCACAAAAGTTTGCTGGAATTTTTGGCACATTCCTGCAGACAGAACTGGTGTCACTGAGTCAGGTTTAAAGGCTGCTTTGCTCACACATATCTTTTCAGCTTTCCCCTCAAATTTGGGATCAAAGCTTTGGGATGGCTACTCGAAAACCTTCACTTTGTTGTACTTAAGTCACTTTTTAACTGCTTAGAATCATTGTCAGCCAGGAAGACTCATTAGGACCCAAGGTTTAACTTTCTGGCTGAAATCTTGAGAGGTTGCTTCGATTATTCATTATGTTCTTTCATCACGATGCCATCTATTTTGTCAAGTGCGCCAGTCCCTCATGCAGCAAAACCCCCACAACATGATGCTACCACCCCCAAACTTCATATCTGGGATGGTGATCTCAGGTTTGCATGCATCTTCACTGACACAGACCCCGTAGACATTCCCATTGTGTTTATACTGGAACATAATTATTTGAAATATGAAAGTTAAGTATCTGAAAACTGAACTTAAGGATGCACCAGACTTGTGGAAGTCCACAGTTTTCTTTCTAAATTCTTGGCTGATTTCTTTAGATTTTCCCATGATGACACAAGAAAACAGTGTGTTTGAGGTGTTGCTTGATGTAATTGCACAGATGTGCCTCTATTTTACTGAAATAAAATTTTAAAAATGTTGTACATTAAAACAGATAATATACTTCGACAAGATTTATTGAAGACCTAATCATTTCAGGTAATTTAGAGTCGAAGATTAATGCAACTGAACCAAAGCAAAATCCCATTTAATATTTTTATTTGATCTGCATTATTTAAATCTTTTATCACCATCGACAAACACTTGATGCCCTTTTTTTTTCATTCATACACAAATTAATCTGAAGAATCCATCTTACCTTAAAGTAAACCTTCAGCCTGTATTTGGCTCCTTCCTGTAAGGTGAAGCTGGTCTCCTTCAGAGCATTCAGCTCTCCTGCACACAGACACAGCACAGAGTTACAGTCAATAGACAGCCTGTGTTAAACAGAAGATGCAGCTGCATGTGAGCTGCTTTTCAGGGATTTTTCTCTTCTCTTTTTAGCAAACTCCAGAGAAATGAAAACATGTAAATCAGTGATTGCTTTTTTATTCGTCCTGTGCATGTCAGATTTCAGTTTTGTTGGGTTTGATGAGTTTATATTGAGGCTGTAAAAAAGCATGATGGACAACAGGAAAAAAACACACACACCACAATCAGAAATGCATCCACCATCTAATCACTTTATATTTCAATTTAAAGCCAGCCTCGAGTCCGGAGTGCTTCCTAATGGAGAGCGATAAAGGAAGGAGAGGAGGAAGAGATAAAGGATATATAAAGAAATGAGGGAATAGAAAGACAGCAGGGAATTGAAGTGCGAAAGAAGAAAGAGATATGGATGATTATAGCTCCCCAAGAAGTCCACCACACCCTGCATAATTGGTGTCCTCACATATGAAACACAAATATATACATGGACATTTTCACTTTCGTAGCGCAACCATGGCCCGAAGTTTTTGGCAGTGACTCAGATGTCGAGTTTCACAAATTTTGCAGTTTCAGTCTTGGTGAGGACAGTTTCAGTTTAGTTTATTCTGATATTATATAGTTAATATAGTTTATTCTGATCAGCTATAGATACATTAATTTTAAATTGAAAAAAAAAATACTCTAATGAATCTCATCATTGTGTTTTCGCTCTGGCAAAAAAGGATCAGTTACCTTCCTTTTAGTGTAAACAGTCTCGGAAATATAGGCAAAGCTGCAAAGGAGTCCAGCTAAGATCAGGCTATCGATCTAATTGGCAGACTTCCTGATGATTTGGAGTTTAATCACGCCATCATCTCTATTGCCATTTTATCTTATTTCACCCATCTCCCTCTGACAACCACTGAGCTGAATCTGACTCCCTTATTCCTCATTTTCTGATTCATCTCCGCCACTTTCCTTGGCCTCAGGAGAGAGACGGTGGAGGAAAAAACGTTGGCCTCCCTAGGGAGTGTTGGAGGGGGAAAATAGGTCAGTATGGAGAGCAGTCTACCTGCTTTCCTCAAGACTGCACACAGTCGACCTAATATTCTCCAGTGCAGACGCTGAACAAAGCTAGTTTTTGCATTTGAAAGTAATTCTTTACAAGAGAAGCCAGGAGGAAACAAGGGGGAAAAATCCCCATCTTTTTTAAGTCAAAACAGATTTTTATATTTGCCTTTATTAGTATATTTATAAAACATGATGCAGAATTTCAGAATTCAACTCCCCAACACATAAAGAAGAACCACAAAATAAAATCAAAGTAGATGAATCTCTGGACTAAATCTTTTCTGAGCATCAGCAAAAAGGCTGCTTTAGGCCACATAAAGCCAGTAGATGAAGTCAAAAGAACAGCTGAGTGTTTGCAGCAAAAACCCTGGTCATCCATCAAGCAGCTTTGAGGTTGTTCAGTCAGGACTAATAGCAGACATTCCTACTGACACCACATCAAGCTGTGCAGCATCCATGACTAAAATACCTGTATGCTCCAAAATGAAAGCGCTTACAAAGTTGTACATATCTTTTGTATTTCTTTCACTATGTTAAGCACAGTAAAAATCAGTGCAGTTTCATTTTAATGAATGTATCTGAAAAAAATCCCCAAATATGTTGTACACAAACATGTGGGTCATATATTGGAAAGACAGTGACTCTTAGAACTACAGTTCAGTATTATATGCATTCACCCTTCTGGTGTTTCAAAGTGTTTTATTCTACACGTAGAGATGTATTCGAATAACATCCACCTCTTTGGGATAAATTATATACTTTTTTTCAACATAACATAAAAAGACACCTTTGACCTGATGAACAGAAAACTGACATTCAGTCTGCTTGGTGACAGAAGCGTTGGGATGCAGTGATGTGCTTACTCAGCAAAACAGCCCCTGCAACACGAGAGCCCAACAAAGTCATTGGGTCTTAGGGGACCACAGTGCTGAAGATACATCACAGTCAAGGATAATGACTCACATAGTGTATCAGGCCCAACTTCACGGCGCACAGCACCAGTACTGTTTGTTGTATATATTATCGTTATATTATAAGTTCGAAACCTAACAACTGGCTGTGCTACTATAGGCAGCTACAATTACCATCAAGCATTTTGCAATTCCTGCCAAGGAATGTTTTAGATCACTGTGGAGGGATTTTGACCCACTCTTCTTTGATGAATTTGTTTATCTCAGCCAGTTCAGAGGCTTTTTGAGCATGATCAGAAATATATGCATGGGAAAAAGATTGCGCCAAAGCTTTTTCATTGGATCAAGGTTCATACTTTGACAAGGCATTTGCAAAATCTTCGTTTAGGTTTTTACTTAGCCATTTGAGGCCAGACTTTGGTGTGCTTTGGATCATTGTCCTGCTGCATAATCCAAGTGTGAAGAGGGTGGACTCTCAGACAGGATAATGATCCTAAACACACCTCAAAATTCCTTTCACCTCAGGTTTAAAATGTGTTCCTCTATAATTTGAAGAATTTAATTTGGTCTGGCACCTTTTGCCTTGTCTGTCTCTCTAAGGCAATAGCAACATATCCCACAATGCCACATTGTCTGTGGGCTATAATAGGATCTCTAATGCATTTAGACTCCAATGGAAAGTCCATTTCATATGAAAGCCAGTGGGCATATCTGTCTGACTGCTCACAAATATGATATACAATGGCTTGCAAAAGTATTCATGCCCCATTGAACTTTTCCATATTTTGTCACATTACGACCACAAACATAAATATATTTCATTGGAATTTTATGAGACCAACGCAAAGTGGTATACAATTGTGAAGTAGGAAGAAAATTATACATGATTCAAAACAATTTTAACAAATAAAAAACTGAAAAGTGCAGTGTGCAAAAGTATTCAGCCTGCCTGAGTTACTACTTTGTGGAACCACCTTTTGCTGCAATTACAGCTGCAAGTCTTGTCAGGTCTGTCTCTACCAGCTTTGCACATCTAGTGACTGGAATTTTTGCTCATTCTTTTTTGCAAAATAGCTCAGGCTCAGTCAGATCAGATGGAGAGCGTTTGTGAACAGCAGTCTTCAGATCTTGCCACAGATTCTCCATTGGGTTTAGGTCCGGACTTTGACTGGGCCATTCTAACACATGAATATGTTTTCTTTTAATATGTTTTGTTTTAAACCATTCCACTGTAGCCCTGGCTTTATGCTTAGGGTCGTTGTCCTGCTGGAAGATGAAGCTCTGCCATAGTCTCAAGTCTTTTGCAGACTCCAGCAGCTTTTCTTCCAAGACTGCCCTGTATTTAGCTCCATCCATCTTCCCATCAACGCTCCTCCTCCTCCTGAAGAGAAGCACCCTGAAAGCATAATGCTGCCACCACCACATTTGAAAGTGGGGATTGTGTGTTCAGAGTGATGTGCAGTGTTAGCTCTCTGCCACACATAGCATTTTACATTTTGGCTAAAAAGTTCAGTTTTGCTCTCGTCTGACTAAAGCACCTTCTTCCACATGTTTGCTGTGTTCCCAACATAGCTTCTTGCAAACTGCAAACGGGACTTCTTATAGTTTTAACAATGACTTTCCTCTTGTCACTCTTCCATAGAGACCACATTTGTGCAGTGCATGACTAATAGTTGTCTTGTGGACAGATTCTCCCCGCCTGAGCAGTGTATCTCTGAATTTCATGCAGAGTCACCATGGGCCTCTTGGCTGCATCTCTGATCAGGGCTCTCCTTATTCAGCCTGTAAGTTTAGGTGGATGGCCTTGTCTTGGTAGGTTTACCGTTGTGCTATACTCTTTCCATTTCCAGATGATGTATTGAACAGTGCTCCGTGAGATGATCAAAGCTTAAGAAATCTTTTCATAGCCTAAGCCAGCTTTAAACTTCTCCACAACTTTACCCCTGACCTTCCTGATGTGTTCCTTGGACTTCATGATCCTGTTTGCTCCCCAATATTCTCTTAACCAACCTCTGAGGCCGTCACAGAGCAGCGGGATTTGTACTGAGATTAGATTACACACAGGTGGACTCGATTGAGTCATTAGCAATCATCAGGCAACTTCTGAAGGCAATTGGTTGCCCTCAGAGAAAAGAGGGCTGAATACTTTTGCAAATTGCACTTTTCATTTTTTTATTTGTAAAAAATGTTTTGAATCATGTAAAAAAAAAATTCTACTTCACAATTGTATACCACTTTGTGTTGATCTTTCACACTAAAATTTCACTGAAATATATTTATGTTTGCAGTTGTTATGTGACAAATATGGAGAAGTTCAAGGGGTATGAAAACTTTTGCAAGCCACAGTATAAACACACTGCTGTTCATGAAAACAAACATTTTGTAATTATCAAGTTAACCATTTCTGGGTTTTTACTTTAACATTACAAACAATTCCTTTATTCCATTACAATGCACATGTTGTTGAATGTGTCTTCTACTGTCTCCAACACTGAACAAAATATGTGTAATGCCACTTCAGTGCTGCACATAGCCTGCATGGTATTTTCAAGCTGTTTGGACAATCTTTGACCGGCTAAGTCCATTTGAACTAGAGGCAGGCTAAAGACGACACTTGCCTTTGAGTCATTTCCTTCAGATCTGAGGAAGTCTTGCACCAAGAGACAGGAGCCTCTTGCTGCTCTGCAGAAATGCAATTATTCATTCATTGCTTGCCTAATTATGCTTCTTGACATACAGATATTTTCCTTGCATGAAAAAACCGTCAGTGGATCCATCCTGATGGCTGAAAGTACATCACAGCAGGGCAGGCTGTCAGTCTGATAATACCATCATGCAGAGAATGCAAACATGTTATCATTAAATACCTGAGAAGTTCTCTTAGTTCTCTTCTCCTTTCTCCTGCCTTAGCCTGATGTGTTTGATCTGGCACATAACATTAGTCAGAAAATCACAGCAGAATTCAAGATGATATAAGAAACCATTCATTCAAAATGCAAGAGAAGTGCATTTTGTCAAGTCATTTCTGTCTATGAATTGTGTATTGCTTATTATATGTAATATAATTTGTAAAGTGCATGTTTAAAGCCTTGTGTGTCTGCATGTTTGTTTAATGCTTGTTTAACAGCTGACTGATGATAACTCCTATTGTGTTAAGTGCACCAGTCATTCCTGCAGCAAAAACACCCTGACAACGTCCACCCCCTACCTCCTCCTAAAGTAGCAATGGTCATCATGCTAAATTAACTTCAAATTTAGTTTCGGACAGAAAATGAATTTGTCAAAGAGAACATTTGCAAACTATAATCTGGATTTTTATATTGTTTTGTCTTCTTCTTCTCTGAGAGTAGTGACACCTCTGACCAGCTTCATCCAGCCTCTTCTGACTATAACTTTTGCTCTGGGGGTTGATATGAAGCATATATCGCACCAAAACCTGTTATTTTCAGCAACACAGAACCTGACTTGTTCCTGAACAGAATGATGAATGGACATTTGCATTAATGGGCCTGTCCAACCATCATTCTGTTCAGGAACAAGTCAGGTAGTCAAATTGTTCAGATAGCTGATTGATCTCCACAGCTTGTTGTCAAGTTCTGCAGGAACCTGCTCAGCCCTGCTGTAAACACATTAGAAAAGAAATTTATTTAACAATAAACCAAATAAGAAATAGGAATTTTGTAAATTCCTTTATGAGTCATTAAATCAACATGTTTTTTTCTCCATTGTTTACATTTTAAAACTAAATGTTATATCCATAGTCTACAAGGAAATGAAAAGATAACACAAGTCTATTGTTTGCAAAGAAGGCTCCTTCAGTTCTAATAAGACTGATGATGCAGCCAGACTTAAAAATCTCATCTGAAACTAGAACCTGATTATCACTCAAATGATTTTTCCATCTACCTGTCACATCCTCTATCTGAAGTAATTGAGATCTTAGGGCTGTGGAAAAGTCTGGCCTGAACAGTGTGTTCCCTCCGTATGGCACAGATTTCCTGTCACACAGTGAAACATGGCGTAGTCTATCGCTCCATATTTGGATTTTAGAAAAAATATCACAATGTTTCGTATTGCCTAGCAACCAGCTGACCTTTCCCATCTGCAGCCTGTGTCGTTTGTGAGTGAATGTGTGAATGTGTGCATATATACGGCTGTGATTGTGAAGAGGCGAATCTCTCAGAAGAAATAAAGGTTAATTTCACCAGTTTAAATTCAGGGAGAAATGACCTCAGACACCTTTTGCTAACTTAAGTACAGACACCAACTGTGCTCAGATACTAATTAAAGGATTCCTTAACTTTGTTGAAGACAGGAAGTCAAGCGTAAAGACACATTCCTCAACTTCCCTGCAAGGCACCATCCAGGGGAAAAATGTGACTGCTGTCCGCTGAGCAAACATATAGCTCTGCTTATTCCCACAAGCCCAACTTCAGTCTATTTTGGGGGGATTTTATGCTATAGCTGAACATTCATTTAACAGAAGAAACAATGATTGACATAATATAAATCTGAAAAGTGTGGTGTGCATTTGCGTTAATTCCCTTTCTGATACCACTAAATAAATCAAGTGCAAAATAATTTCTTCAAAAGCCACCTGATTAATAAATACAGTCCACCAATGTGGAGTTTAACTGAAGTATAATCCTGATGTTCTGTGAAGGCCTCAGAAGTTCATTAGAGAACATTAGAGAACAAACAGCATCATGAAGACCAAGGAACACAACAGATAGTTCAGGCACAAAGTTGTGGAGAAGTTTAAACCAGGATTAGGTTATTAAAAAAAAAACATCCAAAGGTCTAAACATCATGGAAGCATGGAAAGAGTATGGTTCATCTACAAACTTACCAATACATGGCTGTGCACCTAAGCTGAAATTAATCAGAGAAGGCCAGGTAACACTGGAGGAGTTGCAGAGGTTGAAACCTCAGATGAGGTAGTCTGTTGACAGAACACCTAATAATCATGCACTCTACAAATATGGCCTGTGGGGAAGAAGGCCATTCTCTAAAGAAAGCTATAACAAGTCCTGTCTGCAGTTTGCAACAAGGCATGTTAGGGATCGAGCAAACGTGGGAGAAGGTGCTTTAGTCAGATGAGACCAAAGTTGAACTTTTTGGCCTACATACAAAGCACTTTGTGTGGCAGCAAACTAACAGAAATAAGCAACACTAAATGCACTATCCACATGGGAAAGCATGGTGGTGGTAGGATCATGCTGTGGGGATGACTCACCTGAAGCAAGACAGAGTTAAATACAGGGGTACTGTAAAACAAAACCTAAGAGAAGCTGCAAAATACTTGAAACTGGGGCAGATGTTCCCTTTCCATGTAGGTAATGTCCATAAATGAAAAAAAGAACAACTTTTCTGCACCCCTAAAATACTTGCAGCTGTTTTTAAGAGGTGAATGCAAATGCACATAAATCTTTTGAAAACCACTATTCATTTTCTCACCACTTCACAATTAGGGATGGGGTTGTTCCTCTGTCTAGTGAAATCTCAACAAAATACATGGAAGAGTGTGGTTGTTTGGTGCTAATATATCTGCCTTGCCATTTGTGGTTTGTCAATAAGCCTTTTTTGAGGGGGTTAGATCAGTGAGCCACAACAATCAGACCCAAGTAGCTGAAGATGAGGAGGAATGGGGTACCTGTGAGGTCCATGGTGATCGGTTCAGGAGCATCGTCACACAACAAGATGAGTCTGGTCACTCTGACATTAGGCTCAGAGGGGTCTGGTGGAGACAAAAGGTTTATTCACAGAAATACAAAGGAAAAAGTTATACTTTAAGATGATTGCACACCAAAAAGACTAAAAATTATGCTTTTGGTTTAATTTTATCAACAATAATTCAACAGCTGTTCTCGCTTTCATGTTAAACAATCACAGTTTAAATCAGAGTTTGTCCACAACCTGTCTAGTGTTGGTACAAAGATTAAAAAAGCCAAGATTTACAGCTTGATATCTCCACCTGTCTTTGTTTTTCCATTGTTTGATTTACAGTGGTGCTGACTGTATTCAGAGATGTTAGGCTATAGAGGAGGAGGTTTTGTGTTCCAGCCATTAAGGAATCGGAGCTATATCAACTATCACAGCCTGGCTCCTGGTTTAGAGATGCTGAGATGAGCAAGTCTGTTGTTATATTGAGTGCGTGAGCTATGCACAGAGCAATTACCCTGTAGTGAGGGAATATTTTTATGAATTCTGCAGTAAAGGTAGACTCCAGAGTAAACAAGACATAAGCAAAGGGATTCACTGACCTGGACTCATTGCTTCTGGCCCCAGCAGGGTCTGCTTGTACTTCACCAGACTTTCATCATCTTTGTCCATTTCCTGAATCTCCTGCAGCGACTTCTGAGCAGGAGGATTGTAGTTCAGGTTCCTGTCATCATCTTCCTCCTCTATGGCCAAATTAGTCTTGTCAGCCAGTAGACCTTTGAAGATTATAGGAGAAGACAATTAAAGACTTTTTTTACTCTTGTATTTTATATTGTACATTGTATTTACAATTGACTTATTATTATCAACGACACCATGTTTGCTTTCATGTATTTGATACTTAGAGTAGAACAGAGGTTTCTAGAATTCACAAGAAAATAAATATATTGTCACAGCCACAGATAGGCAGGCCCAAGGTATAAGCAAACATTATGACTGCTTTGGCCCCCTGCTGGCCTGCAGATCCCAGGGGGAATTGAATTTTAAAAGGTGATATCCCAAATGCGTCAGTTGTACACATACTTGAGGAAAACCTTCATAGCTTAAAGATTAGAATTAAAATTGTCAGAATTTAAAGTTAATTTAAAAAAAAAAAAAAAAAATTTTTTTTTTACAAAAATTGTAACTTGATGTTATTTAAATAAATAATTGAAAAAATGTTTAGAAGTGCTACTTATTCAATAAACATTGTAAAGTGACTAAGTCACAAGGGCCTCAAACAACTCTGAACCGGCTTTGCACGGTGTTCTAAGCGATGATGGTCAAATGCTTGCTTGGCTTCATCTTTATACTTCTGCCATCTACATCTAGCATTAGCAGGATTTACAACATTGTGCAGAAATCTTGAACTGCCCCCTGATTCTTTGTGTTTTAAGGGAAAAGCAGCCAAAGAAAACCTTAAGAGACCCACAGAAAGTCTGGAGAACTTTTGATCAAGACTAATTTTACGCATTATGACAAAGTCTGGTTTCTTGGACATATTAGTGGTGATATAAAATGTTTGCACAGTTACTAAGATTAGGAAACTTCTGTCTGACAAAATAGTTGTAATATGTCAGAGTAATGTAGTTTTGTAGAATCAAAATCACATCAGCTCAATGTCTTATGTATAATAAAAACAACCAGCTGATTCTTTCTTTTTTAAATTTTTTTTATTACAACTTGAAACTGAAAACATTTTTACCACTAGAACTCATCACGAGGATGCATTTCTGCTGCCTTTCAGAAGGTTGTTACTCTGGAAGCAAGTGAAAGACATCTCACAGTCTTCTAAACACATTACTTTATCCAGGCCATTTCCAGCCATATGGGATTGATTTCTTCTGGGAATTTGATCCAGTGCTGATACTCACAGACATCTGATCATGTGCTCTGCAGGCTGCAATTTTATTTCAACATCTAGCTCCGATCTGCACCTGCAGGCTTGAACAGGTTTGTGATTAGAGAGACCTGATCTGTTAACACCAGTATTACAGCAGTACTATAATGAGCGCAGGGTAAATTCTGTTGTTTCTGTAGAAATGTAATTGGGATACATAATTATTTTTGAGCAACAAGATGTAATGTTCGCTCAAACTCCATACATCATGGTTCATTAGAAATTCCAGGTGCATGTGCACAACCTAATTATCTGGAGAACATGAGACACTCTCTGTGATGTTTTACTGCACTCTAACAGCCCTGTTTAACATCCTCTGGTTCTGTTTTACTGCTCATAATGAGATGACACTATGTGAATCACCTCAGAGTTGTGTAGAGAGGTAATTTGATGACTTGGGGGAGGACACAAATGTTCCCATGAACTCTTCTGTGCCTGTGTGTCTGTTACTTAACAACATTAAAACCATCCAGACCCAAATACCTGCCTTCACCCAGCACCAATACAGCTGCTCTTAAAGAAACATCACAGTTTTTATGGTTAGATAATCAATAACCTCAGCATGCATATTTTTCAGGAATTTAAAAAGAAGTGTGAAATCTCCAAATCATTTGATATCATATATATATATTAACTACCTATTACTTTCTAAAATATATATATTAAATCATTTAGCATTTATTAAACAACTGATTTATTTAAGAACGTATTTATTTGATGTGTTGTACCACAAATCCTGGTATAAACATGGTTTATTTTTTCTGTTTAAATGTTTAATCCATCTATTTTCTATAACAAATTAATCCTATCCAGAGTTGCAGGAGGCTTGAGATTATCTTCAGTTCTGAGGCAAAGACAGACTCAGACAAGACACACACTAAAAAACTGCTAGGTTATTCCTTTGACCCAGTTGGTCTTTGTCTACGTTCGTAGAAAGAGAATGTCTCCTGTTTGCACACCTTCCATGAAAGTCAAGCTTGTGGAGCCTCTTTCAGATTTTACTTGATGCCATTTAAGGGTTTTTGGAGACTAATTTCATGCTGGCAGTTATTTTGAATGTCCTCTTCTTGTAGAGTATTTCCTGTTGATACCGCTTCATACCTCAGACAACTCTTTGGATCTCAGCTTGGTGTTCACTTTTACTTCACCAGTCAGGAACACACCAGACAGAAGGTCAGTTGGTTGGTATGAAGCAGCAAAACCACTTCCCATACCACTTTTAAGATGTCTTTTTAATTTTTCTCTTTAGGTGTATTTAGAATGATTTTAAGCCAAACTGAAGGCCATACGCTGCAGGAAACATCAAATTAAATTATATTAGACAAATAAGTACCACAAATCCATATAAACAAACAAAAGAGAACCAGACTATGTGTATTTCACTTACACTTTCAAACACAAAGCCATAGAGACACACAAAAACCCACCTTCTAAATTGGATATGGGAAGCACATGACTTCATAAATGATTCACTGAGGAGTATTTACATATCAAACTCTGCAGTCCTCCTCCGCTTCAACATGCAAATGTACACATTTACACACACTGTATGCTTCAAATCACTGAGTTTTTTTTTTGTTTTGTTTTGTTTTTTAAAAAAAAAACCTTCCTTCCCAGCATCTGAAAGCTCCCCTTTGAACTCGAGGCTTCTGACCTGTCGACTCCATTACTGCTCATTTTGAGAGCCAGAGTCTCCAGTCCCTTTGAGTGTTTTAAAACTGATTGTTAAAACACATTACAGGATGTATGTGAGAGAACATTTCTGCCAAACTTTGCTAAAAATGCAGATGTTTATATACATTTCAATATACTGGGCCGATCAACTTGGCCCAGTATATTGAAACTGATGAAAAACATGTAATTGTGTGATATTTCCTTTACATTAAACCAAACATTGGTCAATTACACTGCCACATAAGCTCAACATGGAGAGCAAAAGTTTTCTAAACTGCGTAGATCACTGACTGTTATTGTGGTTCTCCATCTGTTTCAGCCCCAATCTGGGATTTGATAATAATTGATGGATTATGATGGATTCTCATAAAACTATCTCATTACTTCTTTAACTTCCGAAGCCATCTACTGCATCATTCAGGAGACTTGTAAAATAAGCAAGTCAGCAGTTTCTATGATAATAAAATCATGAAATACATGGGGGAAAGTTTTACTCATTGCAATTCCAATTATTTTTACATCAACACTCTTAAAATGAGTACTGTGGTCCAGAACTTTATAGTGTATTATGAATTCTTTGTGCCTTTAGCTGCTCTCAAAGTTAACATAATACATTTGTGATCACATTTATCTATCTTGCCAGTTTTACATAAGTAAATGTATTCTCCCATACATTACATTACAAAACATGGACCAAGCTGCAATTCTAGCACCATTTCTAAGCAAGATTTCACAACATCTATCTATCCGCTAATATTTACAGCTAAACCAATACATTTAGGGAAAAATCAACACAGCAATCTGTTCTGCTTCAGGGGATGTTGCAGAGAGGAAGCACAGCTCACATGAGAACAAAAAATTTCACATGAGCGCAGAATCTGAAGAGGTTCTTCCAAGCGATCCCTGATAAGAAGTCAAAAGATAAAACATCCACATCCAGGTTGTGAATGAATTATTCAAGCTGACTTCTCCTTCTCTGTCCTCCGCAGAGTGGCAGGTAATTATTGGTAATAAGACGAGACAAGCTGACTTAATTTATAAAGAATGAGAGGTAAAGATCCTTGAACATCAACACATAAAGTTACAGTAATTTAACCAAGTTGTAAAGAAGCCATGGTTTACTGTTTTAAAGTTGACTTTTAAAAGGAAGCTTTTTGTCTTTGCCAGTTATTTCAGCTGAAAAGAAGCTGAATTTCACCACTGCACTAATATGATCATCTCGTCTAAAAATCGCTATTCTTCTTAAACCTAAGTTTGTGGCAGTGCCCTTACTGCGCTATAGGCCATTTCCATGGGAGAAGACCCAATGGTGTCACCATTACCAAAAACAGTCACCTATCTTTGTTTGAGTAAAATTTAGAGTGTATATAGTATTCAAGCTTTCAGTTCCTCAAAACAATTACTAATACTGGATTTGTCTCTTAAGTCATGGATGGGAATGAAATTAAACTCCAGAGCATTGAAGTTGCTAGTTTGCTACTTGTTGTGGCGCTGACTACTAATAGCAATGTAAGCCAAAAATGTTTTTCTCTCAGTTTATTCAGAACAGAAAATGGAACATTTTTATAAATAAATATTTTACAGCATTATGTGTGCCAATTTCAGAACTTGTAATAAATAGTTTATATCAGCCACCTTCACTACATTCATTATCTGGGGCAGCCATATTGGGTACTAAACCTGGGGTCTCTCAGCTAACTCTGACTTTTACCATCAGAATTCCAACTAAACCAGGTCTTCTTATTGTTTTTCTCATTCTGAACTTGGAAAATCTGACTTCCAACTACAAAGAGGAGCATTTCTTTTGAAGTGTTATGCTTTCTGTTTTTTAAGATCAATCTGATTATCATCTGAATTGTAACTGAGATTGCTGCTCCCATAATAATCAAATAGATAGTAATCAAAAGGGAAATACAGAGGAGCATATGCCAAGAACTCCCCTTTTTATGAATTTAAACAGAAAAGGAACATTTCAATAATTATCTTTATGTGTGCCACTGCTTTAAACAGGTACAAAGTGTCAGAAGTTCTAATAAATAGTTAATTTCAACAACCTTAAATACACAGGCCAATAATCTTAAAACATGGGCCATATAGGATACTAAACTCTGGGGTTTTTGTGAGCTCTGACTTTCTCAGTCAGAATTCCAACTTAAGTGGGTATTCCTGTTGTTTTTCCAGAAGTGCAATCTGTTTTCCACATACAGTGGGTATGAACAAGTAGCAGCTGTTTTGAATTCTCATCATTTTTTTCAGAAGCAAAAAGATAAAAATAAAAAATACCTGCACACCAGTTGAAAGTTGTGCTCCCTAAAAATAACCAAACCAAAAGGCAGGAGACACTGAGAAAATAGCAGAGGGCCAAGTAAAAAGCCCTGAGGGACTCCACATGATGGTATAGTAGAAGATACCAGGTAGATGAATTTTTTTTTGAGCCAGACATGATCTGATCAAAAAGATTAAACGTACAACTGATAAGACCAAGTAGCTAAATAGATGAGCATGTAAGCTGCACTGATCCTTGCTTTAGTAATCAAAAACTATTTTCATATCTCCTCCAGGTAGGAACTGACTCATGACACTAAACTGAGATGAAATGTTTGGGACTATGCATGACTTGTTTCACTTGCCTCTAAAGCCAGAACCTAGATTTGAGAATGACATCAAACCCAGCTTAACCATTTTCTGGTTGCAAGCTGGAAAAATGCCATTTTGTGAATTCTTGTAATCAGTGACCATTGTTTGTTCAAAACATTAACCCAGAACTTTTTCTTCAGTGCCATTATTATTGCAAAATTGTGGCTTTCACTTCATGATGTAGAGCAGTGTCTTTGATGGATTTGCTCAAATCCTACTATAGACACTTCTGCCACTCCTGACTTTGATGCGTTTGCAGGGAAGGCAGGCAAAAAATGCTGGTGTATCTTGCTGCATTATCTGTCCTATTCTTGAACCCTATAAAAGGTGCAGCATTTAATAAGTGACATGCACTATGTTTGTTTGTATTTCATAGTTTTGATTATTGCCTGTTTTGGATCAGTTTCTGCTTGCTTTCTTTTTTCGTTGCCTGGCAACAACTTGAAGCCAGGATGAGTCCCATTTCTTTCTGTTTTATCAGTGCGGGATTATAGGAATAAGATACAGCTTGTTGCAGCTGGAATAGTTTTGTTGCTTTTGGGCAAATCTTTAGGATAAATTTTCTTTCCAATCCTCATGAAGCTGCACTGTAACTTTAAACAGTTTTCATTCTTTCTGACTCTTAACTGAGGAGAAGTAGATGACTGTTAGTGTTTATCAAAGCCAAAAAGGTTGCAAAGAAAGTGGGAACAGTCCTCATTTTAATTACTCTGACATCAGTGGGGCATTCGAATCTACAAAAGGTTGAATCCTTTCAGCTCACAAAGTTTAACTGCCTCCTTTTACCCCTGCAGAGCTCATCTTTTTGTTTTCATGATTACTTTCCGACAGCCGCCTCCTACCTTAACCCAGATAACTGTTTACTGTTTGAGAAAAAGACGTTTTTCTCTTTATGTTGGGACTCTGTGGGAGTGAGCATATGTGTTTGTGCCCTGATATAATGTTTTTTTTATAGTCCTTGGAGTCTTGCTGTCACTGCTCTGCTCTAATACTTTAACGAGACCTCTGAGAAACGGAAACATGCACGCTCGTACACAGAAAGACACAGCGGAAGATAAAGAGGATGCTTTTAAGGTCTCTGTAAAGCTATTATCAGAGTTTACAATGAAAGAAAAGGCAGTAAAGGAAGAATGATGAATGCAACATTCAGCATCAGGAGCATGTGAATGTTAGCAGGGTTTTTGCAGCCAGAACAGCTTTATAATTGATGTGTAACCCGCAGCATATCTGAGGAAATCTTCAATCTGTCATAACTAAAGCCCACCTCATCTCTGTCAAACAATGAAAAGCGCTGACATTTTCACTATATTGTTTTAGTGCAGGTTTAAAGATACACTTAGATACTCGCTGTTTTGAAATAACTTGTAACCCATCAACTGCTAATGCAAGTAATGATTTTTTCAAAACTGAACTGTTTATTGAATTCAAAAACAAAAACCACTAAATTTAAGCGTTGTTTGGTTTTTGCATCATAATGGATATATTATACTTTTGCAGTCATGAAATCATGTTTCCTAAGCAGATTGATTTGTATGCTTTGTACAGATACACTTAATTAGCATTTTGCATTTTTATAGACATAAAGGTTTCCGGAATATCAAAATTGCATCAGAACTTATACATTCCAGTAAAACCTTGTTTTTTTCAACTGCAAGCATCAAAATTCACCATGAGTTAATTGCTATCTAAAAAAACATTTCAAATTTGAGAAATTAAAACAAATTCAGCAAAAAAAAAAAAAAAAAAAAAATTAATGAAAAGCTTTACGACAAAAGCGATGAAAAGTTTCTTTGAGAGCTCAAGTGAAACTCTGTACAAGTAAATTTGTAGTAAATTTAGGGAGGAAAAAATAAAAAGTTAAACCTGGTTTCAGACATAATTTATTAAAACTATAGTTTCACACAATGTGTTGAAAAAAGGCTATTTTCCCATGTGAAAAGCTCTTGTTTCGTCTTGTCTTTCTGTCCTGCAACTGATCCAATGCCAATAAAACAATAATGAAAACAAAACCCAGTTTGCAAACGAACAAACAATGAAGTGTTTGAAATTTTTGCAAAAGCTTGGCTAGCAGCAACCACAGTCAGCTCCAGGGGAGACCTTATTGGTTCCTGTAGTGAGCCAATCCATTCATTGGTCACTTGTCTTATTACAGATTAACATTTAAATATATCTTCACACTTTTTTGCTGCTTATAGAAAAAAATATGATGAAGGAAAAAAAAAAATCAAATTCTGTTTGGATGTTGAAAAGGGGTGTTTCTTTTAGTGAACGAGTACTAACATGTCAAAACAGATATAGACACAATTTTTTTTATGAACTAGACCCAAACAGCAGTGTGCCCATACATTTGTAGTCTTCTAAAGTTTTCCAGTGACTTTGAACTTTCGAAAGTCTGCTAAGTAAGTTATTTACCAAGAGTCTTTTCAGCATGATCAAAAGTCAGAAATATGTCTTTCCTTTAGTTTATTAAAACCGTATGGAGCAGTGCCATCACAGAGTCTGGAAGTGAGACTCAAAGCACTTGCTCCCCTTTCATAGGATGGTAATGTTTCTTTCTCTTTGGACAGATTTTCAGAGTTCTCAGTTAGAAAAACAACAAGAAAGCCCCTGAAATTAGATATTTGACTGGAAAAGTCAGGGATCACCAAGAAACTCAGTTTAGTATGTAACATGGCTGTGCGTGTACAGAATACAGTGAAACTTGCTGTATAAAACTATTTATTAGCACATCTGACGGTTTGATGATAAGTAATCCAATGGCACACACAGTACTGTAACATATCTATGCGTAAACATATTTGTTCTTGTGTATGAATACATAAAATGAACTGAAATATTTCCTTATCTGTTTGTCTTTGTGAAGACTCAGAGCAAATGTAGAAATACAGCTCTATACAACGAGCACATCTGGCTGCATGACAGAAGTCACAAAAGCAAAGATTAACAAAATAATGTGTTTGGACAAAATTAAATTAACAAATATTTCACAGACTGAATTTTTCAAATCCCCCTAAATCCTCAATTCACAGCTGATACATCTCCTGACCAAAGCAGGTGAGTAGAAGGACAGTTTGATGAACCACAGCACATTAAATAATTCATAGCAAGATGGATAGTGGTTTTTAATAAAGAAAAAGGAATAAATCATTGATGGAAACAACCGTCGGATCCAAAAGTGAGATGGTGTAAACACTGTGTGTGGTCTACGGAAGAGTTTAATGTTTTAGTAGCCCAGTTCTGACTTGATTTTAACTGAGCTTCTACATATTATTTCTCAAAGCTAGAACCTGATACCTGTTTAACAAAAAAGCAGCATTTAAAGTTGTTGCTATTCACTCAGCTAGCTTTGATTTTAAGATGATGTCATTCTTCTGCAATTACCTGTGTTCATGCTGGTGTAACTGAGCTTCGTGTTCAATCGGCTGCACCAGAGTCACTGAGCTAACGAAAGAAATGACTGCTTTCCACAAACACCCGGACATAAGCAGTAGCATGTCCTCAGCTGCTCAGTCAGCCTTGATGAGACAGCAGGTTGTCTAATTGACTGACTTGATTGGTCTCGTATGTGTCTGCTCACCCACTCAGCCTCATTTATCTCTACCAGGTGATGGAGCGGAGAGGAGATAAGAAGTGGATCGCTCAGATTCTTAAGCACTCATCAGACAAAGTCAAAATGGGACTGCGTGAATGCTTAAATGTTGGTAATCTGAGACTGAAAAATAGGGTAAAGATAAGTAAATAAAGAAAGATGCCACAAATAAAATAGAGCAAGTTATATTCTGAAACTAAAATGAAGAAGAAACAAAAGAGATAAAAGGATGAGAACAATACAAGTTGCTAATAATGGAGAAATGAAATTGGACAGAAGAAGTCATTCTGTTTTCAGGGCGTGCTGCTGCCTGTGGGGGTTTGTATTTGATGATTGACAGCTTATAAAATGCATCCGGTAGCACAGACTCAATCCTTTCTTTCTCCCAAATGCCCAACATTTCCTCCTGCCCACTTTTTCTTTCCTTTTCTTTACCAATTATTCTTTTTGTTCCCAAACCTTTCTAGAGCTCTGCCCCCTCACTCTCTTCTGGCTTCATCATTTCGCCTCTTAGTCATGTCATTTATCTTCTGCTCATATCACCTCCTACGTTCAAATCAAAATCCACTGCTCCCTCTCCTTTTTTCCTATTTGTTTTTGGCTAAGTGTCCATGATGTTAGCTGATGATTCAAATCTACAAAATAAATAAAAAACACCACCAAGATCGCAGAGAAATTTAGTTTATCTTTTGTGAGAAACAGCATTTAAAAAACAGTTGAAACAGCATTAGATCTTTTTTTAAATCTTTGGTGATCAATGGATGAATAGATCTCCACCACTGCTAGTGATGTCTTGAACACCTACTACTCAACTGACTGTAGTACTTGCCATGGGCAATGTTTGTACATTTAACTGTAAGTATGTAAGAGCAGGATTTCATTCCACTCGAGATAAACTGATGAAAGCTGCTGCCAATCTGTTTCTGTTCCTACCAAGAATGTTGAAATATCTAAAAACATGTTTTATATGTGGCTAGATGCATCCCCTGTTTTTAATAGTCTGTATGTATTAGGAGGAATGTCATCAAAATTACCAGGATAAGTTACTTTTGTTGTGACATATCTGATGTTTGATGCTATGTACAGAGAAATAGAGTGCCCACTGGAGCCTCTTCAAGCATTTGGCATGCTGATGTAAGTCATCACCAGTGCAGGTACAGAGGGTGTACGTAGTGTAAAGTAAGATAAAGGAAATAAACAACTGGCTTATTGCTGCAACTGCTGCATATCATTTATTCAAGTTTCATAGCAATGGTGTCTCTAAGTTGTGCCTTTCAACATTCTAAAAGGTGTAGAAAAGGCTTATCTTATTTTTCTGGATTTATCGAACATAAAGTCTTTAGATTGTTTTTAGTTGATAAATGAAGATGAGGTAAGGAGCACTGATTTTAAATTAGGTCTGATTTTTTTTCATAGAAACCACATTGATATTTCCAACAACATTGTTCCATTTTGATAAACTGCAGATTGTGTTCTCCATGACTTAATTATCACAGTCAGTAAGAAAGTCATGGTAAATGTCCATCACAGCAGACAGCTTATTACCATTAGAGTTATAACGCTGAAGTCTTCATACAGTGTTCTAACAACATACAGTAGTACAGTAACATGTGACATAGGCATGGTAGAAAGACTCGGTTGGGTCTATGTTTGAGAGGACAGGATCCATTAAAGAGATACAGCATTTTTCAGACAGTTTAGGATGTTTGAAAACTAAATGACTACAGTTGGCTTCATATTTAAAGGTTGTATTGTTCCCTCAGTCATGATCAACGGTGTCTTTACCTTCAGAAACATTTTCAGTTCATCTGGGAACACGGTTCTTCTGTTATCTCTAAGAGCTTTTTCCCTGTTTTGTTTATCCCCTTGCACTTATCCCCCGCCCCAGGTGGTTATGAAATAAGGTTATAGTCGAGAGGTATAAGTTTATAAATGCATTTATATTGTACATAAGATCCCATGCTTTAGTTTCATTGTGGGCTGAAACAGAAGCCACATCTGCTCTGGTCTCAGATGGACCTTTTAAGATTTTTCTTAAAACATCTATTAGGCCTGACCAACCTGCCACCCATCAGCCCTCAGGGAGAGTTTTGGCTGTTTCTTTGTCTGCCTGAGTCCTAGATGGGCTTTAGCATCACATGCTTACATTCCAGCTAACAAGAAAGTGAAAAGGCTGCTTGGAGAATGTTTTCTGTCCAAATATAGTTGCAGAATATCATTGATTACATCGCTTCACATATGCTTTAGGGAAAATGGTATCAGATTTCAGTAAGCCAAAAGGATCCACACACTTTGACAGGCAGGGGAATCAAATATATATATATAGAATATGTAATGGAACAGAAAGATGGTCTTGGTAAAGAATACAAGTTCTGCCTGCCTCTAGGTCATTTCCAGGAGTGTTTCCATGTTTTTAAGGTTCAAGAGACAATATGCCCATAGTTGACATGTATGCCATGACCAAAAGCAAGAGTTGACACATTCTACACATTATGCTTGATAAGGAAGATTGACCATTCCTTGTGTAATCCCACAGTATGTTCCAAGCTAGACATGATAGTGTTATTGTTCATGTGTATAGATGTAAATATTTTTACATAGAAATCTGAGGCTATTTTTCATATTTTCTCTGCAGGTTCAGAAAAATTGCCAATAATATCAAGTAAAATACATGTTTACAGCTTCATACAGAAATGCACACAGACACACAGACTGTCAGATTAATGTAGGGATTTTCCTTGATTTGTTTAAACTATTTTTTTAATCTCCTATAAATGTAGATTTGTGCACCAAATTTTTATTGTTGTAATCGATTACGGTTATTTGTTGTGTTGTCATTCCAGCCTGGAAGGAAAGTTCAAACTATCATTCATGCCGGTGATTAGTGCATCTAGGGTTTAACATAATTAGGCTTTGCTGATGTGTTTTCACTTACTCTGAGCCTTCTATTCAAAGCATACCCTGAAAAGCCCGATAGCACCACAACTTCGCCCTCTCCTTACATCACCAAAAGAGCTGGAGAACCCTCACCCCTGTTGTGATCACACAAAAGGCAGGTGTATAGTAGGGAGGAAGAGCTGTAATTGGATTTACAATAAAAGGGAATTTTAAATGGAGTCTACCTTGCACCCTGGTTAGTGCTCAGTAAAAGTTGCAACCTCATCTGCTTTGATAATTCATGACATTCATTTTCCAATTCATTTCCACTTTTACAAAGCTCTTTCATCCTGATTCAGTAATCTCTCTTTGAATTACCTCAACTAGGTTTTTCATTGCCCTGGCCCTTTTTCTCTTCTCTTTCTTTAAAGGAGCAAATGTCACAGTGTCACGCTACATAATTGTCTGAGAAGGGGGAACCCCAGCATTATTTCTCCATCTGCTACTCTCAGGAACTGCTGCAGTATATCACACAAAAACACACGCTCAGGAAAACACACACACACACACACACACACACACACACACACACACACACAGCTGCCTTGTGTTGAGTGTATTGCAGACACAGAAGGAGGGATAACCATTAGATGTAAGCAGATGTTGGTGACATCATTTGACTCCTGCACATGCTGTATCAGCATGCTTACATACACATTTTTATTATAATCTACTAAATTTTAAATGAAAAGAATATTATTAATAATGAGAGGGGAAAAAAGAATAAAAAGAAGAGGAGTAGAATGCTTTTGACTGATGGCTTTTGATCATGTTTGGCTTATTTTGGGAAACATAGAACTGTCCACACCCTTAAAATTATATTATCGAAGTGAAACAATGCCATTAAAATAATTTAGTCACTAGAATTAAAGTAACTTATTCTTGCTTCCATCACCTCACCTCTATAGCACATGGTCAACCACAGCAGCTCCAGCACCTGACCCCCAAACTCACACACGTCCAAACCCAGCATGGTTCCTCTCTGCGCTGTAGACGGCTGAACCGGAGAACCGAAGGACCTCCACAGGTAGCAGCAAAGTAGGAGCGAAAGGATGGAGAAACAAAGAGCATCCAAAGAAGTCTCAGCAGCAGGGTCAGGCCAGCATTTCTTCCCCCAGAGAGCACTAAAAAAATGTTAATAGTTGGAGAGGGTAGGCAGAAAGTGAAAGGAAAAAAACGAAAGCAGTGTGTGGGAAACAGTGGCAGTGAAGCAGTGAGGGTATCCTTGGGTGTGGGTGTGGATGTGTGAGTTGGAGAGAGTGAAGCGGGAGGGAGGGAGGAAGGGAGAGGGGGAAGCAGCAGACATGAGAATCAGCTGGTTCTCTCTGCTGCTTTATCGTTCTCTGTTTAAAGTTCACTGGAGAAAAACTAAGAGATCTAAAGGCTTCAACACAATCAGGTGTGATTATATGTTTATTTTGAAGATTTTTCTGGTAGAAGGGATGTTGAGAGCTCTGACAGCAAAGCAGATGCTGGTTTTCCTGGCAGAGCTGTCTCCAGTGGTGTGTGTGTGGTGCTCTCAGACGCTGACTATCGATTCGCAGACAAGCAGCAACCCCTCCCCTCCTGCATCCCTCCCTCCGCTCCTCGTGTCATCAGCCCAGCGACTGCAATGAGCTCATCCTTTACCCCCCCTCCTCCTCTCTCCCTCCACTCCCTAGTTCACTGCTCGTATTGCTTCCTTTCTTTCTCCATATCTCACCTCTTTTTCACTCTAAGTCATGCCTTTGTGCATATCTGCACTGGTTTTCACTTTTACTGCTTCTCATTGTGCCGTCCACTCTCTCCTTCATACATCCATCACCGTGTCATGCCCTCTATCTCTGCATCTTTATCCCATATTCCCTCCCTTCCAGCTCCATGTCTTCATCCTCTTCTCTATCTCCCTCTGTCTTCGGTGACCACACCCTGTCAACATCTACGTCTCGCATTGATTTTCCCTTTTTTCACTTTTAATGTCAAATTTCTTTCCCTGACTTTTTATTCCGCTCTCCTTCTTCTCTTAAGACAACCCTGGAGCGATGAAAGAGGCTGTAGTACTGCTGAATACAAAATGGGGTTGCTCTCCCTGTTGACAACTAGACACACTTCTTTTCACACACATCTGCATACACATGCCTCATTAATTCATCATTCTGGGGTTATCCAGCTGTCATGTAGGATGCCTATGGAGGTAAATTCCCTGTCTCACTTAGGTTTTTGCAAACAGCAGTTAGATGTTGAGTTCTTTATGCCTACCCCATAAACTTTTCCCAGTATTGTCACTCTACAACCAGAGACTTTGACGTTATTTTTGACGATTTTATATGATTGAACAACACAAAGACGTGCATAATTATTAAGTGGAAGGAAAATGACACAAAAGTGATATAAAAGTTTGATGTGCAAATCTTTTGTGGTCCATCAGCTTTGAACATCTGCAGGCTGAAATTTCTGCCCATTCATCTTTGCAAAATAACTCTCAAGTTCAGTGAGACTGGCTGGAGAGCATTTGTGAACATCATGTGACTGGGCCACTCGAACACATAATTATGCTTTGATCTAATCTATTCCATCGCAGTTCTGGCTGTTTAGGGTTATCATCCTGACTCCGGTCAACCTCCACCTGAAATTGATGATGGATTAAAGCTCAGAACGTCTGATATTTTACAACCTAACACTGCATTAAAATACTCAACAGTTGTCTACCGTGACAACTGTTGAGTCACGATGCTGTTTGTTCACTGATGTTCTCTAACAAACCTCTGAATGGCCTTCAGAGAATGATTGGAATTATACTGAGATTAAATTACAGACACACAGACTTTATTTACTAATTAGGTGACTTCTGAAAGCAATTGGTTTTTATTTAGGGGTATCAAACAAAAAGGGCTAAATACATATGCACAACACACTTAGATTTCTGTTCAGAAAACCATGTATGTTCTCTTCATGCATGTGTGAGTTCTCTCCTGGTACTCCAGCTTCATCCCAGAGTCCCAAAACATGACTTGGATTAATTGGACTCTGTAAATTGTCCTCATGAGTGTGTATGTGCACGGTTGCTTGTTAAGGTGAATCTCATTATTTATTTAAGCGAAAGCACTTTAAATTCTGCCCAGGATAAGTCAATTATTTGTTAGTCCGGTTAGGGGCTTATCTTTCTTATCGGAAAACACCTGTGAGTATAGATTAGTTTTATTCTTAAATTTATAACACTTTGATTTAAGCAGTATTTCTGATAGAAACAAGCTATAGTTCTAAGGAACAGATTAGTTCCTGGTCTTTTCTGAATGCATGATAATAGTTTGTTGAATGGAAAAGGGGGGGGGAAATCATGTCAGATTGCTTATAAGACTGTTTAATGAATGATGAACTACATGTTAATGATATTAATGTATATAGTGCATGATCTAAAACACCTGTCCCAGTGGTAGAGCAGACCCACCACATACAGAGGCTACAGTCCTCAACATCGTTGTCCCTGGTTTGATTCCTGGGCCTGGACCATTTGCTGCATGTCTACCCTTCTCTCTCTGCCCTTTTTCCTGTCCATCTACTTTTGAATACAGGCCACTAGTGCCACAGAAACCTTTAAAAAAGATGGGATGGGTGGATGAAAAAGTGGAAATAACAACAAATAAAATCTGGAGATAGAATTATTTTTCCATACTCATCCAGAGCTGCAAAATACTTTGATCAAACTGCATAATTTTTCTAACTTTTCCTAAACCCTGACAGTTTGTCAGTTTATTTTTTTCATCTTATAGATGCATATAGAATCAGGGAATAGTATAACATTGGCACAATGTTAGTGACTATAATAAAAGCGCCTTTGGCAAAAGCTATTAGTCATTAATATTAAAGCAGTTCGTTGAAACACTAAAATAGAAATACACTTACGGTAGTTACTATCTGCCTAAATGGTTGCCACAGGGCAAGAACCAATAACTGGATCATAAATGTAAAACGTACTTTGATCATAAGCTGCTTTTTTTTGACAGTGGTTCTTGAAGGAATTTAAATTGCTCCTTTTCTACTTCCTGTTGCAGGAGCAAGAGAAAATCTGCAACAGTTCTACAGCTATCACAGTGATATTACTAAGGAAATTTCTTTTTTTCTCTTGTTCATGATGAGAAACTTTTTACATTCTTCAGCCAACCACAAGAAGGAGATTAATGCTAAATTGAGATATATTCATGGACATCAGTTTTCATTGTTTTGAGTCAAATTACTCAAGTTAAAATTGATCCAAATGACTCGTTAGCGGGCAAGAATTCTTAACTTCTCATTATATATAAACGAAGGTATAAATCGCAACATTGCTTCCATGATGACAAAACAGAGGGGTATTCTCTAAAATAATAATTAAACACTCAGAACAGATTAAACTCTAATGGCTGCTTAGAGCTTATTGAGCTCTCGGAACCCACAAGGAAAAGGTCTCCAGTTTTATTTTGATTTTAATCTGGCTAAACACCCTTCACTGTCACATCAGCAGAACATGCAGGCTCCCAGCTCAGGTCCAATCAAAAGCATGTCAATAATTCACCAAAACGCAGGATCTCCAGCAGACAGGCCGTCCAGAAACGCTGCTTCTTCTCTCTGTCAGGTGAACAACCTCGGCACATGGTTCATTAAATCGCTTGTGGGTTGGCAAGATGCTTTCACCCTCGCCACAGGTGTCAGGTATTTCGAATCTTCTGGGATATACTAACAATGTAAAAACAAACTGATTTCCCCACGTTTTTAGACAGGAATGTTCTATAATCAGCATTTACAATATGTCCCTTATTTATATCAATAAATAAGGGTAATCTGTTTTGACAAATTCATAATATTTTGAACATGCCTCTTTCAACTGATCATTCAGTTACATATTATCAGCAGTAAGCAAGACTGTTTGGTCTATTGGTTTTCTATTACTCTACTAGACCCACTGGTAAACTTCAAGCCATGTAGAAGTCCCACCAAGAACAGTGATTGACCTGGTCAGTGATACTGGACTTAAATTATTTTAAACTCAACTGTACACACACAATATTGTACAGATGTACCATTAACTTCAACCAGGTTAAATTTGGACTATTCAGGTCAACAACACACCGATACAATTAAAACCAGGGAGATGTGACAGTTGGCTTTGTTATAAAATCAGAAATCCCTTGCCTCCTTGTTCACAGATAGTCGGTTAGGGGAATTTCTCTTAATAAAATTCATCTGTTCAGATCACTATTGTCACCACTGTAGGCTGCTCTCCTCAATGCATTGCCATGGTAACTCAATCGCCTGAGATATTACTGCTACCTGTCATTTCCCAATGCGAGTTGCTGTCTGATGTCAGAGTCAAATTGCTCTCAGATGAAGCTTGCTGATGCAGTACGCTGATTAACGTATCTGTAATGTCATGATGTTGTTTTATGTTCTGCTTCCTGTTGACCTGTTTCCCCTGAACTTGACAGAAGCTTTCAGGTTAGACTGGTAAGGATAAAGGAAGGGGGAATGCATACAATATACAAATTACTTCACCATGTGGTGAAGTAATTTCACCATTATATTAGCAGTCATTATATCTGCAACTTAATTATTTTTTGTTTTAATTTTTATCCTATGCCTGTGAAACTGTGTAACAAATATCAGTGAAAGATGCTGTATTTTTAAAAATGTACTTTTTGTTTAATTGTCATTATTATTATTATTGCTGTTGTTGCTGCTAATTTACAGTAATTCTAAGACTTTTTTCCTATTCTGTTCGTTTTCTCAGATGTTTGTTAGAAATTTTTTGTTAAACTTGACAAAACTTGAATTTTCCTTATTGAATAGATTTAAATTCAGATTAAATATTTTGTTCCATGTAATGTCACACCTCATTACTTCATGTCCATATAAAACTGTACTTTTGAATCTAAATAATCTCAGTCAAATTGAGTTAATACTTCTCCATTTACACATAGCTTCTCTGCTGGTTTCCCTGGGGAGCTTCGGCTGTGTTCAAGAGCAGCCAATGCTGTAAAGTGATTACATTCATGCTGTATTATGAAAACATAAATCAGCAGCTCCTGTGGGCTCCAATGGGGTTATTGAGATCTATAAAACATGTGCTTGAACATGCCAACTACAGATGGTACTATAAATAGTTTCTTAGTGCTAGGGCCCCCCAGGGTTTATCATTCATAATCACATTTCTCTTTAAACAGGAAAACTCAGACAAACACTCAGCGGGATGATTTAATGGACTGTTGTCTTGATAACACTATAAGATGGCCTCATTTAGGTCAGTATAGAGTAAAGACTCATATATTGGAATTCCAATTGTCTCGAAATTGTATTAAAATATGAAATTTTATGCTGGTTAACAGTGTGGTCAGCCAGGAAGCCTTTCAAAGCCCAAATCAGCTTTCTTTGTCCCTAAATGTTCAGAAGAGTGAATGAAGCTTGTAAAATGCATCTTTTTGACCATACAAACTAGCTGTGCAAAAAGTTTTTTAAAAATTGCAGACTTTATTCTCTTTAGTCCTCGAAAATCCAAAAAGTCACTTTTTTACTCATCTTTTTTGATTGTCGACAAAACCGCAGTTAAATGAAAAGTAAATAAATAGAGGAAATTCAGTCGTCCTTTGTCATGATCTACCTTAAAGTGGATTCACAAACCAATGTCACATGGGTTTGCAGGTTTAATCTCCATTGATTTCGTGTGGTATATTTCCATTAGGCTCTACGTGAGCTATGGTAATTGCTTTTTATCTCAAACACACACACACACACACACACACACACACACACACACAATCAGAAAGTAAGCTATAAATTTGGGGTGCATGCGTAAGCAGTGGCCTAATGGTTTTCTAAGAGCATATAGTGTGGGGAAATGCATTTCTTTGTTTATATGGAAAGCATGACCCGACTCATCAATAAGAGTCAAACAAAGGCACCACCCCAGAAATGTATCATGAATTTTAATTTTAAAAAAAAAACAAAAACAAAAAAAAACATTAAGTTTTAGAGTGGCCTAATCAAAGTCTGGACTTAAATCCATTTCAGACAATGTAGTATGAACTTAAATACACCGGTCATACATGAAATCCCTCCAACGTTGTTGAATTAAAACATTTCTGCAAGAGATTGGGCCAAAATTTATCAGTGGTGTTATTAATCACTTTGGGTTGCCAGATTTTGATCTCAGTTAGACATTTACCCATAGCAATTCATTCATTCATTTATGTTTTGTGCAAATTTTAATAAAACAGGTTGTTTGACTTGAGATGAGGTCTGATCTGGTCGCTCCACTATCTACAGAGTTTAGGAATCTCACCTGCTATAAAGCACAATATCATATTAAGTTTGTTGTTGAAAACTTAATGTTGATGTTTAGATGCTTTTTAATTGTCAAAAAAGATTAAATAATGCCGTGAAGATTCAATAAATGTGTGAAAATTAAAATTTAGTTCCATGATTCTCAAACAATAAGACACAGGTGGTACTTGCGCTCCCTCTAGTGGTATAATGGAAATGTATAAAAATAACATTTAAACAGAAATAGATAATAATCCCTTGTAAGTACAATTAGAAAATTTATATATATATATATATATATATATATATATATATATATATATATATATATATATATATATATATAAATTTAAATATAATAAATTTTCTCTCTCTCTCTCTCTCTCTCTCTCTCTCTATATATATATATATATATATATATATATATATATATATATATATATATATATATAGAGAGAGAGAGAGTATATTTATGCAGTACTTGTTTGGGAGCCCTTTTGCATGAATTTAACTGCATTAATGCGGCGTGGCATGGCATGGCAGTGATCAGCCTGTGATGCTGCTGAGGTGTAAAGGATGCCCTGGTGGCTTTAAAAGTGGCCCTCAGCTCTTCGTAGACACACTCTATGGGGCTTGTTCAGATCAGGCCAGTCTGCTGGTCAGTGAAACAGTAACGTCACGGTCAATAAACCAGATATTACCTTTGGCAGGCAGGCGCCAAGTCCTGCTAGAAAATGAAATCAACATCTCTATAAAGCTTGTCAGCACAAGGATGTGTGAAGTGCTCTAAAGTGCTCTTAGTAGATGGCTGTGTTGGCTGTGGACTTGATAAAACCCAGTGGACCAGAACCAGCAGATGACATGAATTCCCAAATCATCACAGACTGTGGAAACTTGACTCTGGACTTCAAGTAACTTTGAGTCCAGTCTTCCTCCAGACTCTGGGACCTTGATTTCTTAAAAAAAAAAAATGCATTCCTTTATCAGAAAATTGGAGCTGGGACTACTGAGCAGCCCAGTCCTTCATTTTAGTCCAGGCAAGATGGTTTTGACTGACATCTCTGGCTCAGAAGTGGACCAACACAAGGAAGCCAGTTCTTGTTGTGGATTTTTACTAACTGTACAGTATTATTTTTCTTATGTTGTAAATTTGTCCTGATTGTACAGTCTCATTCTTATATCTTTTACTTTGAGTATGTACAGTATGCTTCCACTTATCTTTAATTCTCTGCTGGTACACCTGAATTTCCCCCACTGTGGAGCAATAAAGGATATTTCTATTCTATTCAACTTCATCTTATTAGGTTATCTCTGTTGCTTATGCACCACTTTCAACCATACTTTTTCCTCCCACTAAACTTTCCATTACTTAAATACAGCACTCTGAACAGCCAGATTCTTTTGCATGACAGCAGTCTTCCCCACAATTGTGCCACAATCACCAACTTTAACTTTTCAGTGCTTACTATTTATTGTCTCCAACGAAATGGACAAGTAACTTCTATAATGGATAGATTCCAACTTTATTATTTCACAAAAGGCATTTCTTAGTGGTTATAAAATAGAGCTCAGTAAACACTTCCATCTTCTATACAATAAAATGACATTAAAGAAAAAAAACAAAAAAAACAATCAAAGTGGTCTTACAGCGAAGTGCACAAAATATTAATACTGAAGACTATGGAAATGTACAAACTGACATAAAAATCAAACACTGAATCTTTCTGTTTCTGACCAATACAAATTCATACAATATTTTTCCAAACTAACATTCACATGAAGCTTAATGACACTGAGATCTTCAGATTTAAATACCTTTCACAAAAAAAGGTGAAAGTGCAAACCTTTAGAGGTGATTTAAAGAAGAAAAGTTTGTACCTTTAAGCATCAACCGTGCATTTACTCTCAGTAGTGATGTAATCTGTGCATGTTAAATAGAAAGAGGCTAATGGGATATAAAACTATAAGATCTTTGAGTGTGCATGAGCCATGACTATTCTCTTTAAGTTAAAACAGGTCTCTAACAGGAATAAATAACATAATTCTCTCTGTTCAAAACACACACACAACACATCATTCAGTTACATTAACAAATATCTGAACTTAAACACAAAAAATGATTTCAAAAGAAAAAAAAAAAAAAAAAAAAAAAAAAAAAAGACTTCAACTCTTACGATTCAACACCAGGAGCCCATAGCAGAAATGACCCTTCAATGTAAAGGAGATGGAGTGAAAAACAAGACTGACAGAAACCTTATGATTTACCCCTTTAGTCAAACTAAACCTGATTCCTGACTGGTTTGGTTACATTTCAACAGAGGGGAGTAGAAATCAAGGTTGTGTATGAAGAAAACAGCTTTCATGTAAAGTGACCCTGTCGTTCTGATTTCATTTGGCCTGGATCTACCCAGCATGATAAAAGAAAGGATTATTTAAGGTAAGAAAATTAGGTAAAAGTAGATAAACTTAACCACAAACAGTGAATATTTTTAAAAGCCTTAAACTACAAACCACAATCATTTTGTTTACACTTATTTCACATGGAGGTGACCGCTGTGCTGAAGCACAACAGATCTCGCAGGCTTGCTGAGGCTGGTGGCCGCTGAGGCATCAGGTGTGTTAATGTCCATCAGTGTGCATGTGTCTGTGTGTACTATGTCTGAGCCAAATGAAGCTCCTCCAGTCCGTGTTTACCCAGGTGATACCTGGCCAGGTCCTTCCGGGTCACCAGTCCAACCACCTGTGTAGTGTTAAAAATCAAAGTGGTGGATCTGAACAACAATCGCAGATCTTAGCAACTGAAATGCAATTTAAAGTGACAGACCAACACTACGTAATGCATAGTTGTGAAGTGGAAGTGAAATGAGACAAATGAAATGAAAATCTCAAAAGCCTGGCATGCATACGTATTCAGGGCATTTTCTGGATTTATGCTCTCGCTATAAATCCAGCTGTTCTGTGAAGGCCTCGGGGGTTTGTTAGACAACATTAAAGAACAAACATCATCATGGGACTGTACAGAGAGGTCAGGGAGAGAGTTATGGAGAGATTACAATAACAATATTCCAAGCTTTGAACACCTAACAGAGCTCCGTTTAATCAGTCATCTGAAAATGAAAAGGAAGCAAACCTGCCAAGCCATGGCCGTCCACCTAAACTGGCAGACCGAGCAAGGAGAGGATTAACCAGAGAAGAAGCCAAGAGGCCCATGTTTACTTTGGAGGAGCTGCACAGTACCACAGCTCGGGAGGGAGAAGCTGCAAATTAAATTCATTAAATTAAAATACTCTAACACTCTTACCCTGTTCTCACCATCAACCACCACTAGATGCCTGAGCCCGAGCGCTCTGAACAGCTTAAACACACGAGGAAGAGATGTATCCTGCAAAAGAAAGCTTTCAAGTTAGAATTCATCTTCTGTACATAAAACACACATCTAAGAGTGGGAGGATAAACAAGGGCGGTGTGTTTCTCACCTGTGGTACGGTGTACGGAGTTGGGTTCATAAACTCGGTGAGGTCCATCATACACTCCCTCTCATCCTGAGACACATGGATGCTCTGGATCGGTGGAAACCTGGGGTAGGCATCCCTGAAATCTTTCAGCTGGAGCTTTCTTTGAGTGAGCCGGGACCGGGCTAGCTCCACAAACACCTGGCAGGAAAGAGAACAGGAAACATGAATTTAAGTGACATCTGCCACCTTCTTTGTCACGACAGCCACAGTCGTCACTGACTTTACCTTGTGTTTGAGGAGAACGATGAGCTGAGAGCGGAGTATGAGGCCGCAGAGCTTAGCCGGCTGGAAGACAGAAAAAAGATGGAGGATGGTGGGATGAATGAAAGAGAAGCTGCTTCTGATTGCATTAAAGCTTAAAGTGGAGGTGAAATCAGCAGTAACTTAGCAAACTAGCATCTGACATTTTCAGTGATCATCCAATCAAACAATACCTCGTCATCTCCAGAAACCTGCACGACGACAGGGAAGCCGTTGTGATTAGTAGAAGTGTTGCTGAGGGTGTCGACGATGGTTCCAACTTTCTCTATTCTATTCAGGCAGGTGACCGGAGAACTCATCACCTCCCTGGTGGAAGGGGGTGGACGCAGAAAAACAGATAAATTAGGAGAAGAGGACAATGGCTAGTCTGAGAAAAGGGTTAAAAGATTATTCAGTGCCTTGCAAAAGCATTCATCATTTCTGAACTTTTTCATTTAATCACGTTACAACCATAAACTTTATTGTTTATTATTTTTAGGCAAAAGATAAACAAAGTGGTTCAAAAGGAAACTGTGAAGTGAAAGGAAAAATCTGAAAGAACGTGAACATATCAACACATTTGCAAGGCACTGTGCATAAAAAGGAGGGAGGATGAGAAAAATCTCACAGATAAGTGAAGAGTCATTCATTAACAATGTGTTGGTATGCCTTCAACGAGTCAGACAGGACCTACCTGGCTGTGAGCCAGTGGGAGGTGGCAGGAGCCTCCCAGTGCAGGAAGGGAACGCTCTGCAGCTTGATGTGGAGGTCATATAAACCCTGAAGCACACGATGGTTCAAACACACTTGAATGGTTTACAGTCACAGGAAAAGATGCCATCTAAGATGCCAGGTATGAATTTGTTTTAAAAAGAACAGATAGTGAGAAAATATAATAAGAGTAACCCTTTTTTAATGGTTATTTTTGATGCTACAGTTAAGTTCTGAATAGATCTCAGGTTCCTCTGCAGCAATGTATTGTGGCATGCATAAAAACTGATGTTTTCATTTTTAACTGTTGCACAATCATAAGCTGGCCAGAAATTAGAGCAATACCCCCAGAAAGAGGCATGGGATGGTTATCTATATGAAGGAAGATCAAGATTTAGGAAAGTTATGGTTTCAAAATCAAATTTTTTAAATCATATTGTTCTTTTAAGGTCCTTTTAATTAGCCATTCTCATTCTGAGAGTGACATCAACTTTCTCTGTCTTTTTGAGACATGGAGTAAGGACGCCTTCTTCCCTCCCCCACTTGTTACTGCACACTGCTGGTTAGCTGGCTGAAAGAAAGCTAACAACACCTTTCCCTTCAAGACAGAAAAATGCAGACCTTTGCATATGTTTCCATATGCAAAAAACACAGCTATGGTGTTGGGGAAAAACAAACAAACAAAAAAAAAAACATGGAGGTGGCAGCATCATGATGTGGAAATAAAATCTTCACCTCTTTTTTACAGTTTTCCCAGAACCATGTGTGAAAATACATGTGTGTATTTTCACACATGTGAGATAAATGTGTTTTATTATAAAAACCATAGCTTTTCTATTTAAAATAAAAGCAGTTAGATCATATTTTTAGCCATATTTTTACTCGGGATAATCATACCGCTCCCCCTGCCTACTCTGGCATAAGAAAACTACTGCTTTGAGTTTGTAATTGGATGTCAGCGCATGTCCCTTCCTTACTTCTTGGAAGTAGTCTCCGACTATCTTGGCTGTCATAAGTACGAGCATGATCGGAAGGCCGTATGTGACGTTGCCTGTTGCCTCCACCATGATAACCGTCAAGCTGAGGGTCATTCTCACAATCCCACCTGTAGACAGCAGCGCGTTACAATACATTTCATCTGTCCAACTCATTTCATGCATGAATGCAACAGAAGAAGAATCAAATGAAACGCTAGAGTCTCTCACCTAACTGGGCAGCAGCTCCAATCAGGGCATATTTTCCAGGGTCAGCCCACATCTGTCAGAACACAAACAACGGAGTCAAACGTCTACCTATAGTGACATATTTATCAGCATCCATGGTAAAGATATGTAGGTAAAAAAAAAAAAAAAAAAAAAAAAAAAAAAGCGCCTTAAAATAAACCATTTTATTGCAGCAGCATAATCTTACAATATAAATTTGAGAACATTTACTCAGAGAAAATAAATATAGAATAGCTGTTATAACATTTTAAAAGGTTGGAGCCTGAAGAGAGAAGGATATTTGACCACCCCTCTGTCATGCACTCCAACAAGGTTCCCTATGTCTGTGGTACACAAACATGCCTACAGCATCTCGGATCTTGTTCTGTACTAATGGTATGGATCAGGTAATTTCCCACTTATTCATCCTTTGTTACCAACCAAAAAGTGCCAGTAAGACCTGGCAAACTATACGTTTGATGGTAGGACAGAAAATACTTTTTTTCTTGCATAACTCCCAAGTAACTGGTTGGCACATGGAGGTTGTCATGGAGACCTGTGACCCCAAACTGCCGCTCTCTGCTTTGCTTACAGTGGAGGAGTTTTTTCCTCTTCCGCAAATGTCAAGATCAATCTGGGCCCTCTTCCTGCCTCGTAGGCAGCAGCTGAAAGAAATAGGCCTCTGAGTCGCATCAAATTTATACCAAGGGAAACTAGAACTTCATGGATTACCAAGTTAGAAGCTCCGAGAAACTATGTGTACGTTAAAAAAGTAAAATCTAAATCAAAAAGATAGCTTCAGTTCCATTTATTTTAAAAAGGTTTGTTAGGAGTGCCAAAAAACAATCATTTCTATTAATAAAAGTACAAATAATTAAAGGTTGGCTTGTTCTCAAATTTCCGATCTGAGATTACGCTACTGCAATAAAAGTTGAAATTTTTTAAGGCTTTTTACACATCTTCACCAAAGGTGTCAATAAAAGTGGCTGCCGGTATAAAAGCTGTGCTCCAACTGTTCCAGGTGTTTTAAGAACCAAAGACAGAGGTGGTGTTGTGTACTAACTGAGGCGGTAGTAGTAGTGGAGGCCAGCAATATTCCACACAGCCTCCCCCAGGCTGCTCCTATCAGGAGTGAGGGGATAAACACTCCAGCAGACACGGCCAGGCCGTAGGTCCAACACGCCAGGAAGAAGTAGGTCAGAGTGAACAAACCCAGCGTCAGAGAATTGTAGGTTCCTTCAAAGCCAAGAAATCACGAGACAATGTGATTAAGCAATACACCCAGGAACTGCTCAGATAGGGGAAAAAAAAAAAAAAAGTTGTTTTATTTGCTGATCAGTTTTTCTGACCCACAGTTTTTGGTGAGGTACCATTTAGAAAGTAAATGTTTTTGTGGTTCATCCTTTACATTCTGCATACATCAAACAAGTGTTTTTTTATTTCTAAAACAGCACTATTCACAAACTTGAATCGCCAAATGCTTAACAGCTATATAAAATGATTAAAAACTTTAATTCATATAAAAACTAGAAAAAAATATCAGCTCAAACTAAAAAACAAACTAACTATGAAACATTAAAGTAACTAGCCAAACTGAAGGCTTGTCTTATATACAGTATTCATTTACCTTGAACCTTTTTACATTTTGTTACATAACATTCCATTATATATTTTATGTGATAGACCAACAGAAAGTAGTGAATAATTGTGAAGGGGAAAAAAAATGATACAAGGTTTTACACACAGATATCTGTAAAGTGTGGCATGCATTTGTATTTACCCAAGGAGCACACATCTCACAAAGCACTGCTCAAATCGATTATCCAAAATGAGAAAAGTATGGAAGAACTGCAAACCTACTCCTAATTAGCTGTCCAGCTGAAATGACTGGACAAGCAAGGGGAGCATTAATCAGAAAAGCAACCAAGAGGTACACGGTAACTCTGGAGGAGCTGCAGAGATCCACTGCTCGGGAGGGAAGAATCCGTTGACTGGACAAGTATTAATTGTCTGCCCCAGATAAACCTGCCCTTTATGTAGAAAGCTAACACATAAAAGTAGAGTAGCAAGTAGAAACATACCCCAAATAGACTTGCAGCTGTAATTGTAATGAAAACGTGGTTATTCTGTACAAAGTATCAATTTTTTCTGTGGAACACAAATGCCTGCCACGCTTTTTTAGATTTTGTGAAAAAAATGAAGGAATATTGGGGAAAACAAAACAAAAATAGAGCATGGATAAATTTCCTTCCGCTTAACAGTGAAGTCCTTCAGGCTGTTAATTAAACTGGACCATTTTGTTCAATTCAGAAGCCTTAAAGAAACAGAGCCAGATTGAAATGTATCCATAGTTGTTCAGAAAGCATAGTTTAGAAACTGGCCTGCAATTGTTTGGAAATGATGGAGCCAGATTAGGTTTTTCCTGCACATCAGCTACTTAAAGGATCAAGAAAAAGAAAATACAACGTCCACAATGCCCCAGTCTAGATGACTCAAATGTCTTAATGCAGGGGTGTCAAAGTCATTTTCATTTTGGGCCACATCAAGATCACGAAGGTCCTTAAAGGGCCGATAACGGCAGAACGTATTGATAAAACTACCCATTATCAAACTGTTAAAAAGCTTAATAGCTAAGATGAGCTAATGATGCATTAGATGAGAACTTCTTACAATAAAATAATATTACAAATCTTTGCAAACTGATTTAATTTGGCAGAATACAGACAAAAACTGCTCTGATTTGATTGATAAAATAATATTTAAGCACTGAACTGTAATCTTGACAGTTATATTTATGTGGCTTTCTAGAGTCTAGAGGGCCACAGAAAAACGTAAAGCGGGCCAGATTTGGCCCCCAGGCCTTGAGTGACATATGTGCCTTAACGACTGCAGCATTAGAGAGGTGCAGTAGTGTGGTTACTGTAGTAAGTTAGTGCAGTTTTTACCTCGCGGATTGTGGAAGAGACTTCGCACGCTTCTCTCAGGAGTGTTGAAGAAGGCTGTGGCCATGGAGTTATATTCGCCATCTGCACAGAATAACTGGACAAGAAAATACAGGACATTAATTTAAAAAACGCTATTTTACTATTATGGATAGGTTGCATCCATTACATGACATCTACATTAATTGGTTAAACAGGGAAATGAGGGGGGAAACAGCACCAAATCTCAACATTTATCAATTGCTGAGACATCTACTGCCACATCAAAAAGTTAACTTGACAGCTTCGATGTGAGAAAATAACTCTTTAGTCTTCAAATCCATTTCTAACATTGCACTAAAAACAATACTGCTAAATGAAACTGAAATGGGGCTTAAAAAAAAAGGGAATCACTTAGTTTCACTATGACAGGAGCACATCTAATCTGAAGCTGTATGTGCTGACGTATGGTCCTTTAATCACACGATATGAAAGTGATTGTTCTTATATCTTCAGGAAGGTGAGACGAGGCTTAATGCTATGCCACCAGTAACTTCACAGGAGCTGACCCAGCACTGAGTGTGTACCTGCAGTGGGTACTCCTCAGTGTGCTCCGGCCCCAGAGGCTGACAGTCAGTAGAGAAGTAGATCATGGTGAAAGCCACCGTCGCGGTCACTGCGGCAACCAGCATGGCCTCCATCACTTGCAAACATGGCCGATGAACGTATCTAACAGAGACACAGAAATCAAAACATAATCAGGTTTTTAAAAAATGTTCCGACACTAGTTTGGACTTTCCCCGGGCAGGAATAGCTGAAAGAAAAACAAATCTTGGCTGCAGAGTGACTTCAGGCGATCTGGCAGAACATCCACTGGAATGTCTATTAGATAATGTCACTCAGAAACTTACTTCCTTTAAGTCACTGTGTCAGAGGGTAGAGGGTATTTTTAGAAACAAGTCAGGTTAAAATAAATGTAATCAGTCATTCAAGCAACACCACAAAACAAAGACACAACTGACAATTCTCAGATTATATTCACAGGTTTTTAATGAAAAACTATATTGTAATCAGAGAATAATTAAGCATTAAATCCAATGCAAATAAAGTTGAGATTAAGTAGTAGTCACTAGCACGGGTAGCATTCTTTTTTATGAACACCTTCATAAACTTCACTCCTCACCACACAGAATAAATCTTCATGCATTTTCTGAAATTTTAGCCACTATCTTAACCCATAAGAGTTAGGAACTGGGCACTATTTCTCCCTTTCATCTCATACTCTGAATTTGGTAGATGCACGGTACACAGATTTCAGCTCCAGGGAGACCACAGACAGCAAGTAGTTTACTCAGTTACAGACAAAAAAAACCCATTTATTTTCATTTCAATACAAAGGCTTTAATTAAAGAGGTTGTTTCAGACTGTCTGCTGTTTAAGCAATTAAACAATTCGGTTGTAGTTTTTTAATGACTTGACCACATTATCACTTCCTTATCTTCTAAAACTTGTCTATGCTGCACTAAACATCTGTAAATACATAGTACTTACAGTAATCAGCCAATGCTTATTGCAATCCAAGCAGCTTCTTGCAATATGAATATTGCATACGGTGATAGCGAGATACCAATAAATTTGTGATATACTGTGCAGCTTTATTAGCAATAAGGCACCTAAAATGAGCCAGTACTGACAGACTAGTTTACTCAAGGACAGGTGGGTTTAATGAAACTGACATCATTTCTGGTGAAATATAGGCACTCAATGTTTCTGATTCTCAGATCATTACATTGAAAATGTCAGACAACAGAACACCTTACTGTTATTTAAATGTTTAAAATATAATAGACATCAAGACAAAAAGCTTTATATTTCAACTGAATATCTTTATTTGGATCCACAGAAAACCTTCTATAGCAACTTCACATCTATTTTATGCATTTATTTGTTCTTTTTCTGTTTATTAAATAGTTTGCTTTTCCAACACGGCTTCAACCAAAACCCCAACTCTAAAAACTCCACTAAGTAAAAGAGAGCTACAGAAAAACAGCCTCAGCTATAATTTTCATAATCAGTCAGTTTACAGTTGTTTAAATTCAGGACAGTAAAACATCCCATCAGCTCGTTAAACTATTACAACCATCCAGCTTCATACCAGGAAAGTGTTTTTGTGGGGGTCGGTTACAGTGATTATACCCGTTTGTGCACTCTATTTCTGACCCGCTTCAGTCACAAGATGTTGATATTCTGAGCAGCTCTTCAAGTCCTCTATTCAAAACTTCCTTGTCTTTCACCCACGCCCTATTTTTGAAATGACTCGACAAAATTTCCCCGCATGCACTTGTCATCCCACTGCATACACAAAGCAGCTTCATGTTTAACCTGAGCGTTGCATCTGTCTTTGAGCCATACCTGATCCTGAAGATGGTCAGCCAGTAGTTGAGAAAATTGAACAAAGCTCCCAAAATTCCACCTAAATGACAAATGAGTAAAAAGTTTACAGATTTGTTATCCTAAAAACCAAAAGAAGAGAGAACAAGAAGCAAAACCGAAAGAGACTTCGAGTCATCTTTTCAGTATTTTGGTAGATTCTCAAGCATTCATGGTATAAGCAAATGTAACCTCCCATTACTTTGAATTAATATGATCCCATATTATCACACTTCCACTTACCTGCTGCACCATTTAGTATATTTATTCCCTCTCATCACAAAGAAAGACTAATCTCTTTTAATGCAATGTAAACATGTGCTCAATCTATCATTTCTGTACCACTGACTAAGCTTTTAAAGCACCCAGTTATTTTAAATGATTATTGCTGAAAATGCGTTTACACTGATTCTCTGACTGACATCATGTGGATCAACAATCGCATTTTTATCAGATTCAATGGAAACTCAGCTTGTGATTGGAATCAGTTGATTTTCAGATTGATCAGACCTGACTGGTGACCTGTGAATCAGAATCTCAAAAATCCAATCTATGCCTGATCAGTGAACGCACCATAATTAAGCATCACCAGGTTGTGAATGACAGCAACACTTTTAGAAGGGGATGTGATTAGGCATGGGGGATAAAATCTATTTTTTCAATGAATCAAGATGTGAACTTAGAGGATTAGGAAGAGACTACCAAGACTCAAAACTTAATTTTCTTATTGTTAATGTTTTACAATTTATAACATCAATGATGTTTAAAAGGAAAACATATTTTCTATGACATGCAGAGACATGCTTGCACTTCATTCAGGCTGTGAGAGAGCAAGACTTTCAGTGGATAACAGGAAGGGTAAACCTATTACAGCAAAATCAGCTTTTTGCATCCTTTTGAGCTTTCAACCTATCTGTAAGGGAATATGTTAAATTTGAAAATGCCAATATGAAATCTCAAAGGCAGAAATACACACGAATACTGATGGTTAGCATTTGATAATGCTAACTGAGCTAGTCATTAATACAGGAAACTAAACATAGTTTCTTTTCATTTTAAAAACTTGTTTTATAGTGTATGCTTTCTTACACAAAAGGTGTAACATTGCCTTTAAAGTAATTAACAACCTCTCAACAGGAAGGCTAGCAAAAATATTCTGAATGCTGTTCTTATGTATTATGTTGTGATTCATAAAGTGACATTAAAATCTGCAATAATCTGGAGATAAGGAATGAGCCACAAATCTCTAATCAGTACATCTCTATTTTTTTATAGCTTCCCTTTTCTTTCTCACGTGAAAAAAAAACCACACTGCCATGCATGTAGAGCTAACTCTGATTTCAAAAATCATTTAAATTAAACCTTCATGCAGTTGTGTTCAGTATTTAGAATTACTTTTACATACTGGTTAGGTTATTTACCATCTATGTGGTTTTCCATCAAAAATCCCACATACTGGCAGAAACATAAAACATTTCTCACCTATAGCTCCCATAGCAATAAACAAAGGAATCTCATAGAGGTTATACTCCATTGCCTGTAAACAAGACAATGTTTTAATGTCACGTTTTACACAGATTTGTAAAATGCAGAAAAATACAGTAAATACATAAGTTTCTCACTTCATTCTCAAAGCGTCCAAAATTGATGAGACCCGGATTGGAAAGGTCTCCTGGTTTATTGTGATATATACTGAGGAAGAAGTTCAGGGTGAAGGTGGAGATCATGGAGGCAAAAAACTGCAGATGAAAGGCAGAAAGTTACCAACCAAGGAGTCACGGAGCTCCAAACTCATCGAAACTTTAAGTTTGTTTTATTTTCTGGGTCTAAAGTTAGTGATGTGATTTATTCAAGAACATTGCAGGAATTATATGATGGTCACACACAAGTGACCACATGACTTACAATTCTCCATGTCAACATCTGATTCCAGAAAGAGGCTCCTTCCTCTAGAGAGAACAAAACACCGCCTGTTGAGGAAAAACAGAAAAATCAGTCAAATTACAACAGTTCTAAAAATAAATAATCTGTCCCATATAACACAAGCAGGCATTTAATGACTCATTTCAATCTGTGAGGAGCTATCAAGTAAAAAAAAAATGCATAACTGGTGAAGAATTTCTATTGATGAATGTTTCTATATAGAGGATACACACAGTCAGTGAACCGAGGAGGACAACAGGCTCCTCTAAATAACACTGAGTAGCTTTTAATGTTGACAATCAAAGCACAGAATTACAGGTAACAGAAATAAATAGTTAAAAATATCACTGTCTGCAATAAATTGATATGATAAATTTCACTTTTTGAACTGAATTACTAAACTGATTACTAGTATTATAAATTATTTATCTATAGCATCTTTTTATTATGCAGTTCAGGCAAAAGTTTAAGGACACAGACCTTCTGAATAGTTATGTCAGAACTTAAGTTAAAAAAGATTAGATATTATTTAAGGAAAGGAAAAGACAAACGAACAAAGGAAAAAATACATGGAAGGACAGATTAAAGTGAAGTAAGAAGTGAAGGGAATTGGGCACAGGGATGAAAAAACAAGAAAGAATGAAGAGAACAAGGCCAGAAGGTAACAAGGATGGAAAGACAGAAAGGAGAGGTAGGACAAAAGGATGGAAGGACAGAAAAAAGAAAAGAAGGTAGGATAAAAAAAAAAAGAATAAAAAGGAGCAAAGCTGAGACACAGGGAAGTAAGGACCACAAGAAAGATGTGGAAAAAGGGTAAGGAAACAACAATGAAAGGAATGTAGGACATAAGGAAGAGAAAGAAGCATGCAAGAAAAGACCCAGAGTGGAGGGGAGAATCAAGGAGACACAAGGAACTTCTTTCCTAATTAATAACAACGAATGATTAAAATTTTTTTTTAAAAATCAGATTAATAACGAAGCATGTTCTACACTGTGCTGTTTGAGGTATTGAGTGTTTTTTGGGGTTTTTTTTTACCAACTGGTGCTCCAAATGCAGCAGAAACTCCAGCAGCTGCTCCAGCAGAAACAAAGTCCCTTTTTTCTGTGTCTCTCCGGAAATATTCAAATATCTACAAGCACAGAGACGGCCATCAGAAATCAACTGGGATGTTTATGAGACTAGAACTGAAAAGCTAAGGTGTGTTTTCCACAAACATAAAGGAGCACAGATGCGGGCAGAAACCCACAGATCCTGACCTTAAAGTCTCTTTTTAAGGAAGTGCTCCTGCCCTGGGAGACCCCAGCTGCTAAAACAGCACCAGAATGAATCATTGGGCCTTCCTAGAGGATTGTGGGTAAACAGCAGGACAGGTGGATTAGAGAAACGGAATTAGCTTACGTAAAAAGGAATGAACAAATGTAAACATTTCAGAAACAAATGGATGTAGTTTAATATCTGAATATATTTATGACTTTTTAAATACATTAAACTGAAAGAAATGTTAGAAACCTTAAGACTTTTTAGGACGCTGCAGAAACCCTCAACTGGTGTATTTCAAAACATAGCCAGAAGTGCCAGTATTATTGTCACAGTAATAATTAGTTTGATTATTTAAGCAGCAGAAGGAATAATTGTTGTTCTGTTTTAAGTCAAATTTTGTTTTTTTTGTACATGTCTGATTATTTTTTTTAAATTTACATATACCGTGATACTGTGAATTTGCAGTAATTTTACTCCAGGTCATTACAGTCATAGATTCTCATATCAACCCAAGCAACTAGTGTAAAATGATGTTAGCGTCACACTGCTTCACTTTACTTCATCATTCAAGGTAATGCATGTTATATGTCTGGAATTAAAAAAGTTTAAATCCGTTTACCTTCCCTACTGCCAGACCACCGACCACAGAGCAGATTACACCGCACACTTTTACCACCAAAGTCTGTGGAGCCCCAACAAAGCCCCCCCCCCAAAAAAAAAAACACGTTAATACACACGGTCCCTTTTATTCCAACCATTAAAACGCATGTGTGCATTAAAGGTGCCTGTACCTTAAGCCGTACCACCCTGGGAATCTTGACTCCATTTAGGTAACATTTTATCTGAGGAATCCCACTTCCTGCTGCGATGGGCTGCACGACACAAAAAGCCATCTCTGAACACGGTCTTTTTAATCACTCGGAGAACATTCAGTTTCCAAATAAAGGACTCTGTTCGCCATGTTTGCATGTTGCATAATCTGACTTAGAGAACTACAGTGATGTACTTCTTCAAAATTCACTCTCACTCTTCAGGAAGTCTAAATTATTGCCAAACTCTCTAATATTTTTTTGCTTTACCTCAAAGAAAGCAACCATGATGGCCCCCAGCATGACAAAGGACGAGTTGAGGACAGCCCAGAGGAGGAGTGATATGGACAGTCCACCTGCTTCTGTAAACTTTACAATATCTGCGAAGGTTCTGAATCAAGGAAACTAAAATCTGGCTCCAATCAGCTCAACAACACATGAACAGAGTAAAAAGATTAGTGTGAGAACTGCAAAAAAAAAAAAAAAAAAAAAAAAAAATGTGCAGAAATCATTTGAGTTTCAGTAGCACCAAATACGTGCTTTATGTAAATTAAATTAACAATAAAACTGATCATGAATTATAAACAAAAGTGTAAAAAAGAAAAGTAAACTTGTGTGGTGAAAAAAGATAAAAATCAAGTCATAAAAATGCTTATCGTACTTTTCCCTTCAACCACTTCCCTAAGCTTTATTCATCAGGATACTTTCTTTAATCACTTTATATTTGATTCCAGCCAGCTGTTCCACCAAGATATCTATAAAACAGGCAATGAGGCCCGTCAGGAAGCCGATCAGGCCACAGATCACCCAGCGACTGATCTCCAGACAGCGAAAAGCCTAAAGATTAAAAAAAACAGCGAGAAACAGAAAGCAGCGGTCAGAAACCAGAGGTAAAACAAGCATGCAGGGAAAAATTATTCTTCTGCATTTACCATGAAGCTCATCCTCCGTTCCTCTTCCAGAAACAGCTGGTTTTCAATGTTATCATAGTCAAGACTCTAAAAAAAGAAAGAAAACAATACAAAGTCAAATTCAACTCAGTGATCAAGTCAAGCAATAACGTGTAAATTGCTGCTTTACTGCAGTTCTTTGGAAAAGTATGCTTTTCAACTGTTTACATTTCAATCACAAAGTCCAAAGTTTTACTGAGATTTTATTTAAAAGACAAGTCAAATTCCTTGCTTGTGCACACAATCTTGGCCAATAGATCTGAATCTGAGTTTGTGAATGTATTCACCAGCTTTCACATCTAAAGATAACCATTATTGCTGATTCTTTTCAAAATACCTCAAGATCAGATCTGATTAAGTGTTAACTACAAGTCTTGATACAGAATCTTGACTGGATTTAGGTCTGGACTTTGACTATGCCATTCTAAGACATTATTATAGTTTGATTTAAACCAGTCCATTGAAGCTCTGGCTCTAGGTTTGGTGTCACTATCCTGCTGAAAGGTAAACATCCACCCCAGTCTCAAGTCTTCTGCAGCCCCGAATTGGTTTTCTTTCAGGACTGCAATGTTTTTAGCTCCAACCATCTTCCCATTAACTCATCAATCCCTGATAAACAGAACTCCCATGCAATAACTACGCCAAAACCATGCTTCACAGTGGGTAGACTTTCTGCCTCAGTAGCATTTTGTATGCAGGCCACAAAGTTCAATTCACCAGACCAGAGCAGCTTCTCATTTGCTGTGTACATTACTTGTGCAAACAGTTTCCTGCCATTTCCTTGTTGCCACTCTTCTATAAAAGCGTGGCATCTACAACTAACAGCTGTTCTGTCAACTGATTTGTCCACCTGAGCTCTGGATGTCTGCAGTAGGGATGGACAATTGGGACTTAAATTTGTATCACAATATTTTCTTGCATTTATTGTAGTAAAGATAAAAGTGATGGTAAAAAAATGATTTACAACTTCTGCTTTAAACTTCTCCACTACTTTCTCCCTTTCTGCTGTGCTTCTTGGTCTCCATGATCCTGTTTGTTCGCTAATATTCTCTAACAAGCCTCTGAGGCCATCACAGAACAGCTAGATGTATGCTAACATTAAATTACACAAGTGGACTCTATTTTAGTGGATTCCAGAACTAATTAGCTGACTTTTTTAAAGGTGCATTTTATTTCAGGCTATTAAAGTGAAGGAGTCTGAATCCAAATGAAAAGGCCTCACTTTTGAGATATTTGTTTACAAAGAGTTTTGTATCTTTTTCCTTCACAATGATGAAGAAAAAAAAAAGACTACGTTTGCTTGACACAATAAACAAATAAAACACATTGAGGCTATCACATAAGGAAATGTGAACTAGTTCATAGGAGTTCAAAAACTTTTGCAAAGTACTATAAGCTTTGATGTATAAACAAGAAAGATCTTTTATGCTCTTGAGTTTTTATTCAATTCAAAACCACAATCTATCCATGGACCTGCAGCACATTTCTCCATTTATGTTTCATATTCAAAGTTTAGATAAGTGGAAAAAAAAAATCTGAATCAGGTCAAGTCAGGCAGTTTACGGCTCAAAGAAAATCGGAAACTGGTATCAGCCGCCAAAAGACAATTGGTGCATTGTTTGTTTTTTTTTCACTATAATGCGACTTGTTTTACCTCAAATTTAAGTGACAGCAGCTTCTCATTGTGAGGGATCTCTTTGGGTCGCCCCTTTGCTGAATCCTGCAGGATATGACAAAAGAAAAACAAGAGGTCATCACCCCAGCACTGACCTCTGACCTCTGACCAAAGGCCAGCAGAAGGCAGCACGGAACTAAGAGCAAAAATATTGACATTGAATATTCTACACAGAAAAGCTATAAGAGCAAAACATGTCATAGACAAACAACAGACATTTTAACATTAAGAGTCATTCTTAAAGTAAATTCTTCAACTAGTGCGTCAGCAATGAAGCTGATGAAAACTGCAATGATGGTGCAAAAAGCAGCATTTCCTCCAGACCGTTTGGTGTGTGTGTATATATATATATATATATATATATATATATATATATATATATATATATATATATATATATATATATATATATATATATATATATATAAAACAATTAAAAGGAAGAAATGCTGGTTTATTAAATGAAACATGCATGCAAGCCACTACATCTAGCATTCACATGCACAAGCCTTTTTAGCACATCTGTTGGCCCCCCAAGCCACAGGTTAAAGGTTTCATTCACAGAGACAGCAAAGAGAAAAAAAAAAAAACACACAGGAAATAATGTTTTGTTTACAGTGAAGCAAATCACATGCTTGGAGTCACAATCAGCCAGAGAAAATTGAACAGCTTCTAGTAATGAAGAAAAAAGTATGTGAAGGAAATAAATCCTAACCTCTCCTGGACTACTGATTGATGCCTGATCATTTCTATTTCCCCCTTACACGCTGACTTTAGAGGAAAAACGTCATGTTTGTATTTATGGAACACTGTTAAAGATTCCTTGAATGATTTAACTCCTAAGTATGTGACTTTATGTAAAAACACATAATTTAATGCTTAAAGATATTATCCAGTGGTATATCCATCAAATGTACATTGTCAATAAAAGCACAGCCTGGTTATCAGGATTTAATTTCCACTGCAGAATCTCACAAAATAAGGAGTATTTAACAAGTTCACTGAAGAAAACGCTACTACTACTACTTGGTGTTTACTTGAGCTGATGACATCACAACAGGCACCAGAACCAAACTGTAATTCAAGATTCATTTGAGTTGCAAGGAGTTCAACCTTACGCGTTTGTGTCAGACTCTGACTATGAGGATGGCCAAGATGACTAAGATAAATATTTCACCGAGACATAAAGAATTTTCCTTAAAGATGTTCAAGCATCTAAAATCAATTCCTCTAACAATTTAATCAGTGAAGAAAATGTATTTATCTAAATTCTAGAAAGATTTAGTCTAGTGATGACTAAACTATGACTGAAACTAAATCACATATAAATCTCAAGACTTTGACCAAAACTAAATCAAAGCACGCTGTCAAAATTACCACTACTATTGGAAAGACCATGATGGCTCCTGGTGAAGCTGAAGTAAATAAAGACGAGGAGGACACTGTAACTTCTCTCTTTCTAATTGCTACGTGATTGGTTGTTTTATCTACTTCCTCTCTCTGGTATAGACTGGAATGATGCTGAAAGTATTGGCTTTACTGTGGGTCTATGGATGGTAAGGCAAGCAGGTACCACTGGACGCAATCAGAGATGCATCAAGAAATCGTTTTTTCATGGGAATTGGATGATTTTCAGCAGATCAGTTCTGACTAGCGACCAGCTGGTTGGAAACCAGAACATTTTAATTTTTTTCCAATCTGTGAACATAGATGGTATTTAAAAAGAAAGTGTATTTTCTATAACATGTCTGGGGTTCATTCAGGCTGCGAAACGACAAGAGAGAGCAATACTTTCAAATGATAATAGGAAGGCTAACTAAAATATAGCAAAGGCACTCTTGTTTTATGATTTTGAACTTTTTACTTCTGTATGCCATGAAACAGTCTGAATTAGGAAATGTTGGCAACCGTTTTGAAATCTCAGAGTTCATGTGACAAATTGTAAATCCTGGAACAGTTCAGTTTGAAACACTGTTGGGACTTGAAACCCATCTTAACGGGATACATCAACCAGACGACATGGTTTTAACAACTTGGCTCAAAATGATTGGTGAAGATATTTGATAATGAAGTCTGCCCCAAAACTATGACTTTTACTGTTGCTGAATTATCAATAATTTAAAAAAAAAAAAAAAAAAACATTCTTCCTGTTAAGGAGGAATTTTATTAAAAGATGTGCAAGTAAAGAGGAGAAGAAAAAAAGAATACATATGGACAAACTAAAAAAAAAAACTGATTAGTTGCTTTATGTGATGTTACAAAAATAAACTTGCCTTCGGAATCTTGACAAAACAGCAAAACTATGGTGGCCCAGAAGGGTCAACAAAATGCAAAAGCCACCAGAGAATTTATGCTAAAACGACAGGTGTGATACATTTGTTTGTGTAACTTCCATTGTGGGTTTTTGTTGTTGCGTAGTGGCTTTTGCATTTTTTTATACGTTTCTTGACCACCGTACAAAACAAGTAGAAAACTGACAACAGCAGACTCTATCTAAAGTGAGTTTAAATTACTTAGATATAGTGAGTCAATCATTTCAGTTTCAAATAAGGGATTATTTCCCCTATTTTCAGCAGGGTCTTGTTTGAAGTGGCTGTTTCAGTAGCTTTATCTGTTGGGATCTGTGGATGGTCACATTAACAAACGCATGCCTTGCATTAATTCATTATTCAAGGAGCTCTACAGTGGAAGCTATCAGACATGTGCCCTTCATGCACACAGGATGACTCATCCGTCACTGGGCCGCTCTGGATGTCTCTGTGTCAGCTGTTCCAGTTTACTGTCCAACCATATCCAGAGGAAAGCAGCTGAGACAAATAATAATTTGGACAAATTATACCCTTTTTCTGAGCTCCGTCTATTACACCACAATCAGAGGCTAAATCAGCTTCTTCTTAAATGGTAAAGATGAAGCCAGGACTTGACTAATGAGAGCAACAGACACGAAAAAGGAAAAAGTAATGGCGACTGGATCTCAGACTTTACCTCTTCTGTGGTTATCTCTTCTTCCAAATCCACCGTGCTGAGTCTGCCTATCTGAAATATAGTGCTTCCACTTGACATCTACACACACCACATACAGTAACAGAAAGATTGATGGCTTTGTGTATGAATTTGCAGACTGATGTGACAACATACAGCTCAATAAATGAGAATATCATTAAAGTTAGAGTATTCCAGTGGCTCAATTCAAAAATTTAAACTAATGTATGATTTAGATTCATTAGACACAGAGTGATATATGCACAGTTGCTGACACCATCTAGAATGAGGGTGCATATTGCTAAAGACATGACCATACATGTTCATGGAAAGTTAAGTGCAAGGAAAAACTGTGCAAAAACTGATTTTTATCTAGGAAATTTCAGCCTACTGAAAAGCATGTTCATGTACTGTACAGTATTTGTACTCAGCATTGAGAAGTTTAGCTCAGGTTGCTTTAACATCAGCCTTCAGCTCTTAAAACCTTAATTTTCATATAAAACGTACTTTTAACTTAAAATAAACTTTGGATTATTTAGCAGCGGTTCAGATGAGAGGCTTCTGACATCATTTCTAATTCAAGAGTGGCTCAATACAAAGAATGAGATGGTCACACCTCATGTTCTGAATAAGTTTTTCTTCCACTAAACTTTCCATTAAAATACCTTGACACAGCACCCATAATCATCAGAATGAACAGAAACAAACAACCGAGGTATATCACACTGTATGTAATGAAACTATATACACCTTTAAATTGAACCACTTAAATAAATTTACTTTTTCGTGATTTATATTAAAATGTGTAAAATTTAAATACTGCTTAATTCTGGTGGCTTCATTAAAAGTAGTGTTTTTGAACATTATATGGAGGGCCAACCTATCTGCATTCAGCAGATCTAATAGCCCAAAAAGTTTTTTAGATTTAATATGACTTCATAATATTAATGAGTCTCACATGATTAAAAAAAAACAAACAAAACAAAATAAACGTGCCTAAACGCCTCAATTTAATTATTTTTCGCTAAACCATATTTTCTACTGTTAAATTAAAAGGTTGGGGGCAATAGGGAGGAAAAACATTTCCAAATCCTGTAATATGAACCATTTCCTGGTCCCTAAATCTAATTATGCGCTGTAATAACATAATTTAATTTGTTTATTTGGCCCCAATCTGATTAGCTTCCAGCTTATTGTTGCTTATTATTGTATCCAAATGCAACCAAAGCCATAACACATCAATAAAACATGTCTCTTGCATATGCATTCAATTTCCTGCTCGCACACATTTCCCCATGCAGCATTTAAGACATGATTCAAGACAACCTTAAAATGCTTATTAACACATGACTTTGCATCTGATATAACTTAAAGTGGGAGAAGCTGTTAGCTACCGGGTAGCTGTACCTGTCTGAGGGGTCTGGGCTGCTCGGAGCCGTTCAACAGCGGGGTTTCCTCCCCGACCGCCCCGGACTCGTCGCCTCGGCTGGACCACGACACTTTCTTGGTGATGTTAGCCATGTTGGACTCCGGTAGCTTGCCACTGGAAATTTAGATTGATGTTTTGCTTTGTTTCCCCCAACTACTTGAAGCTCCTAACGGGGCTAACTGCCACTTTCCCGTCTTCTCATGATCACTCCTGCAACTCGTGATGCTTTGTAAGGATCGCGTGCAGGGTCAAAAATAAACGTTTGTTTTTTTTTTTGTTTTTTTTTTTGTTTTCTATGTTGCATGCCGGGAACTGTAGTATTAAAGCAAAAGCTACTGTAAAAAATAAATTTTTGCTCACACCTATATATTGAGGGCCAAATGTGTGTGTGTGTGTGTGTGTGTGTGTGTGTGTATATATATATATATACTTTAAAATAAAAAAAAAAACTACATTATACTGCATTTGAGTTACTGTGGAGGGCAACCAGATAGATAGATAGATGGCAATAAAGTACTTTAAGTAACTACTTATTAATCCATTAAAGCTGCAGTATGTAACTTTTACAAAAATATGTTTTTTGCATATTTGTTAAAACTGTCACCATGTCATGACAGTTTGGTCTGAGACAGATAATTGTGAAAAGATTAAGCTTCTCCACTTCTTCCCTGAGTTACTATTGCTGTCTAAAGAAATGAACCGCTCCCGACCTAAAATAACCAATCAGAGCCAGGGTATAAGGTATTAGCGCTATCCATAATCCTACGTGCTGCTCAGTGTGCTAATTTTGAAGAAACAACTTACTGTTTGTGTATAATATACACTGTATATGTATAACTCCCATTCTGACCATCAGGGGAAGGACAGGTGTTATCTTTTTTAATATCTAGCACTAATTAGAGAAGGATGTGGGTTGATTGTATGACTCAACAGCCTGCCATAGAGTTAAAAAGTCACCAAATCAGAATATCTGTTAGTTACTGACAGATGGTAATTTGTGAAATGATGTAAAGTATTTTCATTTCTGGTGAGTTTTTTTTTTTTTTGTTTTTTTTTTTTTGTTTTTTTTTTCAGAATGACTGCTAATCTACATGCAGAAACCAATCAGATTAATTACATTATTGCCATTTCTGAGTTATTTTTAAACAACGTGCAATACTGTATGACGCAATCATGTTAGTACCTTCTTTTCAGTCAAGAAAAGGGAACACAAAAGAAATCAACCACTCAGCAGTTAACATTTCCTAATTTAGGAGATATCATGACATATGTCAGCAATTTTGCTAAAAATAACATGATAAAATATGGAGTTTTCTGTCATCCTCTCAGCAATACTAAGTGTTGCCCTAAAATGTAAATGAGTACTAGTATTTAAACATTTTATCTGGTAAAATTAAGACTGAATAAATAATTAAAATAAATCAAGTCAATAACCAGTCTTTTCACATTCTGATCCGTACTTATCCGTACTTATCGTCTTTCTAGCCAAATACATGACTTTGGTGTGGTATTATCAACTTAAAATGAAATACATAATCTATTGTACATTGAATTTCATGAATTTTAACACCTTGCCCATTTTCTTCTGTGCCCCAGGTGTTTGAAATCATTTACTCTGTTCTAGTGATTCTAATTCATGGTATGTGTATGGCTCTATGCAGTCCAATGAAGTTCCTGTTTAAGTCTGAGTCACATTTGTGTCTATGTGCAGCTTTATGATCAGTGATTTAAAGGTCAGGAAAAAAACTTAAACTTCCAAAACAAAAAAAGTCACATATTACATGACTGTGATGAGTGATCCTGTTTGTTTCTGGAGATTTTCCAATCAGTTCAGTATCTCCTGATGCAGTTTACATATAGACTATTATATCAGAATAACAGAATAATTAAAGTCTGGGCTTTTTTTAGTTACTAATCCTTATCACATGACTTATTAAAATAACAGGGAAATTTTCTATTACTTCTTCCTTAGTTATTGTTAAACCTTAAAGTCACCTAAGTCTTGTTATCATTTGGAAAAATGAGTCTTTAATTTACTTTCTTTAAATTCAGATGTATACATACACTAAGATTTCTTTTCCTTTAAACTGTTCCTTTTAAACAACGCTTCAACTACCCTGCAACGAAGAGAACTGTGGACCTCCAAGTCTAGTTCATCATTGGATACAATTTCCAGATGCTTGAAGTAGCCCCGTTTTTCTGTAGAAACATTTATGCAAAAGTATAAATGTGAATGCCATAGGTATGTCCAGCATCATACCGTTCAGCAAGGAGACAGGGTCTGTGTCCCAGAGATGAACAAGTTTTCATCCAAAACCAGCATAACAACCCCAGAAAAAGGAAAATGTTTGGGGGAAATGATAGCTGAAGCTGGAAAGAAAAAGTAATATCTAGCCACAATGAAATTAGTCCTGTACTGATACAGGCTGAAAGGCCACTCAGTGGAGAAGAAGCCACTCCAAAAGCAACACTAAATGCCAAATTAGAGTTTACATGTGCCTTTCCAAAAATACATGACATTATGAGGAAAGACCATTACATGGAAATGTTGAAGTCTACAAACCTGACTCAGTTACACCAGTTCAGCCAGAAGTATTTCAATTTTCCAAACTGTAAATCAAAACTGTTCATATCTGGGTTCAAAAAGAACAAAACAAAATCCTGAAAAATATATAGGATTGAATGTTTTGCAAAAACTATTCATATCCTTTTAAACTTTTCCTGATTTCATCCCATTAAGATCAAAAACTTCTATGTATTTTACAGGGGTGCTGTCTTGTGATTGACCAAAACAAAGTCGTACATGATTGTAAGGTTTAAGTTAAAAGTTTAATTCTGAAAAATGTGGTGTACATTTGTAAAAACATAGTAAAATCCCGATCTAAAGCCAGTTGAGAATCTGTGGCGGCCTTATAAACAATTGCTATTGATAGACCTTCTCCATCCAGTCTGACTGAGCTTAAGGTATTTTGCAAAGATACCTTGCAGATCAGAGCAAAGATCAGAGCAAAGCGCTCTGAGTTGGTTTCACTGTGTGTGGCTACAAACCTCATGATATGTGGGTAGTGGCTGAAACAGCATGTACTTTCCTTGTTCCCCCTTGTTAAGTTTGAGGAGGATCCTGATCTCTTCTTGTTCTGCTTTCTGCCTGAGTGGCCCAATCTAGGAATCAAATGGCTGATCCCTCCCTTCTGCTTCCTGGTTATGACCTACAGACACCGATGTGACTTCATTTACATTTGCAAAGCAGAAGCAGATGCTGGTGCTTTTTGATTTATTGAGTCTGCCCAGTGCAATATGCATTAAATATTTGCATGTGACCAGTTTAAATATTACCTTTTTTTGTGTTTTCACGGCAGATGAAGAGCAAGACTGTAGTCAATTCAGTTTCCCTTCCAAAAATCCTGCATAAAAACTTTTTTATCCCACTTTCAGTTTTGTTTTGACTAGCTGTGGTCTCTCCCACTACCTCAGGCGGTTTGATTGAGTCATTCAGGAAATTCATGACCTGCACGGTCACCACAAAAAGAACAAGTCAAAGCTTTGGAGTAGGTAGAAATAATTTATTCTTTTTATTTATTTATTTATTTTATTTATTTATTTATTATTGCTTTCTATTCTTTTTTTTTTAAAGGCTCAACTATGATCAGGTTTCAAAGGCACAAGAGGGATCTTGTGTGAGTACTGGGAAGTCCAGCATAACCTTTTTTTAAAGTTATGCAATAGGTAATTTTTCTCACAGGAAGCTAGGGTTACAGATCCTAAAACAGAACACAGAAAACAAACCGTCACTTTTTAGCCATTGAGCTGCTGCACAGCCGTCTGAGAGAAACATGAATGAAGAGAAGAGACCACTGCTGAGGAGAACAACTGCATCATCTGAATCCCAGGTTGGAAACAGCTATTTTATTTTAACCCTTCTTTCAATAACTTAAATCATGCATTGATTCAAACTTTGTCAGTTTCTATATGAATTCTGCAACTCCTGTTTGAGTTGCTGATGAAATGTCAGGCTCCATCAACACAATTTCCCCTGAACACTTCTGTTTTAGATTCATGTTAGATTGTTCAGATACATGTCTTTCTCTAAACATTGATTTCCTTTTGTTTTTAACCTTAAAACAAGCTTTTTAACGTGAGGAGACCCATGCATGTTGGTTTAAGTAGTTGGTTGGTCACAGAGTTGAAGAACAATATTTATTTAAGTAAAGTAATACTTTTACTGTTTTCTGGTTTTGATGTGAGAGCTTATACAGTGCTTTGCAAGATTTAATAAGTAAATAACCAATTTACAATTTGTCATGTTACAACCACAGACTACCATGGAGTTAGTTGGGACTTTATGGAGCAATGTAGAGTACTGTATAGTTATGAATTGGAAGAAAAAATATCTACATTTTTTAATTCAGTGGCCCTTGAGTCAGTACTTGATGAAACCATTTTGTTGCAATTGCAGCTGCAAATCTTTTGAGGTATGCTCATCTGAACACTGACATTTTTGCACATAATTTGCTCCAGCAAAGTCAGATTATATGGAGAGCATCTGTGAACATCAAGTTACAAATCTTTGGATAGATTTTTAGCTCTGGCCTTAGACTGGGTCATTCTAACAAAAGGAATATATCATACACTGCATTTTGCGTCTATAGGCCAAAAACATTACATTTGGTCTAATCTGGAAAGAATACCTTCTTCCCATATTTTATGGGTCCCCAACTTGGCTTCTGGCGCAGAACAAATGAGACCTCTTTTAACTTTTGTTTTCATTCACAGTTACTTCTGAAGGCAACTACTTGCACTGGGTTTTATTTAGGGTTATACAAATACACACCACACTTTCCAGATAGTTATGTGTGAAACATTTTGAAAGCCATCTAACATTTACCTTCTGTTTCACAATTATACACTACTTTGTGTTTCTCCATCACAATAAATCTTCATAAAAAGACAATGAAGTTTGTGGTTCCAAGTTGAAAAAATCTATAAAAAGTTAAATGAATCTAAATGCTATGTAGGACACTGTAATATTCAAGTAACTGTGCTCTGAATGAGTGTGAACAAATCAGATTAAAAGTGTATTCTTGCAGTTTTTAACTTTTTATGCATTAGATTTTCAGTTTTTCAGGTAATGTAAAGTACAAGCTGCCGTCATATTTTCTTGATACTGCAGAACAACTTTTCAAAGACAGCATACAGTTGTAGTTGAATGCTTACAAGCATGCTGATCAAGGCTTAAATACTTTTCTTATAGAAATTGTTATTAATTTTTGGAAGAATGAAAAATGCAGATCGGTTGATAGCTAAAGCAGTTTATATTCCAATAATCCATAGCTGTTATGTTAAAATATCGGTTAAAATTACTGTTTGTTTAAAATGTTTTTAGATTAGCATTGAATCATATAATTTTTTGTTTTAATGGTTTGTAACTCCTCTCTGCCTTTATTTCAGATCAGTAACTCCAGACTTTATCTAGCTGTGTTCTCAGCAGTTCTGGGTAACTTCAACTTTGGTTACTCCCTGGTCTATCCATCCCCCGTACTGCCGAAGTTTAAAAGTCCCGATGCAGACCCCCGGCTCAGGATGGACACGGACCAGGCAGCCTGGTTCGGATCCATTTATTCCCTGGGTGCAGCAGCCGGGGGGCTTGGAGCTATGCTGCTCAACGACCTGATTGGACGGAAGATGAGCATCATGATGTCAGCCGTGCCCTCAGCTGCTGGGTGGGTCCAACTATAAAACCAACAGTTACTGACAAACAACTTTTATGTGCTCCAGTATTATAAACTATGTATAAAAATAGGAACAATGAACTTTAGCTTAAGAACAATTAATTACAGTAACAACCTCTAAATTGGCCGAATACAAGAAGTTATCATCCATCATTGTCTATACCCACTTTTCCTTGCAGAGACACATAGGCCAAACAACCATACGTACACACACAAGTTTGTATTTCCACCCTTATGACTTTGTATTGACTTCCATTCATTTTCATACCTGCGTTCATACCTAATCCAGACATTTTCCCTAACTTTATCCATTACTAGTCTATTCCTAACCCTAACCTTCTATTCAATGACTTTGACACAGTTATTCTACAGTTTATGAATACAACTCATTTCTCTTGTTCCTAAGCTGTTAAAACTGTATATTGTACATTGAAGGTCCTATGTTTGTCAACTGGTGTCCCAGTCTGGACACTCTTCAGTATGTACTGCTCTTCAGTATGTACATTAAAAACTCATCTCCTGTGTATGGACAGTGTGATATTCTAATGTCTGCAAATGTTACCATTAATTTTTACCCATCATAGATAAAGTTACAGGTAGGTTGACTATGGCAAAGGTTACATTCTCAGCAGATGTTGTTTAAAGTTGAATACATAAAAATGTTTGAATGTTCTACTTTAAATGTCACTGTTCAGATCCAACTCCTGACATTTTAATTTCAAGGAGAAAATGTCTGATTCTCTTTTATATTACAGTTAATCCCAAAAGTAATCATCCCTCTGGCAGATAGATTTAAACTTATTTTCAACCAACTTAGAAGTTTGTTTCAGATTGGAAATGAGATTGGGATTTGTTCAAAGATAATGAAACAATATAAAATAGCTATCGATTCTGAAGACAAAAAATGTATCTATATATGTATTTAGATTTTGTTTTAAAATTGCAAGTGGAAAATTATTTATATCGTTCTCAATAAATAAAAAATCTTAAATGATATTACAAAGTAATATGAATGGACAGAGTGGCCGTTCAAAATGAGAGAAACTGTGAAAAAAAAACCTGAGATCCAAGAAATTTAGCTGATTTTTTTTTTTTTTTTTTTTTTTTTTTTTTTTTTTTTTTTTTTAAGCCATAACAACACCTTAATGGTTCAATGATGTGGCCTTGATAAGAAATTCAGTGGGAGAAGTCTTTAGCAACAGGATGGGTGTTTTACTGTGTGAGCAGTTTCAACAACAAAAGAACAGGTCAGACTTCAAAATGCCAAGAAATGAGACCTAATCTCAATACCAAGTAATTCTCAGCAAGAAGTAATCCAATTTTTATTGTTACCAAAACTGCTGCAACAGCTGAATAATGAAGTCTGTTGACTGTGCCTTAATATATTTATAGGCCTATTTGCAATACTTTCCTGACTCATAATGTTCAAAATAGAACATTTCTATGCTTAAAACTGGACATGGAGATGTTTTAACTGTAAACGTTTCCCCAAGGTTATTCTGAAGCCACTATATTTTAGTAATATAGTATTGTATTGTCTCTCAGATACACGCTGATGGGAGGAGCTGTGAACTTGTGGATGCTCCACGTGGGCCGCTTTCTAACTGGTGTTGCCGGGGGGATGACAGCAGCATCAATTCCAGTAAGTTACTTCGATCTGTTCAACCGTCCCACCAGTTTCCCTACTGGTACCAAACCCATCCATCCCGCCCTCTAGCAACACTCTCTAGCTCTAGGTCATTCTTGTAGCTCCTAAACAGCTCCAGAGGGAAGTGAGTTCTGCTTCTGTCCTGGGGTTGGGATCTCCTTCCAGTGGAAGCTACCTAGAAAATCTCAAAATCAAGGCATACAGCATCAAAAGAAGTCAATCACAATCAATCTTAATTTTTACCTACAAACTGCAGATTAACAAAAAAAAACCTCACTAATGTTTGTTGTTCTCTGCGTACCTGTGCTATATACAATATAAGGTGTATTGTGTGTTTATGCAACAGGTTTACATCTCAGAGATCTCTCACAAAAAAGTCAGAGGGGCTCTGGGCTCCTGTCCCCAAATCACAGCTGTGTTTGGGACCCTGACACTCTACGCTCTTGGTAATGTATATTTATACACATAAAGCTACCTTTGCTAATAAAGGGATAATAATCAAAAGAGTGGCATCTTTAAAATTTGAAGTAGCCACACTACAGGTCATGTAAGATGCATTTTTGAGTTCTTAATGCTGAGTCACACTGAGATACTTTCAGTGACATGTCAGAAAAGTATGTCAGCTACATGCCTTTGTTATTCTGTCATGTCTAACTTGTGTTAATCCATGACGTACAGGTCTGGTGGTACCATGGCGGTGGCTGGCTGTGGCAGGGTCCGTGCCAGCGGTGCTGATGGTTGTTCTTCTGGTATTCATGCCTTCTTCCCCCAGGAGACTCCTCTCCCTCGGCCAAGAGCAGAAAGCAGAAAAAGCCCTCCGCTGGCTGAGAGGAAGCAACTACAACACTAACATAGAGCTCAGTGCCATACAGGTAGAACATAAGAAGATGCAACATTTTATTCTAAACAACAGGATTCATTTAGGGTTTAGTGGATCAGCCATAATATTTACACTGACCTAAACTGCCAGCTCAAGTCTATGTGAATTATTGTGGGATTGTCTTGTTTTGTCTCGACAGCACAGCATTAATACACAGGTTAAAATCACCTGGGCTCAACTGGGCACGCCCATCTATTACAGGCCAATCCTGATCTCCGTTGGGATGCGTTTCCTGCAACAGATGACGGGAATCACACCAATTCTGGTCTACCTGGAGCCTATCTTTGCTAAGAGCAATGTTTCCCTGGAGCCCAGGTTGGATATCATACAAAAGCAAATCTGTTAAAATGTGTGGATTGCTCTTGTTATGTTAACTCAAAGCAGCATCCTATCCTTCTTTGCACCCTTCAGGTATGATGCTGCCATTGTGGGTGCAGTTCGCCTCCTCTCTGTTGCTGTGGCAGCCAGTCTGATGGACAAGGCAGGACGTAAAGCCCTGCTGTACACTTCAAGCATGCTGATGTTTCTGTCCTCATTGACTCTGACCATGATCTCCCACACCACACCTTGCCCAGCTGTAAATTTTACAGCTGTGAACCATAGCTCCCACACCGAGCTGGGCAACACATTACAGTCCAGCCACGAAACGGCTTTGAGCTTCATCCCTCTCATCAGTACAGTGGTGTTTATATTCGGTGAGTTTTGACAACAGGTATTCTTGTCATAATCATCACAGAGAACAGGAACCAAAGTTGAAATGTTTTACAACTTGTCCTTTCCAACCATGTTCAGGCTTGCAGCTCCTGATGAATTCATTTATTTTTAAGTCTGAAATCAAGAAGTGATCATCAAAGAAAGAAGGCAAACAAAAGGCGGCTGAGAACATAGCCAAAGGTTCCCAATGCTACTAGAAAATTGCCAAATAGAAACCCAAACGGAGTAGGGAAAACAAAGTTTCTAGCTTCAATGTGTGTTTAAAAGCTCAAGGTTTAAAAACCAATTTGTTCAGTAAGGAGGAACAAGAGGGGATTTAACAGTACAACAGTAATGTCACTGTTAAAATTATTCTGATGGCACTCTGACACTTAAAAACTCTGAACAAAAACTTTGAACAGTGTGGACTACTATCACACATTGTAAACCTGTTTACCACTTGGCACTAGAAAGCCAAACAATGTCATTCATTTGGCTCAGACACTGAGAAAAAAAGCCATAGGTACAGCTAATTATAGCAGATAAGCAGGAGAAACATTCATAGTTGTTTTAGATAAAGTAATAAGCAATATGTGGATGTCAGCAGATACTTTGCTGTGAAAGAAGACATTAAAGGTAAAAAACAATATTAAAACACACTTTGCTATTTTAGAAATGTTATGTTCACAAACAATGTCCACTGTCACCTACTGTGTATCTGCTGTAAGCCATGCATTGAAGTGTGTTGAATTTGATCCTCTGCTTTGGGTTGTTGCAACCAAGATTTCAGTTTTTCATAACCTCAGGAGAAAAAAGCGTTTTAGGTGGAAAGACTGTTTTAAGGAAGATCTTCACTGGTTAACTTTTTGTCCATCTTTCTTGCAAAGGCAATCTGCAGGGAGAACAAGATTAAACCGTTCATTCTTTTTATTTTTTTTTTTGCTACCAAAAAGTGGCAAGACATCTACTCAAAATATTCCCATTAAAAAGATAATCCATTTTCTGCTAACAACAGTCAGTGATTGCACATAATCAACCATAAAAGGTATTGCCCTTTCATTTTAGAGAAGCATGGCTTGTGACAGAAAAGTGCATTTCAAAAATGCCTATGCTTTGAAAAACAATTTAAAGGCGTATTAGTACCTATATATGTTTTGTACATTTAAGTTTTTTAGGGTTTCTGGCTCTCATTGATTATGTTTTATTTAGTATTAGCAGACTAAGGTAAAACATGAATGTGTAGACAATTTATCTTAGCAAGAAGAATTTAGTAGTAAATTCATCAGGGCCATTGTTAAACAAATGAAAAAAGGCCACCATGCTTGACACCAATGTCTAATTTTTTTAGGATACAAGTTAGAGTGCTATCTCATATTAGCCAAAAAAGTAGTGTCATTAGTTTCTGTAATGCTACTATGAATTATATAATTATAAAATTAATGTAGTTTCTGAGAATTCTTTTTCAAAACCTGCATTCTTTTCCACTGCCAGCTGTAGACAGTGAAAGTAAGGCAGACTGAATAAAACTGTAAAAGTTTTTTATTGTATTAGTAAGCAAACTGAGAATTCCCATTACCAGCATAAATATTTTATCAAGAAGAAAATATTTGTGTCACAAAAAAAAATTCATTAGCATTTGTCTCATCATGATTTAACAACACTTGTTTACTTAAGATACCGAATTTCCTATTAACTTAAGATAACCACATCGAGAATATTTATAGAAATGGCTATTCTTGAGGTTCCATACCATGGTAAATTATTCTTTAATAGGTTAACATCCTCATTTTTTAGTAGTTGTTAGATATCATTTTTGATGCTTGATGCTTATATAAAAAAATGAGGATGTTATATAAGGTAAATTACTATGAAGTTATATATTAAATTTTGAACAGCAATGGAGCTTCCTGGTGATTATCAAGATATTTGCTTCATGGAAATCTATTTTCCAAAGGTTTTCAGTGAAAAGTCCAAAACCTTAAGGACTGATAAATAAATGGCGAGGTTAGGGGACTGTGGCTTCCTTTCAGTGTCTGTTAGGGACATAGTTGATATATGCAACAATATCATTAGGAGAATTCAGATGGTGGATTTTGTAGACACTTTAACTCATCTGAGGTTGTATTCAGTCATATGATGATTTCAACAACTGCATGTCTTGCTCCAGCATGTTATTTTTTCTTATTTATTGTTAGTTTTATATTTGGCTCCTGAAGCTAAATTAGCTGTTGCCTTTTCAGATCATTCATATCCTCAAACTCATTAAACCCTGGCAGGTGAAACTGGTTGGCTTGTCATCACACCCATTTTAATGAAACAAAACAAAACAAACAAAAATTATGTGCATATGTTTTGTGCTTTGTCATCACATTGTTGGCTGTCTCTTAGGATATGCCATGGGATGGGGACCAATCACTTGGCTGCTGATGTCAGAGGTGCTGCCGCTGGTGGCGAGGGGCGTGGCATCAGGCCTATGTGTCACTGTAAGCTGGCTGACGGCCTTCATACTCACGCACGCCTTCACCCACTTGGTAGATGCCTATGGCCTATACGTGCCCTACCTGATGTTCACTGTGGTGTGCGTCTTCTGCCTGCTGTTCAACGCCGTGTGCATCCCAGAGACTCGCAAGCGCTCACTGGAGGAAATAGAAAACTACTTTAGGACTGGTCGCACGTTCACCATCAGACAAAATCATCCTAGTGTGCTGTCCAACTGAAAACAAGAGGTCAATCCAATCAAAAGGAACAATTTTTGCTCTGAAAGTTAAAAAAAAAAAAGCTAAAGGTGGCACATTTCACTTTAAGGGTCTAAGATAACAATTTTAGGCTTCTCTGAACATCACTTCTAATAATTATTATAAACCTTTGCAAAAATATTAATCTCCCTTGAACTTTTTCACATTTATCACAGTACCGCCACAAACTTCAGTGATTTGATGTCATAGATCAGTACAAAGTAGTACAGGCTTTTTTTTTAAATAAATGAAAATCTTGAAGTCTGTCATGCACTTCTATTCATTGTTATTGTTTTAATACTTTATAGAATCTCTTTCCCTGCAACTACAAGTGTTTTGTGACATCTCTATTACTTTTCACCACCTAGAGATTAAAACTCTTTGTACATTTTTTTTCTCATAAAATGGCTAAAGCTCAATAACATTGGAATGAGTGCTTCAGGAAGCAGCAGGTTTCAAGTTATACCACAGATTGTCAATTCACTTCACCTGGGCCAATCTAATTCATGAATATGCTCTAGCTGTTTGTTTAGGGTCTTTGTCCTGCTTAAAGATAACCCTCTACGCCTATCCAGAATCTTCTGCAGCCTCTAAAAGGTTTTCTTCAAGATTACCTGTATTTGGATGCATGTGTCAAGTCTTATCAATTGCCCTGCCGTTTCTAAATAAATACCCCACATCATGATGCTGTCATCACCATGTAGAATAGTGGGTGCAGTGTGTTTAGGGTGATGTACAATGTTGGTTTTCCTCCACACAGTGTTTTCAAATAGGCTGAAAAGTAGTCTGTGCCATATGTTTACTTTGTCTCCAATAGCTTGTGACAAACAGCTATGTTTGCATGTCAATCTTCCATCAAGGCCAGAATTGTGGGTTGCAAACACAATGTGAATAAGTTCAAGGAGCATGAAAAATTTTGGAAACCACTCCACCTTGTAGAAATGGACCATGGAGCTCAAATCGATGACAGAAGGCTGTTCTCAGTGGACAAAAAACAAGTATGCTATGATCAAGTTCTTTCATATAGATTAAAGGATTTACAGTTGACTGACACATCATATTTCTATAAGGGGGATGTAAACAGCTACGACTCAGGGCAAAACATGGCCAAACATGGCCATGTTAATTAAAAGAAACTAAAGTAGATACAGCCTTACCAGTGAAAGCTTGTAGGGTTGCATGGATGAGAAATGGACTGACTTCTTTCTACAGTTTTACATTATTACACTGTACTGTGTCTTTGTGTGCTATTACTGTTACATACAATATCAGTACTAATATGCACTTTTGTTGCTTATGCTTTGCTCCTAAAATTACATGGTCATGCTGTTGTAGCGACATATTTTTTTCTACATGAAAAGACCATGCTGTGGCAAAAAGAATAACAGTTGAGAGGTATGACGTACATATGCCAAAGCAACAATTATCATGTTTTATGGTAAAACAAAATGTCTGTTGAGTGATTTCATTTAATTACACTGGCAAAAGAAAAGACTGTAGAAATGATTCAGAAAAAACTAAACTGCTGTAAATTAAATATGCAGTGTAAATTGTGGTTCTATTTATTTACCCTGCCAACCATAAGGGTTGGAAACCTAAACAACTGATACCAACCATCACCTGGGCTGGCCACAGTTTGCTCTCAGTCACAGGCTAGAGTCTGACCCAAAGACAATGATGTTCAGCTCTGCCTAACGATCCCATAACCTCCCTCCTGCAAATTATCATCTTACTGACCAATCACAGCAGCTTCTGTTTGAGTGAATGATGAATGTTCATGTGAATTTTTATACTGTACAAGTAAATATGTTTTTTCAACAGTATTTAGGTGTGTTGTTTAATAACTGCAGTGAATTAAATTTTTTTAATGTTTGCATCCCATAATCAGGTTGTTCTGCAGGAACTTAGTTTCAAAAAGAAAACAGTTCTTGTTTGTGGTTCTATTTGGGGGTCAGTGTTAAACAACAGCAAAAATGGCAGATGTTAAGCAATCTTAACAACAACACTAACAACAATCTGTTATACTAGATGGAAGTTACGAATCAACTATTGTACCTTTTTTTTAGAACACATTCTAAGGAAAAGATGATGTAAGGTCTAAAAGTGGAAAGAAAAAACCAGGAAACATCTCAGCTCCTGTTAGACAGGACACGTTCCTGGAATAATTTTATACAGTACTGTATACAAGTCTGTAAACTGGTGCCACAAAAAATATTCATGTTGCAATACCAGATTTGCATTCCTTAAGGTTATTGGGTCTGTGCAATGCTAGAAAGTTGATCATTCTGTAACACTTTTTTTGTCTTTTTTTCTAAGGTCACTGGTTCATGTCAACCTTTTTGAAATATGTCACAACAGCCTTGAGTTAACTCAGCATCAGATCAGTAGAAGCTGAAATGGTTACAGCAGTTGTTGCCACTTGAACTGCATATACATCTCATTGGTTTAAATAAAGCAAAAAAAACCCCAAAAAACATTGAGTTGATTGTCACATATCAGCAAGATGCAAGCGTAACGTCATGTCACATGTTCCCCTTCAATGTTTTCTCAAACCTAAGAGAATGGGTGAAAGAGAAATGCACCTCTGCAGACATACCATATGGATAGACAAATGGAGAGAAGAATGGCACTTGTGAACAGATGCTAACAAAAGCTCATAGCAGATAGACAAAGACATATTAGGACTGGCACTTCCTTTCTCGCACTACCTTTATACTTGCTGAGTCAAGGACTATTTTTATACCTCTGACCACACCTACCTTCATCTCACTCCACCCTTCCACCAAGTCATTGCCTTAATTGGTCCGTACCAGTAGATGCCAAAAACATGATGAATTTTCACTGTCTGAGATTCCCGGAAAGACTAAATGAAGTAAGTGGCAGGAAATGCACTGATAATCTGGAGTATTTTCTTCGTTGTGAAGGAACCAATGGATCGATTAATCTGTTAGCATTAAACTCTTATATAGAATGTAAGGCACCTTTGAACACATCATGTGGCTGTATGTCAGCAGAAAATGCTCAGCACTCAAAGATCTGCCACTCCTGATCTACAAAAAAGAAAACATCTCACAACAAAGGCCATATCGGTCTGACGCTATACAGATGATACTTTGCTATGCTTCACATAGGAATTATTGTGGTTTTAGACTCTGGCACTGGTTATCTGGAGTTAGAAAAGAGATTAAATCTTGCAATATACACTTTTTCATTTGATATACTATGATACCCCAAAATAAAATCCAATGGAACTAATTGCCTTCAGATGTCTCATAATTAGGAAATGGAGTGCCCCTGAGTGCAATTCAATCTCAGCATTTAACCAGGCCTCAGAGGTTTGTTAGACAACATTAGAGAACAAATCACATCATCAAGACCAATGAACACAGCAGACAGGTCAAGAAGAAAGCTGTGGAGAACTTTATAGCAGTGTTGGGTTATAAAACAATATCCCATTTGAACATCATATTGGATATTCTTCAATCCATCAATTGGAAATGAAAAGAGTTTGGTACAACTGAAAATCTACCAATATTTACCTCGTCCACTTTAATTTTCAGGCTACACGAGGAGAGTATTAATCAGACAAGCAGCCAAGAGGCTTATGGTAACTCTGGAGGAGCTGCAGACATCATGTGGAAGAATCTGTTGACATGACAAGTAAAAATTGTATGCTTCCAGATCTGACTTTTATTGAGGAGTGGTAAGATGACAGCCTTAAAACTCACATTTGCAATTTGACACACATCATGTAGGAGACATAGCAAATATGTGTAAGAATATGTTCTGGTCAGATGAGGTCAAAATTAAATTATTTGACCCACATTCCAAAAAAAAACTATTTGTGGAGTAAGATTTATATAGTTTTTGGGAGCTGATGAAAAGATGAATAGAGAGCAATACTGATTAAAAAGAACTGAGACTGGGGACTTCCAGAAGGACAACAACCCTTAACTCTTTTTTCAGAATTGTATTTGTATTTCTTTTAAAACCATGTATTGTTTCGAACCATTTCACAAATATGTACTACTTTATGTTAGTGTGTGACATAAAATGTCAATCAAATATGCTGAGGTTTGTGGTAACAAAATGTCAAAAGGTTCAAAGGGGAGGAATACTTTCACAAGCCACTGTGACCAAGTTACTGATCAAAATATTCATGGAAAACAGATGATTCCAAATTATCGATTTTATATTCTACTGTGACATACATTAAGACTGTTCTCTCAATTTTGTCAATTTTGATACACACACACACACACACACACACACACACACACACACACACACATATATATATATATATATATATATATATATATATATATATATATATATATATATATATATATATATATACTGTGTATCATTTACAGTATTTGTTTATAGTGTTTTCAAATGTAATATTGGTGTCCAGCAAACATTTTCTTCATCTTTTGTCTCCTAATGCTCTAACCAGGCACTATCCCATACCTTCTTGAAGATTTAAGTCTCCAGGACATGTGATGGTGTTTACGTGACAAACCAGCCTTCAAAGTCAAGTAAGGAAGGAAACATGTTCTGTCTTTCAAGAATGCTGAGATTTTAAGTATCCCTCATTTGCACATATACTGCTTCTGTGTTTTCAGTCCACTTAAATGTTGTCATAGCTAGTTTTTAATCTTGTGACTTTATGTCAACACAGGGTCAGAACCTTTTGTAACAAAGATAAAATCCAGTTAAATATGTAGTACTTTTAAAAAATAACATCTATATGACGACATGAAACATTAAAATTGATCTCACCCAAGGATAATGACATCTTTCAACAGGAAAAACACACCTGCTTTCATAATTGCTGCCATTAGCTTCAGCAGTCAATGGTTTACACAGACTATAGCTTGTTTGGGAATTGAAACTTGGACTTACAAGTTAAATAAGGATTTTATTGATAACCTACCAGTGTCTTGAGGGTTGGCTTGTCAAGGAATGTTGTCCATCCGGCTCATCGAAACAAGTCACAACCACCTCACCCAGCTGACGTGATGAAGAGACAACACCTAACACCACCTTTCTATTGTAGATCCTCCCTGAAATTATTTGGAGAGATGGAAGACTAGAAAATACACTCAATACTAAATTTAATATAATTTAGACTGTTTAGCGTGCCTTACAAACATATTTTCTGAATCTTTGTATAATTTGTCATGGTGCAACCACTAAAGTCTAAATATTCTATTGGGCTTTACTGTGATAAATCAACAAAAACAACAAAATCAACAACCATTTGCATTCGGGCCTGCTAAAGCCAACATTTTGCAGAACCATCATTCTCTACAATCACAGCTCCAAGTCTTTTGCAGCCCCAAAAATGCTTTCTTCCAATATTGTCCAGTATTTATCCCCATTCATCTTCTCATCAACTTACCTGTTCCTACTGAAGAGAAGCACCCACATAGCATAATGCTACCACCACCGTGTTTCACCATGAGTAAGGTGTGTTCAAAGGTATGAACAGAGTTTGCTTGGTCTTTTATGCCCACAGAACCTTCCTCTAGATGTTTGATGTGTTCCTTTCATGGCTGCAGTACAGCTGCATATTGAATCTGATCACAATCGTATTCACAACATCAATGAGTAAAAAATTGCAATGGAAAAGAACTGCTTGAATGCAGTATTCAGTGAGATATTATATTTCATCTCCCATGCATGCAAATTCTGCATACCAATGCAGAACAACACATTTTTGTATTGGCTGAGGTGTTAAAACTCATAAACAGTGGTAGGACATTTTGAAGAAATGGGAAAATCAATATTGGTATTGTTGTTGTGGGATGTTTAAAGACAAACCTCCTGCTTTTCAGTCAACATTCACATGTGGAAAACATTTAGTTTGATCACAGTTGGAACACTGGGCCCCAGATTTGATTGTGTTTTGTAACATAATGTCCACATGTTAATTGCACAGTTTGAACTAATTTCCCTAATACCCATTGGAGACATAAGACATGCATAAGTCACCCATCTGGTGTTGCATATGGGTTTTATTTAGTCAGTTCATGTGGGTCCCGTACAATAAGCCTACTGTGAGCACTGCCCTGCTTTGAGCTCAGGCTCAAAAACAATTCTCAGTTGGAGTAGGATTTCATCATAGCCAAAGTACTACTACGAATTTAATCCTTGCATAGTAGCTCAGAGTAAAAAGAAAAACCTCCCAATCATGGCTACATATGATCACTTATGGGGACCTTCACAAACTCGTACAGACAATCAAATGTACTACCTCCATGTAAAAATAGCCCTTTAATTTGTCTGTGAAGATTTTCAAGTACCTGAGTCAGACCTAAAACATGTCAAGTCTGGGATTCATTAAAACAAGCTGAAATAGAAATCTTGTGATCTTGTTTTGATCTTTTATCTGTGTGTCATTAGGTTTTAATACAGTTCAGCATGGCTGTGGTGTGTGACCTAGAAATTGGTTCTCCTTTACCAGGTTAATGTTTTGAGTATGTAACATTGCCATAAATCAAATGCAGTCTCTCTCAACACACCTGTAAGGGAGAGAAGTTGAGACATTCAATCCAAAGACAGCAATAATAATAATAATAATATATACTCAAGTAACCAACAGTTGAAAAATGTGATAGTGCTGGCCTGGTCCTTTCAGCATCCAAAAAAATGCTAAACTCCTTAAATATCATGTAAGCTAACACTAATACACTCTGTACAAACTAAAGTACAGACATGAAAACTACTTTACAAATCAGGTTTATAAAAAGTCGACACTAGTGAGTTTCCTGGTAATGTTTCACTGCTCATCTGAAAGGTGGAGCTTCTTGCTCAGTCGTATATGACAAGACAAAAGGTTTTAGCTCTGAAAGGGTTTTAGACCTTAAAGGGTCTTAACTTTTAGATTTTCAGAGATTTAGATGTAAGTTACCAGTCAAGGTGGGACTGTGGATGTCATAGTTCAACATACAAACATTTGGTTGCTTTCACCAACAGCATGTAGCTATGAACAGTCATTTTCACAACTTCTTCCTTTCTCCGGTCTGACAGTGTAACAACCAAGGTCCCGTGGGGCTTGAATCTGACCCACTGCTGTTACACTTCAGAACATGGTCACAGAACCTAAACAGTCAGCATGCATACACAGCTCCAGGGAATGAAAGAAAGGATTATTTTGTCTGTGCATCAACATCTGATGTTTTTGTATAAGTATTTGAAACACAAAATTTATTTGGATAGCTGTCCTGCTGGTTCATCAACACTATTGTTTTAAAAACAGTGGCATTATAGAAATGCCTGACGGATAATTTACCTATAGTGCGACCTGAAACCACACACCTTTGGTTCTGTTGTGCTGGTTTCATTGTATGAGCACATACCAATCCAGGATGTGGCTGGGCGGATTGGTGCCTTGTGATTAATCATAATGAAGGGCTTGCAATTGCTGTCTTATCAGCAAAACAAAAGTAGTATTACCCAATGGATTTTTTTTTTTTTTTTTTTTTTTTTTAATTTTTAAAAATTACAGCTACCAACTATAATGTATTTTACTGGCTCAAGCTCATTCAGATTGAACAGAGAGGATCTCTGAATATCAGGTTTAAAGTTATGCCACAGATTCCCAGTTAGTTTTAGGTCTGGACGTCCCAACACACAAAAACATGTTGATCTAAATCATTCTTTGTAGGTCAGGCTGAAAAGTTAACCTCTACTCCAGATTTCATTGCTTTGCAGCCTCTAACAGGCTATCTTCCAGTATTTACAGCAATCTTCCCATGAAATCTGACCAGCTTACTTGTCCCTGTTGAAGAAAAGCACTCCCAAAGCATTATGCTGCCACCACCATGTTTCATAGTGAATATGGTAAACAACATCAGAAAATCCCGAGATGACAATATCATTTGTAAATATTGAATTATCACCTATAATTGTGATAAATCCACATTTTTCTCAACCCTCTTTTTTTTCATCCAACACTCTCTATGACCTTTAAAAACTGTTTAGGCATCTGTTGGGATTATTTTCCATCCATCCAGGTGAATATTACATTGGGATGCAAAGACTGAGCTCATGAGGTTTTGAAAAAAATTACTGCATTCCAAACATTATTTTTTAAATAATTCAAAACATTTTGTCACAATTTGATAGAGATTGTTGTACCCTCTAATTTAATGATCTTAAGTCAGTTTGCTTTACTCTTAAAAAGTAAATCATATCTAATATTTCAAATTCCTGCAAATAAATGCAGTGGCCCCTATTGTGCAAGGAAATAGGAAGTATATTTATTTTGGTTCCATGTACTAAAATGCAGGTGGGAGTTAGCATTCAAAAGAGATGCATATACCCTACAACGACGTATGTAAAATAACGGATGGCTTGTAAAGTGTAAAAACTGTTGAAGAGGAGGGCAATTGACCAAGCTGACCAAATGCGGACACACAGTTGTTTGGAAATGACCACACTACTGCTGGAAGCAGAAAGCTTTGCTCCCCATAGTACTGATGAGGCCAAAAGTCACAGTGAGGAGGATGGAGGAGGATGACCTGAGGGAGTAGGATGGGGAGGTTGTACGAGGGCAGATTGCCAATGGCCTTTAACGTATAATGTAGGATTTTGAATTCTACTCTGAACTTAACTAGGTGCCCTTCCAGATGTTGTATGATAGGGGGGGATGCAGTATAATGAGAGGAGTTTGGTGATTGGTTATCTGAAGCTTATGGAAGCGTTTCTATACCATCGAGGAATTTCTGCAGAGTATATTATTGATGTGGGCATGAAACCATAATGCGCTATCAAGGAAGACAACCAAAATCTTTGCACAAGGGGACTGTCGATTGAAAGAGATAAACTGTCAACTTTCATTAAGGCAAATTTTGTCCCAGTGAAAAAGGTTTTCTGTTTTGGCAGTTTTGTGATAACAAGTTGAAAGTGAAATAGAATTATATTTCAGATAAGTAGAGTGGCAAAACAGACTATGAAATTACAGAAGATATTGCCAAGGGGATGAAGGTGGGTAAAAGAGAAAAGAAACCCTAGGTCAGAGCCTAGGGACATGATGCAACGTTTGGTTGGCAATAATATTTCAGATGCCTGTAAATAAGAGGCTGTTGTGTTTTTCTACCATCTCTATAGCAGCACCCTGGAATCTAAATGAGAGGACTGAAAACAGACATCCTTCTATGTCCAAGACAACACCTGTATCCTAATGCCACGGTGAATACCTCAACTAGTACAAGTAGTGTCAGACTACAACTGCTTATCTACCTGCACAGCAGGTGGTTACCATGGAAAATGAACACAGGCAGATGGAGAGACATTGCTAACCAAGGATTTTTACTGATTTCTTAGACAATTTCCCTCTGCTGGATAGGTGTCAAGAGACATAGCATCTCACAAGTCCTGTATGATCTCATAAAATCTAAAAAAAAAAATGATTTTCTCATAAATATTCTCCAAATGAGAAACAAATGTTTGTTTCATTACATTCATTGTATTTTTGAAATGACAAATATTTTCCTTGATATTTAAGTATTTTCAGGTATTTTCTCACCGGCAAGGTCGTTGATTATTCCCCATAGAAACTTGAGTACAACTCTATTGTCCTGATCAAACTTCTAATATTGTTGCTCCTTCCTATAAAATTGTATGTTTTCCTCACTTTTAACAAGAAATTATAGTTTATCCTGTTCCATACATTTGGTACAACTTATGACAATGAATTAAAGCAGTTCTTTTGCAACAGCTTGTTAAATTCATCATGTAATTTGTGAAAAGGGTTTGTCTTTGGTTGTGAACATTCTCTGAATTCTTGAGTAAAAACATGCAAATGTGTCACTCTGGTTCCTCTGTGGCCTTTGGGTGAAATTCCAGATAGGAAACAATGCATCAGCAACTTTGATCTGTTTAACTGAGCTGTTTGCTAAATCATGCAACGCCATCAGAGAAAACAGGTTATTTTCACATAAAGAAAGTTCAAATGTATACACTCCCTCAATAATCTCTTGGAAACAACCAGCTGATTATATGAAAAAAGAAGACCAGTACGGGCTGTTCCATCAAAACTACTGAGTGAGTCATTCCTGCTTCTTGTCCTTTGTTGTGGTGAGGGCAGGGCTGTGGGCGGGTTGGAGGTGAGGCTCATGGAGGTAGAGGTGAGAGAAGTTATCAGCTCAGCTTCAATCCATCAGAAGTCATCATCTGCAGGAGCAGCTCACACACACATACACACACCTGTCTGCATACTCACTGCAACACACCACCAAGGTAAGACTGTAAGAATATTTGCACTTTATTCTTAATTCATTCATTATTTTGTTATTAATTTAATCGCTATAAAGTGTAACAAGCCTAATAATTTGATTTAGGACTGAATTAGTTTGGTTCTTGAAATAAATTAAATTAGATAAATTGGTTTTTCAGTTTGTTTTGCTATTTTGTTGTAAATTGTTATAAAATCGACTCTCCCAAAAACAAGCGTCAACACTCATTTGCCTCTGGTGACATCACAAAAGGCATAAGGCTCAAACAAGTAAGGCTGAACCCTTGAAACTCAAGTGTAACTTGTCTGTTTTAGTATCTGTCTATGAAGTCTGTCAGAAAGTTGCTCGTCCGCCTTAGTCTTTACTGATACCAGCTGATCAGCTTGAATCTTGTGCCTTTTGTGATGTCATCAATCCAAACAGACAAAAAGAAGAATTAGGAGATTTTTTATTTTTAGGTAGGGAGTGAAAAGCTTTGTGTTTCACATTTTATTACCTAACAGTGTTGTTTTTGACAGCGTAGCTGTATTAGTGAAAAAAAATAAACTAATTGGTAGTAACTTTAATTTTTACCAGAAAGTTTAAGCTCACAGACATCAATAGAAGCATTGACTGAGAGTTTAATTATATTCACTGTTCAATTCTGCAGTTTGCTATCTTGTCATCTTGTAAAAACTTCTAGGTACACGCATTGTTAAGTTTCAAGAAAAAGGCAAACAACAATAAGAGATCAAGCTCTGTTTTTGGAGGTGCTTTGGGTGCTTTCTTTGGCTCAAATTCAAACTTTGATCCGAAGGATACTGCAGGGATGAGAGGTGAACTGGGGAACTAATTGTTCCTGTTTGTCTCATGTCTCTCACCTTCATCAGTTGATGAATTCAATCAAAATGCCTTTACAGGGACCGTCACATTCAGGTTAGACCAGCACAGGTGCCACAAACTGCACAGTAAGAGGCCACACCTGTGACTGATACGGTTCATGGGATTACCAGGAGAAACAGGACCGTTCAGAATCATAACAAGAGAGTTAGGAATTTATCTCCTGCCCAAACTTCTCATCTGGTAGTCACCTAAAAACCTGCTTGGTTAGAATTTGTTCAGTTTTTCCATTTGTCTTTTTTGGCAAGACTCAGGACCGTAGACCTGTAAAACTCACTACACTTTTGTTTTACACTCTAAGTTTTAGTCCCACCAAATTTATGAGAGGATGGATTGTTTTACCCTTTAACTTTCTCTAATGGTGGCATGAAAGCATCTTAGCAATGTAGCTAATTAGACTCTCTAAACGCCACACTTCACCATTATCTCCATGACCTGTCAGATTTCCCATGTGTCGACAGGTAGCCTTTTCCAGAAGGAAAAACACAACTCTGAGACTGACTGAAATATCTTTAACATGATCAACTATTTTACTTGACAAACCAGAAACCAGTGCCAGCTGTTTAAAACCCACTGGAAGAGAGCCTAAGGGTGATGGAAGAGCCAGTTATCTGAGATCTGGGCTCATACCTTTGCAGTCAGCACGCACAGGTGTTCTGATAAAAGAGCACACTGATGTTGCAACATTAAGATTGTAAAAAATACATGCAAAGGAACATTTTTCTAGTTTTCTTTGAAAAACCTCAGTGATCTAACTGTGCACACTGAGTAGAAGAGCACAGATTGCAATGAACTGACAATCATTAAGTCTAAGTGACACACCCTGACTTAGTCTGTGACACAGAGAGAAGCATGCTGCTCTGTAGCATTCCTCTGCTGGCTGAAGAATGAATCCAGGCCCTCTTTGTGGGACAATGAGATCTTTTGATAACCCAGTGTAACAAATGATGATTTTCATACTTTTAAGTTTGGGTTGAAGTTGGAGCTCAATAAAAAAGCAATCAAGTAATTTATTCTTGAAACAAATAGCTTCTTAATTCTTCCAGGGATTAAAGGCTGAAGAGAATGCATGCTTATTTCCAAGCACTAGTTTTACCAGCAAAATCCTGTATCAGTGTAAACACCAATGAAACGCCCAGCAAAATGTTTCGGCCAAATCAATGATCAGTGTTGCTTTTGAATAGATACAGCAGGAACATTGCATAATGTGTTAATATTTTGATCACGCTTTATCCACTGGAGCACATTTTTCTGATATATTCAGGGAGAGAGATTTCTGAAGTGAATGGAAAATTATGTTGTTTTTGCAGTCATTTGTTCGAATTTGAGAGAGAAAGAGAAATATCTTTTTTGCAGCACTTGTGCCACCCCTGATGGAAGGGTTGCCCTGGATGGGGAGCCATGCCACCAATATTAATGACTGCGACTATTCCCCACTAAGTTTTATATATATATATATATATATATATATATATATATATATATATATATATATATATATATATATATATATATATATATATATATATATATATATATATAAGGTCTTACTTAAAAGTGACAAAAGATCTAGGACTTTACAACTTGTGTTCTTTGCTTTACTGTGTCACAGACTTTATGACATATTTCTGTACAGGTTCTACAAGGTTAAAAAGCTCAACGACCAGCTTAAAAGGAAAAATTCTCTTTCATAAAAGACACTGATATAAAACCACATAAAACCTCCTCTGATACCTTACTAACAGACACAAAATAGCCCAATAACTGCAGGTTTTGTTTCCATTCCACCATTTATGGCCAATCAGAAGAGGCTTGGCTATTAAAAGGAGGACAGGACAGATGAGAAGGGGGTATATTAAAGGGGAGATGAGAAAAACATATTTCAGAGCATTCTCAGATGTGTTTGAACATACAGTTGGGTAAAAAGTGATTTAATATTAAATTATGTAAACCTATTTTAGTTGCATTAAAAGAATTCATCAGTCGGGTCTTTAAATGCATCTGCATGGTGTTTCCATTTGCAGATAATTATAGAATTATATGTAATAATTAGTAGGAGTAGCTATTATTTCTTTCAAAGGTTTTTGTGGCTCTAGTGGCCTTCATTAGTCGCTGGACAGGAAGAAAGGTAGAGAGAAAAGGGGAAGACATGCAGCAAAGGGTCCAGGGCTGGGAATTGAACCGGGACCAACTGTGTTAAGGACTGCAGTCCCTAAATGCATGAGAAGCATTTCTTTGCCCAGAAAGAGACTGAAAAGAGTTTCAGTCCACACCTGAAACATGAAGGCACAGACACACCTGAGGATGCAGACACAAAACATGCACACAATGCAGAGTATAAACAAGCATGTGGCTGACTAAGTAATCACCGTGGACTCTGTATGTGTCAGCTAGTGATGGCAGATTTTGTCAACAAAGAGTAGAAAAAATTGATTGTCAGCAGGGTTTGGCTCTCCCTTGTGGCAGTTCATGGTGTTGTACCTCATGATTTTGACCCAGAACAAATTCTGGTTTGTTCAACAGGGCATCAATGTTCTCTTATCTTGAAAAGATGTTTTTATTAATTTTCTCTATTTTCTTTCTGTGCAGCAAAATGAGCGCAACGGAACCTCCTCCCTACCTCACGCCAGGTATAATTAAACACACACATTCTCATGGACACTACTTTGCTAAACCTCATCCACCCTTTGACCTTTTCGATACTGTGTCACATTACAACAAAATCCTTTAATGTAGTCACTGGGATTCATGCTTATTTATACAAACCAACAAAAAGAATACCATGACTGAGAAGTGAAAGAAAAGTTTTTCTTTTGACATGCATTTGTTTTCAGCCCCTTATTTACACTAATACCCCTACTTAAAATCCGGTGTAAGCAGTTGGTCAACAAAAGTCACTTAACTAGTGACTAGAGTCCACCTGTATGTATTTTTTTCTCTCAGTTAATGCAAACTCCATGTAATGTGAGGCTGAGCAAGGACAGCATGCTAATTCAGGAGGAGCTATGGAGATCCACAGCTCAGGCTGACATGACAACCACTAGTTGTGCCTTCAGCCATTACTGAACAAAGTCAGTTGTAAAGGTTGCACAACGCCATGTACAAAAAACATTAACCATGTGAAAGAAGGTGAATTGAACATTTGCGGCCTGCATTAAAACGCCATGTGTAGAGGAAAACGAATCCTTCACATCACCCTACACATCTCATTCCTATTGTGAAGCATGGTGGTGGCAGCACCGTGCTGTGGGAATGCTTTTCTTGAGAAGGAGTAGAGAAGCTGATCCGAGTTGATGGGAGGATGAATGGAGCTAAATACAGTGGGGAATGGCCTAATCAAAGTCTGGACCTTAATCCAATTGAGAATCTGTGGCATAACTTGGAAAATACTTTTAACAAATAAGACTGGGCAAAAATGATTGGTTGTAATGTGACAAAGGGTGAAAAAGTTATTTTTCAAGGCACATTACATCAGTACCAACTTACTGGTTGTTAATTCCCTCCTTTTTCCTTCTTTATTTGTTTGATCCAGTAGAAAGTCAGGGATCTGGAGTGAAGGTTTACCATGTGCACACCCCATTCACCCCTCCTGACGACGAGCAGAACATCAGTTCCTCTCAGAGTGCAGCAGGTAGCTTATGACACTCCTTATATAAACCTAGCAAGACATGACTTTCTTTCTTTTGTTATGTTTTATTAACCAGAAACTTTTAGCCTCGGAGCGCTTCTCTAATCTTTCCTTTTCCCATTTTCCTTCAGTGTACACCAGTGGAGGGGGAGGCAATGGGCAAGACAGAAAGAAGTTTGTCAGTTACGATGTAGGTCTGGGTCGTTCCCCCGGCATGACGACTTGCACGGCCTGCCAGCAGCAGGTCATGACCAATGTCACTTACAAAGCAGGGATGTACGCCTGGCTCATGTGCATACTCTTCATCTGCTGTGGGTGAGTGTCTGATGGCATGTCTGCATTAAACTGCTCAAAGGCTCCAAAAACAAAGGGAAAAAAAATTTGTAAAGATCTGTGATCCATTTTTAGTGAAACACAATTACCCTCTTGGCTTTGCTTTCAAGGAGTGCAACATTCTTGTGATATATTAGAATGGTTCTTTAATAAAAGCACTCCAGGCTTGGAGAAGCCTTTGAGATTGTTTCTTGGGACTTTGGACGTGTTCATTTTCCATTCCCCAACAGAAAAGTGGAAGAGGTGGGAGGGCATTTATTAATTTACTTTGTTTTATTTAAAATATTTTTAATATATATTCTCTCTTAATTGTTTATTTTGTGTTATTCAAAAATATTAATTTATTTGTTTACTATTGAAATAAATGCATATTCTAAATAATCAAATATATTTAATAAACTCATATTTATTTAGTGTTCATGTATTAATAGCTTTGCTAGGCTCAAACATACTGCAGCTTCAGTCAGTTATTTTATTAATTGATTTTTAATTTTATTTAATTTCAAAAATATATTATTTAGATTTTATCATTAAGACTTGTATGTTTTATTAATTTATAAATACAAATAAATAAGAAATACATACATTAAGAATTAGTTATTTAATACTAATATTCATTTATTTATGATTATTATTATGACAATTTGTTCCCATTTCCTTAGTAAAGCGATAAAAAATACAAGACATGAAGCTGCTGATTGATTAAAAAAAAAAAAAAAAAAAAAAAAAAAAAAAAAAAAATTAGTTTAGCAGCATTCAGGTGATTCCTAAAGAGCTATAACTCGATGACCACCTGAAAGATGATCTTCACATATTTTTGTGTTCAACCCCTTTAAGCCGCCACCACAGTAAAACATGGTGGTTGCAGCATCATGCTCTGCGGATGCTTCTCTTCAGCAGGGACAGGGAAGCTGGTCAGAGTTGATGAGAAGATGTATGGAACTAAATAAACCTGGAAGAAAACCAGTTGGAGACTGCAGAAAACTTGAGACTAGAGTGAAAGGTCATCTTCCAGCAGGACAACAACCCTGAACATACAGCCAGAGCTACAAAGAAAGGGTTCAGATCAAAGTATATTCATGTGTTAGAACAGCTTAGTCAAAGATCTGTTGCAAGACTTGACATTTGGTATTCACAGTGTCTAATCTGACTGAATTTGAGCTATATTGCAAAAAAAGAACAGGCAAAAACTATTACTTCACTGTCTATTCTATAAGTCCTCCAAAACACATTGAAGTTTGTTTTTAAGAGGTGACAAAATGTGAAAAAGTTCAAGAGGTGTTTATACTTTTATACCAGCCAGGATGAATCTCGAATGTGGAGGCATGAAACTCAGCCTGTTTGTGTTTTTTGCAGATTGTTCCTGTGCTGCTGCTTGATTCCATTCTTCCTCGACAGCTTCAAGGATGCATACCACACCTGCCCCCGCTGCAACAGAGTCCTGCACGTGGAGAAGAAGGAGTGCTGTAAATGATAAACAGCTGGGAGAGATGGACCCGTAGAAATAATAAGCACCATCCTGTCAGCTTTGTCTGCCTCTGGATCACCTGAGTACGGAGGACAGCCAATTGAGCATTTTTTATTTTATTTTTTTTTTTTCGGGACACTGACTCACTTATTTCTATGGACAAACCGTTGGTTTTTACTCAAGGCAAAAATCAGACATTAAACGACTTCTGCTCTGCTTTAAACTATTAGCAAATATACTGGGAATAATTGTATTGCCAGATATTTAAACGGTAAATAAAACCTCTGGTAGGTTAATCATACCACACACTTTTTTTTTTTTTTTTTTTTTTTTTTTTACAGATCTGTTGTATTTTCACTAACCTTGATGATGCTGGTAAAATGAAGACTTGTGTACATATCTCATGTTCGAAAGGGTGTTTGAAATCTAAACCAATCATCTCGCCAGTTTGAGGGACTTTTAAACAAATCAGCGAATGAAACAAACCAACACAATGCAGAAGCATTCAGGGTAGAGGCAAGAGTAGTTACTGGTAGAGAGTCGTTGCACAATAACTTTGTGTTGGCATGTTTTGTTGAAGGTTTCTGTCTATGAGACTCTGCATTATGAATTAACCTGTGTATTTTATGTTAGCCCAGAAAATGACACTTTTAGTTTTTACATGTGTTTGAAAAGGTTTACACACTACACAATCATTTTAATCTGCACCTCTAAACAGATTAGGTAAATCAATTTATATATATATGTATATCTATATGTGTAATCTTCTGTCTCTAAACAACTGGCTGCTTGATGATACGCTGACCTGCTTCATCTCAGAATCGTCCCTGGGTGAAACTGAGCACGCTTGGACCTCCGTTATTTACTATAACTGCTGGAAAATATCGTACTCTAATAAAAAATGGAATACATAAATGATATTTGGGTCCCTGCTGTGTTTCTGATTGTAAAGAAGCATTTTAACACTGGTTTGTGTGTGAAATGCACATTGCATGAATGCTGCCCTCAGTTTAGGTCATTATTTAGATTTTTTTATTACCAATGACTCAAACTGGACTGTTACAGCCTTATTCCAAATTGTAATAAATTAATTTCTTTCCTCAAAATTCTATACATAAATTCCCCATTATCTCATTGTGAAAAAAAAAAGTTTGAGTGTTTTGTAAATTTATTAAAAATAGAAAAACAAGAAATCACATTTACAATAGTATTTACAGCCTTTGCCCTTAAGATAAAAACTGATCTGTTTCCACTGATCATCCTTGAGATGTTTTTTTCAACATAAATGGAGTCCACCTGTGGTAAATTCAGCTGACATTTGGAAAGTCCAAATCAAGCCAAATCACTGACGAAGTTTGGTCCGCATTGCCGGCAGTAAGTCGAGCTTGTTTCCAGAGAGAGTTGGTCTCTGCCAAGGACACCGATTCTGTTCATAACCGGGAGTTGACAGTGGAGGTCAGAAGTCGGGGTCTTGTTCACGAATGAGGGGAAAATGGAGCGGGAGATCGATAGACAGATTGGTGCTGCGTTGGCAGTGATGCGGGCCCTTTACTGGTCTGCCGTGATGAAAAGAGAGCTGAGTCAAAAAGCGAAGCTCGATCTACGTTCCTACCCGCATCTATGGTCATGAGCTTTCGGTCGTGACCGAAAGAACGAGATCACGGATACAAGCCGCCAAAATGAGTTTCCTCCGCAGGGTGTCCAGGCTCTCCCTTAGAGACAGGATAGGATAGGATAGGATAAGATAGGGTGAGAAGCTCGGTCATCTGGGAGGGACTCAGAGTAGAGTCATTGCTTCTCCACGTCGAGAGGAGCCAGTTGAGGTGGCTCGGACATCTGATTAGGATGCCTCCTGGACGCCTCCCTGATGAGGTGTTCCGGGCACGTCCCACCGGGAGGACGCCCCAGAGGAAGACCCAGGACAAGGTGTAGGGACTATGTTTCTCGCCTGGTCTGGGAACGCCTTGGGTTTCCCCCAGAGGAGCTGGCCCAAGTGGCTGGGGAGAGGGAAGTCTGGGTCTCCCTGCTTAGGCTGCTGTCCCCGCGACCCGACATGGGATAAGCGGAAGAAAATGGATGGATGTAAGGATGATCGTTGAGTGTCCAGCTACAGTCCTCTAGGGCTGCTGTCCTGCCACTTTTAGATGCTTGATCCTCAGTATGTCATAAAGTTCTGCAGAGGAACTATCATTGATTCAGGTGTGTTGAACAAGGGAAAGGACTAAAACAAGCAGGATGCTGGCCCTTGAGGACTGATTGGACACCACTGGCTCAAGGTGTTTTGGAGCAGGGATGCATCTAAAAGCAGCTCTCGAGAAATTGACTTAAGCACTCCTGATTTAGATAATCAGTGGGGCCAACTATACACATCTTGAAAATGACTTATTTACTCATTTTCTGCAAAACAGCTCCAGCTCAGTCTAATTGACTGCAGAGCATCTGTGAATTTGTTATGCCTCAGATTCTTTATAGGATCAAGGGATAAACTTTGACTGGGCCATCCTAACACATGATTATAATTTGATCTAAAGCAAATGAACCTCCATCTCAGTCTCAAGACTTTTGTAGCCTCCAACAGATTTTTTTTTTTTTTTTTCCATGACTGGTATTTAGGTCCACCTATTGTCACCTCACCCTGCTTAGGGAAAGCATTCCCACAGGGTGATCCTGTCACCACCATGATTCACTGAGGATTTTGTGTTCAGGATAGCAGAAGATTTTTCACAGTGATTTGCATGTAGCCCAACAAACATCTAACAAATCTCTTCCACCGTTTTCCTGTGTTGCCCACAAGAATCACAGCAAATGAGACTTCATTCAGCTATGGCTCTTTTTCTATGCTATTTGTGGAGTGCATGACAATTACTTAAACTGTGAATCTCTCCAACACCTCCAGAGTAACCATAACCCTCTGGTCTGGTTCGCTGAACAGCCATGCTTCAGTAGGATTCAAGTTGATACATCAGAGCTCTTTGAGGTGTTCAAAGCTTTGGCTCTCATCTTCCAGGCTAACCCTGCTTTAAACTTCACCGCAATCTGATCGTTCACATGCTTTCCTTGGTCCTTATGATGCTGTTTGTTCACTAATGTCCTAACTAAACAAACCTATGAGATCCTCACAGAAAATGCTGTATCTGATTTAATTGGAGCCTGCACATGTGGCTTTGTGTATACCAATCAACTGGCACATCTTGTAATGAAAAGCAAAGTAACTTCCTAAAGGATGCTAACCTTCATACTGCACAAGCCACTGCCTCAGCAGTGCATTGCCCCATATGGACAAGTAGCAATCAAGTTGTATTTTTTTTTCTTCATTTTTATAGAAAATTTTTATTCAACATACATTTTCCAGCAAAAAGGCAATATACAGGAATAGTTGTCGTACACTGCTGCTACACTGATTTTCAACCGGAAAAGATCAAATCAAGGAGACTGCAGGTCATCTTTGTACTTAAGGTTTTTAAACAAGACAAACCATTGCAGTTAGTTTTTCCAAGAAAAAAATCTGTAGGTAACAGAAGGGAAAAAAAAAAAAAAAAAAAAAAAAAAAAAAAAAAAAAAAAGTTGTCAATGGTACATTAGGAACAAAAAAGAAAGAAAGAAAAAAATCTACACACAAGAAATATGAACACCTGGCTCCTTCTGTACCCAACAAGAAAAGGCGTTTCTCTTAAATTTTACACGTTCATATTTTTAAATATACAATTCTTAAATGTCGTCTTTACAGAGCCAGCTATGCGTTTTTAAGGGGTGCTTAAAATAATAAAAGAGACCGTGTGGGGGGTAATCAGAGGGCTTAAAGTGTTTCTCACAATGCTGGTTTCGGCTCTACAGTCTTCAAACCGGTAGGGGCTCAAAGTTTCTGCAGCTCGACCAAACACAATGCAGTTCCTGCTCTCTACCACCAGATGGCGACAGAATTAAGAGAAAAGATAAGAAGGGGAGGGAGAGAGGGAGCGTGTGCGTGTTTGTGTTCTGAGGAGGAATGACTGATGAAAACTATTAAAGGGGAGGGCGCCGAGGGGAAAAATATTTGTGCATGTGTGATCTGAGAAGAATCAATGTTATAACAAACAGCCGGTCCTGAGAAAGCTCTGACATTAAGTGCCAACTCTCAAGATTAAAGAGACAATTCTGGTTTTTCTCCATTTATTTTCAACAGATGCCGTTTTGCAGATTTTTTTTTTAAGTTTTATTATACAAGATCTGAAAAAAAAAAAACAAAAACAAAAAAAAACAAAAAAAAAACAACAAAAAAACAAAAACAAAACAGATTTACTGTCCTCCAACCAAACTAAGTGAGAAAGAATTGTGTAAACTTGGAAATACTGTTTTTTGTTGCACTATAGGATGGGAGAAGGAACTACCACAAAGCTCTGAGCAAACATCTTTTTATCTAATTCAATACATAGCGGTGCAGTTCCTCTCCAAGCAACTTCATTTAAAACAACCCTCCCTTAGCCCAGAAGGAAAAAAAAATAAAAATAAAAAAAAAATAAAATAAAATAATCAGAAGTGGGGAGAAAAGACGTACGAATCCCAATTTCTGCTTTTCGAATTCATCTTAAAACCCAGTTTTACATCTCCCACTTCGAGACAGGCAACAAAAAGCAGGCAGTGAACAGGTAGAAAAGCCAAAACGGAACCGAACAGCCTCAAAACGTAAAGGGAGACGGTTTAAAAAAAAAAAAAAAAAAAACAAAAAAAAAAAAACCCTAAAATGTACAACAAAATCAACAGTCTGGAGGTGGTTGGTGCAGTTTATTTTTCCTTTGAAGAATAATCTGTCAGCTGCAGCGAGATCCTGTGTCACTGAAGACGTAGTGCCGGTGCAGAGCTGTAGAGGTGTCCAGGCGGGTGTTAAAGAGTGATGAACACACACACACACACACACACACACACACACACACACACACACACACACATACAAGCAAGCACGCACACCCAAACAGTCTTACACACAAACACACACGCGGTTGGTTACAGTCTGTGGTTATGGTTTGTTAAAGTGGGAAAGAGGGGGAGAGAGGTGGAGCAGGATTTGAGGAGGATGAGGAGAACAAAGAGGAGGGGAGCCAGGCTGCTTTAGTTGTGGATCTTGATTGCTTTCTCCAGGTATGTGTAGCGACCTCTCTTTGGAGCTTTGTTGAAATGATCCAACCCTAGCCAGGGCCGCGGGTGGGACATGTTACCTGTGGAGGACAGACGCCAGAGAGGACGTCAGGCACCTCGGCTGCTGCCCAATTCAAACAGATACCGAGGCATCTGCAGGATGCGTGTCAAATGCAATACAAAGAAAATGTGTTTCAAAGCTAAACAAAGTTCCATAATAACAAAGAGAAAAGTCTTTACTGAGTTAAAGGGATAGTTTGTGTCTTTGGAAGTGAAAAACTGTTAAGTTATAAGAGTAACTGTTGATGACTTCATCCAGTATAAATGGAGATGTTTCCTAGAGGCTAATGCTAACGGCTAGTTCAAGAGGTGCCAAGAACAAGGTGCCATATCTTAGAACAAATTAAAACTGTCACTTCTGTTATGGTAACTCTGTTTTATGAACCTTTAAAACAGACATCCTGTTTGCATTGCGCGTCACCAGTGATCTTCCTGAGTGAAAGACATACTGGCAACAGAACAAGTCAAGTGTTGGACTCAGAGTAAGTACCTCATAGAAAGTAAGGGGGTGTATAAATAAAATAACTATAATGGTGTTCACATTAACTGCTATACAGGGGTCTTGCACATTTTTAAAACGCTATCCTTTCTAGACATTATTTCAACATATACAATTTTTATGACATGGAGGAAGTCTGAGCACAACACATTTACCAGGTTGGGTTTTTATTATCTGTATGTTCCACTAATCATGAAATGTCTTTGATACTGAGATTATTTTAACTCGATAACTCAATTAGGATCAATTGGATTGCATCTACTTGACTTTGAATCTGTCTGTATGACTGGACTGACTTGAGACCACATGTGTTGTGAATTGATGCTATATGAATAAACTGAATTGAATCTGTGATCCAAGGGAATCTGGACCAACTTAGATCATCTCCATCTTAAAATCTGTAAACTTGTTCAATCTGGACTGAACTATGTTAGACTAAATCCAGATTGTTTAAAGTACAGTTTGCAATCTTTGATGTCCTTGCTCTGTTTGTAAAACCTCAGAGACTATGCTTTGTTGGGCATCTAAACCAGATCATGTAACTATCTATCTGCTGGTTCTTCAACAACAAAAAAATCCAAACTAATCAATGAATCTGACAAAAGTTCAAGTCACAATGTGGCAAATGAAAGATAAAGGAAGTCACTCAAATTAAAATAATAGTTTTAAAAAAAAAAAAAAAAAAAATCATTTTTTTCCCCAAATTAATTTAACTTTTATTTTACAGAAGATGGAATAAAGTCTGGAAATTCAAACCTAATTATTACTACACATTTAAAAATAGGGTTATGAACAGTCAGAGGTGCTTCCACAATCTGACTGAGCTTCTTTACTTCATACACTGCTATTTTAATTAATGCAGGCACATTATTAGTTTATAAAAACTATGGATTTTTTATGAATTTGATTCATTTCTATTCATTATTTAAAGTCAGAAAAAACTTGATTGTGACAATATGCACTGGTTTCATTATGTAGATATTGTGTAGTTATGTAACAACTTTAGCTTTTTTCCCTTTAATTTTTATTCACTGTTTTATAGCCCAAAGTAATGGTGCCTTTAACCTTTTTTAAAGTTAGGGTTTTCACTGTTTTTCTCACTGTATAATATTGTTTTGTGTGATTGGCTTTCCCAGCCAAGAGACTGGAGATGGAAATTAGCCCTGGCTATAAAATGGCATTTTTGCTTTGTGTTCATAAAAATGCACTGCCCCTTTACAAATAAATAAAATACAAACATTTCTCCATACTATTTGCTTTTTCCATACTTATCCAGAATTGGAAAATGATCAATCTAAATTCCAGACTTGTCCAAGAGTTAGTAAGCAACCCAAACTTTTTCCCTGTTTTTTCATCTACAAGAGCCTTCCTTACATGTTCTGCTAATGTTTCATAGAGGAAGATTATTGGCAAAGCGTCACTGTAAATAACCTCCCAAGTCTAATCTGGATCTACACTAAATGAAGACACCAAAAATTATTTACAAAAAGGGTGAAATATATTGAACTGTTTATAAAAGAACCTCAATCTGAAATCCTGAAATACCTCTTTAAGGCTTGGTTAAACACCTCTCCCTTTCATTATATTTGACATAAAAGCTTACTTAGTGGTTTACTAAAATCCTATAAACCTGTTTGCTATAGATTGTGGTTGAAATAATGGTGCAGACCAGCATCAGCAAGCTCAAATGGAGAGGAAATCCTTTTTGAACTTTAGTGGCTTCAAACCGAAAACTAAAACTCAGCCTGAAATTGCAGCAGAGACATTTGCATAAATGTAATACTTAATATCCTGGAGTGTGAATACGGCACCTCTGTACATTTATATTATTCCAGCTGCAGCCTGTGGTTCATGTGCAACTGTTGGCATTGGAAGAATCTTAGCAACACAAAAGCTGTATTATCAGCCGCAGGAAATACCTGGCTGTGGTTCAAAGTCCTTCAGGTTGACCTCGTACTCGTCTTCAGTGATGTACTGATGCCGGCCCATCATCACAATCGCAAACTTAAACTGCAAAAATAAAAAACAAACATAAAAGATTAAATAGATATATTACGAATTAGGGGGAAAGAAAAAAAAAAAAAAAAAAAGACATTGTAAACACTGAGCAAAAAATCAGATTATTTTACTTTACTGAGCAAGTTCAGCTGATGCAGCAACTCCATGCTGTCCAGACCTAGTTTATTTCTATATGTGTAATTCAATTTGAAGAAAAAAAATGTGTTGCTTTAAATAAATGTAGTGCTGGTTTTGAATACATTTTACTCCCTGGGGGAACCCTTTTCAGCCTTTAACCCCAAACACGATGCCATACCTTCTCAAATTCTTTCTCCTGGATATCCAGCATGGTCTGGATCCTCCTCATCACCTCCCTAAATGGTTCACCCTGCAGGGCGGATGCAGAAATTCCAATTGCTTGATGAAGGAAAACAATCAGATAAGCATTCAACATAAAGCAGCACATACCTGTCTGATCTTGAGCAAGAAGGGAATCCCAAAGGTGCCAAAGACTTCCTTGTGGAAGTGAGCGACTGGGATCAACATCTCAGTGTCCTTGTCCAAGTCCACCTGGTCCAAAGGAATTTCCTAAATGAAGACAATGTGAAAGGTTAGAGAGACACGCTACAGCCCCGCAAACACTGTTAGGCCACAGTGTGGTGGGCATTAAAAAAATAAAAAATAAAAAAAAAATAAAGTTAAGTGAACAATTCTGGGTTGTATTTATTTTGGAGCTGGAACATTTTAAGCACCAATGCAGCATTAAACTGAGACTAAACCAAACCAAACACGTCACAGCTGACAGCTCTGAAGCAGAGATGTATCTGAAGGAGGTAAAGCAGCTAAAAAACACCTCCCAAACACACTTACCTCTATTCTAAAGGTGCGACTGGCAGCAGGAGATAAACATTCTAGCAGCTCGTCCTCCTGGTGAACCCCAATGATTTTATAGCTTACTATCTCTAACAGCCTGCAGGGAGGGGGAGACAGAAAAGGAAGTGAGTTTAATGTTCGAATGCTTTAAAAACGGTAATGTTCAATTGTGTGGAAATAAAAAATGACAGCATAAATATTCATCACAAGGAGAAAAATATTCTTGTGGTTCTTATATTTGGATTTCAAAATTCCAAGGTTTTCCAGGCAAAATTTTTTAGATTTTTCATTTCGTTTGTTGTGACAATATGGACATTTGAGATTTAGCAACATGACAGCTGCATAAACGTAGATAAGATGATAGGTATATTGAAAAATCATCCTAGATTAAATAAATATGCTGAAGGTCACAGTTTGCCATCAGTAATCCAAATATTTTACCAAATTCCCCCCCAAAAAATAGAGCTTCAACACATTGATTGATGTCTAAATCAAACCCAGATTAAGTAGAGATTTGTTTTTTTTTTTTTTTTAAAGCATGACTTCCAAGTTAGTACCTCAAATAGCAGCATGATCCAAGAAAAGTGAACAGAAACCCAAATTGTGATGTGGAAAACAATGATAAACAATAACCAAAGCCTTTTTTCCAGAAACTCTTTTAGATAATAGAATAAAATATAAAGCTGTCAAAATCCCATTTCTGAATACCAAATTTAAAATTTTCCAAACTTATCCAGAGATGGAAAATAAAAATCAAACTCTATACTTTTCAAGGTTCTGTAGGAAACGTGTTCTAGTAAACGTCAGAGGCGAAACAATTTAATATTTGCGGAGGCTGCAACAGCTGATTGGGGACCATATAATTTCAAATGTCACGCTGGATTATGACTGACATTTAAATAAAAAAAATAAATAAATTAAAAAAAAAAAAAAAAAAAAAAAAAAAAAAAAAAGATTTTCCTAACAAATGATGAGTTTTTAAAACTTTTGTAAATAAAAGACCCTACTGGTGGCTGCATGATATGAGCCACTCAGGTGAGGTTCTGTTTCCCTTAAAGAGATCGCTGTGTGGGGGAGAGACCTGAGCAGCGCCGAAACAAGTCCTTAAAAACGCTCAATTGAATCCTCAATTCATTGATCGTAAGCCACAAGAAAACATGAGTCAAGTTAGCAAGGAGTCATATTAAAACATGGGAAGCAAGCTAGCTTCAGCCTGTGACTTTAGTAAACGACTTCCTGTGCAAAAATCCTCAAGGTAAGCAAGATTACTTTTGATCACAGCTGTGTGGGTCAAGACGGATATTAATCCGGAAATAAATGAAGTTACATGCACTCAATTTTATGCAAAACACATAACTGAGATCCTTTATTTTACAGAATATTTTTTTAAAATGACAGGTAGATTTTCAAGCATAACCTTACAAAAAATGAAAACTTGCTGGAACTAAAACACTTGTGTTTTCATTGAAGCTTAGAAAATAGGGGATTTTTTTTCTACTTTAATTGCTGATATGATTAATACATAAACCAACTGATCAGATAGTCATAAAAACAGAAAATGATCATGGAGAAACGATTTGAATACAAACCATTTCAATTATTAATCCTGACAATCAATCATGACCAAAATAATCAATACTAGTTTTTTTCTATAATCCAGTAATCCTGCTGTTCATAATGAATCAGGATCAAGTTGTTATTTTTTTCAAATAAAAATCAGTGGATTTAAAAGGCTAATTTGTAGAGCTGTCTCACATATTTAGAAATAAATACCTGAGCTTCTCAGAGCTGTTTTCAGACAGCTCCACTGCCTTTTTACATTCTTCCAAAAGGTCCCGTACACAGCCATGTTTGTCAGGGTAGAGGGTGATCTCCTGCAATAAATGAGTGGGGGGGGAAAAAAAAAAAAAAACCAAAAAACAGATTTTACCAACCCTATCAATACACAGAAATATTACCATTCTAGTTTAACAAAACACTTAAAGCATGTGGTTTACCTCCTCTCTGAACTGGCTGTTGAGCCATATGCATTTAAAACTCCTCCTGTTCTCAAAGTCTGTTATCTTCATCTTTAACTGGACACAAAAAGAGGAATACGAGTTATTTGAACATGACAAAGTCAGACTGTGATTACTGTGCCCTGTTTTAACCTCTTTTTATTAACATTTGTACTCAATCTGAAAAGGATCGTTCTGTTCATAAGCAGTATTAGACGTGGTAGCGTTTGATGGATAAACTCCGCAGAGCAAAAACTGGAGGTAGATTCCCAGAAAGTTTTATTCTCTGACTTCCTAATTATTGGGCAACAAATAATTCACATAATTTATCAACAGAAAGTGACGGACCTTAAAACAGGGCACTTGAATACACAACTACAATAGGTTTAAACTGATCATGTACTTAAAAACACGCCGAGCTCTAGTATTTTCCAACTTTAGCGAGCTGGTGTCAGCTTGCTGAGGTAAGCTTGGAATCTCATTAGCTCATCCTGGACAATCTACTGTCAACCTACTGAACTGCATCACAGTGAGAAAGTGGACCAGTGGGTGACGACACCTTCACGATAAACTGAAAAAGCTGTTTTAAAATTCTTTTCTATTTGATGTAATTCACAGAAATGTCTTTGAAGTCCAGATGCGATTTTGGGGGGGGGTGACGGAAAAAAATCCGATCTGCCTAACCAGAACATAAAAATGAAATCAAAATGGATGCTCAAAGACATCAGCCGATGACTGGAATGTCTGATCTTATTCTAATCGGCGAATACATCGCACGCAAGTATCGACATATTGACTTGACAACGCTGTTCGGTGTGGAAGTTGCTACTGTAGGGAAAAAGACGGCATGTTAAATCCTTTCAGTATCAATAAAGTGTGAAGTCAGGAAGCACTAAAGCTGTCAGAAGGAAGCTGCGGTCTCTACAGGAGCATGTTGGTTTATACCTGAGGATGCTACTAAAAACAGAGGGTTTAACCTTTAGCAGCAAAATTTCCTGTTTAATCTTTCTAACTCTGCTTAGCAGCCTGTAGGAAAAATCAGAGTTAAGGTAAGTAATTCCTGCCAAAAACTGCATCTAAGCAGTCCGTTGCAATTCTGATGTTGCCCTTTTTCCTTACATTGAGTTTAATCAGGAACCCCGTCTTAAATTCCCTTGCATCTCAAAGGGGGCACTTGATGATGTCCAAGGGTTCCTACCTGCTGGTAGTAAAGTTTCTTAGGCTGCCGAGGCTTGAAGAATTGCAGCAGGTCTCGCAGTGTCCCATCATAGTTGTGTCTGAGAGGATTCCCTGGACCGTCCCTGTACCTGGCCACCACACCACCAGGCAGGGGGGGAGGGCGACGAAGGGAAGGAAGGACGGATGGAGAAAGATCGAGAGGGCAGAGGAAGTCATGGAGGAGAGAAAATGTGTAAGTTGGCATGGAGAGAAAGATGTACAGAAGAGTGAGAGATGAGAGGGAGGAGTTAAAGAGGAAACAAAGAGAGAGGTGGAGGGGGACAGGTTACACAACATTTCTGACAGCTGAAAGTGACCAAACTGAAAGCAAGCAAGTTCAAAATGCAACTAAATAATACATTTGTCAAGTCTAATCCAAGATCTTTTTTTATGATTGGAAAGATGGAATATTACAGTTATGTAAGATAACACTATGTAGATTAAGTAAAACAATAAACCTTGTCAGGGTTTTTACAAGTAGGAGCCTTTTTTTTTTTTTAGGAGCCCCAAACAACCAAGTGGTGATAAAGGCTAAATGTGCAGTACATTCCCTTCAGCTAGCCCCGTATTTTCAGATATAAGGTTTTGCATTTGACAGCACTTTCTGCTGCATTGCATTATGGGCTTTGCAGTTTAATCGCAGTGTAATTACCGCAGCAAAAACTGCAGTAGATTGAACAACTGAATGCAATATAGAAAAAAAAAAAAAAAATGGTGATGGAACAAGAAATAAATGAACCAGCAAATGAATTTAACACCCAAGCAAATTTTGTTTAAGACATTTTAAGGCCTTAAATTTAAGACCAAGTGGAAATCCTGTTTATGTTTTATTACTTCATCCACAGAATATACATATTCTATACTAACAAAAAAAAAAGAAAAAAAAAAAAGCTATTAAGACCAAGCATACTAATGATAAAATTCACAGCATTTGGCCATTGTGTGTCTGGTCTGTGTATGGATGGGACAAGCCTCCTACCCCTGGGACTTGAAGAACTGCAGCAGCATTGGATCTGTGTTCAACCTCTGTGCAACTGTCTTGGCCACCTGACAAAAACACACATTACAAGTAGGTTACCACTAGAGCTCTCTCAGGCAGTATCCATGTCAGCTGCCTCAAACAAAAATAATTCAGAAAGAAATCAAATAAAGATCAGATTTACACATCAAGCAGAGAGCTTGACATTTCCATGAACCAATCAGGAGGTTTTTAAATTGCTTGCTGTACCTTGAGATGGCCCAGAACAGCCAAAAAAGGATTCAACTTTGATTTTCTTCATTTTTATTTTCTTTTCCCTTCTTTTTAAGGGTCTTTAACAATGACAAAGTTCAATTTATTTGTTCAAAGATTTTTGCAAAAAAAGGTCACCCCTCAATTCCGACAGCATAGATCAAGCTAAGCAACCACACCTGAAAATAGTTCATGCGGTTCGAGAGCGTGACCACGAAGCCAGGGTCGTTGTGGATGGTCTTGTCACAGAAAATGACATCAACTCTGTGGTAAAGATCCCGGAAATAGTCCTTGGCTGTGGGCAGCTCACTGCTGTCGTTCTCTGGGTCGTCCCTGTATGGGTGCGACAAAATAATGTGAATAAATGCAGTTCATTTAGTAAGAAAGACAACAAAACGTAAAATTTGAGATACAACAGTGTATTAGCATCATAGTTGTTTTGTGTGGACAGTTACAGTCATTAAAATAAGAGGCACACCCACAAATCTAAGCTCAGTACAATTTTGGCTTAAATGACCAGCAATGTTACGGATGACCACTAAGTTTTTTCCAGTAAAAAAAAAAAAAAAGAAGAAAAAAAGTAACTGGAAGCTTGCTCCAAAGTCCAAACACAACATCCCTAAACATGCTTCATGTCAAAATTCCCAACTTCTCCAGACTAAAATTTCCAGAGTTCCCAGTTCTTTTTTTTTTTTTTTGTCAGTCTGAAAGTAGAAATCCAAAACATCAAATTAAATTTAAGGTGGATATTTCAACAGAGGTCAGGTTTTAAATATAGAATATGCAAAAACTATAGTGTGTAAGAAAAGTAGTAAGGAAATAAAAAAAAAAAAACAAAAACCCCATGTCCAGATCGGATAAACACCTAAACCAAATTCCACTCTCTTCCAGACTGTGTAGAACCAACTCTCTGATCTTAGTCTATTACTAGAAACGCCACTGATTAAAATGAACGCTAAAACTTACTTCTGGAAGACAATTATGTCCCCGTCCATGAGCTCATCCAGGGCCTTGTCCAGAGAGACATCATAGTCCTGTATCCGCTCTGTTAGGTTGGGCTTTACTTCCTGCAGCAACGAAATCATCAAAGGCGGATGAAGTCAGACTGGTGAAAACTTGGTGAAAAACAGAGGTGAACAGCACAAACAAAGCTCACCTCATAGAGGATAAGGCTAGTTTCCTGCTGAAACCCTGCTCTCTCACACATGACTGGCAGCAAGTCTCCTGAGCAAAGCAGAAAAATTGTTTAAAAAAAAAAAAAAAAAAAAAAAAAAAAAGGTATTAAAGATAAACTTCCAGAGATGATACAGACTGAGCTTTGAATGAAAACAGACCATGAAGCTGAAACTTACTTATTTTGCAGGATATAGGTGTGTAGATATGTCCACAATAATTTAAGCTTCTGGTTTTGGGGTCGTACATCTTCAAGAACAACATGACATCATCTACAAAAACAAAAAAATTATTCCAAAAGATAACGTTTACATATTAACCAACCAAATTAATAAGAAATCCAACTGGGTGAGTATCGGAGAACAATTATAATGGTTGCATTGAACCACAAAGAGAACAGGTAAGGAACTAGGTAGGCATTCTGGGTAATAAGAACAGCAATGAACTCTGGTAGGAACTCATTTTAGGCGATAAATATGTTAAAGTTAAAACACAAATAAGTTATGGAATTAAGTTTATGATTTGCTGCCAAGAGGGGCAAAGGAGCTGACATTCAGAAGAAATGGAACCAGATATGAGTTTAGATTCATGGAAGACTCATAAGGACTGGGTGGATGAAACATTTACCTCCGTTTTGATTATAGTTTTAAAGTACAAAGATAGAATGGACACATAATAAAGAAGGCAGTTCTTCAAAAACATGTTGACTTTCTTTAATCTATCTGACTAAATGTGCTGAGAAACCCTGACGTATTTAATGTTTCCTCACTACAGCAGCATGTAAGAGTGGGTGACAGACAGACATCTCATGAAGAGACTGATGAGCAAAACTCACGGTCTTTATCGAACTTGGGTAACGTGGCTCCGCTGGCTGCCAACTCTGGATCCACAGTCTCCAGAAATATTGTCCAGGGGTTTTCATTGTCACTCAAGTCGATCATCTAAAAACAGAAACCGACGTCTAAAATGTGACTTTTGATCATAGTTCGAGTAATTTTCTAAACTAAACATTTATTTTAGAAGTATAACTTGGGTTTTACTTTAAATAGGCTATAATAAGGGAGCATATTTTTTTTTAAGAATGGGGTTTGGTATGTCAGAGTGGTACAGAACAATGTCAACGACTTGCATTTGTGGTTTTTAGTTGAGTCTTTAAAAATACCTCTTCCAGAGCATGTGACTTGAACAAAAACTGATCACATCCAATACCTCTGCTGAAAACACTGCCAAAAAAAAAAAAAAAAAAAAAAAAAAAAAAAAAAAAAAAAAAAAAAACCCCCCCCCCCCCCCCCCCTTCTGCACACAAACACGTACTGATTTGTTACAATCGGCCTCGTAGTCAAGCATGGCGGGTCGCTTGGTTCCATTACTACGGGCCTGCATGGGCCAAAGCCTCATCTGGTCCTGTGGGAAACCCTGCAGCACAAGAACGAAAGTTGAGAATTTACAAGAATAGTGTATAAAGACAGGTTGCTGTTAATCGGATGGACAGAAAGGGGGAGTGCTCCAGTAACTGTTTGTGCATTTTTTTATTTATTTATTTATTTTTTTGCCTGGCAGTTTAGATTGTACTTTGCAGGCAAACAGGAAAATCAACAAGTTTTCTCCTTCAAACAATGACTGTTGTTGGCAGCGGTTTGATAAAAACAGGACTGAAGTACTTTCCCTGAAGATAAATTAAGTTCCACCTTGACTCGAGGAACAAATACAGGCACAATTTAGAGATTCAGCTTTTTTTGTGCAAAGTGAATTTTGCAACTTGCAAAAAAAAAAAAAAAAACAAAAAAAAAAAAACAGCTTTTAACTATAATCTAGAGAATCTAATATAGTAAGGAAACTTGCATATCAACACGTCTTGAGCAAATCTGCCACCTCAGCCCAACATGAGCGACTCACCATGGTTTGGGAGAGGTTCTGGACAAACTCCTGCAGAGTGGAGCTTTTCAGGATCTTGAAGACTGTGTACTTTACTTTCTCTTCATCATACATGTCATTGCCTTGATGTCCACAGAACTGGTCCTCTGTCACCATCTACGTAAAGAAAGATAAACACTTCGAATGAAAGATGGCAGAAATAGGTCTGAATGCCATAAATGGCTGTTTATACCGTTTAGTATTCTCCACATGAAAAAGCCCAGAAGAATGAGCTCATCTCACTTCTGACTAGGTCTGCAGGACATTAGGCATGTGAGCTAAAATAATATTCACATCAAACTGAGCAACAATTTTTGTCTTGCATATATTTTTCTGAATCGTTTTTAACCACACGTACAATTCTCCATTTCATTTATTTAGAGGTAAATATTAAAAACAATGCTTTTAAAAGGACTTTTGCTCAGACTTTTTTAATTTATTTGTACATTTAATCAAAAACAAAAGTCAGATTTTACATCCTGTGACAGGCTCACCAGTTTTAGCTCATTTCCTAAGGAAGTGAAATATTTTATTTGCTGGAAAACTGAGCTGTCTATCACAGAGGTAAGTGAGTCAAATAACCACAGAAACACACACACTCCTCAAGGCAATAAAGTCACCAAATTAACCCAAAATATAGACGCTTGGACTGGGACCTCAAAGTATTGGACCACTACCCCACATGGATGGAGAAAACAAGAAAATTCCACAAGCCTCAGGTCAGGTTGAAAATGGCAAACTTATCGCTAAAAAGCTACAAACCTAACTAAAATATCACTTAAATTGCTTATATTTAGAATGATAAATGGATCGAATTTATAAAGCAGTTTTCTAGACATACAGACCACTCAAAGCCCTTTTCACTACAGCCATTCATCTAATCACTTTCATTAACGGGCACGCATTCACATGCCGATCAGCAGGCTGCTTGGGGTTGCCCAGGAGCACATCAACATGCGGCAGGAGGAAGCCGGAATCAAACCCACATCCTTCCGACTGCCCCATAAAGACCAATCACATCAAGCTACCGAGATATAATCAATAAGCTTCTTTTATTTTACCCTGAAACTGTTTAAGGTATTTTGTTCATGATGACATCAGCTGCAATTAATCCACATTTTCCTCACTTCCAACCCTTCAGCATCTTGGGGACCATCGCCATTCTCAACTGCTGGCATCTAATACACTCAGACTCCATCCAACAGGCTGAATATATAATTGCTATGCAGAGAGTGAACTACAGACACTTGGAATAAAACATACAACATTCTAAATGGTTGTTTGCAATATTAATATTGCACAGGATAAGATTCAATCAGAGATCCTTGTGATCGATTTTGGAGCAATGTTCCTCTATGTTGTATGAAACAGCCTCAGTGGTTCCCTACCTGAACCTGCATGTAGAGGTGTGCTTCCTGACGTTCCTTCCTCTTCTGTGCTTCCACCCTCTTCTCCTCCTGCAGACGCTCCACCAGTTGCTGGGGGATGTCCCCATCAGTCATCGGCTGGAGAACCTCACCTGAGATAGAAGTAGAAATTACATCTATAAACCAAACTCACCCGAAACTCTCAACTCCTTTTCCCCCAGAAGTATTGTACTTACTGAGCTTGGATTCACGGATGTAGACCAACATGTACGCGTTGGTGCAGTGACGGACTGACAGGTCATCGTCGTGCCCACCGTAGTTGTGTTCTATGGCCTCCTCCTTGGTGCACCGCGACACTACATCGTCGTCGAACTTACACCACTGCAGCGGAAAATGAAATGATCGATGCAGAGAAGGGTGGAGGTCAGTGGAAAAAGTGAAGGAAGAGAATTTTCACACCTTTATATGCAGGTTTTTGTATCAATACCCCCTGAACTCTTCCACATTTTGTCACGTTACAAACACAGACTGTATTTTATTAGGATTTTATGTCACAAAGCACTGCATAATAGTGACAGCACCATATGTATGAAAGATCTTTAATCCAAAAGGTTCTCTGCCAACTTTTGAAAGCGCCACCAACACAAAGCAGTTTAACGGCTCCCAACTATCACTGAGGTCGGCTATTTGGGCTCATTACAACTTCTCAGTCAACTTCTGAGAGGATGAAAGGAGGATTGAACCAAAGCTTTAGGTCAGTGATGTTTAACAGCAATAAGCTACGTGGTACGCTCCATGTTGAACCTGCAAACAGGCACTAGTAGAAACAAAGTAACCAGCCTCAAATACCATGTGAGGGAGCTCTTGAAGCAGCGCAAACACTGATATTGAATTCATGAGTCAGTCCGACAGGTTTTTGTTAACCACCAGGTGCGCTTTGTGCATTTTATCTGCAATGATGCTTTAAGTACAACGTGGAAAATCTAACATCTATCTTAATGACTTCGACTGATTTTACTTATATCAAATATCGGGACAATTTTGTTGGGGAAAAAAAAAAACAAAAACAAACATCCCTCGAGTATATAGAGTCTTTTTCTTCTGTTACATAAAGATTATATGACAACATGACCAAAACTATTGTCCATTCTATATTGGCCCCATTTGAAATGCTGAAACATAATGAAATTACTGTCAAAAACAGTACACGTGGAATAAAGTAAACGTACCGAAAACCGTGACTTTAAAAGCGTGAGTTTCTGACTCACTTCCCTTACTTATGCTCTCCATGCACCATCCTGTCAGTTCAGGTGCAGGGTCGTGTCCTGGTCTGTTTGTGTCATTGCCATTTTCAGATGATCTACTGAACGGTGCTCATGTGCTACTTTTGTGTTTGTAAAATCTCAATAAAATAGATAAAAGTTTATGCTTGCAAAATGACAAATTGTGAAAAAAAACTCAAGGAGCATGGATGCTTTTTGCAAGTTGTTGTAAGCAGAGCCTTTTTGTCTCATGATGCTTCAATTCTAACATCACAGAATAGACTTAGAAAAGGTATCACAAACAAACCCCACACCCACAGAATTTTTGGTGCAAAAGTGCATAAAAAAATGTGTCCTCACTATTGGTTCCTTGACACTCACTTTGCCGTCTCCTTTGGGGTTAAGATAGACGACGTAGTGACCGCCGTGGTTGTCCCCACTGTGCACCAACACCGCGTGTAGAATATAGTTTGCGGGGTCCTTGGAGTCTGGCTTCTGCAGGAACTCGTCCAGAGGTAACTGGTCGGGAAACTCAAACCTGTGAGAATGCAGATGGGAGGAATCACAACAGGAAGGAGAAATGAACAACACAATTCAAAGCAGGAAAAAAAAAAAAAAACATATAGGGTTCAGGGAGGAAAGCAAGTAACAGCTCATCCATGAATATGATGTACTGCGCCATTCCCACCTGCAGGCTTGACTTGCATCTCTGAGTGCATAGATACATGAAGGCTTCAGGGGACCAGGTGTGCCTGGTACCATAGTGAGGATGAATAAGGCACAATAAAAAGGAAATTATCTATTCTAGATGGCTGTGTGCTCTGAAAATGTCACAATAATTTTCAGCATTCTTATCCAACCATTCCCTTTCATACAGAAATTCAACTAAAGATGCCCCCCAACAACAAATCATCTGAGTGATGTCCTTTCCTGCCATCACAGGGCAGGGGGTCAGGCTGTGCTTTTCTCTCTGTTCACACTCAAGAGCCTTTTCTGGAAATAAGCTGCACCCTTTAACCTATGCTAATATGGAGCAGACGCTCTAAAATTATACCCTGGCATCAGCCACCGGCACATTGTGAGACTGGAAATGATCCACTTTAAGAAGGGGAGCGTGCTTTTTGTGAAGCGATGCACGACTCAACCCAACAAAAAAGAAAAAGGGAGCGAAAGAGTCGTGCTTTACCTGTCATTAATCTTGATATTTTGGTCAGTCTGTGGGTCATACATGAACCTCATCAGCTGCAGGTGAAGGATTGGAGGGAAAGTAAGAAACTTCACACCCTTTTCTGCCTCCTGCAATGCAAACAAACATGTTAGATGTTTGCATGAAAGATTTATTGTAGTGTTGGTTTAAAAGTCATATAGAAGGCGAACTAAAATACAGTAAAGGACAAAATTCACATTTTGTCATTCTAGAACCAAAAACTTCAGTGTACTTATTTGGGATTGTATGTGACAGAACAACAAAGTAGCTAACATTTATAAAGTGAGCCAAAAAGGACCAATGGTGCTTGAAATACTTTTAATTTTACAAATAAAAACCTCAAACCTCACCCCCCCACCCTCCGCTTTATTTTGATTCCCCTACATATAAATTCAGTACCAACAACTGCCTTCAGACATAACCCACTCATCGAATAGTGAAACCGTGTTTAATTTAATCTCAGTACACATCTAGCATTTCTGTGAAGCTCTCAGAGGACTGTTAAGCAACATTAGTGACCCAACAGCAACATGAAGACCAAGGAACACACCTGAAAACTGAGGGAAAAAGCTGCAGAGAGGTTTGGAGCCAGGCTCAGTTCTAAAACAATACCCCAAGCATTGAACATCTCACAAAGCACCAAGTACGGCCAGGAGAGAACAACATTATTAGGACAAGCAAGCCCATGGCTACTCCTGAGGAGCTGCAGAAATTTATAGCTCAGGAGGGAAAATCTTTTTACACAGACAACTATAAATTGTGCGCTCCACAATCCCATAGGTGTAGGAGACAGATCAAGCTTATGGTAGAAAGTGCTCTAGTCAGCTGAAACAAAAAAGTAACTTTTTGCATCTACACCACAGCCATCCCCACCATGAAAACACGTGGTGGTGGCAGCATCATGTTGTGAGGACAAATTTTTGCATGACAGGATAAAAAACCTGGTCAGAGCTGATAGGAAGATGGAGGGCAACAAACGCACTGCAATAGTGGAAGGATATCGGTTAGAGTGGGGGTAAAATTCAGTCCTTGAGGACTGGTTTCCTGCAACCTTTAGATGCATCTCTGGTCCAAAGCAGCCCAGCATGCAATTAAGTTCTTCAGAGCCCTGCTAATGAACTTCTTATCTGATTCAGTGGGTTTAAGCAATTTGATACCCATGTTAGCGGCTGCAAAAGACATGAGACTAGAGCAGAGGCTCACCTTCCAGCAAGAGAACGGCCCAAAAGATACAAATTAGATTTTTCAAAGCGTAT